>VZDJ01007749.1:45234969-45352800 GCA_008694505.1 Cyanoderma ruficeps
TTCTTCAGCTCAGTGTGGTCCTTGTGGTTAGGTGACATTTCACTAAAAATCCAGACTTTAGACTTGTATCTATTTGAAATGAAACTGTAAATCCAGCCACTGCTGATGAGAACTGTAATTGTTTTTATTCTATCTACATCATCTATGGGAATGACATCACCAAGTACCTAAAAGACCTGACATCATCAAAAAATTGCATTCTGCTTGTACTGTAAAAATAGATCATAATTATTTCTGTAGTCTCTAAAGAGAAATTGATTTTTTGTGCCTTCTGTGAATGCTGCAATGCTATTTTGGTGTAATGCTTTTATGTCTATGGCAGCCAATTGCTTTGACCCTGAAGTCTTTCTTGCAGTACTGCTGACTTGCTGAATCAGAGTTCATTCATATCCTCTTGCCACGGAATAATACACTGAATACAAAACTTGCCATAATAGCAATATACAGAATGCCACAAGATAACACAAAATAAATATACGAGAAAAAAATGGAAAATACATAAAATAATAATAAAAGACAAGCCAAGTTCAAGTAAATGTGAACGGCAATGTGACTTTACATGCCACAATTTTAAGTATTGCTCTTTATCCCCGAAGTGTTCATAAGAGATCTTTATCTGGCTTCCTCTGGTGTTTCAGTGATGGTAGGAACAATAAAGTCAGGGAATTCAAGTCTTATTCTTGCATCACCTTTTATTACTCCCATAGGATGCTAAAATTTCAGAATTGTATAAAATAGTTATGGGGTGATGGAGGTTCCTGAATTTCTCCTAATTCTATTGTTAGAGATGTAACTTCTGCATGGCTGTGACAAGATCTCAAAGATATCCAGAGGCACTTTATGTGTGATTACATTAAACTTCTTGAGGTATCAGAAATTCTGTTTTCTGCAAGGAAAACTCTCTAAAATCCTTGATGCTTCCAATAAAGAAATTCAGACCTAATGCCTGGTTGGAAGCCCACACACACCCCCCGATGCAGATTATTCTCTCTTTCCTTTCCTTTCTGGGTGCATCTGCCACCCTGGCCTCACTGCTGTTCCTCCAGCATCCAACACACTTGTTATCTGGGGTCACCAGCAGGAGATCAGATTCCTCCTGCTGCAATTTAACACCAGAGGCACCCCTCGACCATGCCTTGATTTGTTGTGCCTGGAATTCACCTGACCTCTGACCAGGTGGGCCTGTACATTCGTTCCTACTTTGTGTTCAGAGGGACACTACTGGGAATTCAAGAGATATCCACGTACTCCCTTTCTTCCCTCTGTCACCTGATGGAGTCATCCTGACCTGCTTGCTTAGAGAACATCAAATACAGCACAGATCTGACCGTTTGCTGACCTCCACGCAGGTGCAGATTAATCCTCTCTGAATCAAAGGATACATAATTGGACCATAACTCATATCTTCACATAGCTCCTTTAAAAAAACAGTTCAGAGGAAGATCCTGCTCTGCCTCTTGAAAGCAGGGTGGTGTGCAGCCAGAGCACCCTGGAGGAAGCCACCTTCAGCCTCCAGCTGCCCCTCCCAGAGGCAGGGGGTGAAGGCTCTCCTCCTAGCAGGGTGCAGCCCCACCACTCTCTGGTCCGGCAGTGAGGGAGCAAGGTGGAAGGATAGCCAGGAAACGAAGCTGGGAACACTGAGGTACACTTTGACTTCCATAGTCCCCGATTTCCACCCTGCATCCCTTCCCTTCTGCACCTTTTTTCCTGAGTTACTTGAACTTCTCCATACAGAGGAAGGGAGTTCTGAACACCTAAACAAGGACTTTGAACCCCTGCTAAAACCTTTGGGGCTTGTGACACCAAAATGTTGTTGGGTAATGAGGCATCAGTTTCTGTGCCAATGACAGCTATAAGCAGGCTCCTGCACAATGTAGTCACACCATCTTTCTCTCCACTGGCAGAAGCATGAAATGTAAAATTCATCATGGACAGGAAGACCAGCAAGTCCTTGAGTGTGCTTGGATATCTCCCTGTCCCTGCAGTGAGTATTTTCTTGAAATTTTCTTGCACCTATCAGATCCTCAAACCATGATGGGCGTCTCATTGCTTTTTATTTCTTCCTGCTGTGTAGTCCAACCAGAAGCAGCATTTACTAATGATACTGCAATGAATACAACCTGGAAGTAGAGAAGCATGAAACTCAGAGGCAGAAATAAGGAGGGGAGATTTTTTTCCAGCCACAACTGAACTAGAGACTTTTTTGGTTTCCAAAGGATTCTGGTCTTCAAGACCCTAAATGAATCTTTATTGACATATTATACAGCTGAAAGAAGACTAGTAGGTAATAACAGACAAATTTAAAATCTGTATTCAAAACCTGAATTCCTCTTTTAAGAAACATCATTGAAAGAGAAGAAAGGACTGTCTGTATATCAGCCGCAAGTGCTTTATCTCATTAACTCTATTATGAGCCTTACTTTCTTCTCCTGGATGGACTCGTCCTGGATGCTGAGATTCCTCCTGGAAATGCCCATAGTGACACATTGTCCCCAGCAGCTGCTTTGCTTCAGTGACCTGGCCACACCAGGGCATGTACTGGGCTTCCATGAAACACCTAAATGCACCTGCCTGGCACAGCAGGATCATGGGGTGAGGCCTCTCCACTGCACTCTTGAGCAGCTTAATAAGGGAGGAAATTAGGGAGTCACAGGTTATTTACAGATGAACTGGAAAGTGTGAGTGTGAGGTGCAGTCATCTTCTCCCTCATGGGCTGCTCAGTTTCCTGGAGTGTAGCTATGATAGAATAACTCTGTGTATGTACACTGTTGAGTAGGGCTTGGGTACACAGCTAGTCACTCAGGGGTGCAATGAGACCATTTAAGTCAGATTCTTGCCAAAAGCAATACTTTTACTTGATCACCTGTAAACAGGGACTCATAGCCATCCAAATCCTACTATAGCTGAAAAAAGGGCCTTACAGGCTCACAAGCTGTGTGACACGGCCTGCACTGCTCCTGCTTTTGCAACTGGTGGATTGGAATGGCAGTCTGCCATGTCTCAATGCTCAGCAATCAAAATAGTACGTAAAACTTCCCCAAGTGTCTGATACTAGACTGCATTCAAGAATGTAGCATAAAACAATTGAGTTTGTGATATTACTCCATCTCAGCTTCTGATATTCTAAAAGATTACACCATGTCTAGCTTCAGAACAATTTTTTAAAATCTTACATAGTTTTCAGGCACTGATCCTATCAGCTTCCAAGAAATTTAGGATTTTGGCTTTCTCTTGCATGTCCTGTGTTCCCAGATGAATGATACATTTCTAGACAATTATGTTCAAAATCCTACCTGAGGTGTAGGATAATATTTTTATTTTTGTAAGAGAAAGAAATAGAAGGAAAGGTAGAAAGGAGAGCAATACATTAATCTAGGATTTACTGTCACAACAAGTAAGCAGTGTTATTTTAAGAAGCTCTTCAGAAACAGGATTCCCTCAGCCTGTTAAGTCATTGAAAATAAAGCATCAGCCAACCCCTCTCTTGGTGTAGTGGTCACACTGGGAAATCCTCTTCTCTGCACACACATGGGAGCAGTGACCCTGACCAGAAATGAAAGCCACCCCAATGTTTGGGGGCATAACTGGGTATAAATGACTCACTAATCCTTTAATATTTCCGTTCACAATGAGGATCAAGTCTAAATGACAATGACATGATCCTTTTTCAAAATGAAAGGGATGAGTCCTTCTTGTCTGCACCTCACTGCCCTTGTTACTGGTCTTATATTCTAAATAAGATGGTGACAGTGGCTAAGCAAAGCAGGGAACAGTAACTCTTTAATTTGTTCCAGACGTGTCTGATGAGACAATACCTCTCACCATATGATCTTGCATCTGTAATAACTAATGTCAGCATATTGATCAGCTGAGGTGGCTGAAGTAAAATCAGGTTTCTACCACACATGGAAAATCTGACCATGAGGTTTACAGAGGAACTGGGCTGGGCCCTGCAGGGCATGGTCAGACCTGAGTTATCTATGGAAATGCATCACTGTCCCCCCATCCCAAGCAAGGGGTGTGTGGCTGACATCCACTCGCTGTGGGAGAATGGAAACATGCTAGTTTGGCTGCATTGCTGAGGAAAATAAAACAGATGAATCTGTGGCATAGGTCCTGTCAATAACATTGCTGTGAGAGTCTTTGCCTGCCTGAGCTGCCTGACCACAGTCTCACATAAATAACAGATGAGTGTGAAGGGAAACGAGATCCTGGTCATCTAACAAAGGTGACCACACAGATGAAATCAAACAGACCCAGACTGGGATTTAATCACGTTTCCAAAGCAACCTGCAGCCTGTAAACATCTGAAAACAAATGTACATAGGGTTCATACTGACTACTGCCAATCTGTCAAGAAACCCCGGAGGAGGAGAGCTTGCCTGGAGGAGCCCAGCAGGGTGGCAGACACCATCATCCCTGGCAGCAATCCAGGGCTCTTTCAGGACTGCCAAAGGATGTGCTGATTCAGGGACACCCCTCAGCCCCACCATCCTGTCCTTTGGTGGGGATGCTGCAGGGCAGAAGTCTCAGAAAAAATCTTACAACGCCATGGTACTACTTCTGTAAGCTGTAACTATGCCGTGACTGCATGAAGGTGAGATTAGCTCTATCTCTCTACCCTGCTATTAGTGCATGTGACACCAGACCTGAAGCATACTGCAACAGTGTGTTAAGACTCCATAAGTACTTCACTGAGTGACTCAAACATAGCTGGTGTATATTCAGCACATTTCAAAGGGAGGCTCATCCCTTCGGAGGTTTATCGGTTGCCATTTTTAGTTTATGATGTAGGAATACAAGGGGAGTCTGTCATCAGATCATGAAGACAATCTCATGCTTTATAGGTAAAGAGAGGTTGAGGTTTTTCTTTTTAAATGTAATTGGTTTTATTACCAATTAGCATTTTCCTGTATGTCAGACTTTTGATTGAAGTTCTAGGACATGTTTGTACAAAGTCATGCTACCACCCCTAATTTGATGGCCTCAATAAATACTATTATTCTGCCAATTCAATATGACTCTATAGGGCTTGTGACTTGGAGGTACCTCAGCAGTTCTACCCTTCAGTCATGTCAACAGTGCTTGAAAGATCTAAAATACTTAGGTTTAGACAAAAGTTCACAGCTGAGATCTTGCTGGATGTCACTGAGTTTTGTTTGTGTTCAGAGCCAGAACGAAGAGATATCTGACATTACAAAATATTTCAAAGTATTAATTCCTAACAGGAGTAAATAAATATAAAATAATAAAGTCAATAAAGGATAATACATATTTATTGCAATCTATATTCATACAGCAACTTTTAATCTAAAGACTAGCCTCAGAAGCAGAGTGCTATGCCTTAACAATTAAGAATTGCTCTTCCCACAATCTCAGCATAATCACCTATGCAGTGGAGAAACAGACCTTTAACAGCATGCCAGAGTGCTTTGTGTTTGAATGTAAACTACTGTGTCTCAGAAAATGCAGAGGAATACAAAGACGAAAGGAAACTAATAACCCTAAATAGAATTTGGCCAGGAAATGATGCTGACTCACTCTCCCACAAATTACATTGTCTTCTTCTAATTTTTCCTACAAAAGATTAAAATCTAGTGTCTTAGATGATGTTGTCTACCTTTTAATTGTCATGATATGCCTTTATTGATCAGGGAAGTTGACATTTGAAAGGACTGTCCAACACAGGGCAAAATTAAAAGCAGAAATGATCCCTGAGGTATCCATTTCTGTTTTGTCCATGCCTTCTGTCTCAAGATTCTTCTCCCGCTCGATGCAATGGCAAAACTAACTCTGATGACAATACTGTGATGTTTACCACTGAGGTTCCACATCCCATAGTATTCTGCTGTTGGAAGAAGGGGCTGCTAGAATACTTCAGGGATGTGCACAGATTACGGGTGACAATGGCAAACACCAAGGTAATTGTGTCACAATTCTTCTTTCAAAAACCATGAATTGCCTGAAAATATACCTTATATAATTTTCAAAGCTGTTTTCAATACAGCACTCTGTTTCCATACACCTGTGTACTTTGGCTTAAATCTTCCAAGCACTGTCATTGCAAGGTGATCTTTATGAACATTAATTCAATAGCTGAATGGCTAATACAGCATTTTGATCTCTGACAGAGTCCATGTCAATCCTGAAAATAGCAACCTGAAAACACTTTGTCTTGATGCCTGTCTCTGAATCAATGAAGTGATCCAATTCATTTGTTTTGAGCAGCTTGGCCACTGAGCTGTGAAGCTCTGGCTCCAACATCTGACACACATGAGATGTTTTAAAGGGAAATCCTTTTAATGTGCCAGCCCATATGGAAGCAAATTCACCTTGCAATACATTCACTTTTAAATTAAAATAATTGTGTGCAACTAGAAGGAATTGTTTCATTGAACAAATGAAGAAGTCCAACCACTTTATACAATATTTTCTTTAAGATGATTAACAGAATGATTGAAATTCAATTATTTGGATTTGTATTCCCAGGCAGATTCTTATTTTAATGTAGAAGATTTTATAGACAGAGACACTAATATCATTTAAGGCAGGAAGACTGCTAATCTTAGATTTAGTTGCCCATTTAGATTACCAGAGAGGAAATGGCTCATCCTTGCTTGTGAACCTCTAGAAATAGCCTGGACCTGATGTAACTAGTGTTTAAAAATAAAGGTGCTTGCACTGATCGCAGACAAATCAAGTTATTGCAAAGAAAGTGGGAACCCCTGAAGCACGTGCTATAGCTGGCGTGACAGAGGGATTCCCTATACATAGGCTGGAAAGGAGAATCTGTGGGGTGCAGCTTGACTGCTCAAAAACAAGCAATTTAAGAGTAAGAAATAGCTAAATAAAAACTGCATCAACGATAGGAGACCACTTCTGTGAAGAATTTTAGGGGGGAATTATACTGAAATCGGTGAGTGCAGAGAGGCTGTTTGCTATTACACACCTCTCTCCCAAGGCATCTTCCCCATTACCAGAAAAGTCAGCTATTCACGTCATGTCCTCTCATGTCATTTTTAATCTATGATTTAGTTAAGCCAAATATTTAATTAGAGATTTCAATATAAAAGCAATTAACAAGCTTCCTATGTATAAACCATAATTATGATGCAGCTTAGTAATAGAAGTATGACTAATAAACAATATTTTGTTGAAATTCTGTTTAGATACTTTTGTGGTATGTTTTAAACTGCTGATTTATTTTTGACTCACCAGCCTTGGCTAAAAAAATTAAATCCTCCTGTATCTCATATTTTTGGTTGTAATTTTTATTGCTTTGCAAGTACCAGTGTGCCACTTTGCTATGCTGTGATATCACAACAGGGCAGCTTGTGGCAGTGGCATCACATGCTTGTACCCTAAGAATGCAAATAAAAGTCTTGCTAGCAAGAAAAGAGTTTCCAAAGTATTAAAGTGTAATTGCAGGTTTCAAGACACAGACCTGCCCTGGTGAAATCAGGCTGATCCTATGAAAGCTGATGCTTCAGCCAAGGCACTTATTTGTAGCAGGATCCTTCACAAAACCAGAACAAGATAAACAGGAAACACTCTCTATGTCATCTAAATAATAAGCATCTTTACCAGACTTCTATTCATGTAGGGGTCATCTTGCAATTATTGATTTATGATTATGGGCTTCAGGTGAGAGGTAAGAACCATTTTGTTGACAAGTGAGAGGTAAGAGTTTGTGAAGTAAAACAAGGCAGGAGGGATTGAGCTGCTGGAGGATGGGACAAAAGGAGGGAGAAGCAGGCGAGTGCTGAGGGAGTGGCAGCTGGGATGCAGGACCTATGAGCTGTGCATGCCTGTGGCTTCTCGTGTGACTGAAATGGTGCAGTGAAGAAGCAGGCAAGGAATTCAGCTCTGCCTCATTTACTTTATATCCGGTAACATCTCAGAAAACTCTCCCCT
Source organism: Cyanoderma ruficeps (assembly GCA_008694505.1). Classification (NCBI taxonomy): domain Eukaryota; kingdom Metazoa; phylum Chordata; class Aves; order Passeriformes; family Timaliidae; genus Cyanoderma; species Cyanoderma ruficeps. Next base: position 45,242,885 of record VZDJ01007749.1, read on the forward strand.
TGGAAGCAATTTCCAAAAACACTTACAGCAGTATCTTAAGACAATTACAAATACCAGCTTATGAAGGAGCTAGCATGCACACAATAATCTTTCAAAAATCAGAGATAAGGAAGTGTTGACAATCTTAATTTCTGCCTCCAGAGATCCGCTTCTCCAACCACTGCACATCTGTCCAGTCTGCTGTGTCCTACCCCCATTCCCATATTTACTTTTGCCAAGGGATAGGAAAGAGGTGGATCAGCCATTTTGTTCCCTTCCTAAAGCAGGAAAGTTTCACTTGATTCAGGAATTATTCAATGGCATCCATGCAAGCAGAGAGACTGGAGACTGATGGAGGCCAGATACTATATTCCAAGCTTCTCTCATGCTTCTGTTCCTCCACCCCTACTTCCCTCTCTCCCCCTCCCAAAACTCAGGCATCCCCAGCAGAGTGGGAGAAATGCTCCCTGACATGGTGGTGAAGCACACAAGATCATTACTCTGCCTTTATCATCGTAGACTTCATAACCTATTGATATATAGCCTGGTTAGGGTAGACCACAGTCATCTTTACACACCTAATTTTCCACACGTAATACCTAGTCTCCCAGCTGCCATTATAATGTGGATTTCTAGAGGAGTTATGGACAAAGCCTGGCCTTATGTCTGGTACTGATGCTGTAAAATAAGAAACCGCCAGCTTCTTTCTTTCTCTTTTTCATCACCCTCACAGAAGGGAGCTATTCAAAACTGGAGGTAAAATTAAGCAGGTGTGGGCAGGAGAGTAATTTTTATACCAAATGCCCTTGCATGTATGACTTCCTGCATTTGCATGGTGTTCTTGGATGGAGGCTGTCCACTGCAGCAGAAAGCAGCCATTTGTTTGGAAAAGGTGTTCTTGAACAGAGTAGTGGGTCATTTTATTGCCATAACATTATTGTCACTTCACTGTTTTAAATAATCTGTAAGACTGTTAGGAACTAAAGATAAATAGCAAAAATTACCCTGCACAGAACTGATTAGAATATGTGTCCATGCCTGGTAGTAGACTCAAGCAAACTTCATTTTGTTTGGAAGCAAGACCAAATATCCTGGAAAAGACAGCCCATATTTGCTTTGTGGAACAGGGGTCCTTTCACAGTTCGAGCCAAATCTCACTGAAACCCCAGGAAGCTTCACATTTGGTTTAATTGGGCTCTGTGACAGGGAAAATTGGAATAATTTTCTAATAAAAGACATAGCTCATTTAGGAATCCCTCCCAAGTTTACTGGGGAGAGGATAAGTCATAGAGTCTGGATGTGTCCTATAGAGCAAATCAGCCTTTCCACCTTCAAAGATAAATACAAGGCTGACTTATCTTGATTTGCTGTTTCATAAAGAGTTACAGAAATACAAGCTAGAAACAAAGACTCCAAATGAGAAAAATAGGATTTGTCTTTGAAATCTCTTGGCTTGTAGGAAAGTTTAATAAACTAGTGTATTAAGCAATAGCAGACAGTAAGATAGCCAGGTAATCTGACAGGAAACATTCTCACTTTAGAACTATGTATTCAAATTCAAGTGAAAGGGACATATGGGGGACAATAGCAGCCTGGGTACTGTCAACTGAGAGAGCACACTCAATTGAAAACTCCAGGAACTAGGAAAAGCCACACACCTTAATGTTGTGTTTAATGAAGAGTGATCTTCTGTCTAATCACTAATTTTGGGAAAACCCACAACCTTTTCAGGAGAAGAATACTTACTGATGTAAGGTCAGAAACTGCTTCCACTGGTATTAATGGCAAGACACTTAATAATTTCAGTGAGGAAAGGATTGGGCCCATTTTTCATTTTTACATGAAAAAATGTATCTACATACTAATGAAGCAGCATCAGCAGGAGAGAAAGCCTGTAGTGGGGAAAGAGCTAATTGTAAATGCAAGTCCATAAGAGATTCCACATTTATGTTTGCAAAAAGACAGACAAGACATGAAAAACAAGCCTTTTAGCTAAGGAAAATGGATATTAATTCAGCTCCCCAGCTAGGGCACCTGTGCAAACAATACCATCCCCAGGCAATTAAAACAGAGAACTCCATAGTTAATAGGGTAATGTTGATTAACACCTGACCACTTCATGGGGATAGAAGAATAGATTTGGCAGATCTGCAAAATGAAATTATGTCACCTAAAAAGCCATTATTTCACACTCAGTACTTCTACAAGAACATTCTAGATTTGAATAACTTTGCTCAGACAAAAGCAGAATATGTAACTATTTTTGTGAGGTTCAAGAAAGATTTTGATTTGGTAAATCTAAATATTCCATGAATGTAATTTTTAAACAAACTTTGCTTCTAACCATTTTATAAAGACCAAGTATTTTTGTTGTAGACCAAGCTAATTTTTTTAACCAGAAAAATATTTTGACACAAGTGGGTACTTGAGTAGTTTAAAAACATTCTTCTAATGCTTTTCCAAAGTAGAAGTCTAATTAAATCAACTGACATTCATGAGTAATTTTGATATCAACTTTTTTTTTAATATTCAGTAAGAGGCTTCTCATCAGAACAACCCTACTCTAACGAATCCTAGGATAATAAGTTTTGATAAAGTTTGAGAAAATCATTTATATCACAGTCCTCACTGAAGCAGTTTACATCACCCAAAAACTTGCAGATGGTTTTTGGCTCCTCTCTAAATGTGGACCTTAGAAACCTGTAGGAAAGTCAGACAACCTTCTTTTTTTCCCTTCTCCCCTTCCTTTTTTTTTTTTTTTTTTTTTTTTTTTTNTATGGTAAACATGCTTCATTTATGTTTGCATTCAGCTCTGGTTGTTTCACTTTAGGAGGGAAATGAACACCATGTGTTGATCACTAATACTTAAAAAAAAAAAAAAAATCCAGGATCTAAAAAAACAGCCATAAGGCCTATTCTTATCCTATTGCTAGGAAGACTAGAGATTGGTAGGACCAGAATACTTTCTATCTTATATTAAGATCTGTAACTAGACTGACAGGAGTTAAAGTAATCAGAACCCTTTAGATACTTTTAGCATCAGGCACATATAAATCACCCACCTAGCCTCAAATTGACCTCAGTTTAAGGTTAACTTAAATTCTATTACAAGTTGATTTAAAGGAAGAAGAAAACCAAACCCAAACCATGAGGTAACTGCCAACAGCTGACAGCAGCCTGTCACAGACAGCCAGCTCAAGGCATTCCTCAAAGCAGCCTATTCACAGTCCTGCAAAACACAGACAGGTTTTATTTACAGCTTCCCAACACCATCCAGACCAGCAGCTAATTGAGAATGTACTATTTTCATGCTTGATCTTTGCTGAGCTATAAATGATGAACACCGAAGAAATATTTTCCCTCACACGCTTAAGCAGTAACTTACACTTGCACTCATGAAATTTCCAACCAGTCACTGACAAATGCCAAAAGCTCATTAAAAATTATGGACCACTGAATCATCATGAAATGATTTTTGAGTGACCTAAGAAAACATTTTATGTAAGAGACTTTGTGGATCGAGGAGGAAGGATGTAAGCAATCCCTTTAAGTGCAGGTTTGGAACTAGGTGTAGGACATCATGCCTAAAATTTGGAAACTGTGCTCCTTTCATTTTGTTCCAATCCCAGCTTTGCTGGGTGAGTCAGAGAAAGGCTGGCAAGCAGCTGTGTGAGAGACTACCTCACAGGAGATAAGGCAACACTGAATACCTCTATCACCTTGGTTTCCTCACTACTTAGAATGAAATTGCAGTGAAGGAGCCTACTCCAGCTTTTCCATGGGCTGATTTCTTGCAGGACTCTGCTGTTAATGAGGTTTGCAGAGCAGGATAGAAGAGAGAATGTATAGAAGGCCTGGATATGGAGATTGAGGAATTTGAATTTGGTCTGCAGAAGAAAGAGAAAAAAAATATGAGTGAGAAATTGCTGTGCTAGGAAGATTGCTGTGCAGAGCCACATAAGACTGCCAGTGGAAGATAAAAAGCCAAAACATACTTAAAGTAAAATTGGCATGTAGGCAACTCAGTATAGGAAGAGAGAATTATTTTGCTTTATATTATGAGAACTTTTGGGGCAAGGAGCATGTTTTTTACCATTTCCTATCTAGGTGGGTAAAACTCTATTCCATTCTATTTACACACTTATTTTTCATGCTGTTAAGATTAAACTGGGAGTGGAGGTCTACTGTCTTAGGCATTGTGTGGGTGAGGAGAAGACAGTCTCTCCCTGAATTGCTTACAGTCTAGGCAGACAAGACACAAAAAATAGAAAAGGGCGATAAAAGATCCACACCAGCAAACACTGTGGTACCCATGGTTTCACTGAGGACAGGGACAGGAGCGTGATAAGTGAGAGGAGAAGACAAAGTGAAGGAAGGACACAGAGGAGGGCAGGCAGGACAGACAGGGGAATCATCAGAGGTAACTCCAGGGGAGACTAGTGACGAAGAGCCTTGGATAAGACTTGTGCATCTCAGCAAACAGCTGCTTGACACCAGTCAAAGCTGTAGAAAAAATTATCAGCATCTGTGAGGCTCATCTCACGTTTTCTGTGGCTCTTGGCACAAATGACCAGTCATGTCCCTGAAGGCGACACTTCTGGAAAGACAAGAATTCCCAGACCTACAGACAGATACAATTTTTCACTTACACCTTTCTAAATATGGAAAGAATTGGAAACATTTCTGTCAGTGTATCTTATTCTGCAAAAAAAGGAAGTGTTGGATCAGGAAAAATTGCATGGAAATCCCTAACAAGTTCTTGAAATTGTTTCAGCAAGACAAAAAATAAAGGAATGTGCTTATTTGAAAATTTTCAACAAATATTACTTTTAAAATAATTGGATTAAACTGTACCTTCAAGTTATTGGGCTTTTTTTTTTTTAAATACTAAGCCAGAAAGGTCATTAAATAGTGTCCTATATGCAACATAAGCCTAGTGTTATTTGTTATAGCCTAGTGTTATCAAATTAAAGAATGCAATGAAAAGTTTGTGGCTGTACTAAGTAAATCAGTCAGAATTTATCATTAATGCTATTATGAAACGTTTAACAAATGCTTTATGTACTACACTGCTCTTCTCTTTCTTTCTAAGATGATCTAGACAAATGTACATCTGATTAGTTGATCCAGAAAATTCTGCTTGCTCATCACCAGCAGTGCTTACTTACCCTGCTCTCAAAACAAAACAGAACTTACTTTCAGACACTTTCAGCTCTTCAGACACTAGACCTTTCCACTCAAACACTGGAGAAAACAGAACTGGTTACATACTATTCTGCAGGTTAGCCATTTAAAGGAGAAAGGAAAAGGAGCTCTGAAGTTCATCTCTTTCCCTGGAAATTAACTTTCCAGAAGAGTTTTTGCATAGAAAATGAGGGGTTTCTATGAAACACATCAGACTCCTCTGCTTCCATGGTCTCACACAAGCAAAGGTGCAGCCTTTAAGGAGCCATTTCCAGATTTGGTGTAAGTTTAATGGTGAAAGACAATACCCTAATTTGCACCCAGGAATGAAATGGAAGCAGACCATAGCATAGAGTGCATCCTTTAAGAAAGCCTGGCCAACAAGCTAGCAACAGCATGCCACCCCAGCTGTAAGCAATCCCAACCCACAGCCAAACTATGCAGGGACTAAACTGTGCTCTGCACTTGGCACAGAAAATAAGCAATCTAACGGGCAAGGAATTTGCACACTAAATTTAGATGTGTTGCCACGATGAGAACAACCATCATGGTCATTATGGACTAAGGGAATATGAAAATCACAGCCTTCACCTCAAAAGGCATTTGCTTGAGTATGATGCAAGTAATGTTTTGTTGATCCTTCCATTCATTTAAAAGGTATTGTTAAATAAACTTAGGCTTCATCACAATAGAAGCAAACTTTACTGAGTCATGGAAAAAGGGACACAACACCTGTGTGAGTAAGACATCAGGAGCCCTTCCACTAGGGACAGCTTAGGGATGGGTAGAAGAGGCCACCCAGCCCCAGGTGAAGAATGTGACGTAACGTTGAACAAGCACAAGAGCCACTTAAAGTTGCTGTCTGGAGAGTTACAGGAAGTCTTTCAGGCCAGTAGAGAGTGTGAAAATGACATATAGCTCATTAGGAAACTAATGAAGGGTTTAAAGGGAAGAGAGGCTTGAATAAAAAATGCCTTTTTTTCTGGCAAACCAAGAGGAAACAATGAAGAAGACCATAGAGGAAACCAGTGCAGTAATCATCCAACCCCCCATGCATTCCTGCACCATATCCAGCACGGGTTCCTTGCACAGTCTAATCAGGGAGGCTCCATGGCAAATGACCCTTTTCAAATATGGGCCTGGAGAAAAAGCTTGGCTCTTGCTGTGCTTGCCACAGAAAGAAGGCAAACAGAACAAAAAAACCCGTTTTCATTTCTGCAGGAATTTTAACAGATTTTGCCAATATTCTTTTGATGAGAGAAGTCCAATAAAGTGACCAAAAGAGATTGATGCTGCCTGAGCTCCAAACCCACTTCCCTCATGACTTTTCATAATTGCTGCTTGAGGTGTATATATAACTTATCAGAGGTATGCACACACTTCTGCCCACCCACTTTCAGAATACTGAAATCTTTAGTATAGAATGCATGTAAAAGTGGAAAATGGTTGGAGAAAATGAACAAATTATGTACAGATTCATTCTATTGAGTCTGTTCATGTTTTACAGCTTCAGAAGACCAACTTAAATAAAATGCTACTATAGTGACTTCACAGTAGGCTAACGTTCAAAATTGCAGTAATTTGCTTCATTAAGCAAATTACTAAAATTAATACATCTGCAATGTACAACACAATTACATACTGCCAAATAGATACTACCCATAGCCATTAATATCTGGGAGGAATTGAAAACCACCTGGAGGACAATGCTGTCATTGGTTACAGCCTGAATGGTTTCATGAGGGTAAAATCTAGCTTACCAAACTTAATCAAGTTTTATGACAAGGTAACCCACCTAGGCCATCAAGGGAGGACAGCTTATGTAATTTTCTTGGGTTTCAGTAAAGCTTTCAATACTGTCTCTCACAGGATCCTTCCGGACAAAACGTCCAGCATGCAGTTGGATAAATACATTGTGAGATGGGTGAACAGCTGGCTCATGGGTTGGGCACAGAGTGTTACAGTGAATGGGGTGACATCAGACTGGCAATGTGTCACTAGTGGAGTTCCACAGGGTTCCATCCTCAGCCCCATGCTCTTCAACATCTCCGGAAATTACTTGGATGCAGGACTGGAAGGGATACTGAGCAAGTTCTCAGATGATACAAAACTGTGTGGAGCTGCTGACTCCCTTGGGGCAGGGAGGCCCTGCAGAGAGACCTCAATAAATTGGAGGGTTGAGCAGTCATCAGCCAAGTGAAGGTCAACAAAGGGAAAGTGTCAGATCCTGCACCTGGGGTGGGACAACCCTGGAAGTACATACAGCCTGGGGAATGAGAGGCTGGAGAGCAGTGCCACAGGAAGGGACCTGGTGGTCCTGGTCCATGGCAAGTTGAACATGAGCCAGCAGCGCCCTGGCAGCCAGGAGGGCCAACCCTGTCCTGGGTTGCATCAGGCACAGCATCACAGGCAGGCAAAAGAGGTGATTGTCCTCCTGTGCTCCAAGCTGGGGCGGCCTCACCTCGAGTGCTGGGGACAGCTTTGGGTGACACAATGTCAGAAAGACATTAGGCTGTTAGACAACGTCCAAAGGAGGCCATGAGGATGGTGAAGGGCCAGGAGGCGAAGCTGTATGAGGAGTGGCTGAGGTCACTTGGTCCATTCAGCCTGGAGGAGACTGAGGGAAGGCCTCACTGCAGTTACAACTTCCTCATGTGGGGAAGAGGAGTGGCAGACAATGATTTCTTCCCCATGGTCATCAGTGACAGGATCCAATGGAATGACCTGGAGTTGTTAAGTTGGGTATAAGAGAAAGGTTTTTCACACAGAGGGTGGTTGGGTCCCGAACAGGCTACCCAGGAAAGTGGTCATAGCACCAGCCTGCCAGAGTTCAAGAGATGTTTGGACAATACTCTTGGGTACATGTTGACTCCTGGGAATAGTGTTGTGCAGGACCAGGAGATGGACTTGATGGTCTCTGTGGGTCACTTCCAACTCAACACTATCTGTGATTATGTGATTGGGCTTTTTGGTTTGCCAATCCTCATAAATAGCCATTGTGAATTAACCTGCCATTGCTGAAGTTTTATGTTTTCCAGACAATATTTTTCCCACCTTTTTTCTACCTATAACTTTACTTCCTTCTTTCTTTAGGATCACATTATGTCTATCCTCTGACACTGTAATGATCCAGGTGTGCAACAGCTGACCTAAGCAAGATATCTACAAATGCTGTCTTCTGCATCTGGTTGTGGTGTTTTAACTCAGCNATGGCAAGTTGAACATGAGCCAGCAGTCCCCTGGCAGCCAGGAGGGCCAACCCTGTCCTGGGGGGCATCAGGCGCAGCATCACAGCTGGGCAAGGGAGGGGATTGTCCTGCTCTGCTCCAAGCTGGGGTGGCCTCACCTCGAGTGCTGGGGACAGCTTTGGGTGACACAATGTCAGAAAGACATTAGGCTGTTAGACAATGTCCAAAGGAGGCCATGAGAATGGTGAAGGGCCAGGAGGGGAAGCTGTATGAGGAGTGGCTGAGGTCACTTGGTCCGTTCAGCCTGGAGGAGACTGAGGGAAGACCTCATTGCAGTTACAACTTCCTCGTGAGGGGAAGAGGAGGGGCAGACAATGATTTCTTCTCCATGGTCATCAGTGACAGGATCCAAGGGAATGACATGGAGTTGTTAAGTTGGGTATAAGAGAAAGGTTTTTCACACAGAGGGTGGTTGGGTCCCAAACAGGCTACCCAGGAAAGTGGTCATAGCACCAGCCTGCCAGAGTTCAAGAGATGTTTGGACAATACTCTTGGGTACATGTTGACTCCTGGGAATGGTGCTGTGCAGGACCAGGAGATGGACTTGATGGTCTCTGTGGGTCACTTCCAACTCAACACTATCTGTGATTATGTGATTGAGCTTTTTGGTTTGCCAGTCCTCATAAATAGTCATTGTGAATTAACCTGCCATTGCTGGAATTTTATGTTTTCCAGACAATATTTTTTCCACCTTTTTCTACCTATAACCTTTACTTCCTTCTTTCTTTAGGATCACATTATGTCTATCCTCTGACACTGTAATGATCCAGGTGTGCAACAGCTGACCTAAACAAGATATCTACAAATGCTGTCTTCTGCATCTGGTTGTGGTGTTTTAACTCAGCTTGGAATTAATGGTGAGGAACAGACAATACCAGGACCTGTATCCCTTCATCCATACCCAGATTTCTGAAAGAAGCCAGATGTATGCTGTCCTTGAGAACAGGAAAGAGTTCCTTTCTTGCACTGACTGACAAGGGAAAGACAGGGAGACCAGTCAAGAGACAAGAGCAGATACAATAGCTAAGACACTAGATGCTTAAATTTTAAATACAAGAGAGAGGCATGGTGTATTGAAAAAAAACAATTTTCTTCCATGTTTCAGAAGCAGAAATATTTTTCCCCTGACACCATGCCGCTATTCTTTTTTATTTTTTTTTTCTCTGTTATATCTGTACATTGTTAAAAGTTAGACTTCTTCCTTTTTTCTCCAGGAGAAAAACTTCTATTTTTTTCAAAATAGAGATGAAAAGGTATCCAAAATGAAAAAATCTGGAATAAATCGAAGTTCTAATAATATAACCGGGCTCATTAGAGGAATAAATAACATGATCTAAAGAACATCTAATGACGATCAAAACCACATCTGCAGCTTTTTATTCATGTATCTGCTAGGCCGAGAGAGGAAACACAATTAGTGCAGAATCTGAGCCCCATGAAAAACAAAAGCAATTTTTTCCATTGCCTTTTGTGAAAGTTGGATTAGGTTCTTTGTGCTCTTCAAAAAACATCCAGTTTGTTAGAATATCAGCTAGGCAAAAACCCTGCAATAGGAACGTATTTACATTTGATAAAACTGAAAGGCCCTTCCCATTCCATTTCTAAAACTAAAAAACTAAAAGTCTCGGAGGACAGAAAAGAGGGGAAAGAAGACAATCTGAGTGAATGACAGACTAACTCATTTATCAGGAATCAGAGGAAACATTTCTTTGAGCATATACAGATTGGACTTTGTGTCTATGCAACCAATTATCTTAATGCAGTTACTATATAAAAGGTCATGCCAGAAGTGCTACGGTACCACACTTAGGTGATATCCCTGACATCTAAAGGTCTGGAAATAATCTGCTGCTTATCAGAGCTTTGAGTAGAGAAGGACACTGATCTGAAGGAGGGGGCGGGGACCTGCAGAACGTCTCCTCTGACCCCGTAAAAGACACATTCGCTGCCCCAGGCAGTGCCACTTGGAGATGAGCCACCATTTCTATTGTCTGTAAACCTTCCTGGTAAATCTACAAATTTTGTCGTTCTAGGCAGGCTAAAAATCATTTTCTATCCTGCTTTTCTCAAACTTGAGCCTTGCTACTCTGTGACTACCAGCATTTTTGCAAAACTCAGTCTGCAGCCAAATAGGTTGTGCAGTATCATGACCATGTGCATTTTTCCAGGTTATCTCAGCAAAGGAAGGTATGGGATGCACTTCTTTAAAGCTGGAAATATTTAGGTTGAACATACAAAGTCTCTAAATCTGGAAGATCGTCTCTGTGATCCATTGAAGTACAGCCTAAAAATCTGCAGCATGTTGGTGGGGATATAATATTTTCTAAGCATTATTGAATGCAGTAATATTCCAGTAAAATTCTCATTTTGTGCATGAATTTTAAGATTTTGGAAAGGAGTTCCCTACTCTATGGTTGCAGGCCTTTCCAAAAGGACATCTGCTTCTACTTATTCACAGTCTCTGCTTCCAATCTGAGTACTATAGAACAGTTATGGAAAGAGGGAATGCTCAGATCACAGTTCCTAACTGAATCCCTTTCAGGATATGATACAGAATTCCATATTAACGAAGACCAAATCAGAATTAATTTATATAGTGTTTGTATGGTTTTGTAGCATTCATATGGATCATTTATTCTTATTTCCAGTCTGATAAGAAACGTAGTTTAATGAGATCTTGTCCTCAGATGAACCAAGTCTGGTCATGTACCTTTCATGGCCTGAATAATATATGCCGCTAAAGACATGGGGACAAGTTCTTATTTGATGTTGGTTTAGGGTGCTGCACACTACCGTCTTTATATGTTGAGATCTGCAGCACAAAAAATGTGAAGGTTCTGTCTTCCACATACTGATTATCACTTAAAAACTCTGCAAGATAATCAAGTGTATCAAATCATAAGACCACTTTTTTGCCAGGTGAAAGATTTACTTATTTTTTTTTTAATTTGTTTTCGTGGATGGTCTATCTCTAGACTAATATCTCTGTAAGTAAACACTTGATGGAGAAGTGAGGATTGTTTGAGAGAGTCCCAGAAGTTTGCAGATTTTCTGCATATTTTTCCTGTTAAGAAGACACAAATCAGCAGTTCTGAATCATGTCAGATTTGCAGGAGGTTTGAAAGGCCATCTGTAGTTTTCTGTCATGCATTTTTCCTTCTAGTGGTCTAAGGGTCCACTAGATGTCTAGTGGACACATTGAATGCTTTGTGAGAATTTTCCTGAATTTCTTATACTCATATCCTTTATGATTTTTCCAGATTAAATAAAACTGGTGCTCATTTTGACCTTATGACTGGATTTCTCAAGCACTGACAGAGTTGTATGTGCTCATCTCAATGCATCTCATTTAAAGAGAAATCACTGAAGTAATTTTAGTGGTACTCCTGCATGATGAGCAGATACTCTATTTGAAAGTGCTTTTCCAAGTTCATGCTGAAGCCCAGACCCTCAAGAGCAATGATGTGTTTTCCTGCATTAAACTGAGGATTAGGATCTAGGGGTTTATCCTGGCAAGTGTTTTAGCCATAAGCCAGAGGAGTGGATAAAAACAGAGAATTATTTTCTTTTCCACTTTTAGAAATAAGTGTTTGAGTTGAGGAGAGAAGCACACTGGAAGTTTCTAAGACATTCCGCTGCATAACTTAAGGATTTATCTCACTTTCATGCATTTCACTATGTTCTCAAGAAAGCATGGAATTGGCTCCTGCCTTGTACTCCTGGGGAGTCCATGGCTTCGTTTTTTTCAAGCCCAGTGATCTGTCTATTTCTACCTGAGGCTTCTGATGTTCTTCTGATAAGCTACAATTACAGATGAACAGGTAAAACATGAATTCAAGGGCATTGCTGAAATGCTGGGCTCAGCATCCCTTACTCCTCCCTTTTTATCACCACCTTTGTTTTTCTACGTTAAGAACATTACAACAGCTGAGAAATAAAGTTCATAGAGCCATGCTATTCTCTGTCTACTTATCTGGAACTCATAAGTGAACCTGACATTTAAATGAGAAAAAGAAATCCTGTCCACTCTCACATTCAATTTCTTGTTGCCACATTTGTTCCTTTTTACTGCACTTGCCCACATGCAGCATGCATTAAACCAGGTCCCATGGGTGATATGGAGTAAAGCTAACTTGCAGAATAAGAAAAGGAGCCAATCTCTCCCTCCCCACTCCATCTTTCTACCTAGTTGGGCATGGATCCATAGGGGTTTTGTTGGCATACAATGAGAGCTAGTAGTATGCAAAGGGCAGAGGAGGATAGACAAGGAAGAATGATTCTTCAAGCTATCTGCCAATATCAGAACCCTGGGAGGGTCCAGTCACAACTCCCGCACTGTGGGGCCTCTTTCCTTCTCACCAAATCTCTGCAATTTTTTTTTCTCACAAAGCTAAAACACTGCTTGGTTTCTGGATGTAGCTGCATGTATACGCCTATGTATTGAATACACATGTGTAGGAGACTCAGTATTTCAGCAAGACGGCAAATATTTGTGACCTCTACCTGGTGAGAAGTTCATTCCAGTAGCTCAACAGGGTTGTTTGAAATATAGTCATTGCTGGAATATGTGGGACACTGCCAACTGCTTTGAAAGGAGGGGCTTTCCCCAAGAAAGCTGGGGTCATTGTGATACTGAACAGTACAGTGATGCAGATCTGTAACACAAACATGAGGGCTCTTGCCCTTTCCCGTCACCACCCTCCCTGCTTTGCACACACATTCCCTGTCATATGATGCTGCAGCCTTGTGACTGCAGAGCCTTTCTTCTCCCCCACATCCACACTCAGGTTTCACCTGTCCCTGTAACCTCTACCTCCACCAGGTCATGAAGGCAGAAAAAAATGCAAGATGAGCTATAGTGGTAGTCACAAACCAGCTCACTTATATAATAATATAAAATGGGAGCCCTGCAGAGCTCAGGTCAATCGGTCCCCAGAGAGAATAAGGTGATCATCTGGTTACATGTCATTGTCACCTTTGGTAACTTCTCATAAAAGCTCATAGTTTAGCTGATTTCTGATAACTCCAGCTATAGTCCATGGGCAGGCAGTTCCTTCTAGGAGTAGATACCAACATGATTGTGAAAGCGCGGCCGATGAGCCTGGCTTCTCAAAGCCTGACAGCAAAGTATACCTGCCTGCAACAGCAGGACTGAAAAAGCTCAGATGATGCTGGCTGATTGCTTTCAGCTAAGTGATCCCAAGCAGGTGTCCTGGCAGGACTTACTCTTGTCCTTCTAAGTCAGCAAAAGAAGCTGGAAAGAGGCTGAAGTACTTAGACCTCTGAAATGCATTTCTGCTATAGGCAGGACTTAGCGAGAGATAAAGTGTGCCTGAAGATATTAATTCAGTGACATGAAATTCGTGCAATATTCTTGCTGCTTCTCTCTGGATAGGCTGGCACACCATGTGAACAGGCCGACACCTCTTCAGACCTTGTTGATATACACACACATATATATATACATCTATCTAAACTCTGTATTTACTGCGAACTGAGCTCAGCAAATCACTTGCACTAAGTGCTTTTCAGTGAGTATTATTGTTATCTTCTATGCATTGCTTACCCATTAATGCCTTTGCCATGTTTACCACATTCTTCAGTACTTGGAAAATGATTTGTAATTAACAACAAAATTGTGCTACTATCCTGGAGCTGCTTTCACAAGCTATCCACACATCCTCTGAACCAAAAAAAAAGGAGGGAGACAAATTGCCAAGACTCCAGACAGTAAGGTTGCCTACAGAAGGAGAAATTATTTTAATGGGGAAGGCAGAGAGTAGTTTAAACGGATGCTCATTTCCTATGCAATCTTCTACTTGCTTTCTCAAATCCAGAATCAGACAGTGAAGACATCCTCCACCTCGAGACATGACGAATCAAATAGACACTCTCATTCCTTGATACCAGGTGGGCTGGGGGAAAACTGAAGTGTGAGAAACTGATGATTGTAACAAAGAGGAAATGCCATTTATTCTTTTATAAAAAATCAAACAATGACTACTTAAGAAAAAATGTGTATTGGTTCCTTAGGTCTGTTTTCAAGTGCAGTTTCACTGACAGACTTGTTTACAGCACAAGCTGCTCCCTGTACCCTTTAAGAGCATTTAGGTCATTGCCTCATCTGAAGTACGAGAGCTTCTTGAAGCAGTTTCCACAACAATCTCATTCTCTGATCACAATGTCAGCTACATTTACAAAACTCAAGTGGGTGTAGAAACTACCTGCATGTACAGTGGGATTCTGCATTATTAATCCATGCTACTGAAATGATCTAGGTCAGCTTGTAGTATGTGCAGAATCTCACTTTGCACGGAACAGAAAGAAAAATTGTCAGTGTTTATGGAAAGAGAAAAAAAACCCCAGATGTTTCTTTACAGCTGTCACTGCTATAGCTGGGGAATTTTCTGCACAGTCCTCAGTTTACTTCCCCATGGCTTGTCATGGACTTTCATACTTGTGTAGCACCATAGACTTTCATCCAACCTTACACCACCTTTTTCCCAAACCCAGGTATAGTCCACAGCCCACCACTGATGAATTCACCCCTTTTCCACACAGATCTACAGGCCCATTTTGTCCCAGTCCCATGAACAACCCTACAGGTTGTTCTTTTACTCTTGGAATTCATCCTCAGCATATTTTCCCTTCAAGGAGTGCTCAATTCTTTACAGAGCTCTGCTCCCCAAGTCCTACCTCCTTCACAGCCCACTTGCCAGTCATGTCATTGCTAGAGCAACAGCAAGGTGCCAGGTTCTTGGGATCTGTGTACTGCTGGCACATTTTTGAAGATCATGATTTCTAGGTGTTTGGTTTGTGTGTTGCCAATTAAACAAGCCTCCGGTGAGTGTTCTGAGGCTGCTTGAACAAAGTATTGAAGGACATGCCTGAGTTAGGAGAAGTGATAGCATTAAAGGCAATAGAGCTATTCACACAGTCATAAATAAACACTTGTGTCACTGCGTGGCCAGAATGGGGCTGATTTCATTCAAAAATCAGCCTTACAGATTAAGCCCTTGGTGTCTGAACTTTTCTCCTGCTGTTTTTAATAGAAAATGTCCTCATTTAGAAACAGATCTTTCCCATGCACACCACAGGGGAGAGTAATTATATGTGATAGAAGTCATGACTTCTAAGAGGAGATATAAGCTATCTGAATTCCCTGCCTTCCTTATAGACTTACTCTTAGATCATTGCTGGTTTAATTAACTATTAAAGTTTAATTATCCTGTGGACTATAGTTCTGATTAAATGATCTGATGAACAAAACCTAGCCTTTAGGTCAGCATAGCAAAATTATTTTTAATGTAAGAGGTAGAAATTGCTCAGTTTAACTACACATTTCCAAATCCCTGTAGTCTGCTTTCACCACCTGATTCCATTAAATGCCAGAGCTACTCCCAGTAAAACAGGTCACATGCCCAGGGTGAAGGGAGATTCATTACTCTCCTGAGTCTTCCTGCAGTATCATCATACTCAGTCCCTATATAGTCATGCTGGCAACAGACAGGTCTCAAAGGCTGACTACAAGAATATGGGAGTAGATGATGGATGTCTTGCTTTTTCTCCCCTTCCCCTCTATTCCTTTCTCCCAAATGCCCAGTATCACAAACACCTGCAGAGCTGCACCCTGCTGCTGAGACTCCCCCGTTCACCAGTTGCAGGTGCCCAGTGGGTCACAGACCAGGTTGACCAGCTGGCTAGAGTTCAGGGAGCTGGGATGTGTAGAAGAGGCTTGAACACCTGTGAATTTGACGTGTGAGAGACCACATCAGTGTGACTTGCTTCAAATTTTGCATGCAGGGGCGTATGCAAACCAGCACAGCTTGTGCAGTCATGGACAGAGAGGTCAAGGGAAAAGAATATGGCAGGACAGAAAAGCAGGCTGCTACATGCACTTGAGTCTTCTGTTTGCTCTGCCCATCGCTCCTGATGACAGCTTCACAGATTAAGCATACACAGAGGTGTGGTGCTGTGTACTGTAAAGCCCTGCCCAAAGCAGCTGTGCCTGTGGAGGTGACCTACAAACAGGATAGTGTTTTCTGACAGGATGCTGACAGGCAGACAACGTTTTACAAGCCACCTGTTTCCAGGAGTGTTGCCCTCGGTCAAGGCTTGATGAGTTCATCAGGAGCTGGGAGTGCTCCATACTAAAGCAAATCATTCCACTTTGGGGGTACCAATTTTAAGGTTCCATTTTGCTGGGAAGACTCAGTTAAGCTAACAGAGATAAAAATTAGAACCTGGATCCCTATTGCAGCTTTGCACTCTGGTCTTCCACACCTCTGCATTCAAGATAGCCCTTCAGAGTTGCTGTAACTCATTTGTAAGGCCAAGAAAGGTGCTCCCAGGACCTGACTTTGTTTAGCCTCGAGTAAAATGCTGCAGTGGGATGAGGAGTTGACAGCAGCTGCTCAAGTATTCCTATCCCACCCTTGCAGAAGCCCTGGCAGGGCAGCAGGACCACACAAGCTCAGACCCTTAACAAATTCTAGCCACCATCTGTCCCTGGGTCATAGCAGCAGCAGAGACCAGGTTTTCAAAATGGCCACCAGTTCCCAAGCTGGTGCATGGGGCAGTACACATTCTCCTCCCACCATCACTGGCAGATCCCATGCTCCCCTCTGTCCCTGCCATGGGGATGCTGGGGGCATCAGAATGCCATGACCAGGGCAGCTGGCACTGGCACTGGCACTGGAACAGGCCAGACACACAGCTGGGCTTCCTACCCATGCCCATGTGGAATGCAGCCCCGTGGCCTTTTTGGGAGCCCAGCAGTGCCTTCTGGACCGCTTGGGAGGCAGGGGGCCCTAACAGCCTCAAGCCACTGCTCATGCCCCTCACCCAAACCTTTCCTTTTAATAGCTGATGTACTGGAATTCTAGCTAAAATCACGGTGGCCAGAGGCAGGGGTAAACTCATGAGCAAGTAACCAAGTGATTGAAACCAGAAAACACAGCCGGAGTGGCAGCACTCCAGGACAAGTCACCAGCAGCCCCACAAGGAGCTCTTTGTACTCAATCAGGCAGCACCATCAACAACCCTACCATGTGCCACTCTCTGAAAAACAAACCTCTGACCAGGTGTCACAGCTCGGGGCTTTATTGGAGCATGCTGGTGCTGCCATGGGGGTTTCCCTTCTCTCCCCACTCCCATTTCTCTGTGTCCATCGCTCCCTAGCACAGCAGTCCCAATACCCCCACCAGCCAGCCCAGCAGGTACCCACTGACTTCCCAGGCTGTTTGCAGCTGATCAGCAGCATGGCTCCTCATTTTTGATAATTTCCAGCCTTTCAGCATCGCAACATTACAAGCTCAGTCTGCCAGAGAGGCTCATGATCAGTAAAAGAGACAGCTCTTATTGCATTTCTTTGTCCTTTACTCATAAAAACACTGCCTTTTCATCTTCCTGATGCACTGCTTGTCAAGTTGCCGGTCAGGGAGCAAAGGAAATGCCTACTTAGATGTCAGAGAAGGTGACATGGCTGTCAAACATGCAGTCAATTCAACATCACTGGGAATGCGGGTTGGCTGCAAAGACAGAGGGAAGTGTGGATAAATTGTGCCAAAGGTAATATTTCATCAGTTTGGAGGGAAATGTTAAATTGATTTAAATTATATTGAGTTATGAAGGTGCTATACTGCCACTTATACTCACCTTTCTTCATACTTGGTGCCAATCCTTACCTCTTGCTGCAGCACTGAGGATCTCTGGTGGAGTCAGTGATTTCCCAGACAGGAATATAGCTTTGCAAAGCATCTGTGCAGAGCCTGATCCGTCTGCTGGGTTTGCTTACTTGCTCTGTGTAGAATCATAGAATGGTTCAGGTTGGAAAGGGACTTAAAGATCACCTAGTTCCAACCCCCTTCCATTCATTAGACCTGGTTGTTCTGAGTTCCAGTTCTCCACCTTGGCCTTGAACATTTCCAGGGATGGGGCATCTGCAATTTTTCTGGGTGACCTGTTCTAGTGTAACATCACCTTAGCTGTAAAGTATTATTTCCTAATATCTAATCTAAACCTACTCTCTTTCAGTTTGAATCCACTTCCTCTCATCCTGTAACTATGTGTTGTTCTTGTAAAAATGTCCCTGTATCTTTTCTTGTAGGCTCCCTTCATATCCAGATAAGTAGGTTATAATCACATAGCTCATTAAGTGTGGAGGGATCCAGTGGAGGAAATATGAGAAAACTGTATGTGGTTTAAGGCTCCTTTTCTCTTCTTTGACAGCTTATAAAGTCACACAGCGTAAACACAAATGGGGCCAGCAGAAATTTCCTCAGCAGAAGTCTAATAGAACACTGCAATCAGATAGAGCTACTCCTGAGCAATGGCTTCATGCCTTAGCTGACATGTGGCACTGAGCTAATGCAAGTCATGCAATTACCCTCCAAATGGTTGTCACTGAACTGAGAGCTTGTACAGTGGTAGCTTTCATGGCTAATAACTGAAAATAGAATCAAACCTCACATGAGCTGTGTAAATGTGCACTGTTTAAAATTAACTTCTATTACATGGTAGGATGGGTTATATTTACACCACAGAGGCAGACACCAAACATAATTATTACTATAATTATTTAGATTGCATTGCCTAGAAAATGATGTTTCAGTTCTTCTTCTTTTTGAAATACATAATGGCACAGAAAAAATGCATAAAAAGAACAAATGTGCCATTGACCATCATGAATGCTCAATAAGATTCTTACCCTGTAATGTTGGACATGAAAGTTAGTTATCAATTTGCAACCTCTGAAATATGTCTGTAATATTCAGACAGCCAGGATACAGAGATCTCTATGTATGATGGCACAGTGCAGATGATCCTCTCCCATGTCTTTCCACATGCTGATCAAATGGTGTTCGCTGTCCTAGAACTAGATTTCATCCACATGTTCCCTCTATCCTTACCCACTCTTTCCAAGAAAAACAACAGAGATCTCTGCATGGCTATATTAACAGTGAGGAAGTGATGACTGGTTACATGAGTGTGGACTTGCTCTGGCTCACAGCTGGCCAAACAAACCTCCCTGCATGCTGTAGCCCGCTCTTCTATTGATGAATCACAAGCAGAAGTTGAAGCACTTAAAACCAATAAACCAGTTTCTACTAGCCTGCATTTCAACCTGCCATTTCAAGGGGAATATGCTGGAGTGGGTAAAGTAGCTCGAGCCCTCCTTCTCCTTTCATTAACTCCAGCTGGTATCAGGTGGTTTGTTCATGGCTTCAGGGCTGACATGCTTTTCTATTTCTGTCTGAACTGCACCCTGAATATATTTTCCCCTTCAGTAGTCACAGAACTTGTTGGCTGATTTGAACCAAATTTGACAACCTTTGGATATATTGTTCCTGTGAAGTTCCTGTAAGGGTCACAAGAACAGACAGCTATTGGAGGGGCCTATGAGTCAGGCTCAGACCTTCAGAAATTCTGGGTTATTAGCTGCAGAAAGGAAGAGAAAGTCCAATAAAAGCAATGAGTACAGAACATTAAGTCAGTCTTCTTACAGAGATTAATCTCTTGGCTGATTTATAAGAACAATATTAAGATTTTCTGTCCCCTCTCCTTGTATTTTTTCCCCTTTCAGCTCCCCTCCAGAATAATGTTCTAACAGTAAAAACCTTTGAGAGTTTCTTTCATTTTTGAATTCACATCAAATCAAGGAGTAGATTCAAAAGCTAAGGAGAAACAGAGTTTATGCATACAGCTCACTTAGATACAGCCCATTAAAAAAAAAAGGCTAAAAATGTGACTGACAGAAACATGCCAATAATTCATGGCTTACTCCTAAGGTTTTGGTTTTTTTTTNTATTCTCACTGAATAACTTCATTTGTGACAAAAGATTTTGTAAAAACCCAAGTATTTCTCCTGGTCACCTTATAGAAGTGAACATAATTTTAGGTTTCTTCTTCTGGCACAGCCTTTCTCTATTTCTTTCTTATCCAGCTGTAAATTTCTGAAAACTTTAGCCTTCAAGTTCACAGAAGGGCTACTATGCACAAACTTGTAGTTGTTTGCTAGTCCTGGGATAGCTTCCTCACACAGTGCAGTGGGATAAATAGTAGAAGGGAAGACAAGCTGATGGAGCACTACCACAACCAGGCCAAAACTCTTATATTCCAAATCTACTTAGAGACAGGTATCTGAGTACTTTCACTTAGTATTCCTAGGCTTTAATTTACATTAGAAAGGTTGTGTCAGTGCTCTTCCTTCAAACACACTGAGTGGACATTAAATGTTTCTTCAGTACCATGATTGATGTAGCATTTATCTGGTTGTAAATTGTTCTTTTAACTAGTGCTCAGAGGAGTGCCAGAAGCAAAGATTTCTTCCTCTGAAGTTTAAATTCCCCCAGGCAGCAAAGAAAGGACAATTGAACCTGTGTGAACTGACCTCAACTCAATTGGACATTTTAACCCTTTACCAGAAACATAAAGATGTTTTTCTCATCCAGCTATGTTTTAAATTACATTTTGAATGCAGTGTGCTCACATTGAGATATTTTTGGAATTCCAGCTAGATTAAGTTATTAAATGGCGTTGAGCAGAAAGAGTTCAATTTTCTTGATTCTGAGAGGGAACAGAAATGAGATGGGCTTCAAGGTGCTCATCTCTGCCAGGGGACTAGCATGAAGAGTTTGGGCATTGTCAGAGTGGGCTAATGGCTGAGGAGGACTTTGTGTAACTTTTTTTCAAAAGTTTGCTTGGGTAGTGATGTTCTCTTAGTGGCCCAAGAGAATGGTTTGAACTCCTGCATGATCCAAAGACTACAGTTATACTAAATGTTGGATATAATAAGTGTTTCAGATTTTTGGAGAAAAAGCTCTGTACCAGGTGCAAAAAACAAACAACCAAGTACTGAGCCCTGAAGACCCCTGACAATGAGGAATTCTAGCTTGCTACAATTCTTGCTGAAGATAAAGGGAAAAAAAACAAAACAAAGCAAAACAAACCTCTCAAGATCCTGCTTGACTATCTTTAGGAGAAAAATTTGGGGCTTTTCCTGCCCCAAGTCTGGTTATTGCCATGACCCTGAGCACCAGGGGAAGGTACACAAAGCAGGTTGCTGAGAATGTTTAGTGCCTTTGACCAGTGGTCTACGTTGCAATTGTCCTGTTTCCAACTGGTGACCAGGTTCTGACACTTCAGAAAGTGGTAGGTGGATAGGGAAATAATCAAAATATATCTTGGATGCAGGGAGAAGGAATCCTTTCATAGCCTGAAGGCAGTCATGTGAGATACTCACTACTGATTGCACTCTGTGAATTGGAGTTTCTTCCACCAAAGGGCATTTATCAGTGATTGGATCTTGTCACGTCTTTGTCAGTAAAGGTTTAAAAGCTCTCTACTCTCAGATATTCATCTTGTGTGCTAACACTTGCACAAAACACACAAATCACTTCAAGTTTCTTTTCTTTGAATAAATTGTGGTCTTTATGTCTCCCCTCCCACAGTCTGCTTGGCAGCCCGCAGTCCAGCTTTGTGGCTCCCTTTGAAACCTCTGCAGTCTTTCCTCAGCCTCCCTTAAAAGCAGGGACCAGAAAGGCAACCCAGCAGTGGCTAACCTAGCAGTGGCTAACTAATGCCATACGCCCACTTCTCTGCTTCTGCTTCTAAATAGCTGCTAAACACTTTTGGCAGAGCACTTAAAGCACTTATTAAAGGTAGGAGCAATAGTGCTGGGGTTCAAACACAGACCCTTTGGGCAATCTTAAGAAATTCATTTGATCTTCCTGTGTTCCCATTTCTGTAGGACATGTACAATACTTGTCCTGCACCTTTCCCACCTGGTGTATCTGCAGGCACATCTGCACAGACGGTAGCTCTGCCTTCCCTCTGACTCAGACAAGTGAAAGCCTTCTCCAGCCTGGAAGCTGTTAGAACGTGTTACTGAGGGCTGTGCCCATGCTAGTTTTTCCTGCTTCCCCATGGAGAAAACAGGCATATCAAGGAGTTGAATTTACTGTTGTAAATACAGAGTCCTGGTGCTGAAGCTGTCTCAAGTCTCACATTTCTCCTGTCTAGCATGTGATTCTGCCCCATCTACAGTGAAACACCAACCTCTCATATGCTGTCCCTTGCCCTGCAGTTGCAAACTTTTAGCTTGCAGTGAGTTTAGTCTGAAGCACTGTATACAGTGAGACTTTAAACTTACCATTAATTATATGATCCACTGGTAGTGTTGTGGATTTTTTACAGCTGGGTAATAGAATTAGTATCTCCAGATGGAAAGTCCTAAAGCTGTTGTCTTTACAAATAATTACATCATGAGGTACAAGCCTCCCCCTATCACCATTACTGGTGGAGCAGTGCTAAATTTATGTCTGCAACTTCACAAATGTTAAAATGATAGCTGAGCCTCTTGACACACCTGATATAAAATAACCATACAAGATTCACAATATTCTTTCAAAGTACAGGCATATCCAGGCACTTTTACTGCACAGAAGCAGGAATCATGTAATGCTTCCTGTGACTTCCCTACACTCTTGCTGTGACTTCCCTACACTCTTGCTGCTTGGGCTTCTGTGGTAGCATCACAGCAGGGTTGCCTTCCTACAGCAGAGGGGATGATAATTAAAATGGTAAACTGGTGAAGGAATGTGTAAACTAGTAAAATTCTAGGGAGAAGGTTTTGGTATTGTTCCTGAAGTAGGACTTAAACTTGTTTATTCCTTTGTTTATCAATTTAGCCATTTATTTGTAAGGTTTAAGCCTGGGATTTTCTTGTTTAATTGCTCTGAACAGTCAGCCACCAAACAGCCTCTGTGATGCTTGTTCTTGCAAATATATGTCTAGACATAATTTAGATTAATTCTCCATAATGAAGCTGTCAGTTTGAATATATTACAATACAAGGGCATAATGCACAGTTGAAATGAGAACTCCAAACAAGCTTTGCTCTGGCTTACCTGGTGTGCCTTAATATACTGCAATTATCCTAATGGGAAAAAAAACAGGGAACAGGTTTCTTCCTCAGTTAGAAGGGGAAGTTTTACAAAGTTGAGTGACATTTAATGAATCCAGGTGACATATATTCAGAGGCTGATCCTACACTGTTGCATGGCTTCTTTAATGGCTACCCATCCTGTTAGAGCCTTCTTTTTGAAAGGGTAAAGAATACATTTTAATGAATTTTTGATGCTTGTGTCAAGCTTATTGTTACAGAACATGACAAGGTATTATAGTCTATTAAGGATAGGCAAGTTCCCCTCAGGAGACAATTTCATTGCCATACTGCTAGAGACTGTGTTCTTCCCTGCCATATGTGCAAGACACATTTATGACTGAGCAGAAGAGACAATGACAGCCCTTTGTAGGAAGAGAAAATGGGACTTTCTAGAACTTGCTGCCCCGGGCAATTCATCACATGGCAAACACCGTCCACAACAAAGGCTCCTGGTCCTTGCACCTCTTGAAAGATGTGAAAGAAGTAAACAGATGGTAAGAAAAACATAGTCACCTTCAACTGGGGTGGAAAGTCAGACTTTCTTATTGCAAGAACTCTGGAAAAGCAATCCTGGAAATGGAAGGCAAGGAAAGAGCTGGCTGCTCTTTACTCTTACTGTAGTTAAGATGATAAACTCCCTATACCTTCTCTGACAGTGGCTGGGATTGCAAAGGGAAAATATCTGATTTACATAGACATTTTAACCCATAGCTAAAACAACTCTGCCCTAATTTTATATTATAGAATCACAGAATGATTTAGGTTTATTAGGCTAATTGACTGATATCTGTGCATAGATCTGTACATATGTATGTGTGCATGTGCATCTACACCAACTCTGCTCTATAGTATTATTTAATTGTCTGGGCTTTCATGGGAGATTTTCAATTCTCTCTACTGCCACCTCAGTTAATGGAATATGTGGCTTGGCAGCTCCCGGAGCTGTGTCCACCTCAACTTACACCCTAGGAACTGATAATTTGAAAGTGTGATAGAAGCAGAGATTAAGTGAAATTCTCAGCCACTTCTTGTCCGTACTGTATGTCATGTCCTAGTGTAAAAATAAGTTTTAATATCAGCTACCTATCAGACAAAATTAATTTAAGGCACATAAAATTAGATTACAAGCTCCAGGCCATCCTACAAGATGTCTGTACTGCTTACAAAGAATCTAGGACTTAGGAATGTGGTTTTATGCTTTGACCAAAGTCCTTCGATGTCCTTATGTCATCCTCCTCAGAGGCATATGGTTCAAAAGGTGTGAAGGTTAAAGAAAGAACAAGTCTAACTTGCACCAGGAGGGCTTCTCACAAATTATCTCTCTGAAAAAGGAATGAATTCTGTTCCAAATTCATTCTGATGGCATGAAATCACTACCAGCTTTGCAGGTATGAATCTAAATAAGCAGTGCATGCCAACCCCGAAGTACTTTTCACATGCCTGCCTACACAAAACCCTGGAGGTAAAAGGGCTACACTATCCAGAACATTTTGTAAACCATTAATCTAACTTATCCTTTCAAGAGAGGTTAGTCTTACAAATGCTCTTCCCCTCAACTTCCAACAATGAACAAATCTCCCTATTAAGTAGCTACTTTCAGGTATTTGAAAAACATAGACCCCTTAAACATTTCAATTGAATGTCTCAAAAGTACTGCCAAGTGTTTGGTCAGTTGTCTTCAACTTTTCGCTCCAAGTATTCCAGTAATTGTGGAGCCACACTAACTTGAGTGCATTAGAAATTCTAGAGGAAATCAAAGACCTGTGTTATATTACACATAAGGTGAAGGCCTGGTCTAATCAGATTACCAGAGAGACATTTTGTTATAAGTTTTTTGCCTTTTTTTTGTTTGTTTTTTGAGACATAGAGCACGATCACTGTCTAAATAATACAGATTACTCCTGAGCAGTCTAAATTCTAATCCTGTAGATCACTTCTGAGAAATTATTTTAAGTAAAAACATTTTAACATGAAATGTCATAAAAGTCTTCTTTGGTTCAAAATGAGAAAAAGGGAATTTTTTGGGGGGGTGCTTACTGACATGAGGAGGATGGATCTGTAATCAATTAATGCATTCTGTAAATGTACTACCCTCTCTTATCAAATTCAAGTTTGCAGAGAAAAAAAACAAACCCAAGGCAATAAATGGCATTAAAAGAGTTTTGGGTTTTGTTGGTTTTTTTAAGTCTATTCTTTTTAAGTTCTCAGACACTTGACAGCAGCATCAGAAGTAAAATTTTTTACACAATTTCTTTTCTAGACACTTCCTTCACCATGCCAACTTTACACTCAGAATGAAATATGTCATATAAACTCTGGTCCTCACTACAGCTATGCAATTACTGAACAACATGCTCAAAGATATTTACAAGAACAACAGTCCTTGGCTGGTTTTACACAGCTGTTTCTGCTCTCGCCTCCCATAAGACACTTGACAGAATAATTACCAAGCATGACAGTATATCAGCTTGATACTCAGACGTGATTTTTACATCCCTTGGCATGCCAATTCAACAGAAGATGCAGTGGCGAGCAGCAGCGGCAGCCGGAGGGGGAGCTCCCATAGGCACAGTTTGTCCCAGGACACTCAAAGAGTTAAAAACCACATGGTAATCTTTCCATGCTATCGCAGGCAGTTAATCTGACTTGAAGGAACACATTTCGCCTTTAGACATCAGAGCCCCGGGGTGTGAGCGGGAGAGGGGTGCGCGGGGCAGAACAGGAATGGCCGTAGGGCACACGGGAAATGGCTGGGAGAGAGCTGCCAGCTGCCTCCCCAGGGACACAGCCCACGTGTGACCTCCTTATCCAGGTAAGGAAAGGAGCACCTGACTCTGTCCCCGCATACCTCTCCCCCACCGCCGCGCAATGCAAATGAAGCCATTCCCCGAGCTGGGTTGCTGTGGGAGCAGCTGTCAAAATGCCCAGCGGCTTCAGCGAGACCAGGATTTCACCAGTATTTCTCAAAGAGGAGAGACGTAGTCTACTACAGTGAAACGACGTGGATGCCTCCTGGCAACGTTTTAAAGCCCCCCACCCCGTCCTGCCCAGCAACCTTTCTTCTGCTGATACAAGAATCATGTACGTATGCTTCGATGCCTTCAAAGCACACCTGAGTGTTACAGAGAGATTTCATTCTCTAGAAAGTGATTATGAAGTACTCGCTAATTATAGGAACTGCATTAAAGCGTTCCCAAAGAATTTATCAGCCTAAGGGCAGACAGAACTACTCCCAAGAAATAACATATTAGGCCACTGGGCTTTTTTTTTTTTTCTTCTTGCTGAACATCTCCAGCAGTATGCATTTACTTTAAAATTATTTATCTGAATGCATTTGAATTGATTATTGTCACTATCCTTCTATCGCAGGGAATTATGGTGCATAATTGTAACTGAAGCTGTGCTGTCTGATTGGAAGCGATCACACAAGACGCAGATTTTATTCCCTGAGTGAAGAACGCAAGTATTTCCATAGCAAAGTATTCATGTTTAAAGTAAAGTCTCCTTGAGTGTGGGTGTTTATAATTCCAGATTCCTTTAGAGCAAATATTTGTGTCTATAACATTCATTTGCAAAAGATTTGCCAGGATGTGTGCAGAAAATAAAGGTCAAAACCATAAAAGTGTACTGAAAAGGATAAAAGTAAAGTCCTTGAAGTATGGTGTGTGAGTGTTGGTGCGCATGTGCTACAGCTAAGAGCCATTTTTTAAAAAAGACCCATTTTTTAATAATCTACTTGTGTAGATGTAAGTGTGCAGCTAAACAAACCACATGCATTGTAGGTTGCTGTTTCTCAACCCCATAAAGACAGATTGTGTCTGTGTCTGTGTGTATGTGTGGACGTGCACATGTGCATGAAGGAGAGGGAGAGAGAAAATGAGGGGGAGAGTGGGAGAAGATAGGTACAGAGCCAGAATTCTTTTTTTTTTTTCTTCACATCAAGCTGATTATAGTGTCCTTAGAAATGAGAGGGCTCTACCAAAGATTTTCAACTTCAAAGAAAAGTTCATGGTGAAAGCTCATCCTCTCCTTCTCTCATTAGTAGGCAGAAAAGGCTTTAACATAATCTAGCATAGAAAAGCAGAAGAGTGTACTTCCCTCCCAAGTCAAGCAAAACATTTCACAGGCATGTGACAGTCTGAAGCTAAAGAAGAAAAAGAAGCAGTAAGACTTTTAGAGGACTATGAATACAAACTTGAAAATATTAATACAACTTGGATCTATTTAGGGGTAACCTTTGATATAAAATTCCTGTGGCAGCTCCATTTCTGGTGTTTGTGCCCTATTTTTTCCATCAAATTTGGGTTGGATTTTTTTTTTTCAATCTGCTTTTTATTTCCCCAAATAGACTCTGTGTGTGTGCGAGAGGGAAAATCTCTTTGACTTGCCTGTGTCTCAATGTGGACAATGGCTCCATGTGTTCTGTCATGCCCTAGAAGCTTCCAGCCATCTGCTGAACGTGCCTGCAGCTTTGGCACAAAGTTGGCAGTTGCAGGTGTGCACTGAGGCAGATCTCATGGCTGCCCACTGTTATCTGTGCAATCTGGGCTGAATCCATCCTGCACACCCAGTGTGCAGCGAGGAGGATGGACATCTTAGCAGTTGAAAAGAAACACAAAAATCACCAAGGTCCAGCTTATCAAATCACATCTGACAGCTCTCTCTTCACAGTACTTATGAAAGGCCCCTCTTTCAAATTAAATTAATCATGTTGAATAATATTGTCATAATTTTAAAAATCCTATGCGTTTAGGGCCAAGCCATTACCTAAGAAGTTTACTATGTTCAGTACATCAGACCCTAGAAAATTTCCATGGCATTTTGAACAGCTTGGGTTGGAAGGGACTTTTAGAGGTTACCTTGTTCCAATCCCCCTGCAATGTGCAGGGACATCTTCAACTAGATCAGGTTGTTCAAAGACCCATCCAGTCTGGCTTTCAACCAGGTGTGAGTCATCCACATCTTCTCTGGGCAACATGTTCCAGTGTGTCACCACCCTCTCCTAGTGAGGAATTTGTTCCTACTCTTTAACCTAAACTTACCCTCTTTCAGTTTAAAGCCATTTCTCCTAGTTCTGTCACTTCATGTTCTTGTGAAAAGTCCCTCTCCAGCCTTCTTGTAGGCCCTGTTTAGGTACTGGAAGGCCAAAATGAGGTCTTGTTGGAGCCTTCTCTTCTCCAGGCTGAACAAACCCATCTCTCTCCTCAAAGGAGAGTTATTCCACCTCCCAATCATCTTCATGGCCCTCCTTTGGTCCCACTTCAACAAATCCATGTTCTTCTTATATTGGTGTCTCCAGTGCTGGATGCAGCACTCCAGATGGGGTCTCACCAGAGCAGAGCAGAGGTGCAGAATCCCCTCCCTCACCCTGCTGGCCACGCTGTTTTCAGAGCAGCCCAGGACAGGGTTGGCCTTCTGGGCTGCAAGTGCACATTGCTGGCTCATGTGTAGCTTTTCAACCACCAGTACTCCTAATCCTTTCCATCAGGGCTGCTCTCAATCTCTTCACCCCGTCCTGTGTTGATACCAGGGATTGCCCTGACTGGTTTGCAGGACCCTTACTTTGCTTTGTTGAGCCTCGTGAGGTCCCAGCAGACCCACTTCTCAAGAGTCTTTTCTCCGAGATTCCAGTGGTCAAGTTTTATTAATTTCTCCAATTGCACTTGTTCATTTTATTTCCACCTGCTGTGCAAATGGATTTTGTGGCAGCTTTCTTTTCAGCACTGAATATTTTACAATCCTTTGATTTAATTACCTGCATTTTCATGTTATTATCTGGAGGTAGAAACTACTATTTAGTGACAACAAAAATAAAGACTAAAGGAAGTAAAAAAACCACCAATACCTTCCATTTTCTTCTCCCCTTCAAGGAAGACTCATCTAGCACAAATGGGAATTGCAGGTCCATTTACTGCTGGAGTCAAAAGCACAAATCAGACACTGATGCTGACATAATGAGCAATTCTGTATGCCTAGGAAACTATCATCCATCTAGTTTGCATTACAAAACATTCAAAGATATTTAATGGACAAATATGGGTCTAGAGATGCTAGGTCTAAGGCACTACTAATCTGTGTCAAGTATGAAATCAGCTGTCTAATATTAGATGGCAAGTCTCCTGGCATAAAGTAGCGTGCATATGAAAAGATACTTTTCCCTGCTTTTCAATATCATCACAGTGATTGCCAAAATATATAGAAAGTGTAGAACTTTTATGTGCCAGAAGAAAGGAATGAGAAATGACAGGCTGATATACTGTTTGTAGTAAGTTAGCAGGTCTGTAGAATAACTTCTTATGAAATATAGCCAGAAAATACATGACATAATTTTTACAAAGTCATGTGTCTTGTAGATATGCTGTGACTCCTGGTCTATACTGCCCCACCTTTTGCCGCACTTTTGCCAATCCCCTCACAAATATAGGCTGTGTAATTACTTGGTGTATCTCTTTCATAAAAAATGAAAGAAACTTTATGAGAGCAGAACAGTAGCAATTTACATCTTTTTACAACTCAGATACAAATCCATAAGGACCAAAAAAAACCCCAAACCAAACCCTGTGAACTGAACACCTTAAATATATATAAGACCTTTACTGCATTTGTATAAAAATGCTTTATGTTGTAAGTCCATAAAACCCCAATATTTTCTTTAATTTCACTGTAGTACATGAGAACTCTTCAGCATCAGTGATACACAGAGTGAGCTTGTCCACAGGCAAACTGTTGAGTACTCTGTCACTCACCATTAGCAATTATCTCAGTATGTTTACAGTATAATAATATGGCAATTCTGCTGTAGGCTAGAAGAGATAAATGATACCTCTGCTCGTTCAACAGTTCTTTCTTGTAATAAATTACAGACACTTAACAGCTCCCAAAATATTCCTTAAAGACTGATGAAATAAAATTTAAAAAAAAAAAAGTTATCCTATTTCTTCAGAAGTTACTCAGGACTGACATAACACTATACATCTATTTAATTTCAAGTCTACAAATTGAATAGTGAGACTTGCAGAATTAAAAAGGATTTCTTTGAAAAACTTAGCGTTAACAAAGACATTCACTTGAAATTAATCAATTACTGCAGCACTACAATGTCCTGTTTCACTTGTTAAAAAACTTTTCAACTTTTAGGCAACTTTAAAAAAAACAGTGGAAAATTTAAGGTATGGTGTAGAAAGCAAAAAAGGAAATGCAATAAAAGAGGAGAAGTAAAATACAAACAAGCTTTTTGGCTTTTTATCCATACTTTTTTATTTCACTTGGTGTTAAATAAAGAGAACATAAAATAGAAGGAGGAGAGGCATTAAGTTCTTTCCCGCCAAAATAATTCAATGACCTAAGCACTGAAATTAGGATTTTTTTTAAGTTGCAACCAAAGGTCTCTCAGAAAAGGTAACCCTGCCTCAAACCTTTCAAAAGCTGGGCAATGGTGAGGGGAGGGATCCTGGAGGTAAGGGGATGGTTGGTATCAGGCCAGCATGCACCACGGATGCAGCGAGCACCTGGAGCACACCTACACTTAATTTCAGCTGTGCTGCTCAGTTCTCTGAGCATTCTCACTAAGCTCCTTCATTCACTCTTGTAAGTGTGACCTTCTCAGGGTTCAGCTCATGATTGCTTGCATTGAATTTCCATAAAGCTGGGTAATAATGAAGGACTTTTTTTTTCATGTAGCTCCAGGGGGAGTGCCTAAATTTGACATTGAAGCTAAGTACGCTAGATTAAAAAGAAACAGCTGTACATAATAAGTCCTGAGTCACATTGTTATAACATCAGAATAACATTCTGAAAACAAGGAATCTCTTCTGAACTCTAAAGAGGTTTATGGCTCAGTATTTATCATCACTAAGTGGAATTTCCATGCATAATGACAGGAAGCAGTCAAACTTCAGCATATTTCATCCAGTCACAGATACAATTTGGATTCTATTAAACATAACACAGCATAACATAATGTCTGTTCTGGATGAAGTCTGAGCAGATGCTGATATTTTCTGCTATTGCTTTTTTGATCTTTATGGTTTCTGCTTTTCCTCACATCTAGATCTGTATCAGGTGGAAAACTTCTTTTTAATTTCAAAGTTGATCTGGCTTTAATTGATGCAAAATTTGCATGCATGGTCCTGAGGTTGTTGTGATAAGGTTTCACCTTTTAACAGTGAGCACTGTCTAATGCTAGAGGGTCATACAGCATTAACCTCAAATACACCAAACCTTCTAACCTCTTGACTCTGGATCTCAGAGGAGGCAGTACTGAGAAAAGGCCAGATCAATCTGTGTCAGAATTCAGGGGTAGAAGGTGGATGACAACTTCCAGTCAGAATTCACCCTCTCTGCTTCAATATGTTTCAAATCTCAATCTTGGATAGTGATGCACAGATGTGCATGCTAAGCCTCTAACATGCTACACCTCCTGTTATACTACATGCTTGATATAATTTTCTCATATTTAACATAACCTCAAGGGCATGGCAAAACCTGTGTAAGAGAGCCATCTGTGTTGAGAGCAATTTGAGTGTAAGGGTGCAAAATCTCATCTCCTTAATAGCAGGGTGGCTGGCTGGAGGTGTGAGCCACGGTATAGGCTCACCCAGGCTACAAAGCTGAAGACATCTGCCTTTAGATTTAGTTGTTAATGTGTTGCTGCTGACTGAGCTGCTACATTATTGTTGTCTTTAACCTCTGTCATGAAGATGCCGTTGTAACTGTGTGTTCTTCTTTATGTGCAGTTCCATACAATTAAGGTGTTCTAATAAGGTAAATATCAATGTATTTTGATTTTGATTTTATTTTTTGTCTGATTTCCCAGCTGGTCAGACAGGGAATATTAAAAGCAGCAATTATGGAGATGTAGAAGACATTAGAATGTTTTCAGCCACAAACCTGACGCTTGCAGATTGAAGGGGGCAGTTGTGGTGCCCTTCCCTAGGAAACAGCAGACTGAAAGTGTGAGTCTTTTTAGATATAGCCATTCCTTTTCTGAGAAATTAAGTAAAGAATAAGGAGCATTAGGAGTCCAGGTGGTATTCAGGACAGTTCAGGGTCCCTCTACAGGCTATCACATAATGAAGTGGATGGTTGTTCTGTTAATGACAGGTTAAGCAACTGTTCAATTTCCTTCTTGCATATACTACACAATCTATGGGTTGTAGCTGGCTTATTCTTAGTTTATTTCTCAGAAAAGTGAAGTAAGATAGGAACTTACTGGGTTTTGGTTTATCCTGTATGCTGGCTGCCAGAGTCTGAGCACCTACATTAACTTGGACATGAACATCCCTCACAATTACACCTCATTCTGTGTCATCCCTGTCCTTCACTTGTCCACCCGCACTCAGAAGAGATGAAGTTCACCAGTAACTGATTTTGCTAATGGTTTTCATCAGCTCTCACAGTGCCACGAGTCCATTTCTTTCTTTCAGAAGAACCTTGCAGGGAGATTTGAAAGGTTATTTAGTGTGGGGGACTATTTTAACCTAAATTCTATGTAGCCCCAACTCAAGCCTGCCCAGATCCTGCAGAAAACTATCAGATTTGCTTATGTGGAGATAAAGTCCAAGGTTTCCTATATGGGTCATAGAAACGGAGACTTTGGTCCAAGTCAAAGTTAGCTTAATTCAGCTAAGTGTAGACATCAGCAGAATCTGTCAGCAGCTGCCAAGGTGACCCTAACTGGCTCTTTGATGATTTGAAGCCTTTGTTCCTTTCCTTACTAGATGCCTGAGAGGACCAGAGTTTGCCCTGAAAGCATTATTGTGTGGCATTGTGACCTCTTAACTGTCCAACTGAACATGCATAAGAGTCTTACTCCATTAGTAATGATAGATATGCATCAGTATGTTAATGATCCTGGCTCCACATGTCTGTCTGCTCTGAGCCATGCCACACACCAAAACAAGTGACATGGTGCCTGCACATATTCAGTGACTGTCCTGCCAGCAGTAATGAGCTGAAAAACAGATAAATAATGAGTTACATTACAGGGCTGGTGGAACAACTGTCAAGAGTTTCACATTTGGTTCTCTTATACTTGTGAGGACCTTTCCTGGTGAAAGAGGTACAAGCCTTCCTTCCACTCCCTTTGGATAGGTCTACATGGCATATAGGGAGTTGCTTTGTCTGCACTTTGAGTAAAACAAATGTGGAACAGCCATGGACTCATGGATTTCAAAGCAAAGATGTAGCACTGGGTAACAGCACTGGTTCAGGGCCTCCAGGCATCTGCCAGCCAGGAACCCTGTGCCTTGCCTCAACACACACACACAGGTGTTGTCTCACTCTTGACCTAAAGTTTTAGTCACTTTGGGAACAGGCAGCTCTCCTGCTCATGACAAAATCCTTCAAAACTGAAGCGGTTGCAGCAGAGAGCTGCATCAAATCTCAGCTGCCCATTGAACTAGTGCTTTGGTGCTTAGATTTGGTCCATGATAAGGATCTGTGTGAAGGTCAAAGTTTTGCTTTTATCAGTAGTCCCTGCACTGACTTCAGGACTGTTACTGAAGGGACAGTTTCCTTTTGGCCATGACAACACTGCAGTCTTAACTAAAAACATCCAGTTAAGAAGTGAGTAGTTGAGAAGTCCAGATTTGCTGCTAAATGTGGTATGGATTTTAACATTCCTCTTAGCACATGAGTGAGAAGAGGTCAAAAAGTAATATGTTAAATGCTTTTTTTGTAGGAAAATCAGTCAATTACTTGTGATTCCAAATTAATTTATTTAAGATCAAAGGAACAACATTTAAAAAACCATGGAACCAGCAATGGAACTGTATGGCAGAAAATCAAAGGATTTGCACAAGAAATACACACTGATGGATCAACTGTCTATTGCTAGATGATAAAGAAAGGCCTAACATCAGACAATAGCTATTTTTATAATGTAATAAGGTCTAGGGAGAGAGGAAAAAAAAGTGCAAAATGTTAACCATTTTAAACTTACATCTCTCTGAAAAGAAATGTTAAAAAAATGTGCCCTCAAATAAAGAATTTGTAAGTTTGGATAGGTTTCACAATACTGACATTGTCTCATGACTCCTAACTAAAACCAATGGTACAGTACTTGAGCTAATCAAATGTTGACACCTGTGAAAGAGCTGAATGCAAAGCAGGTCTCTGATCTGCAGGAATTTTTGAGATTTCAAAGCTCACTCAGGACAAAGAGAAAATGAAAAGAAATTCAGTGTGATGTTATAATAATAAAAAAGGCTGTTTTAGTCAAAACATGACTTTTTTCCTGATAATTGACTTTTATTTTTTAAACATTTTCATGATTCAGTAATGAAAATTGCTGCAGAAAAAAAAAAAGAATCTTATGTCAGAAAAAAAGACTTTTGCTTTAAAGAAACAAAAAGAGATATTTTGACAATTTCAAATTTAAATTATCCTAGGGCTTACTAAAACCAACCCCCTTCTGTGAATAGCTTCAGTTTTGACATATGGAACTTTGTAATGAAAAGTGCTTTTTACTGGAAACGCTCTAATTAGGTTTACCTTTCTTTTCATGGCAATGTCTGACATATGACGTAATATAATAAGAATTCTCTTTAGATTACTAAAGCATTATCTGAATCATTTTCCATATGTTAATTTTGTTTATGATTTATTAAAATCAAATTTGCTAATTATATTTGTCCAGCATCGTCAGATGTCTCTAGGTTTGATCAAGAATACAGTTGGACATAACCCATTATGGTATGTATCTCAGCACTAATGTTATTTGTTAATGGATATTTTGACATTATCTGAACCAAGACATTTATTATAACTGATCAAAGGATATCTTTAGCCTACCTGGTACTTCATGACATACTGAAAAATGCAGATGTATTTACTCTAAATTGAGCCTCTGTGTATGCCAAATTACTGAAATTTCAAGGAGATATATATAAGACAAAAGAAAAACCTTCAGAATAAAACACAAATCCCAAGAAGAAATTTGAAGACAGATTTTTAATGGCACCAGACTTCCATCATTTAGATTTTCAGAAGGTTGCAAGTTCTATGTAGGGATGAACAGAGTTTCAGAAGTACCAGTTTCTCCAGTCGAGAGCAGAGATCAAAAATAGTGACAAATCTCATTCAGCACAGTACTCAAATATTTAGAAGTGAATGCCTTTGTTACATGGACGATTTATACCATGAGTAGTGGAACATGCCATTAGTATCTATAAAATGGAAACATAGGAAAAGCCTCTACATAATCCAGGTTAAAATGGTTCCGCTTTCCGATGGTTCATATAGTAGCTTTCCCATCCAGAGGTATGTCACACGTAAAAATTCATTAGTAATGCCACCTAAGCACTAGAGGACATTATTGCTGAGGCCCACAGCTGTTACTCAGAAGAATTCAAGTCTTATTGTGCAAGAGTGTTTAATATGAAAAGGCTGAAGTCATCTGGCAAAACAGCTTTATCTGGGGTGTTAATTTTCTCATATCTTGAAAACCTGTTTCATTTTCACAAAAGGATGTCCAGAAAGTGGCCTGACACATTTTCTTGTCACTTTCAGACTACAGAGAGTTTATCTTGAGGAAATTGAATACTTCTCACTCCAGTGATGTGAATATTCACTTCACAGTTTGGTCCTGATATAAGTGACATGGAAACAACACCCTTGGTCTCAGCTGCAAGTCCCCCTGCTTTGGGCCACAATTGCACACTGCTGTCAGTCACTTCACACCCATATCTGTTGACATTAATTACAAATACTTCTTCCTTCACTGTAAAATGTGTAATTACCTTAGGGTTTCTAAGGAACTAAAGGTGTAGAGTTGCTCCCCTCCTATGCCACCTGATAGCTACAATATTCCTTTGTAATAGGAGAGGACATTGGAAAAGCTGTAAAGGAAGCAGAAGTGATAAACATCAGCTCATTACTATGTATTATTCTGTGAAGCTCTCAGACCTGTAGGCACTGGACATAGAAATCCAAGAAAATTGGATCCCTGCTACAAACAGTTCAGAGTCCTAAGCCACTCTTTCACTAGCGCAAACATCTATGAGAAATATCAGCAACTGTAACATTCAAAGTTATTCCAATAACCACCTGAAGGTGATCTCCATGGATGAGCGTGAAACAAAACATATTACACTGGGGAGAAGGTCATGAGGAATGTGATTCATGCACTTAATTACCTTACAAACAAGCTCATGAAGGTCTTTTAAATGGCCTTCTCATCCCAGATGTCCAGTGCAGGCATGCTCACGTTTTGTAGGCAAATACTATATAAACTCTGGTGGGAAGCCATGGAAGCACTTTCTGGAAGCAGACAGTGGCTTTCTGTAACAGGAAAAGCACTAGAGGACACGTCAAGTGCAGAATTCTTTCGAGTAAAGTAAAAAGCATGAGTCGCTATTTCCCCTGGGATTCTTCACAAAATGGTCAGGACTTACCAGGCTATCCAAAACACTGCCTTTCTGTTAGTTTTCCAGCTAAAGGAGAGTGTTTCCCTTGAGTTTATGCAGAATTTCAGCATCAGGCAATATGAATCACAGTTCTGGGGAAGCCTAAAAATGTGTGATTACACATTGCTAGTCAAGAAATATAAAAATTACTGCAGACACAGAGTCTGAAAACACAGCAGAAGCCTCAGAAAATGGAATAATTTTTCTGCTAGAACAATTACAATGCAATCAAAGTTTCATTATAAATAAAACTGCAATTCCCACATTGCACATATGAAACAATTAGTGACTTTAATTTGCCTTGCTATAAAGGGAATTTTGCTATAGAAGAGTTTACCGTGAAAATAGAATCAAGTAATTCAGTCGTAACATTACCTGAACGTTTTCAAATGGTCTGTATGCAAATACTTTTTGATACAATCCTCTTTTTTCTTCAAACCACCAAAAGCATAGTCTTCTGGATAGGCAACTTATCCCCCTTTTCTCCTGAGAATATGTCATGTGCTCATTTGGACCCCGCTGCTGCTTAGCCCAGGTCTCACAAGCAGGCAGAGATTGGTTGGCAGCTCTGGAGCTATAATCCAAAAATCAGCCATCCTCAGTTGCCCTTTTGCAGGGATGGATGATGATGTGGCTTATCAGAATGTGTCAGTGTTACACTGCCTTGGAGAAATACCACTTGCAAACACTCCTACACAGACAGCTCATACCTTGGGTCTGACTGCAACGGGAAACGGTGGAGCTGCCAGTTTGGGAGAGAAGCAATGGAGACTGGGTGGATCTTGGCTCTGTCTCCCCTACATGGCAGACACTGTAACTGTACTGCATGTGGGTTGTTGAAATTTTTAGATATTATGAGCCAGCATTAATAAGCTATTTCTCTGTTTCCCCCTCCCCAACCAGCTGGAGGAGCAAATAAGTAATTGTGACTCATCTGATTCTTTTGAGATGTTGGTCATACCAGAATCTTTTTCTCATCCCTGTGCCAGAATCATAAGCCAGCCCATTTCAGATGGACAACGTACTATTGTCTACAAGATGTTGATTTTGTACCATTGTATTTTTCTTCTGCTGCTACATGTCAAGACAGAATGAAACAAAGGAATTTCAGGTCCCAAATTAAATGTAGTTATTTACTTGACCGAAGTAGCTAGAAAACTCCTGTTCTACTGAATTGTTTTTTTAAAGAAACACGGAAATTGCTACAGTTTAGGGAGTGTTGAGGCACTGACCTAGAATTGGTGAAGAGGAATCAAGAAGGAGATGTGTAGAGGTACTCCCCCAGGGCCAGCTGGCGAGGGAGAGGGAGCAAATGCTGAGGGTGGCAATCACTGGGTTTGATTAGGCAATCCAGTACAGTTTGTATCTAATGGCTCTGTGATATGAGTGAAAAAGGCAGCTGAGCTAAAACACCCTGGGAATTGAGTAGATAATAATAATAGCTGATCTGCAGACAAAAAGAGTTCCCCCAAAAGTGAAGGACAATGAGAGCTCACACCTGACTGCTGTGACAACCAATAGTTCGGTGGGTTGGTTTTTTTTTTTTTGCCTAGGGGGATGGTGGCTGTAATTCATTTCTCCACCTGCTAGTCAGAGTGAGCAGATTTCCACAGCATGAGAACTCAAGCATGCATGCTGAGCCTGCTGAGGAAAATGAACAGTATCTCCACCTTGACAGCAGTGGCAAATGTCCTAGAGAAGTGTGTGTCCTAGATGTGATTGTTTTTTCTTTTTTTAAGCAAAATGCACATTTTTAAATGAACCTGCAGTAGGAAGCTTAGACTACCAAATCCTTACAAAATGGCGATGTGCTCCACAAAACACACTTTTTTTTAATGTCATCTAAACCCAGTAATGAATCCACATTTAAGTTGTCAGTGGTGGAGGGTTGAGACCAAGTCTTCTGCGGGTAACTAGGTATTTTTAATGATTTTCAGTCCCGTATTTCAGCCCAGGGCAGCTGCTAACCCACTCTCAAAACACCATGGATTTGTTTAAATCTGTCCCAGCTTGGACCTTTACCAATTTCTTTCTGCTCAGAAGCTGTATGGTTCATAAATCCCCATCCTTGTAAATGTTATGACACAGCCCTATCCTGGTGGATAGTAAGGGAAGTAACTGTAAGTGAAATATCCTCATGGTAAGACCTTTATTTCAGTTTTAATGCTTTTTTTTTATTTGTCATTTGCGAAGGTATTTTACAGGGCTTTACTTCCCCGCAGGCTTCCTTCTACCTGACAAGCTCTATCTGTTGGCCAGGATAACACACCCAGCAGCAGCTTACAGGCAGCTGGGAAAATTCCAGTGTTGCTGGGCTGTGGCACAAGACTGCTGCCGAGGGTGAGGCAGGGAGAGCTGCAGGGACAGCGGGCACAGGGAGCTCATTCAACCCTGGCTCCCACTCTGGCAGGCACTGCTGGGGTTGGAGGGAGGCTTTGCTTCGTGAGTGGCTTCAAGGAATGGAAAAAGAAGCCAGGGAAAATGATGGACTCAACAGGGTTTCCATAAAATTCGATTTTTCCCCCTAATGCTTTTTGGCTCCCTATTTCTAAAAACCTTACAGATCAATCAAGGTACAGTTAGGAAATCTAATTAAGGGCCTACAGTAAAAATGATGACCTTCCTCTATCCTGGTTTTTTGTTTTTCTCTATCCGGGTTTTTTATTTTTTTTCTATATCGGACTTCCCTGGGAAAAACAGAGTCCTGGCACAAACAAAGCATCTCTGTCTATTCCAGTGAAGTTTTGCTTGTTTTAGAACCAGATCGCCTCTCTCTGAGGAGAATAAAACTGAATGTCAGTTTTATTTCATTTCATGGTTTCATGTATCATTTTATTTTCATTCCTCCTCTAAGTAATACTCGAGGAAATGAGATGCCTGAAATGATCAAACAGTGAAAGTCAAGTATGCAGAAATTAAATTCACTTAGACACTTTAGCTAAGCTGACTGATCTTGGACATGGAAATTTTCACAGTTTGAATTCTGCTCAGGTCAGCAGCAGGCAAAGTTCATTATTTTCTGGTGATTGTTTTGTGGCCTGTAGGATATAGATTGATGCTTTCTTCCTGTGGAATAGGTTTTATATCCCCTGCTCTCTGTAGGCTAGAAATGGGAACTACATACAGCTGGACAGAAGGGGATTTCAGCTCCCCTGTGAAATATGGAACAATTGCTTCCAGGCCTGGAAGGATTTCAGACTATCAGACCTTCAAATTGCTTCTGATATTGTGTATGAATAGGAAGTGTTGTAAGCCATTTTTAAAAAGTTTGAAGTTCTAGGGAGGAGCTAGATTTCCTTTTCTATTCAACCAGCACAAGCTGTGAAAGACTGGCACGATCAACTGGGTAGGTAAAGGGAAGACTGGAGTGCTCTGGCAGGGCCCAGCTCAGGAGCTCTAGCTCTGTCATATTTCTGGCACTGTACAGAAGGATCTTCATCCTTCTTTTCTCCTAGATGAGGAAACACCCTGTCTTCTTACAATACTGTGAGTGTTATCTTACTGCAGGAAAGTACCATAACTTCCCTAGGATCCTAACCTTAGTTTTTCCCTAAAAAAAACTAGTGCTAGTTTTAAGCAAGCTTCCAAAGTGCTAAAATGCTTTTCTTTCTTCCTAACAACTTTATTAATGTTAGCCTTTTGTTGCTAGGCATTGCATCACCAGCTTTAACTTCTGGTGTGTGGATGTGGTGGCTGTTGTTTGGGGCTGTCACCCTGTCCCTCAGTGCCCCATTCCTCGCAGTGACTGGGAGAGCATGGGGCAAGCACAGAGGAAGAACTGTGGGACAATCTGGCTGACAAGCTGCACCATGCAATCCATGAGGCCTTGAGCTGCATATGGTCAGGGGCAGGGTTGGCAAATACAAGTAGAAACTGGGGGACAAGTGATGCTTGTGGGCAATACCAGATGAAGAACATACGAGAGCTGGCTGAAGGGTAGTGTCCACACAGCAGGATTTCAAGGTAGATGCCGACAAGACTAACAGCTAGAGGAGCAACCACAGAAGTGTCAAGAATTGCTCTAAGGCAGAGCTGAGATGAAAGCAGTATTGTCACTCAACTAGTCTTATTTCTGGAGGTAGAATAAAGACTAGAAAGTGTTCAAACACCCATTCTTCTCTCTTCAGTTATTGTTCTTGCTTTCCGAGCTGGTCCTGGCGTACTCTGGTAAACGAGCTCTGCCTTTCTTCCTCATGGGATATCAGGGTAAAATATCAGTCATGAGTGCTGGAAAGCTATGCACCTCTCCCTGCCCACAGAGGAAGCGAGGGAAGCAGCACTCACAGACTGAGCAGCTGTGTGAGAACCCATAATATTCTAGAAATTATTTGCCACATGTGGTTTTGGCCCCTGCCAGAGACATAAGCACAGCAAAGGGAACGGCAAAAAAACGGCTGTGATACTAAAAACTGTGACTTCACACTGAGCATTTTTCTTAGTCAGTGGGAGAAAAAGATTTAGTCTGTTAAGGTCATAGCTAATTAAACTCGTCAATGTAATCTACTTGTTCCATGATAAACCCTGGACTAATTCACCACATTTTATCTGTGACATTTTACTTGTAAGCATTTAAAAGCAAGGCAAATTATTGGTATGCTGTGTTCATAAGAGGCACAACAGAATGAGTATTCTGGTCCAGGCTTACTGCCCTTTGTATACTATATCAGTCAAAATTTATATTATTTCTTCAAGAAAATCTTCAGCAAAAAACACCTTCATGCTCTCCTGTCACAAGAGGACACGAAAGAACCACACTCACATCAGGTTGAAGTGAGGAGTGAAAGAAGAAACAGTTTATTATGATTTGGGGTTTAAATAGGATTTGGAATATGAACAAGGACTGGGGGACAAGACGAACACCCTTCTGATCCCAGTGGTCAAACCAGTAGTCCATCACAGAGAGAAATGAAAACAATCTACATTTGTTTATGTTACATGTGTGAGAAACTCCAGTAGAAATATGTAAACAAGATCGGAAGGCTAAAGAATCAGGGCAACACTCTCCCTGTGGGGCTGCCTCACAGGAATTCAAATGCTACCATGTGTTTTGCAGCTCTCCAAAATTTTGTAGCTAGAATATATGTGAATTTCTCTCCTGACTGCCCTAATAAAAAACTTATTTTATCATTGGGGGAGTATATGACAATTTAA
This sequence comes from Cyanoderma ruficeps, assembly GCA_008694505.1. NCBI lineage: Eukaryota > Metazoa > Chordata > Aves > Passeriformes > Timaliidae > Cyanoderma > Cyanoderma ruficeps. The sequence continues at coordinate 45,284,800 of VZDJ01007749.1, forward strand.
TGGGAACGACTAAAGGCTGTTAAAGCATGAAGTACCTGCAGGACTTGTTTAAAGTGTTTGGTATATCTGGCAGTCCACCAAGCTGATGAAAGCCCTTGATGTTTCGTGACAATCACAATAAAGCACAGCTGAGTGGGTTGGCTTGGCTGAAGTTCCTATTTTCCTACTCAATTTTTATGCCTTTTGATTGAAGTTAAATGCAGCAAACATGGAGTTTTATGCTCATTTTAGGTTTAATTATGAAGCCATGCTTTTGACATCATAAAAAAGTGAAACGCTTTTTCTTGGAAAAATATCTCTGGCTTTAAATCTTTGGCTTCTGGTGTAAAAACAAATATGTGGTGTTACCCTTTTCCTCCCCTTTTAGATTTTTGATCTCCTGTGGTAGATACAAGCTCTGCAGGCACTGAGTTGCCCTCTGATACCTGTAGTAAAAAATAAAAATGTTTGCAAATAAAATCCTTGGAGGCTCCAGAGCCAACGGAATTTCAAATGAGAAGAATTCTAATCAAAATATGGATATCCTGGAGAGGCCAAGGAGGGCTCTCTGTGATTCAGGAGTAGTGTCCTAGGTTATTTCCCTTGCAGCAATGCAGCTGCATTTAAAAAACCCCAAACTTCTACAATACTCTAAAACTATCACACTGCTTTAAAATCAACTGGTGTTTTTTCTCACTAATAGAACTATGCTTAACTTAAGTGCATAATTTTTTTCAGCTGAAAAGAGGCAAACAAAAGAAACAGCAAAAAAGGTCTGGAGGTCAAGGCCCTGGCACCATAACTCACATGTCTTCACAGGGGCAGTCACCACCCTCAGCAGCCTGCAGGCTGTCAGGTTTAAAAGGCTGGAAGGAGAATGGCATTTCAGTCAGCAGTCTGGAAATCTTATGGAGGAGGTAGAGGCAACACAAATGCTTTTGTGAAAGAGAAGACAGTGCCCGCTTATTTCAGGAGAAATATCTGAGGCTGAGAGACAGATCAAAGCTGTGGCTGAATAGATCAAAGATCTCAAAAATAAACGTACGTGCACAGCAAGCTGCCTGAGTGAAAGTCATTCTTTTGACAATCATTTTCTTGCATTTCAGATTAGCCAGCAAAGCACGTGGTGCTCAGAATAGAGTAGTGAGAGACACCACCAGTAGAAATTGGGCACTCACCATTGTCTGCATCTCTATCTGTAAGCACCAGAACATAGCTCTGACAGCTCTAAAGCACAGCAGAGGATTAATGAGAGATCAATGAGACTGAGGGACTGGATGTAAGGTGGAGGAGGGTGGTGGTCACTTCAGGGAAGCCTGGCTGAGCCATATTAAGAATTCCATATTTTCTAAAAATCTCCTCAATGTCCCTCTAGCTGGGCATTCTGAATTGCTGATCAGTTTTCAAGGGCTGGGCTGAATTGCTCCTTGGTAAAATCCATTACCCTCAGACAGAGGAGCAGAGTGGAAAATTCCCTCTGTCCTTGCTCCAGTGACAATTAGTTATATAAAGTGAAACAATTCTGATGAGATATTGGCTTTTCAGCCCCTTGCTTCAGACAGTCCTGTGAGAACATCCAAAATCAAAATTATGTCTTTTGTGCTGCTTGGATCTTGAACTGTATCTTCCTGATGAGTGTTCTCAGTTGTGACCTGGGATCAGGCTGTACTTTCCCCTCATAGTTGTGACCAGAATTTTTAACCTGAGCCCAAGAAATATTTCTCAGAGTATTATTGTGACCAGTGTGACTGCTGCAATTAGAGTCAAAGGGGAAGCACAAGAAAAGGACAGGAAAGGACAAAAAAAGGATGGGAAAGGATGGGAAAGGATGGGAAAGGAAAAGGGAGAAAATGCGGAAGTAGGTACGAGGAAAAGAGGTTTTGAATGAATGCTATGGTACTACGTTCTTAAGAAATTCCAAGTCTAAGATGCATGCAACCAAATTGATTACAGTGATGGAGAGCTAAAGGTACAAAGTGGGGAAATACATGTTATTGACTTGTAAAAACGTCATAGCCTACAAGCTGCTCAGCCTGGGGTCTCCAGAGAATTGCACAGGTCCAAAAGCCTGTGGGATTCTCTGGGGAACAGCCATGGTAGTAGATGTAAATTCATAGTTTGACTTCTACATGCAATAAGGGGAAACGTGTACTGGGATAGGATATACAGCTCTTATTATTAAAGGATCTTCAAAAGAGGGGATAAAAGGGATGGGGAAGAGTGACACAATATCTTCAAAGACTACTGAAAATGGCTTCCACTGAAAAATGCTCAGTCTATTTAACTAAACGTAAAGATGATTTAGATTAGACCAGTATCCACAAATATACTTTATATTACAGGGCTGACCAATCTTGGAAGTTATGGCTAGGACCAGAAGCCAGATCAATATTAGAAATTAGGTCCTTTCTTGAAACTGAGGTTTATTATCCTGGAACATAGGCTGATAGGAGGTCATGAAAATCTTATTTTATTTTCCAAACTGTGCTGGAAAATGTAGCTTAATTAAAAGATACTTTGCAGTTTAGTTAAACACATATTATTGGATTCTCTGGACTTGGTGAAATTTAACTCAATTGAATTTAATAAAAAGGAAGCTAAAAAAGGTGTCCTTTCAAGATTCTTTCAGTCCTATTTTTCTGTAATGAAAGAACCCTTCTGGTTTTAAAAGCTATATATCCATGTTTCTGCGGAAATATCTGAACAAATGTGCCTGTGTCTGCTTGGCTCACATTTATCTGCGTCACGTATAGCAAATGCATTCTATAGGAACTGTGGGTTTCCTTTAAGCTCATTGAACTCTCTACAGCATGTCCTGTCACATAACCCAGTGTTGCATTGATCATCAGATGGGCTTTTTTCCAAAGTACCACTGTTTAAATCAGAACAACATAGAAGAAACATTTTTTTTAATTGACCTGTGTTTCTTTTTGTCTTTCTCAAAGACTGTTCACATATAAAATGACAGCTACCCCTGTCAGTATCCCAAGGGAAAGATACTGCCTTTCAGCACTTCTTTCCCTGAACCTTTCTACTATCCTTTGTATGGTTATTTGTGTTCAGCTGTTCTGCCTGTGCATCTCTCTCTCTCTCTCTCTCTCTCTCTCTCCCCTCTTCCCCCCCCTTCCCCTCCCTCTATCCCTCCCTCCCTCCCTCTCTCTCTCTCTCACTGTCTCTCTCTCTGTTGTTGCTGAACTGCAGCTCCCACTGAAATTTGCACAATCAAACCCAGCTCTCATCTCAAACAGCAGTGAATCACACCACCTGAAGAAGGAGAATAGCAAATTGAGCACGGTATCTTCTATGCTTATACAGCATGTGGTACCAGTAACTCTCACAGGATGGATGGAGCTGGGTTTATGTGAGACCCACTTAGCCTGAGGTCTGCTGTCTGTGATCTGAGAGCTGTCACGGGATTTTACAGGAGTATATGTGTTTAGGGGATGTGTTTAAGAAGCTAATACAGAGCTGCATCTGAAAGCTGGAAAAGGCTGCTCCTGCCGCTGCTGCTGCTGCTGCAGTAGCTGGTGCAGCAGGATGAATGTGTAAAGGACAGCTGCCTGAGCCGTGCCGGTGAGCTTCCTGCCCTGCTCTGTCTTCATTAGCTGAAAGGATACAGAGGAAAACAGATGCACTGAACAAGTGCCACACTGGCACACTGGATCTATCACTGTGTACCCTTCACTGTGGAAAATGGTCAACAAAGACATGAATGGATTTCCAGTCAAGAAGTGCTCAGCCTTTCAGTTTTTTAAAAAGAGGGTAAGATTTTCCTTTAATTCTTCCTTTCTTACTTTTATTTTTTTTTATTTTATTATTGCTGCATTTCTTACTTAGCCGGAGCAGAAAGAAAGTCATTGAAGAAGGAAAGTGCTTTACATTGGTCTCCTACTTCACAGAGTCCATGGCATAGGCAGTCCTACAGAACATCAAGGGCAGCAGCAGTGTAGGTGAAGAGGGGCTGGGCAGAGGGGACGAGGCTGGGGGCTCGAAGGGCATTACATCAGCACTCTTTGCTGTGGAATGTGTATCTGTCACAGCTGACCCCAGGGCTTGACGCAATACAGGCAGCTATTCAGGCTGGGATAATGCACTCCAAAGCAGAGTGCAGGGATGTTGCAGCTTGTCTCTGACTCTCTCCTTCACATCCACCTAGGATTATGACTCCCTACACACCTTCCATTTAGTTTTCTGAAGTGTGGCATTGCCAACATCCATTCACCATCTCACAAAGTAGGGAAAAAAAGAGAACAAAGAAGCGTTTGTGAGCTCAGGAAAATACTTCACAGCTTGTAATTTGTCTGTAATCATAATTAATGCAGGGGAAAAGAGTAAGACTGAGCTGCACCTGGACTTAATTTTCTTTTATATTCTTTAGCTTAGTTGTATCAGGATTTAGATAATATTTGCAATGCATTTTATTTGATGATTTCCTCAAGGAAATGCAAGTGTAACTATATCATCACTTTAGTTGAGTCCTTTCTGTTTCTTTGACTCTTTTATAGTGACAATACTGCACACTCTTTATTTAACTTGAGCAACAGTCATTTCCATGTGGCAGCAGGACAGGTATTCTGAGTAAGTCTGAGTAGACCCAGACAGTAGAAGCAAAGCATCAGAAAGAGATGCTTAGCAGGGACTATACTATGGAAAGGATTTCCTGAGTGATTAAAACAACAACCCTCTCTTTAAACAGACTGGAGTAGGAGCAGATAAGCTGCTCCATTCACTCATTAGTTCATTCATTCATTCATCCCCATTCATTCTCTCTCTCCATTATGCCAAGAATATGGTCAGTCCATTTAACCCTTCAGGCAAAGAGAATTAAGCCTACGCCAGTAACTAATTTGTAAGCTGGGGTCAAACCCTTTCAGGCACCAAGACACCACATTTAAGGGCAGATGTGGAAAATACTACCTGGGTCACTCAAAGGAAAAAAGTGCAGTGTTAGCCAACAATTGTTTCCAAGGTGGTTTGTAGAAGCCTCAGACTGACAACTCAAACAGCACGTAAATTCAGCCCATAAAAATGGTTCTCATTTAAGTACATTACTATTGGGACATGTATGTCTGATACTCAGCTTACCAGCAAGGTTAATCTGTTTGGTTTTGGTTTTGTTTTTTTTTCCTGCTTGAAGGTTTTAATATAATTGTATTTTTAAAGAGGAACATAACTGGCTTGCAATTCCTGTCTAAGGTTCCTGTACTAGCAACTCTCTTCTATCTCTGTTTAGAGCCACTGAGAAGTTATCACCAGAAACCTCTACCTAATTTTGTTCTAGAAGAAGGGAAAACTGTGATTTGTGGGATTTTTTTCAGAGCGACAGTGCATTTTCAGAGCTATCAGTGAATTTTCAGTTGAAAGAGATTGTTAATTGTAGTCATAATTGAAGAAACCAGCATACTGATACAGTCCTGGACAGTGGATCAGGACAAATAGCTGTCTTTGGTTTCTGAAGGTTTTCATTTTAACAGATGTTGCCTTTTTGCTATTGTGATGAAGATAGATGAAATCAGTAAAACCAATTTAAAGACAGAAAGAAGGGAATTCTCTCCCTATACTTTTCTGTTAATAGATATATATGTTCATTGATGTTTCTCTTACCCCTCTTACCTTCCTCACAGAAAATCCCCATTGTCCAATGTCAGTGTTTGAAACATACACAAAAACAAACAAAAAAAGCTACGTGTTCATAACGTGTTGCTGGCTCCCAGAAATATATCTTGCATTTGCTGGGCTGGTGATGTGTCTCATGTTAACTACTGGGAGAACAGGGAGAGATGGTTCAGGAGTTGATTTGGCCCCCTGCCAGCGATCTGGGCTCTCTGAACCATCACCAGAATCCTGCATGCTCCACAGGAGCATACTTGAGAGGTTCCTTGGTCTGAGTGTGGTGTGTGGCAGAGCTGTTTCACAGTTTGCATCCCCACAGCACCAGTGCTCCATGACCAGCAACCCAGTGGATGCATTCCCCCATCCAGAGTGAGAGGCAGTCCTGGCTGCTGGGTGAGGCATTGCTATCCCTGTTTACTGACACATGCCTGAAACCCAGAGAGGGAGTTTTGTTACCTAGGTACTGTGCAGGTTTCTCCCAAATCACCAGCAGGGTCTATGATGAAACAAGGGATGAGGCTCCGATCCCTCCAGTTTGAAATCACTGTCTGTCTCCTCAAAATCACACATTTCTAGTGGAGGTGCTTTCCAAGCCTAGTTCTAGAAAATCCAAATCAATGTAGAGTAAAACACACTAAATTTTGGGAAATGCTGCCATTTTTTCAACTCAGATTTTTTTTCGGAAGAAAGTGCCAGATGTATCTTCATTGCTGTCATTTCCCACTGAGCCTTATGCTTTCATTAAATTGCAATCCTGTTTGTTGCTGTATCCAAGAGTGCAGAAAGGACTGGCAGAGCTCTGTAGATTTAGACTAGGCTGAAAGTGCATTCAAACATTGACTTGAATTTGAGGAACAGATTTTTTTTTAAGCCTGGCTTATTCTCTGATGACAAAGTACTGACCCTCTGGGATGGTGCCTGCTCTGTCAGATGATTCAGGGTATGGGCTAACCATGTCCAGAGGTCAGAGAACAGGAAGGAAAGGCTGAAATTAAAGGGCAGCACACTTAATAAAAATAAAAGGGAAAATAAAAACTATTTGTTTTGCAGAATAGCCCGTAGCACTCATTTCTGGCATGGTTGGAACAACAAAATAGGGACTTCATTCACTTAAAATGGGTGCAGCTTGCAAGAAAACCAATGGATTTACATCTGTCTTTTTTCATTGCAAGAGGTGTAACAAGTAATTGTGCCTAGAATCAGAGGTTTTAATAGTTAAATATCGGGTTTCAACTAAAGATGGCACAAATCTGAAAAGAGGAGGGGAGAGAAGAAAATGGGTCATATATAGGTGCAAGGGGGAAATCTGAAGTTAATCCAATGAAGATAAATTATAAACACCATTGTTTAAATAATGTTGGGTCATGATATAAAAGGATTACCTCCTGACAAGGCTGGGAGGTTAAAAGACATTGTCATCTGATGGCACACAATTTCCTTCATTTTTATTTCCATCCTTTTCCCTGTCCATTGACATTGCATACTGTATACTGATATAAATAACCATTAAAGCTCTTTGGCTATAAACGGCTGGGAAATCTTTTTCATATACTGGCAGCAGTTTGACTTTCCTAAAGTTAAATAAAAATGGTTTGTTAATTGGCAGAAGTCACATCCCTCTGCTGTGAGGGGCTTGCAGGTGCCATCCCTCAAAGTTGTGCAGGATTGCCCACACAGCAGGATGCTACCAATTCAAGAGGTCATTGAATGTGGAAAACCTACAAATATGCTTATTCCTTTCAGCCAAAGGGATATCCCAGGGCAGAGGGGCCTCTCATTTTCACCTACTACCATCCCCGCCAGAGGTTTTTTGGCAAGTGGGTGCTTGTGGTATTTGCACTGCTTCTTCTGTTGCATTGGTTTACCTTATAAAGATTTTGGATAATATTTTACAATGTATGACCCCCTTCATATCCAAATAACATGCCATGTCATATATCACAACACAAACCAACATAGTTAAACCAGGATGCGTGATGATGAACTACCCCTGCCACTTAAACAGTGTATTCATGATATGGTAACCTCAGTGAATATGGAAATTCATTATCCTCTTATGTCTGGACCAAGACCAAATACAAATTTATTCAGAATGTGAAGAAGATAAATTACTGATAAATGGGAAAAGAAATAGCTGTCTTCCATAAAAGGAAAAAAAAAAGAAACAGGGCATGTCTTAGAGAGGAAGTTTATTGCAGGGATTAAGGATTTGCTAGTCTGAAACCTGATAAGGGAAAGAATATCCATAATCCTTTCTCACTGAGAAAATTTACATTAATTAGCAATTTAGGTCAAGCCAAAGTGAATGCACAAAAATGAAGAGAAAATAGCAACCTTTGTTTCTATGCAGTTTTCCCAAACTAATAGTTTGTGGAAGCCATGTCCTTCTCCTTTCTAGGTTGATTTTTATGGCACTACATACCAGCAGTCTTCTCCATATACACACTGAAGAGACTAACTCATAAACATCATCATGCATGAGGATGACAGTTCAGGCTGCATTAGAGCTCTAGGCAATACATGGCTGAGGGACTGCAGAATTACCTGAATATCATTTTTAGGACTACAGTAATTTAGTGATACAGAAAGCCCTTGAGGAACTCCAGCTGAGTTCCTACAGATTATGGTCCCTCTGGTAGATTGTGCTGTGGGGATACTGCTCTCTGCTCTGCCACTTTTACAAGTCTAGAAATTAATTTCAAGGCTGGAGTTACCTTTTATTTAGGGTAATTGGGAACTCTACCTAGGATAAAATGGGAGACAAGATGTCTGTACCATGGGAAAATCTCATCTTTATATGGGATGGCTGATTTTGCTGCTGCTTTTCTTAGCTGCTTGGGCCAATGTCACAATAGTACATAAATTTTAAAGCTGATTTCCAGAGACAAGGATCCTGGCTGACTGCAAGTAAGGAAGGGACGTGCAGCGGAGAAATTTTTTCTCATCTCACTTGTTCTGTGTAAAGAGGTGCTGAGAATCTGTGGCTTTTCTTAGCCTCAGTCAAAGCTGTAAGCACTCAACCTTGCCCACCACAGCCCCAAATGCCTTCATCAGTCTATGAGCTGAGCATTGCAGACCACAGCTACCATCGGGCTTTAAGGTAACTGAGATGAAGGTGGCCTTATATCTCTATCAGGCTTCAGTCTACAGTCATTGAGCTGACCAATAGTTTTCTCATCTTCTGTCTATCAACTGTTTCCTGAAAAAGCCTATTAAGAAAACACACAGGATGAAATACGAGAATGAGTGAGAAAGAGTGTAAGGCCCCAGTACTGGTTTTCCATAAAAAACCCTTTGTTTTGTTCTGTCTTCCCATTAAACCAAGATGAGCTTTGGGTTGGGATCACTGCTAATATTTTGGTTTTCAGCTGGCATACAGGAAAAGATTTATGAGACAAAACTAGCCACATCTAGACAAGATAGTATCTGTGAGTCCCTCATTCAAAACTAAAATATGAAAGCTTTGTTAAAACTAAAGTATAATAGCTTGGAATAAAATGAATAAAAGGAAACAAGAAATAGGAAAGAATAGAGGAAGGACAGCAGAATGAGAGAAAAAGAAGGAAAGAAAAAAGATCAAAAGAGAGGCAAATCTTCTTATTTCTTATTCCTTTCTCCTTCTTCTAACCTCTTCCTTACTCTTTCATAAAAAATGTAATACTAGAAAGCACATCCCTACTCCTTAAGCTTAAGCTTGATCTTCTTTCCTAAACACATCTCGTAATTCCTACCACAAATTTGTCAAGCTAATGCTTGAAGCTTCCCAGATCTCTTCTAGTTTTGGAAAAATCACTCTGCTTGAAAATTTAGAAATCCTCCTTTCATTTTCAGCCTAGTTTTACACATGACCAATTTATTTCCATTTGCTCTTTTACTAACACAAAATAATAACTTATACAGATCTTGCCCATATATACAACCACTCGTGTATTTATAGAGAGCAGTCATTTCTTCTTTCAGCTGTATTTGTCTAGGCTAAAGAAGACAACTTCCTTTAGACACTTCCTTTAGGGCAGACTTTCCATTGCCCAGTAACTCTAGCAGGCAGAGGCATATTTTCTCTGCTGTCATATTTACTGGCCCAGAGATCCCTTTGGGGTTACCAAAGCATTCATATAGTCCTCTTTCAAAGTTCTTGCTCATGGAGTCTGCTACACACTTCTAACCTCCATCACACTCTTTTCCTCCAACTCTAGCCCTCTTTTGCTAAGTAGATCTATGTGTCACTGGCAAATTTCCTGAGCACAAGCCTAGGTTCTGTATCAAACCCATCTCCAGTAGTAACATTGCTCTTGACAGTACACTTTTAGCTTGTTCCTTTATCTCATGAAGTTTGTAAGACTATTCTAATTCTCCATTTTAAATTATTTCCCCAATGCTATCACTGTGGTACTGAGTTATCAGAGACCACATGGATTAGATTATCCGCATTTGCCCCATCAAAGAAAGACATCAGGCAAGTGTGGCATACTGGTAAATGCACTTTGCATGTTATCTCATTTTCTATTGAACTCTTTAAAATTTGTTCTCCCTTCATATGTGACAAGTTTTGTTTCTGTTCACATAGTCAGCATCCTCCTGGGAAACTCAGAGCACATAATTCATCTAAAGATTTACTTTTTATCTCACCTCACTCTTTCCAAGAAATGGACTTCTTTATTATTTTTTTTTTTAATTTCAAATTCTGACTGGATTTTTCCAAACACACTCTCAGCTCCTTTAACATTTTCAGATCCTCATTATCCACCATCACTAAAATCAAATAGCAATGGGGGGAGGTTCCTTTGAGAGCCTGCTCTGGCTCATTCCTTTCAAGATCAGATTAGATATTGCTTGAGCCAGAAGAGTGCTTTGGTCTGCCTTCATTACATGCTTTCAGAGCTGAGCATGACTTCTGTTTGGGGAAGGGCCAGCTGTGAGATCTCCCAGTCTTCTGCCAAATGCATATTAACAGTGGTTTAAATGCCACAGAGTCTGGAGTCAAATTCTTAGCGCAATTCTACCCTGGACACAATGTTGTCACTGCTATCATAACTCAGCTCAGCAGCCTCAGTATCATTTACCTCTAGTCTAAACATCCAAATTGTCTGAAAAACATTGTGATGCAAGAAAATGTCGGCCAGAAGAACAGCACAGAGGGTTTTGGACACCTTTAGCTATGGTAACTGGTGATGCAAACTGAGATACTAAGAAAGCAGACAGCTGTGTCTGCTGAAAAATCAATGTGATTCTTCTGCCAAATGGGGAGATTGATAAATATGATCTGCAGGGGCTGGGAAGGACCAAGAGTTTGGAGCAACTCTGTGTATATGTTACCCTCTCTGCTAATTAAAGACGTAGCTTTGATGAGGGTTACAAGCTCAGGGGAGGTCAAGGGTTGTGTCCATAGAGAAAGGAATCAGAGATTTGAAAGCAAGGGGAAAGCATATATCTTTCTAGCAAATTGGCTGATGTAAAGAAGAAAACAGGAGAATAGGAACCATCTCTGCAGAAAAATATGTAAATGCAGATGCTAAAGCAGTGGAAAACCAAGCAAAACCTTAACCCATGAAACAGAGTTGCAAAATCAAATCAATAACACAGAATGTTTTCTTTCTAAATAGGTTGTATCACAAAATAATTGCTAGTGGTTGTTATTTACAACAGTTGCTTTTATAGCAAGACAATTAAATAGAGGGAGTAAGAAAACAATAGCTCAAAAAGCAATAAATCTTAATGTTTATTGAAGACTGCACTGAGAGATTTTCAGATGAGCTCACAAGCAATTAACCAAGACTCAAAATATCCTTACAAGGTAGAATAATCATACCCATTTCACAGATAAGTGCACAAAGAGAAAATAGGTAACTCAATCACGTAGACAAATTCATAAACAAGACAAAAGTTATTCTTTCTTTCCTGACCCTTACTGTAAGTTTCCGCCACTAAAATAAAAATTTCCTTTTCTTGAAAGAGCAGCAGCAAACATCTGCTCGGGTTTGTGTGGCTGCAATTTATGCAGGCATTTTAAGCAGTTTAACAACAGCAGCACCAAAATAATTTTTTTTCAAGTGGTCAGAAGTGTTTAATGCAGTCTTGCTGACATGGCAGTGGCATCAGAAGATGCTAGATACTGTGTTCAATTGAAAAGCTATTATTTGCAGTCTACTCAGCTCATTTAAAAAATTGCAAAAGGAAAAAGTGTCACAAATTGAGATTCTGCCTGCCCTGCAAAGTCAAGAGTACCAAGGGGCATGTTTGTGTTATAAGTGTCTTCCAGCACGACCAAGCCTGTTCCCATACTGTGGCGCATCGGGAAGTGGCTGAAGAGGTGATAGCCTGAGACTGGAGCCTGCTGTGCTCCATGATCCAGGCTTATTTCACTGCTTTTGCGTCTCCCACAAGCAACTCCATAACCAAGTTTCTGCATAACATCAGGAGCACAGATGATGAGCTGTGCACGGCGTGGGGACAGTCTCTCTTTGCTGTGGTTGTGCACGGACATTGGCTTGGTGTGCACCACCAGCAGCAGCAAACCATTTAAACCCCCAACTCCAGTGGAGGAGGAGTAGTGTGTACAGTCAGATGCTGCAGCTCAGCAGTCAAGGGGCCACTTTTTCAGATGCCAGCAACCTGTCTGCTTGTGCTCTTCCAGGCTACATATATTTGCACACTGTGACAACCATGCCAAGGGCATTCAGTTGTCTTCTGAAAAGATCCAGAGGACTACACATGGTAAAAATCCCTGTCAGGCAGTACACATGAGGACTTTTCTGAAAACACTCGATATTCAAAAGGAGGATGGTGAACCCTGTGTCCACTGTCCCACTGCCAGCTGACTACTGGGGTGGTATGGGGATGGAACATGACCCTGGAGTTCCCATTCTGGAGCTGAGGCTTAATTCACACTTTCCCACACCAGCACCCTTTCAGCACTCCTGTGGGCTGGGACCTTCTCAGGAGGTATTTTTAAGGAGCTACCTCGCACCAGTACTGGGTGCTAAAAAGGTACGCAGGAAAAGAAACTGATTGCAACTCAGACTCCTGCGCAATATTTGACCTTGGGAATCTACCTCAGCTATCCTAAGAGGCATTATTTGGCCAGCTGTCTAGATTGCAAGCTCTTCAGGGTAGAGAAAAAGAGACTGACAGCACCTAAACCATTCAGGTTCAAATCTCAGTTGAGACTTCATGGACACAAGATAGTCAAAATCACTGGCTACTGTTGCCATCAAAATTATTCTTTATGACTGATTGGGGAAGAGTTGGGAGCTTTTGTACTTACAGATGGGAAAGATATCTTTTATTTTGTGCTCTGTTTTTATTAGATATTTGTCTTGCTTCAGACAGTCCATATGTATGCTTTTTACTGGGGCTCTTAAAAGTTTTCAAGTGTGTAGCAGAAATAAGTGAAAATGGTTATTAAGAAAAACGCTTGAGCTCCAGGTCAACAATACAAATTTAGATGTATTGCAAAAATTTACCCAAGAATAGGTCCATAAAATTGCTTAAAATTCTTTCCATGCCAATTAATTAGGATTAGTGAAAGAAATACACAGTTCTTTCAGTATCTTTTGTTTTCTGAAAAGATCCCTGCATTATTCTAATGAAAGACTCTTAAGCTAGAATGGCCTAAACTGTAGGTAGGTTGGAATTTGAATAATGATAATCTATTTCTTGCTTCAAAATTGATGATATTTTGAAGCACATTGACACTGTTTGACACACTCTGATTCATGCAAAATTTTGGATCCCACATTCCTTAAGGGTCAACACAAAGGAGAGCTCCTTGCAAGGACAGCCATTGTAACGCCAACTTTTCTGGCTGGAGTGTTGGACTAAACCTCTGTGCTATGGGAACAAAGTGACTGTGGGAATCCTCTGTGTAAAACCTTTCTGACTGTTAGGCTGTGATACAAAGAATAACTATAAGAAAACTCATGGGAAGAGAAGATAATGGAAGGTAATGTTGGAGGAGGACAGCCTGTGACATAAAAACCAATGCGACCTTTAGCTCAGGAGTGTGACCCTTTCTTCTTATGCCAACAGACTGGAGGTGTGATTAAAACCACAGCTGCTGTGGCTCCAAGTTTTGTGTTCAGTTTGCATCCTGGCTCCATGTCATCTTCTCTCCTGCTCCATGGACACCCTGCCCCTTTATACAGTGATATCACTGACATAAGAATGATTTCTTGTTCATCTCAGAAACTGGTAGACAAAGTTAATTAATAACCAAACCTTTTTATTTAGGACTACTAGTCAGGGATGGTCTTGAACTCTCAAAAAAAGATGAACATAAATAAATGCTGCTTAATTAACAGCTCTGTAGATGGGCATCCTAAAGATGCAGCCGCCATCCAGAGGTATCTTTAACACTACCAAGACCTTTAGAGAGGTGGAGAGGCCAGAAGCAACACAGTCATCAGGAGAGAATTTGGAGTCTCACTTCATTATCTTGACCCTGACACCTCTCTTTTAGCTCCTGCATTTCAGTTTGACAATGTGTCTGCAATGCATAATATCAGGAGTTACAATGCATGTGGTGGAGATAGGAGATGTATATTTTTGATAAGGAGATTGTGAGATTTGATTCACCCTGTCAGAAAGAAACATTTATTAGTGTCCATTCTTTCCTAAGCCTATGGTGCCCCTCCACCAGCTCCCCATGAGAAGAGGTCTCATTTCAGATTCCAAAGTTACTTTAATTTTTATATCTCTTCTTTTGTGCCTTTTTTTTTTTTTTTTGGTCCAGTGATAAGAGAGCAAAGGTGACTGCTCTGGGATATCTTGCCTGGACTAAATAAATTATTTCCTTCTCTATTTAAGATTAATTAAGAAATGTTGAAGGGAAAAAGGGTCAGAGCTACTCTGAGATTGTTCATTCTATTCCCCAATTATTCCGTATATACTAAGCCTGAAACAACTGTAATTAGATATGAGACAAGCCTGATGACATTCTCTTTCTGTGAAGTTCCAAGCACACTGGCAGTCCTTCAGAAGTTAAATATATAAATAAATCATCTTCTTTTCACCAAATTTCTTCTGTTCATCATACTTCTCCCTTTTTTCTCTCCAAGGGCTAACCAACCTGGACCTTTCCCATATAGTAGCCTGTGTACTGAGCTGAAGGGAGAGATTGCTGCTTCTCCATTGAAAGCTGCTAGAGAGTTCAGCCTAGCAGTGTGCTTTATGAATCTCTTAGAGTAACTTGTGTGAGCCTTGGAAAACTTCAGCAGCTTCTGCACCCAAATATCTTTGCACATCTGTGGGATGTGATCTGTGTCTGGATGTGTGGGATGTGTGGGATGTGCTATGTGTCTGGATCCCACATATGGGATCCAGACAACCACACTGGGTTTCTCCAGTTTAGGTATGCCACCTAAAAATTGGTCCACTTGCCCTAGCAGGTGAATCAAAAGCAGTTGTGCCCCATGCCTAGGTGCTCTGCCAGTGAGAGAAATGATTCACAAGGATGGAAAGGAGCTGAGATGGGTGCATTTGCTGCTTTTCCAAATGCTGTCTTTAGTGAAGAAGTAACTGGCCAAGTCCACAATGCTAGGCTGTCATCTGATTTCCCTTATTTTGTTGTCATATTACTAGGAAAACTATTCAGTCCATTTAAAAAACTATCCATCTCAGGTATTTTCTCCTTCTATTTGCCTTCTTCAACTTCTGTTTGCTTCCTCCATTTCACTTATTCTCTGACACAGTAATTTATATTGGTGACTAGGAGTCCTGTAAAAGGATTTGCACACCAAATTGAAACCATGTAAATTATCCTACCTACAGGGTATTTTTAACATTTTCTCTGATGTCATATTTAACCTGTTTGGCATTGAACCCTCAAAAAATGTTGGCATTCTTTAGAGGAAAAATGTGTTAACTTTCAGTAGCTTTTGCCCAAAATGACTTCAGAATATTTATTTATTTTTTATTTGCAAGAGTTAAGCAAAAGAAAATCCACACATAACCAAGCATATGGAATAAGAGACTCAAGCTCCTTCAGTCACAATCTTCACAAAACCAACAACCTACACGTGTGGAAGACTCCAACCCACAAGCTGTTAAGTCAGCATTGGTGTCTTAATGTGTTTCTAAAACAAGGCTCTTTATTGCTGTCATCTTGTAAATAAAGTGAAGACCACAAGGATCAAGGGTAATATGTTTCTTGTGTGTGTGTGTGCGCCCCTGGAAAAATACTAAGCTAAGAAAGGAAATCATGTAAATGGCAGAAAGAAAGCCTCCCTTGTTTCATACTTCTTGAGTGTGTCTGGTTTGCATCTGTTACTACGTTTTTCACTTAAGAACACTTATTTCTTTAATACATATGAATGTCTGGTTTTGACTGGGAGTTTGAAAATGTGGGTTTACTCCGATTAACTGTACTTTTTGTCTGTACTTAGCCCTTTTTAAAACCATACTTCTCTAGCTATTTTAAAGCATGAGCATAAACAACACATGGAACAATTTATTGAAATGCCAGGCACGTTTGACAGGTGCAGGAGAAATTGCTTAGTTTCACAAATTGAAACAGCTGCAGCTTTATAGGTGATGAAATTGCAATGGGATGGGGTTTCAGATTTGTTAGTTCATCTTGTGTTTGCTGTTTTGTTTTTGAAGCGTTGAGTCTCTTCCCCCTCTCCAAGGAGGACTCGTAAGACCTATTTCTCAAATGAAGAAGGAATCTAGTCACCACAGAGTGCTGGAAAGCTAGGTAAAATTCAAACAGACTTCAGAGTAGATTGAAATGTAACTAGAAAATAATAGTTTTCTTCTCATAGGATTATAAAAAAACGTTGCTTACAGCTTTTGGAGCAGGAAATGCTCTAAACCTTTGGTCCACCTTTCAGATAGCCTGAGCTAAGATTTCATTACATATCTCTAAAGAACATCATGCACAGAAAAAATTGAATTATTAACTAACAAATTTTAACCTCAAAAGACTCTCTTGTATCAAGGATGTTTACTTTCAGTCTGTGCCATTGCTAGACAAAGATGTATGTTTTATCTTCAAATTATTCAGGACCATATGTTCTCCTACAGTGACAGAGTATGCATCAAGTGGTCCACTTTCAATAAGTTTATTTTATCATCTGAGTGGGGAAAAAATCACTGATGAAAATCAGTGAATGATCTTATAAGGATTGGTCACGTTTGGCAATGAATTAATTTGTCAAAACACTTGAACTACAAATCCTCCTTCTAACTTAAACCCCTGCTGATTACGGTGTTTTAAGTCATAAGTTCTTGTATGGTTCAGAATAAAATAATTTAGATCCTGATGGAAATTCCTTGGTGTTTTGCACACTGCATCTCAGCTGGGATGCCATTTAGAAATGGCTGATTTGAGTGATGCGGAATTTCTGTTTCTTCTCAAACACTATTCTTAGCAAAGGCAAATTGGTCACTAGAAAAAGCTAGGGAAAGAAATGGTAGGTATTTTCCTGAAAGATATGCCTTTGAGCAAACACGTTGCATATTGCATGGGACTTTAAGCAACCTGCCTGTGGCAGAGAGCTGAGAACTGGAGGATCTTTAAGGTTCTTTCCAACCCAAACAGATTCTATGATTCTATTATTCAATGTCCCCTTTGACTTGGAACAGAAAAGCAAAGACATTTCCCTTGCCTGTTACCCAGTCTGAATAGATGACACGGCCACCCTAGAGTGCTCAAGTGGGGCTTGACCAAGGCTGTGGCAGCCTTCCCCATGGCACTGCCATGCCACACTACACATGGGCCTGCACGGCCTTCTGAAGTCCCTGCTGCCACGTCCCAGCCCAGCCTTGCCTGACAAAGGAGCTGACCTGCAAAAAATTGCTGTCATCTTTCACCAGGAGCCCCTCTGGGAATACTGCAGCTTTCTAAGGTCTCATGGCTCTGTGAATGTTTAGACATGTCTCTCTCATAGGGCCAGAAGGACCAGGTATCCTAAATCAGCTTGTTTAGTAGTCCTGGTTGCTTTAAAGATTGACAAAAAATTAGCATGCTGTGCAAAGTTACGTAACAAATTAGAAGGGTCACCTTCTGTCAAATCAAAAGGAGATTAGTGAAGTGCAGTGTTAGGCTCAAATCTGAAATAGGAAAGTTATTAATTTGAGGCCACTCGAAATATGCTTCCCTGCTCTGACAGTATGAAGCTTTTGAATAGTTAAGGATGAGTATTGAATGGGATTTGGCGCTGTAACCAGTCATCCATAGTATTCTGCCCCTGCAGTAATTATTCTTGCACTGCAGTTAAACTTTATAATGCTATTTCAGCCCAGATTACTGAAGGATGCAAAATAACTGTTGCATCAGGAAACTGAGACAGAGAAAAAGTACACTGAGTTATCTTTGTTTTGCGTGGAATTTTTTCATTCCCCTGCCTTTGCTGCCCATTCACATCCAAGCATGCATTCCCTGGCTCCTGTGCCTGGATCAGATGCTTACAATACCCTGCGGACTGATTTGAGGCTTTGACTAATAGATGTGGGATGTGGTGTTTATCAGAGCAGGAGTTAAAATAAACATTGCCTAGGTTTACTGACAATTGGCTTTGCTCACATAAAACAGAGAATAGAGAAGAGAAGGTACCAGCAAGCAGCCTCGGACTATTTAGATAGGGATTTTGGGTTGTATTGTTCACGTTGTTTTTATTTGATCTAGATGAAAAGCACTTTTAACTTGGTAGCCTGGAAAGATTACACTTGCACATACACAATAAACCCCATTTTGTTTTGTTTGCCTCTTTGACATAATACGCAGAGGGTGTTTATACACCAGAATGGACAATGAATCTATTGTCTCATCTCATGTAGTAACAAGTGCCATCAGTGCTTGCAATTGATCCAAGAGCTCTTACCTGATTCCAACACATCAGTTATTTATTTATTCACAGAGAAAGAGAATCCCATGACACTAACAATTGTTATCAAGGACAACATGGGAGGAAGCAAGAGAGGAAAATCCTAAGTGGTGCCTATTCAGTTGTTTAGATTTTTTGGTGCCACATTACAGAAAATCAGTGTGAGGGCAAAGCAAAAGTTAATTTATTTATCAATGTGAGATGTGAGTTTTACAAATTTTCTCCTGCACTACTGGAGCTGGCAAGAGATTTCTCATTTACTGGAACAGGAAAATCAACAAAGCAGTTTGCTGTGTGCCCATTAACACTAGTTGTTTGCAAATATTGGTGTGCCTAATTTTTCTACTGCTCTTCATGCCTTGACTTACATGATTTATAACTTGTTCAGCAGAAATATTTAAACCCATATTTAAAGGATTCCAAATTCCTTGAGTCATTTTTGTACCCATCAACTTCTGGGATTAGTGCCTGGATGCAGTTACACGTTGACATATTTTTTTTAAGAATCTTGCCTTTGCTGACTTTCTTCTGCGGCCTGGAGACATGTCATTCACACTTAAGATCATAAAAATCAGCCTTATTTACTTGATGTGTCAACATTGCAAGTGATGACAACAAGTACTGAAAAATTTGCTGTGCCTTCCTTCCCTTAGATAGATCTGATTTCTGCCAGATGCTGTATATTCCCCTGCAACACCAAAGTGTGCTGGGGCTCCTGTGAAGAACATTGTAATTCTCTGCACTTCTCTACCCAGAGCTGTGGTAAATTTCTCCTTCCTCAGATCCCCCTCACATGCAGGTAACCTTTCTATTGGCAGAGTTGGACTAAGCTGTCCATGATTCCAGGCCATGTACATCCAGGCTTGGACAGAAACAATGTGCTCTGCTATTTGGCCTCCATCTGCTTTTTAGCAAACAGCTTCTCGGCTTTGCAGGGAAAGTAGCAAATGATGACTATGCAGAGAGTTGCCCTTCACTTTCCCTTTTAAAATAAAATGTGATTATTAATCAACAAAGTGATGTGTTTCAGGGATCTGCAGGGAAAAAAAAATAGCTCGAGGTGATTTGACAAACTGATTCTTTTGCTGTGCCGCACTTCCCAAGGGACATGACAAATTAAATGTCAGAGTCAGCTAGAGAGTAGCGTTCGATCTCAGCCCGGGCATTAATCAGCCTGCCTCTCGTTTACCATTTTCCACTTAAGTAGATGACTGTATACATTTTGAACAATGGAGCTTTTCATTCCCTAATCTCCCTAATTGTAATTAAATAGGTTTCCTGACAGTCGCCCACAAGACTGCAGGGGAGATGATTCCAAGAGCTCCGTGTCCACCTCGGGTTTACATAATGGATGAAAATTCAAATCCTTGTCCAGGGTGCAATTAGATAACGTCAGGAAAAGGAAAGAAGGGATCGGATGAACAGCAACTGGAGAAAGAGAAATGTACATTTGATATCAGAGGGAGGCAGAACTTAGACACAGGCACATACACTGACCTAGATCACAGTCGAGGCATTTGGTATTGGCCAGTAGGGAAAAGAGACTTTGAAATTCAACCTGCAGAGTAAAGGAGCTGACTAAGAGCCAAAATAACCCATAACTGATGCAAACAAATTTTCATGAAGAATGAACATTTAAGTACAGAAAAGTTCAAGGGCACAGAGTGGTTAATTCCAATTCCCCACAAAAAAATATGAAATAAAAGCCCGTCCAAAGTTTTGGAGGGAGAAAATGCTGCTGTACAAAGCACATGGTTGCACAGGCTGTCAGATTACATTTGATACTATTGTGTTGATGGGTGTGATGTTTCATTGAGAACTGCCTGATAATACTGGACCTCCAAGCAGTTTTTTCCACAGTTTCCCTCAAGCCATTCCATCATTCAGTTTACGCTCAGTCCTCAGCAAATGTCTGCAATTTTAAACACCTAATGGTCTATCAAATTTGTCTACAAACTTATTCCTTTTTTCTTTCACACAAATATTACTCCAGGATATGTATCTTCCCACCCTGTTGCCAAATCGCACTAAAATCCATGGTCCGCATCAGACACTGGGGCTTAGTGCAGTGAAGTGACTGCCACATCCACAAAGGGCCTAATCCTGCAAGACATTATGTCCCTGCATAACCTGCCTTTTCTTTTCCTGTGTATTCATCAGTTTTGAAGGTCAAGTGTTCAGCAGTGAAGCCAGAAAAGAAGCTTGTCTCGTCCTGAGGGGCACCAGGTTTTTCAGAGTCTCCAGAAATAGAGAGGATGCTCCAGGATGGCCACTGGTGTCACCAGCATCTTTTTTCCTCTGAGCAAAAGCCAAATCTGCATCACTAGCATCTCCAGAGAAAAGGCTGGTGTTTGTCTCATGGAAAATGTTGCTCATGATTACAATGATGGGGACTGGATTATGGATAACTGATTAAAGTGTAAAATGTGCTGAGTCGAGTGATGACATTGACAACTGAGGCATATGAAATTAAAAGCTTTATCTGTTTGCTATTAAATAACAGGAAAAACCAGGAGTGAAAAAAACCCCTGGAACTTGGCAAATCTCATTTAATCACATCTGGAAATTTTCAGGTCTGAGATTATCACTGTTGGATACCACGTTTTGAGAAAGTAGAGAAAACAAAGAACTTGAGCAAACAAGGCTCAGAAAATAAAGAGGCATTAAAAAAATACTTGGGCACCTTTCAGCAATGCTACAGGTCATGCTTAGGAATAAGGTATTTAGAGCTGTTCTCTAACAACAGTCACAATTCAATTTAGTTTGGGATTAGTGAAACGTGAAATATTAGAAGGGTGAACAACACTCCTTCAAACTCACTTTTCTTGAAAGAACAGGGAAAATTTTCATCGATTTTGTTTGTTGTCACTGCAAGAAATGCCAGAAATACCAAACATCTTTGACTAGTTCCAGAACTTCTTTGGTGCTCCAAGAAAACCACCAATAGGAAAAAAATTCTAAAATGTGACAGGGTGGAGAAATGTTTATTCCCAGTCATGAAAGTCTGTGAGTGTGAAGTTGACTGCATTTGTTCCAAATAATTTGTTCTGTCTCAATAATAAATAATAATAAAGTAAAAATGACATTTGACTTGAAAATGTGAAATTTTTGATTTTGAAAAAGTTGAAATTACTTGTTTTGACAACCTCAAACCCCTTTATTTTAAGAAATTATTCAGATGAGTAGTTATATTAAAGCTGATTAGGTTTCACAGATAACTTTGGTAAGCTTTCATTTTCTTACTTGGCATTTTTCATCCTATCCAAGCAAGGCAAGACAAGGGTTCTCTGAAGGATTTTGAATTAACTTCTAGCTAACAGCAGTAAGGCAGTATTTGACAAATCTCAAGCCTGTCTGCACAGGTAGGTACCATTGGTCTCTTGGTCAGCCTCAGAAAGCATCAACACACACCTGCCCTGAGCATGACAGAGTGCTGAGGTGCAGCTGCTCAGCACACACCACCAGGCAAGCACACCACTGTCCATCTCACAAACCTGCCAGGCTGTCCCCATACAGAATTAGTGCGACAGCAGTGATTCTCAGGAATGTAGTCGTAGCTTAACTAGAAACTGCTGGGTGCTCCACAATAGGCATAGAGTAGAAGCAGTTTCTAGGAGATAGGATTTGTTGATGAGAAGGCAGCACAAAGACACTACAGTTACAATGGGGCAAGAGACACTGGGAGTTTTTTCTGTTCTGCTGAATCCCACTTGGATTATCTCAGACACATTTAGAGTCTGCTGCTTGTACTCTATAATGGTAGATGAAATTGCTGAGCGAGATTAAGGGCCTTGCCTTGGAAACAAAAGTACAGAAGTCTTCGGAGGAAGTTCGGGAGAGGATTGCTTCTTGCAGTTAGGAGCAGGCTCTAGTTTATTTACTGGTAGTGGATATCATGATAAGAATAAAAAAAAAAGTATTGGAATAATAAAATACTCCTTACAGTGCCACAAAGAATTATGCACCTAGCACGTTGGTATTTGAGCTCTGGGGAGATCTTACAGCACCTTCAAGTGCCTGAAGGGGCCCTACAGGAAGTCTAAAGAGAGACTTACAAGGGTATGTAGTGAGAGGAGAAGGAGTGAATTCAAACAGAATTCAAAACAAAAGAGGTTTAAATTAGGTGTTAGCAAGAAAATTTTCAGTATGACAGTGGTGAGGTTCTGGTACAGGTTGCTCAGAGAAGTTACGAATGCCCCATCCCTGGAATTGCTCAAGGCGAGGCTGGATGGGGCCTGGAGCAACCTGGTCTTGCAGAAGGTGTCCTTGCTCAGAGCAGGGAGATTGGAACTACATGGTCTTTAAAGTCCTTTCCAGTCCAAATCATTCCATGAATGTGTGATCATATAATGCCCTAAATAGCAAACTATCATCTGCTACTTGTTAATTTGTCAAATCAGGAAAGAAACTCTGAGAAATTTCTTTAAAATTCTTTCTATTTTTGTGCAATTCAATGTAGGAGGCTTTTTTACTGGAATTCAAAAGAAAAGAATGTTTACACTTTGAATCCTCTAGTGACATTTAAGATAGCCCAAGTCAAACAGAGCTATAGATCTAAGGCACTTGACTAACATAAATGTAAATATTAAAACCCCAAAAAAATCTTTGAAGTCTATTAAGGTAAAGGCTAGACAAAAGCCTATAGTGTAGACTTACAATTCAGTGACTAATATATATACACAGCATTTCAATAAACTTAACTGAGGCCCTCTGAAAAGTAATATATAATCCACAAGCATCAATAGAAACCCAAGACGTGCATAGCAATGGCTAGGGAAATTGGTTTTATTCCAAAGTCTGATCTTGACCTTGCTGCCAATTCCTACTTTCAAATCAGTATTTTCAATGCTTTTTGACATGGATGTATGTTGAAAGTCAGTGGTGAACCATTGAATTTTCTAGACTCTCTGTGGATTTTACTCTGTGTTATCTATGAATTTCAAAATGCAAATACAGGGTTTGTCGGCAAAGGGATACTGAGGGGCATTAGTCTGAATTAGCTGAAGAAATGAAATTAGAGGAATTAAATGTCACTAAAGTCCTCCTGAACCTCTCAATTCAGAATAAACCCCGGAATTTCAACCTAGATGAATGGAGCAAATGGCTGCAGAACCAATTAAACCCACCACAATTCTGAACCAAGCTGTCCACACAAGGGCTGGATGTGTATCTGGAGAGTAGACTTTAGCCCAAGCATGCAGGCAAGCCCTGGAAGCAGCCCGACATGCCAGGCGTTGGCACAGCTCCTTGGCAGCTGCCCTGGCCCAGCCCCAGCGTGGCTCCTGCGGGCGGCGTGTGGGCAGGCACCAAGGGCCTGGCCCGGCGCCTCACTCGGGGGCAAAGGCCTCAGAGGAAAGAAAAACAACTTCCCTCTGCTCAGCTGTGCAGGACTTGGGTTTCTATTGACGTTTGTTGGTTATATATTATTTTTCAGAGTGACTCAGTCAAGTTTATTGAAATGTTACGTGTGTCTTGCTGAGTCAGTATGGCTCAGTCCTGGACTCAGCAGACGTGGCTGGATGTACATGAACCTGGACTTTGCCCCACCTAATGAAGAAAAACTAGTTTTAAAGCTCTCCTCTGACAGTGCACTTGTGGGTGTGCTAACCTATTTGAACTTTTTCCAACCATTAAAAAAAAAAAAAAATCCTGCTGGTCCATTCAATCTCAAAGCTGGATGCCCCTGAAATCTTTTTTGCCTTAGTTTCCCCAACATTCTGCTTCATTCAATGGAACAACGATATGATCAGAGCAGTGTTCATGATCATGCTTATTTTTCATCTCTCAGTACAGGCTGTAATGTATAAATAATATGGACCTATCATGTGAAAACTTCAGATTAGCCCAACATTTTAAAACAGCAATAAGTAATCCATAAAAATAGATTTGTATCTGACTTAAAATCAGGAGTCATCTTGGAATAAATAATAAATAAAGAAAAATTCTTTAGAATTCTGTGTGAACTCAGGAACCACTTGCTGATGTTAGAGAGAGAAATGCCATCTACACTCTGGTATGTGCAGCTCCATGATGTGCGCTCTGTCTTACTTTCCCTCATCATTAAAGCACCGGTAGTTTATTTTTAATTTATGATCATTACACTGCAGAATGTATATTTCATTGCCATTAAAAGGTATAGCTACAAGACCACTCAATACCAACAGATTTTAGTTTATCAGAAGTACCCAGGTCACATTTTGAATGCTTCTTCATACACAGGCCAGCTAGAGATATGTAAATGGAAACACATAACTGAAAAAACAGGTAAAGTTACAATAGAAATTATTTTTTAACTGTATCACTGCAAATGTCATTAATTTGATATCACAAAACCAAATATCATAGAGTCTTAATGAAACCTTAAATCCATATTCACCTGTGAATTCCATATGTAATTGAGAAGTCTCAAGAAAGACTGGCCTATGTTTCCTGAATTTTTAAGGAAAACTGAAGCTGCAGCTCATTGCAGGTCCTTTTCTACTGTCAGTTTGGTTCTTTATTCATGCACATTTCTGCACACTGTGTGCACCCATAGTGAAATGACTGAAGTTGCAGGATGTCGAGGAAGCAATTAAGAACCAGGTCAGAAAACACTTAACTGATCACCAGGTATAACTTCAAAAGGACAAATTCAACAAACATTTACTTCTTTCAGAATCACATTAAATATATTGAATGTTTCCTGCAAGAAAACTACACTGGGAAATCAGGCACCGGGGGTTTTTTGTGGGTTTTTTTACCATTAATATAATTATTATTTTCAACACACCAAAATCTAAAATTAGATCAAGATACATAACCATGTATTTATTTGGGGAGAATAATATATTTAATGATGTGCTTAACAATCAGTTATGCTTGGCAATTTTTTTTTTTAAATCTGCCTGAGTTAAAAGATCAGTTTCAATATATATTTGTTGAAATGAAATCTGAAACAAATAATCCCTCCCCGCTACCACTTCAACCCATCAGCCTGAAGCAGCCTGGATATTTTGTGGAGATGCTCCACAGCAGAGAAGTAGAGGGTAATGTTATCCACATGAACAGACACTAAAAAATGCAAATGGGGAATGCACTGGAAAGTGGCTCATTTGCCCACAGAAGGAAATCTGTTTGCTTGGTTTCCATAGAGAGGAAAGAGAAATTTTCCTAATCTTGAGATTTCCGGCAGGTCAGCACAGCAGGGCAATTGCAGGCGCTTTGCTCATGGAGGAGTCACCAGCAGAAGGATACTTAGAGATGTCTCATTCTGTTTGTTTATCGAACGTGACCCTGGTTACCCGTTGCTGTGATCTAGACTTCCACTGTTAATCAAACATGTCCATTCTGCTCATGACTAATGTAACATAAAATGGTTTTTTTTCCTGATGTAAAGCATCCTCTAATGGCAAATATCATCTTCTAATGAAGAATGGAAATGCTGAGGCCAGGATCACCAAGATCACAGAGCAAAGAGATTGCATCCTGGCAATAGCAGGAGAGTAGGGCTGTCAGCCCTGGCTGTCTCAGCCTTCCCCCTCCAGGGAGAATGCATCCTGAGACATCCCTATCCATCCTTTGCATTCAAATGACAGAGTTCTGACCAGATTCAGTGCAGCACCACAGCTTGCATAGTGGCCTTTTTGCTTTCACAGTACAAAATAAATTGGAAAAAGAGCTTGGAAAGGTGTCTCACTCCTCACTTAACTTCTCAGAAAATCCAATACTTTCGATTCACATGGCAGAAAAGAGACAGTCATGGAAATGAAAGGAAGAGGAAACAAAGTGCACAAGGCTGACGCCGTGCCCTGCCAGTGCAGTGTATTGTGCTCGTAACCAATGTCCTTCCTACTGTGGTGCACTGGGTCCTGGCTGGGAAGCTGTAGAGATGAGGAGAAGGCAGGGGGACAGGTTAGAGGAGACAGGGTCAAAATTTGGGGCAGGTCAGCAAGAGAAACTGGCTCTTGAATGGGGTGATAGGAGGCACAGAAAAGGCTGAGGTAGTTTATGAAGTCAGAGATTATACAGGAGATATTGCTGTTGAAAGAAAGGACTGCAGAAAGCAAGTCTTACAATTCTATTCCTGCAAAACCAGTCTGCTTTTTCTCATGGGGAAATTGAGCTGTTTAGGCTGGAAGTACTTGTTTTGGGTAGTTATCACTCTCTTCTTAGCAGTGTACTGTGTATTTCAATATGTTTATAAAGCCTTTATTTTGTAGATAAACTTATGACAGACTTGTACAAGGCAGCAAAAAATTGTCATCATAAAGAGCCTGGCTATGATGATGTGTGTTCACCCTAACTTTGCCTGGTACTTTTTCCTACAGAAAATTGATCCTGATCCTCATATCTGATTACTTTTCCCCAGTCTGT
The DNA here is from genome assembly GCA_008694505.1 of Cyanoderma ruficeps. Taxonomy (NCBI): domain Eukaryota; kingdom Metazoa; phylum Chordata; class Aves; order Passeriformes; family Timaliidae; genus Cyanoderma; species Cyanoderma ruficeps. Next base: position 45,311,568 of record VZDJ01007749.1, read on the forward strand.
GCTACTGTCCTCATTGGAAACCCTGTTGTGCCATCCCAACTGTGGTAAAGCAAAGAGAGTCCATAATCTCCCTCTCTGTTGGCAGGTACGAAGGTGGATTAAGAGTCCCATGGTCAACGTTGAAAAGCATCCACATGCCAGCCTCAAATACCCCGGGTCCACTGTGATGAATTTACCTGCAGGGGATTCAGAGCTTGAGCCTCCACTCTGCCAGACCTGCCTGAGTGACCACTCTTTCCAGCGGGAAATTGCTTCTCAGGAGGCCGAGTCCTGCTCCTGGGAGAGCCAGAGAAACAGCAAAGTAAGACACTCTTTCCTCCCCACAAGCTTTGTTTACATGTCTTGTACTGATAACAGGTCTGTACTTACAATGTGTTTATGAGATTGTGTGCCACTGGAAGAGATGTTCCAAGCCCTGAAACTCTGCTGATCAAGGTAGTTGTGCACATCTGGGCTCTGCTTTCTAACTTGAAATCTGGTACCCATGGAAAACAAAAGACTCTTCACTAAAGTGCTGTGGTGTGCACTCATATTATTTGAACAGATTAGCAGCAATAATAAATATTATTTCCCTGCTTTACAGAAACTGAGGTGAGGATAGGTGATATTATCTTTTTAAGATAATGAAAAGGACTCAGACTTGCTAATTTTTTTCCCCTCTGTCCTACAAATACAAGACGCCCCTTCATCCCCTCTACCCCCCAAACCATGTCTAGCTTTCTTTTTAGAAATCAGAAGTAGGCTCAGGGAGTATTCCCAAACAGGAGGTGAATTATTCAGGGAGTCTTCTAGCAGAAGGGAAGCCCAGTTTTGCCTCAAGTCACATTAGTATGCTGTAGATGACACCAATCCTCATCTAGTCCTGGGCAGTTACACACAGATATGAAGATGGCAGAACTGTGAGGGCTGAAATGAAATGGTTCAGAAAGGGCTTTTCTGAGGCAGATTTTGGACCTTTTCTTCATTGTTCATCTCCACATAATCCCTGTGGAGAAAAGCCAAATACAGAACAGAAAGTTTTCCTCAGAGCCTGTCATCCCTGACAAAATTATCCTTGCCTGGAAATAGTGTGCAAAAAAAAAAGAGAGAGTTGTAGAAACATAAAAGCAAACAAGTAAGAATCTTTCCAAGTACAAAGCAGAGCAAATGTGACAAGGCATTTATCAGAGCCTTAGCATACAGCTCACAGCAGAAACATTTTTTTCAAGCTACATCTACTGCATTTTTAAACAGGGAAATCCAAGCAGCAGGTAAAAATGGAAGTCCTGTGCACTTCTGAAATCCAGCAAAGGCATCGTGGTTAAACATGTGCAAGAGAAGGAGCTAATTATTCCTCCATTTTACTTCATTAAGAAGATTAATTTTGCTCAGGCTGAAGCATTAAAAAATGAAAGCACCAAACACGCAGGACTCTGCAAATCCTCTGCCTTGCTGTAAATCACATATACTCCTGTAGAGCTGTAGGGCCTCACAACTGATTTCCATTATGTTTCACATGCATATGGGGTAGATTTGGCTGAATGAAGATTCCTCAGACCTCTCTCTAGCAGTCTCTTTTCTGCAGGCAGTGGTGGGGCTGCTTAGTCAGCAGCTGGAGTCTGCAGCATGAGAGATATTTTGCACGCTGCTTTAAAAACATCATTATCTAGCAAAAGACTTTTGGATAAACCTATCCTGCATAAGGAGTCTTTTAAGTAAGTTAAAGCACAGAGTCCTTGATGTGATTAAATGTAAGGTCACTGCCTTTTTCTCTACAGTAAAACCAGGCAGGAAGCTTTTAATAATAAAGGCTGAAGGAGTTCTCTGTGTGACCTTTTCAAGGTTAAAAGAGAGTTTCTGGGGGAGATTCTGTTCGGGGGTTACAAATGGCACAAGCTGCATAAGTGTGAAATAACTCCTCTCGCTTTAAACCAATGAACTTGAGCAGACAGTTCTGTATTTCAAGGAGAAGAGAACGTGATCTCTGTTAAATCAGCAGGGAGCTTGGATTGTGTCAGTCATCTCTCCTGGATAATTCTTGTTTCTTTTTCTCCATTGCTCTTCCTTCTCTGATTTTCAGTACTGCAACCAGGTACTGATATAATGATTATAGTTCCTTTGTGCTGTGCTCAACACAAACAAGGGTCCTACTGACCCCACTCTTTTGCTCAAGGGCAAATTAACTCAGAAACAAATCAGCTGTGAAACATTATTAAAGGCTTATTCTAGGCAACAAGCTTTTTCTGATAGGCTTCAGGCTATTCTGATCAGTTTGAAAAAGGCCTTATAAAAACCAACCTGATTAAAACACCCAAGGGGACAAGTGTCTGTGTTCCTGTTCTTATTTCCAGCATAGAACAAGGGAGAAAATCATTACTGCTTGTTTATTGTGATTGCAATTATGTAGTGGAGTCTTTAAAAATTGACTTAGCAAAATAAGATTATTTTGAAACTAAAAGTATTTTAAATAATGGGGTTTTTTTTCTTATTATATGCCCTCATTTCTACTTCCTCAGGCTTTTCTATTAAGGCATGTGCCAGCTGGAATTTATAAAAATTATTACTGATGTAGCCTCTACCAAGTCTCCTCTGTTATTTGTACGATAGTGTATTATCCCGGCATTTTTATGATTTTTTTCTGCTTTGTTTACAGTGGACTAGATAATTGTCGAGTATTGCCAGAAAATCATGCTAATTTTCACATGACTGGCTTACATAGGTATATTATTGTTTTTTGTAACCGATGTGGATTAGCTATATGGGAGCTTATATCTGCTCTACTAGTGTAACAGCTGAAGCCCTAAGGGCTTGGACCACTGCCAGGGTAGTGATTTACAATAACCAAACCTCACTTTTCCATGCCTATCTCCATAGTTCAGGTTGCACATAACTCACTGTCTTGATGAGGAGGGTAAATTTGCTTTCAAAATAAATTACCATGCTGTGTAATGAATACCTCCTGTGAATAAGCTGGTTTCAAAAGAGCGGGCAACTCACCTCTTAGAGTTGCATTGCAGCCTGCTAAACAGGGAGAGGCAAACATGGTGAAAATTGAGTGTGATTTAAATCTCTCAGGTGAAGGTTTACCAAGCTGCATTATAAGAAGCAAATCATACTCACGTACACATATACACACATAAAATTCTTCCATGCTCTGCATGACCTTTGTATTCCACTTGGATTGTATGCCCTTGTTTCAAACCTTTCTCTAAATAAGCAGAAGATAGGACCTTGTTAGTGAGATCAAAATATCTTTCTTTTTTTTTCTCAGAGCCAAGAGCTAGGTTCGAGGCTTGTTCTGTTTTTTTCCTCTTTGTCTAAAAAAACTCCTGCTGCCCTATCCATCAGCTGGCGTTTGTCTTGAAGCACCACAGACACATCTCTATCTAGTAGACCAGAGACTTGAATGTCTAGAGCTGTCTTTTCTTTCCACAGCTAGCCCTGTGCAGCCCCTAGCTAAGGAGTGAGAGGAGGGAAAGGGCAAGCTAGCACTTCTACTCCATTTAGGCAATGCGACTTCAGATGGCTGAGAGCGTGTCCAGCACAACCACGGCTGTGAGATGGGGCACTCAGGGGGGCTGAGTGGGGTGCTCAGCCCCAGCAACCCCAGGAGGAACCTATACTCACATCAGCTGCCACATGGCTCATCTGGAGAGGCTCTTCACCCTCTCTTATCACTTCTGTAGGACAGGTGATGGGAAAGAGATGGAGGTTCCTGAGGCCTTGTCTTCCTCCACCCTCGGCAGTCCATCCATGCCCAGTGTCTCTGTGAAGGAGCACCAGGAAAATCTTAATTAGGGTTGCAGGGAATTCAATGTTGCCGCCTTTTTGGATAAGTCCTTTGCAGCTTACTGGAAGTTAACTTACTCTCACCGACGCTTTTGGATCATGTTATTAGATCCATCGCAGGAATTTGTTTTGCTATTGAAAGGTGTTCAAAGCTCCTGTGTAAGGAAGAGCTTTTGAATTCAGTCAGATTTTAGCACTTTACCATATTTTAAGTCTTGCTTCAGAGATGAGGAATGCTGAAAGAAATGTACCCAAGGCAAAGGCTGGGCAATTACTTGAGATAGTTCTACTTATAAATCGCTCCTACAAATAACTTACATCTTCTAGCAACTTGCATTTGAGATGGGGTAAGAAAATATTTCAGATGAAATATTTTGCATAAAGGGGCATCATAAAAATAAATGCCTTTTAATGGACTAGGAAAATGTGGAGATGAAAAATATCTGACTAGCTCTCCATAAAGAAGTGGTTTGGTGACAGATCTGAGTGGGATTTTTAGGGAAAGATGGTTTTCTCACACATTTTAGATAAATAACCCTCCTACATTTAATGATCCACTTTGGTAATGAGGCACCCTGTGATTTACACCCTGGTAAGTGCTAGTTAATACACTAACATATGCACACACACAACAGAGGAAATTAAATTCCTGAAAGCCCAGTATGGGACAAAAATACTCCTGGAACCAATATATGCGGAAAGTGCTGCAATAAAAGACAAATTGGAAAAGAAAAGTAGATTAAAAAGAGGAAGTTTGGGTAACAGAATTACAGAATTGTTCAGTGAAATCAAAGCTGGAGAGGACTGTGAGAGGCTCTAACGAACCTAGGCAAATTAACAACCTGATGGCAGATTACACTTGATAGAGACAAAAACACAATAATGCACTTTGATGGAATAATTATAACTACTCAGTACACACTGTAGGGTCTTGAATTAAGTGTGATTATTCTAGAAGGCAGCCTGGAAGCCACAGCAAGTAGCTTGGCTCAGGTCAATCCCACACTCAGCAAAGCAGACACTCTATGCATACATTGAGGAGTACAGCCCTCCATCCACTGAATCTCCTTCTGTCCCATATGGAGTGGCATGGGGAAGGATGTGATATAGATGTATCTGCTGTGGGTGAGAACAGCAATACTAGGGCAACAGATGCCTCTGAAAGGCCTTGCAGGGCAAATTATATCTTTTTTTTCTTCATCTATATAATGAAATCCACTTTGGAGTATCTGGCAGGGACTCTGGTAAGTAGAATCCTTTGGAAAGACATCGTCAAGGACCAAAGGACAGACAAAGAGACCAGTGGTCCCTGAGCCTGTAGCTCAGAGTGACATTGGTGGCAGCTTCCTTGTCTTGCTGGCATTCCCCATGAAGTAATTTAGGAAAGACTTATGAAGATTATCTCAATGAGTTTTGGTTTCTCTTTTGTCCCTTCTTGTTCTTCTTCCAGGAAAAGGAGCTGGCAGAAAAAAAAATTATTAACATCATTCCAGAAAGATTATGGTGCTTTATTTGCCTGCTCCATGGCAGTATTGAAAAACAGAAACTGGTCTGGAAAGAGAAAATTAAAAACAACTGAAAAATTCTCATATAAGCACAGAAACAAGAAGAAAACGTGGTATAAAAGATCTGTGGTATAAAAGACTTAACATTATAAGCAGACTTTAAATATAAAAGCTACAGGGATATGCAACAGTCTGCCAAAAGAGAAGAGTCAAACTTATTGACATCTGGCTGAAGTTTAATATATTAATGCATAGAATGTTCCTGCCTTTACAGTGGGTAACTCCAGATTTCAGGGTATGTTTTGCTATGGCCCCTAAGACTGGAAGATGGGGGCTTATCTCACTGAGCTGGGAAACTGCACCTTGTGTTCATAAAAGTGACACACAGAGAGATAATCTATCAGATAACCCTTTTTCAGTGCTCCATGTTATACTGAGAAGGATACTTGCAACATAATCCTAAGGAAGAAAATGTTAAAACCAGTAAAGGAAAGTTCTATGTTTCATGTAATTTAACTTCAAAATCCACAACCATTGGAACTCCACAGCTTCTCTGACCATTTTTCATTTACAAGTAAATCCAGTCATGATAAACTGCTCCAGAAATATATTATACCAACGGCTGAAGATTAAAGAGAGTTTTAGAGAATGAAGTGGTTCAAGAGGAGCAATTAGAAGAGTTAAGAAGGTATTTTGCACTTCTCTTCATTCTGCAGTTTCTGCTTGTATAAAAAGTCTGTCTTTTCTGGATCATCACAAGTCAAAGTTGTAGCTTAATCCTGTGAGTTGACAGTCTCTAAAGAAAAAGCCATTTTTCACCAGCAGAGCTTACAGCTATTTCCTAAATAGTTGTTTCTAGCTGACTACACTAAAGCTCTTTCAGCTAATGATATAAATGTGTCACTAATGAGGTTTTGATGGAATGTGGAATGGAGTACATTTGAATACTTACCTCCACCCATAAGTACCGGCTTATTTATCTGCCAGTGGGTCTCTGCACTTTTGGATTTTGATCGTGTGTGTATATAGAAAGACTGGGGACTCAAACATTGTTTTATTGCAGATCCTGTAGCTTTAGCAAGATGAAAGCAATCACAGATTTCTCTGTTGCTCAGATTTCTCTGCAGCTGTGAGTATCAGCTGTGAAAGCAACACACCAGTGAGGTGGGAACAGGCTTTGTTTCAGGGATTAAATCTAAATGCAGCACGTAGTTACATGGGTTTGTAATGGATTGATATAGGGTTATTATGGATAATATTTATTTAGACAAGTCAAAAATGTTTAACACAAAGGCATTTTCAAATGGAAATGGAAAAGCATAGTTTGCAAATGCACAGGCTAAAATTATGTGTAATTTCAGTGAATGGGAAAGACTGAATAGCAGACAATTGCCTGTGGGGGGCTTTACAGTCCCAACTGACAAAGAGAATGTCTATATAGCACAGAGCATATAAATCAGCTCCATGGCTCAAAGAAATTATGTGATACATCAATCATCTGCTTTACAAATACGCAGTGAGGCACTCAGTCATTTGTACATCCATCACAGGTCTGTTCAAGTGCCACATACTTAGTAAATTAATTGGACAAATCAATACCAAAATCTAAAAACATGTTCTCCTCCTTTTTGAACGCTGGTTCAACACTACTGAAGATAATTAAAATATTTCTTATTTTGAAGAAACTGTCAAGTGTTTTCCCTGAGGATATCTACAGATGGAAAATGATTTATTATTCTTTTCATGGGGTTTCCATAACACCTGAACTGGAAATTACATCCTTTTCTCTCTCTTTCTTAAGCTATTTTTTCTTTTAATACGTTTTTTATCTAACACCTTTTCAAGTCAGAGATTCAAATGACTTTGCTGACAGTCAAAGAGATGAGAGAAAAGTATTCTTTCCTACATTGATTGTAGTAACTCAAAAATACACAGCTGAGTGTGTATGAGGATTCAAGGCCAAACACAGTAGACCAAATTTCTGTTTAATTTTGTTCTGTCATGCAAGACAGACAAAGCTCATTTCTGATTATCAAGTGATCGGCCACATGAGGCCAAGAGATTTTCTCACTAGAATTGAAGAATGTTCTCCATGTCTCCAGAATCCAGCTTCTGGTAATATTTAGTACCTGATATTAAAGAAGAAAATGAACAAAACCAGTAAAAAAACCAGTTAGTTTGAAAAGAGCTTTTTTAATTTTTTTTTTTAAAAACAGTCAAATGCTGTGCTGGATTCCTTTGGCCTACAAAGATAATATTTAGCAGGAGCAACTGGAGGTGCTCTCCTCAAACAGAGTTTGATTTAAATCTGTTTATTGCCCATCTTGTAATCATTGCTTCAGCTCATTTTGAAGACAATTCTGTGCTTCACAGTAGATAAATAAAGGAGTCTGTTGCATTGTGTGACAAGGTCATAAAAACAATCTGACAGGCAATTGATACTCTCTTTAAGAGTAACAGCACTACAGATAAAACAAACTCTTTCATATATATGTTGTTATGACCACATACAGACAGCTAAAGACTAGATCTGCAAAATAGCTGAGTGCATCCCCTGGCCAGTTTGTGTCCACCCCTCTCCATCAAGAGACATTGCAGGCCCTGCCTAAACTGTGCTTTTGAGCATTGACAAGGGATGGTCTTGTATGACCTTTCTCTCTAAAGAAATTAATCTCTGACCCCGAAACATGTTTCTTAAAGAAAATTTTGTTTTTCCATCTGGCTACTCTGTATGCCCCAGTGTGTCTACCCCTAAAAGTCCCAGACCATCAGACAAGACACCCCAAGTGACTTGGTCAGTGCTAGTGACACAGTGAACAATTTTTTGTAGCATTGCAGATGTTGCACTCCTTTGCAGTTTAGAAATAGGTAACACTATTTTTCTGTCTAGAAATTCCAGATTACCTCTTATGCACAATTTTCCTCTTTGCACAGAAAGGTTTTATTGGCTAAGAACTCCATTGTAAAGTAATATATTCTATAAATCCTATTATAATGTTAGTTAATACAGTTCCTGCTGCTCACTTAAGGTAATTTGATGGAATCCACATCCCAAGACTCCTCAGCATCTCTTCTCTTAATACAGTGTGCTTGTTCTATGTCTAATTATAGAGTTTCCATTTTGTGAAATCTTTTCATCCTTCTGAATAGTTAGCTCAGGATGTTCTAAAAGAGTTTCTGTAATGCACTCTCTGGATTTGACAGATGCACAATAAATCAACTTTTTTGACCATTTGCATTAATGGAAATATAATTATTTGCAAAGCAGCAGTGCTGCTGCTCAAAGACTTTGTTTGGCCATACTCTTACACCATATCAATATTTACCTTTAAAACAAAAAGAAACTCTGCTCAGGCTCAAAACAGTCACACTCTCTCAAAATTACTTTGGTGAGTTACTGGAAAAGACATTATTGTTTTTAACATCCCGTGGTAGTTTTGCATAAGTTGGAGAATTAATTTTATAGGGAAAAAAAAATTTCCTGAGACAGAGCTATGGGGGATTGTGGAGTGGGTGTCATCTCATCTGATGCCTATAAAGGGCAAATGAGTGTGGAAGAAGAAGGACTCAGGCCCATGGGACTTCCATAGATTAGAAATGCCAATTTAAAGGAACTTAAAATGAATCCAAACCTTCTAATTAAGAAATCCTTAAGCGTGAGTTGTCATGTGAGACCATGTGGGGTTTTGCTTTTCGGTGAAACTAAGATCTTTTTGCAGATAAGTGGACTTGGGGACAGAAGTAAAACCCAAACAACACACAAATGTGTTAATTCCAATAAACATTTGAGAAGTGGTGTGGTAGCACCTGATAACATCTGCCTTCTGGAGCAGAATCTATTGCCTACAGTTACATGCCTAAATCTCACACATATTTCAGTGCTCCAGAATAGTGCTAAGGAAGCAGATAGAAATGACAAAAAGAGATTAGATTTATTTCTCTAAGCCATGAAGAAGGACAAAGAATGGTCTTGAAGAGGATGTGGTAGGATCCATTCTTGCCCTTGAAAGATAAGAGGAGCTGCTGAGAAGGGGTATCACCCACATATTAATTACCCACATATTATTACTGAAAGTGTGAAGGACTACAATTCCTGAGGAGTACAATTTAGATAACTGTCAAATCTGTTAGGCGGGGAGGACAAACACCTCTCTGCTCCCACAGCATCTTCTAAATACTAGTAGGTAATAAGCTTGTCCAGATGAAAATGGAGGATGCTGTGAATACCTCCTTTAGCAGCTGCATCACTCTGTAAGAGCACACACTGAACACTGTAGCTTGCTTGAACCCTGGGCAACCTTCCTGAAACCCTTTATTTGGGTATTAAGGAGTTGCGGGATGAAGTGCAGGTGGGAAGGAAAGCTACAGTTCCTGCCTGCTTCCTAAAGGTCTCATTCTTGAGAGTGGCCAAGTTTCGACATCAGCAATTCAGCTCTATTTCAAGCAGACTCATCGAAGGCAGGAGAAACAGATCTGATTTCTATAGGTTGGAAAGACCTGTGAAAACTGGAGCATTCATTGACAGGCTTGGTCTATTAGATAAAAACATGGATTGATGGTCTTGAGAAGCTTTTCAAAAGCCACTCTTAAAAGGCTGAACTTAGATAGCTGATACTCACATTTCTCCCGCAATTGTCAAGATATTGGCTGTTGTTATTCTTACTGTGAAGCACCTAGTGCTGCTGCAGAGGTACCTGCAGAGGTTCCTATACACCTAGACTTACAGATTATACCCTTAGAAAGTTGAAGTCTAAAATCCAGCATTTATTAAGATGATGATGTTTGGTTTCTTAAGGATTTTTTTTTTAATCTAGCCCTCAGGAACTGAAGCTCTTTGAGAGAGAAAGATATTTTGGCTTTAAAAGCTGTCCTTTCATCAAAACAATTCCCCAAGCCCCAAGATACACTTACTGAACGAAAAATATAGCTACATGCAAAGCCAAATGCTTACAGAAATACAACACAATCCTGTTTTCTACATAATAAATGGCAGCTACTGAGGGAATGGCTACAGATGAAAAGAACAAACTAGCTTTCTTTTCAAAGCACCAAAGGAAAACACATGGAACAATGAAACTGTTGAATAAACTCTGTCAAGATAAATATCATATATCTGAAAAGAAAAGTACCTTTAAAATCCGATTACAATAACTGGAAGAATTTCAGACATCTATGTACTTCAATCATAGGGGTTTTTTGTCAGAATTGGAAGTCCAGAGTTTTTCTGTTTATTTTTGCTTTCATATGCACTACTGAAATGTTATAAGGTTTTCAGTTTCAGCTGTGTCTGACAGTGGCTTTTGTTTTTCAAATTCAGCATGTCAGCTAATGATGCTTATTCCTAAATTGCCAAAAATAGCATTTAATATCAATATTTGGATTGATTTTGAACATTGATACTGCCGACGTTCCACCCTGATACAGCACTGCTTAATACTTTCCACACTCTATAGTTTTGGGTGGACTCTGCAGATCAGGATCTGGGAATTCATCCCAGAACACCTAGATACACTGTAAAAGATTTTTGTGCTCAGGTAGTTCCTCCATCACAATGTACCTGTTCTAGGGTCCTGCATTATAGGCACAACGGAAGACGAAGCTGAACCACAAATCTGTCATTTCCTGCACTGGGAAATGCCCATACTCACTGCCATAGTTTCAGTCCAAGGCTTTGCCTGCATTTGATGGGGCATTTCACGCCCAATTCAGAAGACAATCTAATCACAGATCTGGCTCCTCCTTGTCCTCTCAGGAATGCCTGTGGTGACAATGTTCACAATCTTCGGCTCCTTTGTCCTCTTACAGCTATGGAATTGCTGCAGCAGTCTGTGAATCTGCGTTTTTGCCACATTAGCACATGCTGAAATCTGTACTGAACCTACCTTGCCCCAGTGTATAACTGGAAGAGCACAGGAAAAAAGGCAATTTGGACACTCTCCAAGTCTCTTGCCGCTAAATTCAGATTGTATCACTGCCATGGATGCCATTAGCACCCTGATTCTTCTTTACACTTCATTCCAGCAATACTGAGAAGAGTGGAAATAAGACCTGTAAGAATGTTTGTAGATATATGCCTATACAGCTTCCTTTATGAGCTGTGAGCAGATCTTCAGAGGATGTTGCTCCTTCAAATTTTGCAGAGTTTTAGGGTGGGGGAAAGATCTGATGCCTTCATAGAACATTTGTCAATATTTTTCTTTCAGTGAAACTGCTGTGTATGCTTAAGTTTTGAACTTTCAGTGTCTTGGCAGCAGTCTCATGGTGAGGTTGATAGTAACAGACTTGCTCAATTCTGTCACAACCTCAAAATCTGTTTGGCTCTAACATGATTGTTGCCAGTTTTGGGTGGGTTGAGATCATATGCAACCATTTCACTGAGAATGCTGCTTCAATTTCTTTGAGGGAGAAGCATAGGTTCTTCTTGGACCAAAGCCAAAATTTGTAAGTCAATTAATCCTGCTGATGGTCTTAGTGATAAGGATGGACCACTGCTTATGCTACATCTGCTTTAAAGTTTTGTGGACAGCTGGAAAGGAAAAGACTTACCTGTTGAATAAATCTTTTGTAGGAATGGAAAAACTGAACCTCTGACTCTCTAACCACATGTGGGAACTTTCTTCAGAGAGATCTGTAGCTATGAACCAGCATTCCCACATTTGATTAGGTAACTGAATGCAAGCAAATACTTGTACTTTGAAAGCAAGAGCAACTGCTTTTCAGAGTTGCAAGGATTGTTGACACTTATTGGTGTGTTAAATATTTTTCTATTTAACAAATCCCATTTTTCTTGATACTGTGATTAAAGTGGATTGGAAGAGAAAGTATTAACACATCCAGAAGTCCTGTTTTGGTGCTTTTATGATTTGAAATAAGCAGTGAAATATACCTTGTTCTTTCCTTACTCTCAAAACACATGGCTAGAGAGAGTTGACAGCAGTAGAGGCTAAGGACCAACATACATGCTCAGTGGACATGCAGGCAGCTGGATGTTTTATGCTGAACTTTTGGCCAGCCCTTTTGTGCAAGATCAAGTCTTGTTGATGATGACAGCATCAAATATCAAACTGTCAAATGTTCAGAAGTAACACTGTTTGCAAATGCAAAGCCAGACCTCAAGGACCATGCAGGCCCTGCTGATTCCTTCCTCGAAGCCTGTATTGTGGATTGCAAAATTTAGTTTAAATCTGATTTAAACCACGTTTGAGCCAAACTGGATATTGCTGCATGGCTGACCAGTGTCAAAAACGACCCTCCAAATAAGAATGATGTTCATATAGAACTTTATGGCTTAAGTCCTTCAATTTATTCCTTGGCTAGAGTGAAGTTTTTAGAGCTTACTACCCCAAAGTCATGTCTTAATGCTAACATGTATGTTTATACTGACATACAAGTTGTATCTAGGGTGGCTGACAGCAAAAGCAGGGAGGAATAGGATGCTGGATACCTAAGCTACCTTGACAGTCAAGGAAGTGGGAAGTGTTGGGAAATGATCCCACTATTGTTGACAGTGGGTGAGCCTGTACTGAGGCCACACAAAGGATGTCATAAATGCTTTGGTGGCCACCATGCCATGACTCTACTCAGTGCTGGGAGCTTCCTCAGGTCAGAGCCATTGCTATGCAGGTAGGGGATACCTCTGTGACTAGTTCTGATGCAGTGGGCATGTATTGCATGCTAAGCTGCATGAGTGACCCAGCCACTTTTGTCTTCTGTCAGGAGAGCCAGAGGAAACCCACTGGTAAGAGCTAATCATACCCCTGACATAGCAGTAGCCTATTCATTTCAGTAATTTCAGTGTCCATACCTGTTTCTAAATGGTGAATAATAACCACTGCCCTCACTATCGGGCCAGCATCACTCCACCTCCATACCTCTTGCAAAATATGGGTGTAGAATAACATGGGCTTGTGATAGCTGCATATGACTCCATTTCAAGTTTTGCACTCACACAGCATACAATGGCATTATTTAGACATCCATTTACAACCCCTATACAGCTTTGCTTCATTTTTTCCTCTGAGCATTTATGCAACGATCATTGCAACTATAAATGAACTTAAGTAAAAAAGTTACAGATTTTGATAATTTACTTTCTTTCCCTGCAGATATTTGTAACAGGGGTCTCACTTCTCAAGGTAGAGTGAGATTTTTCATTGTTTTAAACAGAGAACAAGACTGTTTCTTCACTATATCACTGAGTTGCCAGAATTTAATGGAAATATGGTTTCAAATATAGCACAGGTAGACAATGACTCTCCAAAAACATTTTGCTTCTAACCAGCCTCATTTCCTTTCCATTTTCAGGTCAAATGATTCCTTAGCAGGGAATAAGAAAGGGAGAATGATCGAGCACTTTAAAAAGAAAGGGTCAAACCTAAGTACAGCAGACAATCTTTTCTTGTAATAATATGTTTTTGACCTTGCTGTCACAGGACTGAACTGCAGTATTATGAAAATATCAACACTTCCCAGTCAGTAGGACATTGAAGCTGTCCCTAGAGCAAGTGAGATTTGGCTTCTTCAGGGTATGTACATCTCAGGCAATGGAAATGGAAGTCTTGATGCAGCAGAGCAGTTGGTGAGTGCATCATGTACTTGCTGCTGGTGGGTCCAGGTACATTGCTGCTACTCCTGCAGCCTCACCTTCTGTTCTTCAGTCAAGCATATCTGCCCTATATGAATAAGCTTGTGTTCCAGACAAGATTAAAGGATGTGGCAGCCAGCATCCTTGCACAGGGACAGAGAGGTCTGTAGAGAGATCCCCACCACTGCCAGCTTAGACATTGCACAGGGCTAGGGGACATGAGAGCTTGGGCTATGGTGGCATTTGAGGTGGAACAAGAAACCTGGTGAATACCAGGAAGACTTACAGATCTCACAGAATTCCTCAGGTAAATTACTTCTGATTTTCACAACGGCTGTAGACCCCAGCTGACTCAGCGTGGACCCTGCACACATCAGAGCCTTTATCCTTTATCTCCTCTCACCAAGCTGCCAAGATTGTGCTACAACACAACTAATAATTCAGGAACAAATTTAGCCCTAACAGGGAGTAATTCACCCCTGTTTCTGAGCAAATCCTATATACACAAAGTTTTGAGGGCTTGCTAATCCTGTTGGCAGGATTTCAGATCCACTGTCTCACTTAACTGAGTTCAATCCCTTTGTATCTGAATACAGAGCAGAAATACAAGCCTTGGAGAAAGGATCCCCAAGTGCTTGATTAGCATCAAGAAAATATTCAGAAAAAAAGAGCTTCTCCATTGGTATAAACCCCACTGTATGTGTAAACTGATTGTCATACTTATGTAAGAATGTATTAGGGGATATCACTTCATCATGAAAATTAATTGGAGGATTGGAAAATAAAGCCTATTCCACATTCTTTGAACTGAGATTTGGGTTTGAACAAATCTTCACACTCTTTGTTATTTAGATTTTCCGCCTGTAAAATTGAGATAATTATCCAACTAATCCTTAGGCTCAGTACTTCAAGATGTCACATATTATCAATTTTCCCTGGCTCATGGAAGGCATACATCACTGCATGAGCGGTCACTGCTTTCATCTCTTTCGACATACAGAAAAACACGGAACTAAGAGATATTGCAACTAGTTTTCTATGCTAGTGCCTAGGATGGAGAGAGGATATAGTCTAGAAGGTCTGCAAACTGCCTATGCAATAAGCACACTTAATATCTGAAGCAAAATCCAGTCGTATCTTCTCCCTGGCAATAAGTGTTATGTGACTGAAAAGTCAGAGAACAATTATCACTGTAGGCAGATGTAACTGTTGCTGAGGCATTTCACTTGCTCATCCATGGAAAAATTCTCCTTGCTCAGGCCACAAGCAGTTCAAAGCAAGCTGGGAGCACACAAGGTTCACCCATTATTTCTGAGGATTTACAACCCAGGGCAGAAAATTAGTCCAGGTAAAGTGGGAAATGACTCCAACATTTGCCCAAATCTTTAACAAAGCCTGAAGTGAATTCAGTTAACATTCACTTTCCTTCATTAACTGTTTGTAAATGTGAGTGGGATAATGTACAAGTTAATGACTTTGCTCTGGTTAGAGCTGGCAAGAACCAGAAAATACAGTCTTATGACACTTTCAGTAGGATTCCTGGAAAACAAGGAAGTGTAGCCTTGGAAGGTATTCATAGCTCTGAGGGACCCTGTCAACATGTGGCAACCCTCCCCACTCTGATCAACATACCTTGTTCATTGTGAGTGTTATATCAGCTCTGCATACAGCTACTTTTTTATGCCTCTGTTTACTTAAAAGTTAAATTCCACTCTCAAAATTATTTCAGGCACATTTTATAATTTTTACTATAGGGTATAATGCATTAGTTTCTTTGTGATAGTTAAATTCTAGTCTTTAGGTTGACCTCCTGTAGTCTACATAAAAAGATAAAAATGGCAATAAGTCTCATTTCTGGATAGTCTAGACGTGATCTCTGTTTCTATTACACCTTGTCTTATTTTGGAAAATACAACCAATGTTAAAGGTTGGTGGGTTTTTTTCTGAACTTGATTTAGGGTATAGGTACATGTTACTGTGAGTCAACTGGAAGGGCTCAAATTTATAGCTCTGTTTGCTACTTTGTAGGAGCTGTGCTTTTTTTCTCCCTTGTGCCAAATGCAAGATTGTTTAACCCTGGATGAGAGGGCCATGATGACTTCATCAAAAACGAATTTGAGAGGCAACTTGACTTTGGCCTACACATATCTCCCTGGCGGAGCAGCTACTTGTAACACAAAGCTTTTCAAAGAAAAGACATTAAAAAAAATCCTTTAACTGGAAATCAAGCAAAAGCAATCAATAAGAGAAAAGTGAAACAAAGGTTGAACAAATAACTCATATAAGGAAGGTTGGATTTTACATCACTAGAAATCCTGAAGTCCAAACCAGGCATGAAATGCCAGAGGTGAGGGAGGTGAGGTAGCAATAAACATGACAAGACTCTGTAGTCACTTTATGCAGAATATCAGACAAGATCATGGTACCATCTACTTCTGACTCTACAGTTAGGTAGCTGAATTTCCATGCCATTCAGCATTGTCTGGTCTCGAGATTCTTATTCAGTCCCATGGAACAAAACACAGATATGAATCTGAACAAATTCAAACTCTTTCAAAACCTGAGGCTAGAAGCCTTGGATCTCGTATCTTGGCTTTAATGAATTTTTAAACTAAGAGAGAAAAATATAATTTTAAAAAATATTCTATTCAATGCTTTTATTTCCACCCCCTGACATGAATAAAGATGTTAGCTACTTTATAATGATCAATCCAAATAACATATATATGCATTGTTTGGACTAGTGTAGTTCTACTGTAGAAAAAGCACTGGTGAAATTTCATGTAAGTGTAGGTAAGAAAAGTGCTGATTTTCACTGCTGCTTGTGCCTTTACTTTGTTTTCTCAAGAGGAAGGATCCTTTCACTAACTGAGCAGGTGATGTACCTGCAGCATGCTGTACATTCATAATCAATTGCTGTTTGATGCAGCATTTACATTGAACAGCAGGTTTGCGGTTTCATTGTTCCCAGGACCCTGGTCTGTGGACCACAACACAGTCCTTCCTCCTCTTATATACATCAACCAGTCCCATTCAAACTGATCTGGTTCCCAACATCATCAAATACAGCTCTGGTTTGCACTGTTGAAGGCAGTGAATCACAAAAGCTCTGATTCACAGAATGTTGTTCAGTTATGTCCCTGAGCTTGGCTTTAGGCTGGGATAAGGTCCTTAGTTCAAAAACACACTTAACCCAGTGCCAAATTCAGTTAGCCCAGTCTGTCCTTCTGCAGAAAAATGCATCTTCTGTCCCCTGGCAATGGTCAAGGAACCTCTGGAAGAGGGTTAATGTTGTTATGTTTTTGCAGGTTAGATGTGAGCTACTCCAAATAGCTTGGACTTGTACAGATTAGCTGCAAGTTTTATAATATCTACTAATGCTGTTAGATCTTTGTGCTCTGCTTTAACTGAGTTTTAGTCCATCATTAATATCTGTTTCTCCCTTCCCTGTTAATTGTAACTGAGCAAAACATTGGCACAAATAATAAGATTTCTCACAATTTGACAACAGTCAAGGCAAAAGCACAATATTGAAAATATAAGTTGGAACCTGAATAAAATACTGCTTTAATGAAAGGAGGACACTTTTTTCCAATAACTAACAGCAATGCTGAATGCTTTTTTGTTATTTAGCAAAGATATGATGGGAATTTATTTTAATAAATCAGTAACACAGTTGAAGAACATTATTATTTTCAGTTTTGGTGATTCTTCATGGAAAAGCATCCTTCAGATCCCACTGGGATCTGAATCTATATTGTGGCTGTCAAACAAACAAAAAAAAAAGTATTTTAAGTATTTTGCACAACTTTCTAGAAAACTCTCTTCTCCTGAGAGATAATGACACCTCCTGCCTTTGCTCTCTGTGTTGTGTGTTTGTGGTAGTAACAGCCTGGGGAGCTGTGCTGGCAGCTGTGGGCACCTGCAGCTCTCTGTTCCAGGACTGGCACCCTTTGCAGAGATGCTGTGAAAGGATGCATTGCTGTGTGGAGAAACACAAAGCTTGGAGAAACAGCATTGCAGCACATGAAATGGCTTTCTCTCAACTTTGCAGCTCACTTAATTATGGCCCTGTGACATAGCACAGTCAAATCCAGTCCAAGTCATGTTTGGTTTATGGAAATCTGCATTACTACTTTTTCCACCCATGAGACTTAGACTTCTTAGACAGCTATGTAAACCTCTGAATATTCTTTCATAGGCAGGCTGGGAGAACCTGCCAGTAAGAAGCTCCTGTAGCCATGTCCTGGTCTAGCCAACTTCATATTCCAGACTCACCTGGGGTTCTTGCTTTGATCACCAGCATGGGGACATCTGGTCAATCCTCATTTCAGCAGCTTCAGATGACTGTGGTCACCAGCAGTGGTGACAGCCCTTCCTAGGCACTAGGCCCAGTGCTGGTGGTCTTGGTAGATTTTTGGACTTTCGCTCAGATAACACCACTGAGACTTCAGCAGCACCGAAGCAGCCATGCTAAGGGAAGTGTGTTTGGCTCCCATTCATTTCAATGGATAACTGGATGTTATGACTGACTGCAGAAATTTTAGCCACCAACTTTATGAATCTTTTAACTTTAGGTGGGCATTTCACAAACACAATCCACAGAGCTAGGCATGCTTGGCCCTGTCACATTCTGATTCAGTCCTCATTGGAAGAGATTGTCTACAGGAGTGAAGATGTAAATCTGAACACATTAACTATCATAATGAATTCAGTGATTTATTTGTATAACTGAGAACCTGAAGCAAAAACAGGATATTCATTGTCATCCCAGCAGCAAAAGTATGCTGGATCCTGAGGCTGTGTCTTAGTGAATAAGGTAGATCCTCTTCAGGACTCCAAGAAAACAGCAGTGAAAGCAGACAATTTAATAAATGAGTATAATTCTGTATCTATGAGCAACATTTTTTCTTTCTAATACAAAGTGGCTGTGGTATTTAGTCCAGATAAGATATTCTGCTTTCACTGTTGGTATTGATGTCCTTTCAAGTGAACAGAATATGCAGCCAATAACAAGCTCTTGCTGTTACGATGTTCAGCAATTAAGTAATTAACAATGTTGATGTGTAAATTAGGCTTCAGAGTTGAAATTGCCTTTGCAAACCACATTTCTCTGGCTCTTAATTTAGCAGAGCAGGTGAGGAGAGGATGAAAGCTAAACAACAGCAATCCCTCTACAAGCACATGCACTAGGGCTGCAGTCACTTCTAGACCAGAAGTGCTACCTGCCTTCCTAACATTGTTATGCAAAGAGTAACATGTCTTCTTTAAACCATCTTCTTTCTCCCTTTTTTGGTGCTCTCCACCCCTGGCCCCTTGCTGTTGTGCAGGGAAGAAATGTGGACCCCACACACAGCAAAGGAGGAAGTAATTTCCCCAGGTCTCAACTCCTGTGGGGCTCCCACAATCACAGAATCATAGAATGGTTTGGGCTGGAAGGTACCTTAAAATATCATTTAATTCCAACTCCCCTGCAATGGGCAGTGACACTTTCCACTAGACCAGGTTGCTTGGGGCCCCAGCCAACCTGGCCTTGTACCCTTCCAGGGCATCCACAACTTCTCGGGGCAACTTGTTCCCATGTCTCAACACCCCCACAATAAAAAATTGCTTGATAATATCCAATCTAATCTTACCCTCTTTCAGTTTAAAGCCACTCCCTCTTGTTCTGTTATTACATGTCCTTTCAAAAAGTCCCTCTCCAGCCTTCCTCTTGGGCCCCTTTATTTACTGAAAGCTGCTATAAGGTTTTCTCAGAGCTTTCTCTTCTCCAGACTGAACAACCCAACCATGTTTACCCACACAGATGCTTGTTTGAATGCCTGGATGCCCTCAACTTTTCCCATACTGGCTGCTATGAGAAAAAAGAGCTTTTTCAGAGTATCTCATGAAGTATTTGAATTTCAACACCCTTTCCCATTCCTTTTCCTACACAATAATGGATAGCCAGTTTGCCTACCTTGTCTCTTTCCCAGTCTTAATTTTAGGGATGGTTTCCTGGCTCAGGACACACCAAGAGGCATTACAGCTGAAGAGAACTATATGCCTAAGTCAAAAGGTGCAGAGAAGGAAGTGATGCAGTTGCTGTTTTATTAGGCATTTATAAAGACTGGCATCCTTTTACTTTCTAAAACAAGAAAAAGCAGGAACATGCAATTAATGGCATGTTTGCCCAAAATATATAAAGCACTGAAAGTTAGCCAAAACCAGTACTTCAAATTGTGCTGCTTGCACTGACATATGAACTTCTGACTTCTACTTCCCTTTATCTTCTTCCAATGACACTGAGCTTGGAGAAAACTCAAAACATAGTCTAGTGCTGTTAAACTCTGCTTCAGAGAAAGAGCCTCCAGCATTGTTTACCTCTTGCAAACCAAAGGATGTAATTTTCCATAGCTGATTTCTAGGGCAAGGTTTAGTGGGAGCAGTCCTCTCACTTTGGCAGTTGGTCTTTCAGGGTCACACTGTTGGAGGGCAAGTAATGTGGGAAGGGAGAAGTTGTGTTTTGTGGTATGAAAAAGCTTGCTGGTTTATATACTCTATTGTATGGATATTGTTTTAAAATATTTGACCTGCTGAGGTTTTATCTGCTGCTGTGGCTTATGGATACTCAGCTAGCACAAAGACCTGGCCACTCACATTAAATCACTTTTCTTATTTCCCCTCACTGAACTTTAGGCTTGAGCAATGTCAGCCAGGAAGCAGACTTAGTCCAGTATATTAGAAGCACCATGGTAAGCATTTCACTGCCACAAATGAAAAGAAAAACTTCTTCAGTGCAACAGTTATAGAATTGAACTACTGAATTGGATAACATGATCCAGGAAAAAATGCAAAAGAAACATTCTGCATACAAGGACAAAGGGGCTCTTCTCAAGGAAGCCACAGGTTTTAAGAACCTCAATTGAAATGAAAGCATAGACATAAAAATGGAACATGTGATTAAAGTGCCACTGTACATATAGATAATTGTGAAGAAACTAAAGGAGAAAAAGAGTAAATTAACAAAATTATTGGAATGGATGTATTTGTTAGCAATATCATACACAATTAAAGTGGGCACACTTAGTGCTAAAGGAGTTCCACAAGCTATTTCAAATTAGGTGTCCTACCCATTTGTGTCACTTCTGTACCTGGTGTTCTCTGTGTTTCACAAGTTTAATGCTTTTATCTTCCATCCCTGCTGTGCAATACAGAAATGTTACTGGCTCTGGCTCTGGCCCTGCAGACTGGCACACTCTGGAGTGCAGTCAGGTTGTTGTCAGCTCTGTGACTTCCTGGCATTAGCCCATGTTAAGACACACAGGGTGATGTTGCAGTGTCAGTGTCTGCTGTGAACCCTCCTTCTGCCAGCAGGAACAAATGTGCACCTTTACTCCCCCCCAGAGCTGCTCCTGGTGATGGATACACTGGTGTTTCCAGTCCCTTGATACAATCCCCAATTGCCTTTGTTGGCACATGCAGGACACTGTGTGTGTGCATGAGGTGAGGGAGAGATGTGTGTGATCCTCCAGGGAGTCACTGCTTTTAGTGCACTGTTCCCCTTCTGCTCTGTTCCTCTTTAACACCTGTTTAGCATGAGTTTGCTTGCATGGGAGTCTTTCCATGTGCTCACCTCTACAACTTTGCAGATTTTACTTTTGCAAATTTTGACACTGATGCCTCTCATCTCATGGCAAGGTAGCCAAGTGTTTCCATGTTTACTGGACTCCATTAAGTAACAGAGTTCAGTGTTTGCAGCTTTCAGCATCCAAAGTCTGAGTCGTATTGCTCACGGACATTGTGGACACAACACTTCTGTCTTTGACACGGTGGCTCTGCCCATATATACTGTTTTGTACATTGTACATAAAGATATGTTTTTCTGTAAGGGCAGATACAGGTCTAGAGTTTACTTTTTCTTAAATGTTTTTCCCTGTGTTTTCTGAGCTTGTGGTTTTCTAGTCATTATCACAGTTCTGCCTGGAATGCATCAAACTAAGCACTTTCTCTCCTCTCCCTTCATCCTGCACCTACTTTCTATTCCTCTGCTGCTTCTTTCCCACAGCCCATCTGGCTCTTTAATCAAGGAGCTTTACAGTAGCCAGAGCAGTGGCTGCCCTGAATGTCCATTTCTTCCATACTATTCATCATGTGCTCATATGAATAAAGATAATCAGAAATACGCAATCAGAAGGGTGAGCCATCTTTTCAATGTTGTGCAATCCTGTGCATCCTCCAGACAGCTTCATACCTGTTTAGAGTGTGTGTAATGGGGGGGAAGTGCCATTTGAGTTGGGACTCTTTTGAATGAAAGTATTTCTTCAATCAGAGCTCCAGACCCAAGCTGACAAACTCCTCAATCTTGCAGGACTGCAGACTTTCAGAAAAGTACATTTGTATGAAGAAGTATTTAAGTTTTGATGCTAGCAAGAAAACTTCTCCTGTCTTTGGACACCAGAACTCTTTACCAAAAGCCAAAATTCCAGTGGAAATTCTTTACCTTGTTATTCTGCAACACCTTATTTGCTGTTTGACTGCTGCTTCCCATGCTAATGTTGAATGCGGCATTTCAGTGGGATGGAGAGCCTGGGAAGTACCTTGGGACAGATAGGGTTAGCAATGGTGTAATCCTGTTTCACCCTCACGCTCAAGTTATCACCCAGAAACAGCATCATTGAGGTCAGAGTTTTTATCAAAGTGGTGACAGAGGACAATCACACTCCTCGTTCTCAAAATTCTTGCACAGCTCTGATTGAAACCTCATGTGTGAATAAGAGAGGTGTAGGGAGCAAGCAGTTAGAGGCACTGCAATAACAGGGATGAGGATGAAGTGTTAATCTGGAAGAGGAACATGCATTTCTAACTCGTTCACTGGTGATATCCCAAGGGTATGTGAAGGGATTGCACCTGTGCATCCCCTACACCAAATCCCACCCCTGTTAAGGTTGTTCCTGCTATGAAAGAAAGTGGGCAAAGTATCTCTCTGCAAACAGTTCCATGCCCAGAGACAAACCCTTCAGGACCCTGCCTACCATTTCCTTTCCCTTCCCCTACCTCTGCAGGGCCAAGGCAGGAGAATGGGACTGGACCATCTGGTCCACAGTATAAAATCAATACACACACTTTGAATGGAAAAATGCAATTCAAAATACAGTGACTCACAGGGCCCTTTTCTTTTCTGAAAGATCACAGTACCTCACACTTCGTAAGTCTATTTTACCCTTGATTATAGAAACAGCTGTCGAGGGGCCTCGGGCTGTCACCTGAAATATGCATGTTAGATGGAAAATAATTTTGGTCTTCAGTGTTGTAAAGCAAAACCCACCTCAATAGAAAGCTCTGATACATTCTCTCTGTGTTTTTCAGATGAAGGAGCCCCAGAGCAAAGGAGATTTGCTGCCCAGGCCGGAGCCCAGGACCCTTTGGGGTGGTGAGGACACAGGTATGGGGTGTGCTGCAGGGCAGGCAGTGGAGCTGAGCAGGCAGTGCTCTGCTTCTGATGCGCTTTTATTCTGGGCTGAAGTGCTTTGTCTCCAAGCCAAGCTTAATTGAAGGATGTTTTTCATGTCAAAGTGAGATGCAGACTCTCACCCACTGAGGGTTTGCTGGGCAAAAACAACAACAACAACAACAACCTCGCTTGCGCGTGTAGCTGCAGCACAAAGGCTCCAGAGGAATTATGCCATGACATAATGAGGAGAAACAACAGAATTCTAGCAGATCTGTTTAATAAGCTGTCAGACACGTTTCAGCATTGACCCGTGGTGTGAGCAGAGCTCTCATTAGCTATGGCAAGAGTCCTGTGAATGCATCTGAGAGCAAAAGTGGCCACTCAGTGACCCCTGGTCTGTGTGCAGGAGAACTGAGCTGTGCACAAAGAGAAGCCTCAGTAGTTTCAGCATAGATAGAATAAATTGAGTGTGTCAAGCTCACACAAGTTCTTCTTACTCTATCTCCTTTCTATCTTGGAGTTCCACTTTTTGGAGGAATGTGGATTTTTTGTGTGTATATGTTTTGTTTATTTCCCTTTGCCTAACTGATTATAAGCTTAGATATTATTTACAAATGGAAAACATACTGGATTAACTTGGATTGTTGGTGCTGTGATGAGATGACATATCAGAACTGCATTTAAACCAAGAAAAAAAATTACCCCTAAAAGAGCTGTGACTACACAGTGCAAATGTCCCAGTAAACATAAACTGCTCCAAACCTGACAGTAGATGTCTGATCCTGAGGCAGATTTCACTTGGATATTTGGGGGATTTTCTTCCTGCTTCCTTTGCCATTTTTGCAACTCTTCCCCTGGGAAAAATCCCAGAAGCCTCTGTCCCAGGAGGAAATCTTTCACTTCCTTGCTTTGATTCTGAATGCTTAATGCTCTTGGTTAATTCCCCTGACCTATAACCAGTCTTGGCTTCTATGCATAGGCATTAAATCCTGATCTAGATGATAAACTTTTATGAAACAAGCTTAGAAATACATTTAATTAGCTAAATACACTCAGTCAGTCATGAGATCTCACAGTAGTGTGTGAATATTGCAAATTACACTGATTCCTAAGCAGTGGTAGCTATAGCTACAATACTTTTTTTTTCTTTTTCAAAAATATAGGAGTCCACACAGGGAAGCTGATTTAACTAATTTGAGTGGTGTTTTCTTCTGCCTGAAGCGCACTAGGCCAGTGATTACCCCACCATGAGCTACATGTGCAGTGGGAGGGCTCTCAATGTTCTTTTGCTGACTCCTGCTCTCTCTTCACTACCAAGTTATTGTCTTCTCAGTTAAGTTCACAGCTGACTACATGTGAAACCACATCTGGGGAATGACCCAGTTAAAAATACAGTAGTTAGGCACTACAGGCAGCAGTGATGAGATAGGGATGCTGGCTGTTCTTTTTCTTACCCATGTTAATTGGGTATCCAGGCTAATTTCAGTTAAAGCAGAAAAAGTGCTCACGGCTTACTAATCTGGGGCCTCGTCCCAGAGTAGTTGAAGTTTAAGGGCTCTTCTGCCAGGACACAACTGCCAATTGTAGAGATTACAATTTCATGCCCATGGCATTTCTCAGTTTAATGAAACATCAGCTTTTTCTCTACTTTTCCCTCATCTTTTCCAATAAGCCATATTTCTTGACACAAAAGCTAGCTCAATTAAAAATATGATGAAAGTGCTCTAAAGGCATAGCTTCAAATTCAGCTTTGCAACTTTAAGAAGATAGTTCTTTTACATTTGATTTTTTTCTTTTAATGCATTAATTTATACACTACCACATGGTAGCAGATCAAAGGTCTAATAAAGCTTAATTGCAGTTAATATACCTGTCTCTCTATGTGTCATACTGAACTTGCACTAAAAAAGAAATGTAACAGTCTGGATTGAAGACATGGGAAGTCCTTCCAGATTTACCTGCAGGACAACCTGGAACTTATCCTTCAGCCACTGGTGTCAGGCAAGAAACAGAACTCCATGGAGACTCAGATGCTGTACTATGACAGTGCTGGAGCAGGTCAATGTAGATTTTGTGGTCAAGGCTCAGAAACCTCCAGGGATAGGGTTTCCTCCAGCCCTCAAAGCAACCTGTACCCATGCTGCTCTATGCTCCAGGTGGGCATTTTGCTTCCTAATGGCCAAGCTGAACACTCATCTTGTTGCCATTGCCCCCTCTTGCACCTTTCTGTCACCACTGGGAAGAGTTTGGTTCTGGTATCATTGCAGCTCTTGATCATGAAGTCATAGGCTGCTGTTCAACTGCCTTTGTCTCCTCTTTATCAGGTTATACAAGTTCAGCTCTTCAGCCTCTCTTCAGTGATCCTGTGCACTAGAACCTTGATAGCGCTCCACTCTAGCTCCCTCCAGTCTCTGAACATCCTGCTTGAAGTGGGTGGCCAAAACTTTCCTACTTTCCGCACCCTATTTGACTTCACTCTATGAAATAAAAACATGAGAAATTATCTCAAATAATTTTCAAGATGACTTTGTACTCATGATGTTCCACTGAAGGTGACTGTAGCTGATGATGTTGGCTGGCTTTGGCTTGAAGCAATCAGGAATTAAAAAAGGCCAGAGAAAGAAAAGAAGGTGAAATGAAGGAACAGATTAAGGCAAAAACATCACTTAAAGGAATAGTGGAAAGGTTGGAAAGAAGACTGAGGAAAAAAAGCTGAAAAAGAAAACATGACAAAGACCAAGGGAGCAGTGTTGGAAATTACACCATGACACTTTTGTAACACTGTGATCCAGACAAATCCAGACTAATGTGATCTACTTAGCAAATGGGGGTAGGTCAAGTTTGAAATCATTTAAGCTAAGAAGTTTCATTCTCCAGAGAGGGGAAAGCCAGTGGCAAAAAGAGTCCTCCAAATAATTGTCTCGCTCTACACCATTAAGCATGTTGCTCAAGAGCTTTATGATGACAGCCCTTGAAATATATCTTTCATTTATTTCAGTCCCTTTATAACTCTGCAGGAGAATTACATTTCTGTTTTGGAGTGGAAGGTCCAAAATATCCTCCCTCTGTCAGGGATTTTGTCTCAGCCTTCTGTGCAGCTCACTTGCACCAGCATACCCAAGCTCGCCTTTGCCTCCCAGCTGTCTGAGGAATGACTTAATAAGGGGAATCAAATCTGGAATTCGAATTGGCCCTCCTGGAAATGCTATTTGAAGTCTTCCAAAACAATGAACAAATTGTCCATACAAGGACTTCCTCTAAAAATTACTTCATTGCATTGAGGGCAGTATACTACCCTCTGCACAACTCTGCAAACATCTGACTAACAGCAACTTGCTCAAGAGAAAATGAATAAGCAGAATGTTACTTTACACAAGAAGAACTGTCATATTTTTGGACTTTTTTCTTGGTTCTGAAAAAAAAAAAATCACATGACAAAACCAAAAGAAGTGAACAGCCCTGACATCACGAGGGTTGGCAGTGTACTCCAGACTAGATAATGTTTATGGGAAGATGAGGGCTAAATTTCTATTCTGTCAAATCTGTGCATGGTAAAGAAATGCCTTGGCAGGCAGGATCAGAAAGGACTTTCATCAAGTTTGCACCTTGTTGCTGTGCATATTTCCCTGGAGTTTTTGTAGCACAGATGTATCTCAGAGTTTTTGGAGGTAAAAGAGAACAAATTCCTCTCAGAAAATACAGCCTGGAAACAGCTTTCTCTTTTTATAGAAGTCAGAGCATTGTTTGTTGATTCTTGAAGCCCAGGATGGCTCTACAACACTGCTATTTCCGTGGGATGTTGTGTTTGTGCGACCTGCCTTCAGCTGTTGTGCCGTGTTGCTATGTGCAAAGGCTGACAGCTGGTGTGTTTCGCTCCAAATTAGTGCCTGCCTTTCACTCTGGAGTGAAGTAATACCTAAACGCAGGGCCAGGTTCCAGTTCTCTATGGAAATGCCCCCAAAACAAGTGAAAATACTACCAAAACACATGCTTTGTACCCATTTCCTGATCAGTCACACGATACTTCCTCTTTCTATATGGAGTTCCCCACATCAGTTCCCTTTTCTTTTCTTTTCTTTTCTTTGCAATCTAAACATTTTGTGTTGTGAAAAGAATTCAGCATTTCAGCAGTTCCACATTTCTTGTAAGCTGGCCCCACAGAAGAGTCAGGATGCTGAGCCATGCTCATGGATGATGGCACATAGCCTGGAAGCCTGCATTTCTTCTTGTGGAGCCAATTCAGAGTAAAATTCAGTGATTTTGAAATCTATTTTAAGATCTCCTGTGAAAATGACAGTGTCTTACGAAACAGGGCTTTTTACAAGTCAACAGCTGTAATATATTGATAAAATAGTTTTTAATTAGTTTAGCACTTTTAAATTGCTTAAAGAGCATTTAAATTGCCTCTTTGTTCCAAGCAAAGGCTCTCATGGTCCAGGACCTCATCTCCAGTGATGGCTCATGTTAGATACCATTCAGAGGTGTCTCACAGTCTTTGACAGCACTAGAAGTCCATTGAACATCAGTTGGTGACCTAAAACGATAGCTGCAAATTTTTTTTCTAAGTAATTGTAAAGCAAAAGAAACATAGAAATAAATGAAATAATATTCTCAAGACACTCTTCATAAAGGCAAGTGAGTGAACACCCAAAGCCCAGCTTCATTATAGGGTTTTTTTGTGAATTTGAGTCTTATAGCTGTGCTGCACAAGGTGATCCATTGATAGTTCTCCAGAAAACTAAGTAATCCCTGAATTAACAGGACTTGAGAGACACTGTCAAAGGCAATGATACTGAGAAATGCTCAGAGAAGTTTATGCTCTCTCCTGGCAGCCACAAATGGGGTCATACAACAAAGTGGGACCTGATGTATCAGTCTCATAATATTCTTCAATATTTAAAAACACCACATCTGAGAGTAAAAATGTGTATAAAGAGAAAACATTCATTATATTAAAGAAATAATGTTGGTTCTCACAGTTTCTAACTTCATAATAGACTTTCCTCCACTCCAAGAACAAAACACATTTTCCTGTTAAGCTGTTTTTAACAAATGTGTTCACTAGTTCATTAGTCACTACTGTACATATGTTTCAGTGAGCACAATAGAGGAGTCAATTTATATTATTCTATGATTCAATTCACACAGCCAATGTGGCTTGGAAGTTTATTAGTTGTGGTTGCAACACCTAAAGAGAAATATACTTGAAATAAATAATCAAGGCGAATGCTCTCGGTTGAGTACTTACAGACCCTTTCATCAGTGTGACCTGAGACTAGATGAAAGAGTTGTAAGTTCTGTATATGCTGTTCAACACAGAAGAGTTAAACAAGATGGAATAAATATTAAATTAAATGCACAATCACAGATAGATATATGTATACACATAGTACTAAATATGAGAAAACTGTGGTCTGTAAAAAGTACTTCTCAATGCTATCTCCAGACAAAGCTGAGCATACTTTACTACCCTGTACCATCCATTTTGAAACTGATGTAGTGAAATCAAAATAGGATTAGGCAGATATAGAGTTACTACTCAGCTGAATCTAGCATATGCAGATCATTGCATATTTCATACTTTCATATCTCAAACACTAGCACTAACACTTTTTCTTCCTTTCTGAGGAATGTCTTTCCTTTCTGTGGCCCCTGTTTGCCGCTAAGCACTAAGGAACTCAAAACTGTGGATAGGTCAAAAAAACAGTGCTACTTTCAAACCTCATGAAACTTGGGAGAAGACAGCATTTGACTTTGATCCTGAGTCCAATAGTTGCAATTTAAACCATTCTTTTGAGTCAGTCAGTCTGGGTCAGTCACCAGAAGAGCAAAACTGCTGTCTGGTTTTGCTTTGTAGGAGGTGGGCTATATGTCCAATGAGCTGAACATGGGATTGAAAGTCACATGCCTCACAAAAGGTTTATTCTATTTCAAGCTCATCATATGACAGTGACCCAAGTCATCCAACTTCCCCCTCTCTTAATTCTTTAAAATGTTGCTGTTAATATTTGCCTGTTTGAATTAAAGGGCTCAGGATAAAAGCATGCATAAGTGAAAATCTTTGCTGAGTGAAAATCATGAATAACAGCACTGGTAAGAGAGGTCCCTATAACTACAGAGAAATCTCTATAGTTGCAGGGAACTCTAGTATAGTCTAGAGCACCCACAGTGCTATGCTTTGCAAGTGACTAAATGCTGCCATTGGCAGCTAAATTATGCTTAGCCTTTCTGCATCCAAGCTTTAAATTTGCCCTCAGTGGTTCATCTATCTACACTAGTGCTAGAATACCAAAGGCAGAAAGTCTTGTTTTCAACCTCCTATCTCATTGGACAGTACTTTGCTTAATCTCTTTATGATTTTATTTCTTCACCTGGCACTTTATCTGATTTTCTAAAGAACTCCACTGTCAACAAAATACAAGCTGTTTGGTAATGTTTCCCATATTGCAGCAAGCTAAGGCACATCCACAACAAGTCAGAGTTCCAGGACTCAATTTTTCTGATGCTCTGTTAAAAATACGTAGAGATGGTGGATTCTCTTTCTTTTATTAAAAACAAAACAAAACCTAATATAAAATTCTATAGTTGCCTTGTGTGAAAGATTGAGGCATTACATTCAGCTAGACAGAGTGGTGTTGTGGTCGTTTTAGTGAGGGTATAGAGATTAGTGTCACACTGAGAATTATGTATCAGCCACACTGCATTCACCAGCAATCCAATCAGCTAGACCTGCTCTTCCCCATTCCTGCATGCAAGCATTTCCTGAAAAAAAAAAAATCATATTACTTATAATATGTATGTATGTTCTGATGGGAGAAGTATCACAACTACTTGGAGCATGGCACACTTTCAAGTCCATATTCCTTTTCTTTTTACAAGTTTAAAATAACAATGTAGTGAAGGTAGGTAGGATCAATGACACTGTGCCTTGCCCACTAAGTGGGCTGAGACACGTGTGCCTCCAGCTTCAGCTGTGCAAGCTGAAGAGGCTGTGCCCAGCTGCTCATCACCTGGTTGACTAATGCAAGTCAGTGGGGGCTCCCACATGGACATCTGCCAGCTGATCCAAGGGTTGGTAACGCCCACCTTGTGGGTGCTGATGAGCAGATGCAGATGCACGGGGGAGAGAAAGCCTTTGCTGAAGGCTGGAAAGGTCATATACTCACAGCCTGTGGTCCACTGCATGACTGTGCACGGGTGGGTGTCTGAGCTTGTCAAACCTCCTGATTCTTATCCTCCAATTGGATGAAAATTTGGAGATAGTCAAATATGAGTTAAGAGGAAGAGACAAGAAACCTCAGAGGTAAAGTTGTTGGACTTGATATACGTAGCAGCAAATGCAAGAGTTGTTACACAGACAGCCAGGTTATATGTTCCAGCATCTTCATTTGGTCTTGAAGTCTAGTAAACCTATGGACTAAACACTGGAGCTTTTCTTTGTGGAGTCACACAAAGCATTTACAAAAAACTAAAAGCAACTTCTAGCAAAGTAAATAAAATCCATATCAAAGGTTTCCAATTCACTTTAGGGCTCAAGGTGTTAAAAAATGGACTAATTGGAACACTACAAAGAGATTCACAGTGCAGTGAATGACTGAACAGGTTTGAAAATGGCATCTGGAACTAAAAAGATAAATTAATGCTGGGAATGTTTGTGGCTTTTTCTTTCTGTGTCTGCCTATGAAACAGCTGTGGGACTTCTTTGTCTTACTGTAATATTCTTTGTGGTGATTGTGTGCTGCGGGAAAAGCACTTTCCTGGCACTTCCAACATGTTGGATGGTGGCAGGTGATGCTAGAAGTTGCCAGTTCAATGTGAATATGGTTATATTTCCTTCCTTCCCCACAAATCTAGATTCAGGTTCTTCCTGGAATAACAGCCTTTTAGGTGCCAGTGTTCCAAGTCCCTCATTTTTCACTGTGATGGGTGGCTCCTGCTGGGAAGGGAACCAGGGCTACAGTGATATCAGATATCTCAGCAACTTTCCTCCAAGGTACAGCAAATGCTGGCAGTGCCTGCTCAGGCTCTTGCCATCCAAAACTGTCTGTTTACAATGCATGTAATTACACAAATAAGGTTGGCAGATATGGAATATATATTGCTGTACGGTAATCTTAATCCAGATACTAGAATGGGAGAAAGTTAGCTCAGCATTTAATTTTTTTGTTCTGCCACAGGTGAGACACATTGTCTACCCTGTGGTTCAATTCCCACCTTTGTAAAATAGAACTAATATTTTCACATCTCTCTGAGATGATATCAGGCACAGTGAAAGGCAAGATAATGTCAATTAATTTCAAGAAAACTGGTATGTCTTGTATATCCACTGCAACACAGCACACAGGGCTGCTAGCTGGAAGACAGCATGTATAATTCAACCTTGAGGAGCACTATGGAGAGTTATAACAATGTAACAAGTATTCTTTCATGCCCATAACTGAACTGGACTAAGGCTGGGAATCTCTGGCTAACATACATGATGCTTACACTTGCCACAGGATATTTTTCTTTTAAGTAAATATATATATAGATCAGTAATAAAATGACCAGTTCTCTCAGTGTGTGTTGACAAAGTGATTCTCTAAAGTGATTCCACATCTTTTACATGTAAAGCTTCAGAAATAAGAAAAAAAAAAATCACCTGTAATTCAAATCAGCCTCTACTTATCTGTGGGTTTCAGAACCAAATTCCTTCGACTAAACAGTGACACTGCTTGATTCAGGCCACAGATGCACTGAGTTGCCTTCAGGGTGCTTATTTGTCTCTTCTGACCGAGGAGGGTACACTTGGTGATTATGTGCCTAACTCGAGTACCAAAACCTAAGGAAGGTAAACATATTATGAATAAATATATAAATATTTTTACTCTATTTTGGACCAGTTACCTAGGGCAAAATTAACATTTCTTCTCTTGCTCTATAGCTTACACGAATTAATCTATACTCAGAAATACTGTAATAACCCCACATTTATCTGGGTTCTGCAAGGGACTCAGTATCTCCTAAAATTACAAATCACTAAACACAAATCACTATAGATAAAGCCCCGTTCAGCATGTATATTTTGCGTCCTTCTGCCCTGGGACACCTTTTAACACTTCTCGAAAGAAAACCTCCTACAAATAATACGGAATATTGAAACTCAATGTAATGGCAAGAGACACGATGGTATCACCAAGAGCAAAAGCATTGACACCTGGCAGTGTGCATCTTCCTTTATCAGCCCACTCTTTTCACAAGATTCCAAGAATCGAATTTGTTGTTTTAAGTTAGGCCCCAGATGAACTTCTCTCTAGCAAAAATTCCTCTCTTTGACAAATTCTCTCACTATTTACATCACTTAGTACCTTATCTACAACGTTAGAAGACTTACAGGCTTAAAGAGATCTTTTCTTTTAAGATAATGAGCTGATGATGATGATAATCATGATGATGGGGGTTTTGTATACACATAAAGGACATTGAGATATCATGGTCGACAACACCTAGTGGAACACTGGATGGAGAGATAAGGGAAAAAGAGATGACCCCATAGCTAGGTTAGTTCAGCTGACATTTGTTTTTCAGCATATCTATTTCATGCAAGATATGCAAGGAAACATGTTCAGATTATGTCCTTGATGGAAAATGCCTGAATGCCCTTCTGCTATTATCCTTTAAAAATTAAAGTTTTGGAAGAAAAAAAATCTGAGTGCAAGAGTCAGTTGACACTATTTATTCTGGAGCTTCTCACATAAGGCTGCCTTGTGACCAAAGGAAACCAGCAGACTGAACTCACGGCATCACTAAGAATGTTTGTTTTTCTTGTGAGTCGTTTTTCATCACTTTTCCATCATAGGTTTCCACCTCCTTTTCCATATTAGCACTATTCAGTTCTGATAAGACCGGATTCTGTGCAGTCACAGCACATTAAAGTTCATAATACCAATAATGATTTTAAGTATCTGTCATCCAATGCAGTATTATGAGAACTCTATGCTAGAGATGATATTGCAAGGACTTTTACTAACCTTGGGGTGGCACACTCGCAGGAAGACATACTCAGAGGAAGGCACACAAATAGAGTTTTTCTGCAGTCACCCCTCTCTAACTGCTACAAGCAGTTAGATACTACCTGCAACATTTACTCATAAAGTCACAGTGACAACAACTGCGTTAGACTCAAATCCATGTGCTGGAACTAAAATGGAGGTCAGGGCACTGTTTATCAGCTATTTTAACTAGAGGTCAGTTCATCTAAAGAATGCTGTAATTTTCCACTGGTTTCTACAAGGATGGGAATTACTTTTTTCTCAGCACAGCCCTGCATCACTCTATGATCCTGTGAGCATAATCCCTTGGCACTAAAGCCTCTTATTGACAATGCAGTAAACCTGCTCTCTAAGCATCAGAAAAGGGAAATAAAAGATGTACCAAATTTGTATTTGACAAAATATGACACTGAAATCAATTAGATGTTTCCAGATCAGTAGGGGCTTCAGTCAATAAACCTCCTGTCAACACAATGTCTAGCAGACATTGTTGACAGCACTCAAAAGCTCCTGATTTAAAATCTCTGTTGGGGTTGTCATTAAAGCTGTTACTCAGTTCCTTATCTGTTTGCTGCTACTCACAGACATCATTTGTGGGGGCAGACTGAAGGTCTTGACTGAAAGTTTTGGCTGTTGAGCACGAAACTTAATTACAAGGTCGGAGGCTTGTTTGTTCAGGATTTACAGAAGAAAAATAAAAACTTCTGAGATTTTGCTTCAGAAGACAGATCCTGTTAAGGAGTGCCATTGTCTTCTGTAATTGAGGGCTGTGTTGTTCCTGCAGTCCAAAGCCTGAACTTCTTCATTTAATTAACCCAAAGCCAAATAGTACTGAAAATATTTGCAGAATTTGAAGAAGTTTCCTTCCAGAGTCAGTCAAGTAATTCTAGGAACCTGCTGCATCCTCGGGTCTTGATTCAGCAAGATAAGTAAGCAGGAATTCATTTATTCAGCATTAAATTCATTGCCAAGCTGAAGTTCAGAAGCTATCAGAGAATTGAATTCCTGCAGGATTGAGGCACTGGATTCCACATCAGACAATGAGGATCAGGAGAGAATCAGAAGAGAGCTCACAGGTTCCAGTTACCATGTGGGCCGCTGAAGCCTCTGACCTTCCTGAAGGGCAAGAGGGAGAGGTTTCTGTGTGCCTTGAAAGCAGTGTCAGGCAGGACTAATACCTGCCTGCCCGCCACAGATGAATAAGCCCTCCAAACAGTGAGGTTTTTCTAGAGATGAATTTACACAGCTCAGCTACTGCTGAATGTGCTTTGAACTGCTTTGAGCAATATAGGCCCACAAGACAAATCAATTCACATCCCTCCTGGCAGTACATCAGGTATGTCCCAGTCTCTGTGTCAGCAGGACCCTGGGGTGACCCATACCAGTAAGCCAGCATGTTGTGTCTGCTCTGGCCTCTGCCTAAATCTCCCATGGTTCCAGCAGAGTCTGTGTTTTCCTCCATCTCTCACGGCCTGAATGCGGGGCCCTGTTTTTTAGGATGCTGTCATGGTGAACAGCTTGATGAGCATCTCTTTACTTAGTGCCACTTTTACATGGAATACAGTTGCCTGGCAGAGCCAAATGCTTCACATCAGGTTACAAATCAAACCAGTTCTCTTGCTTCTTTCCAGTGAGCAGCAGTTCCTGGAGTTTTCTGAGCTGGTTAATAGTAAAGCAGTATCATGCCACTCCGAAGTGGATTGTCAGAAAGTCACTATGGGCCCAAGGTCCATGCAGGTCAGTCTGGGTTACTGGGTTAGCTGGTTGGTTATCATTATGTAACATTGCAATATTACATGAGAAGGAAAGAACAGGTAACTATTCAGTGATATGCTCCAACCCATCCCTGGTTTACAGGGATTTGTGGTACAGGAACACTTCAGGTCAGACATGCTGCCTGTGTAGTTAAATCTTGGGTGTTTTTTTCCTACTGATTTGTCCATCCGTTCTTGAACTCATCCATTCTTTTGGAGTGTGCACTTCCTGGGGCAAAGTTTTATAAACTTCCAATATTCTGTTTGTGGAGTCTCCCTTTCCTTTTTATTTTCAGCATCTACCTTCTTTATTATTGTTCATTTTGCTTTGAAAAATTCTTGATTTAGAATTTCATGACAGTTTGTCAATTTCTTAGGCTGAGGTAGAAGACTAATATGAGTGTGGAACATCACTGTAATTCTTTTATTCTCTTCCTGCATTTACTTTTTAGCTGTACAGCCCTAAGTCATTGTCTATACAAATTTTTGATGCAATTTATTGAGATATTCACAGTGTCTGATTCTTTCCTACAAGACTTGGCATCTGAGAAGTAGGATCTTTTGATTACTTGTTCCTTCCTTGTGTTCTCTCATGCCTTTCAACTGTGGAGGCTCGCAGCTATCATCGTAAGGAAAAGTTTTAAAATGCAACTTTAGGACACCCCAGGCTTTTGGAGAACCCAGTTCATCAGCTTAAAACGCTGCGTTAATTTTAACATTATCATTATTGTTATTATTGATATTGTTATTATTNTATTGTGATTATTATTATCATTCGTCCCTTGGGTGACATTCCTCCCCTCCACATTAAGAACATCGCTGCTGCGAGGCACCTCGAGCACGGGGAGGGGGCGAGGGTCCTGCCGGGTGCGGAGGTGGCAGGTGGGTGCCGCACGGAGGGACAGCGGCTTCCCGCGGCGGGGCGCGGCCGGGGGTGCGCGGCGCCGGCCCGGGCGGTGGCGGGCGGCGGGGAGCGGTGCGCGCGGGCGGGGGGCGCCGCCGGGGCGCTGCCGGCGGAAGGCGCAGGGTGCCAGGTCGGAGCGGGGCGCCGGTCCCGCCCCGGCGCTATCCGGCCGGCGGGGAAGCCCGGCCGGTAGCCGCAGCCCCGCGCCCCCCGCGGGCAGCAGCGGCAGCCCCCGCCCCGCCTCGGCCCGTGCCGGAGGGGAGGGGGCGCCGGATCCGCGCCGTGGGTGCGCGGCCGCCCGCACCGCTCGCCGGCCCGGGGAGCGTGAGCAGCCTAAGCTTCCGTGGGGCAGGGCCGGCCGCGGCCGGCAGGTCAGGGAGGGCCGGAGCGGCCCCCCCGCCCCGCTCCGCCCGTGCGTGTGTTTGTGTGCGCGCTGATTACAGTAATTTTGAAGGGTGATGTTGCAACGGGGCAGAGTTTGCGGGGCGGCCCCTGCTGAACTTTATAACGCTCCCGCATGTCAGCCGCCCTCGATATTGCGTCCATAAAGGGGTCAGCCGGACCGCCGGCCGGCCTCGCCGCCCTCGCCGCCTCCCTCCTGCCTGCGGGCCGCCCGGCCAGGAAGGGAAGTTATTCGGGATTGCAGCAGCGGCCGGGAGCGGGAGCCCAGCCACAACCTCCGCGCCGCCGCGCCGCGCCCGGGGTCCCGGCAGGCAGCAAGATGAGGGGCAAAGAGGAGAAGTCATCGCTGAAAGGTGGGTTCACCGCTCCGCCCTGGCCCGAGAACTACTCTCCACGGGGAAAGAAACCCCTTCCAGCAGCGGAGTCCCCGCGCAGCGATGCACCAGGGGATAAAGGCGGGTGCGTGCGGGGGACAGCCGAGCCAGCGCTTGGCACGAACAGAGGCCAGGTGACTAGGCGAGAGCAGCGGAGCCCTTGCAAAAAGACGGATGCAGACGGGGGGCGAGGGCGCTGGTGTAGCCGGCTGGAGCGGGGGCGCCTGCGGGCGGCGTGGGGGGCCGCGGCTGAGCCGGGGGGACGGCAGTGGGTGTCAGCTTCTGTGCAGAACTGCGGGTGGGTTGTGCCGGAGACTGCCCGCGGCTGGGAGCCGCTTGCCTCTGTGCACAGCTCGCAGGAACGTGCCGGGGGGCATCGTCGTTAGCCTGGAGATGCCAGGGGGCAGCGGGCAGGGGACGGAGATTTTGGTGACCCTCCAAATTGTGGATCTCGAGTGTTTTTTAACAGCAGTACTCTGAAAACAGTAAGAAGGGGCAGATAAAACTGTCCGCGTCTCTTTCAATCTATCAAGTGGGTTTTTTTGAGGATAGTTTTTAATCCCATACTTTATCGTGGGAATTATTTTTTTTTTTTTGTTCTCCACTTACACTGAGAGTGGCAATTTCTGTGTGCAACAGAGTGAGGAAGGCCACAAGTCGGAGATCCTAGAGCCTCGCCAGCTGCAATCCGCATTTCCTTGTTTCTCCCGTCGCCGCTTCCTTCCCTGGCGCCGGCTCCCTTCCACTTCCCCGCACCGGGACGGCGGCGCCGGGCAAGGGCCCCTTGCTCCGGGAAGGACACCGGAGGCTCGGAGCGGAGCTGGCAATCCTCCCTCTTTGCTTTTTTCCCCTACAACACCTTTGTAGCCCTTTTTAAAGACCCGTGCCCAACTCGCAGGGGTCTCTCTCTTCTCCGGGTCATCCCTCTTGCTGCTCAAGGTGAGCAGCTGCCTTTGACGGCTGCTCTGCTGCGGCGCTTGCCATCCCACCCCGCCCCCCCCCCCCGAGGCGCAGGGTACAGGCAGTTGCCAAGGGATGCCGCCCAGCGGCCGGCAGTGGTTGTGGGGGGAGGCAGCACCAGCGGGTACAGCGAAAAAAATACAGAGCAAAAAGACGGTCTCCGGGCGGGGGGAGGACGGGGGCAGGTTGCAGCTGGAGCCGTTGGCCGCAGCCCAGCGCCGTTCGTTCGCACAGCGAGGCGAAACACGCGCATGAATAACACCCCGTCGGGTGGAAAGTTCCAGCCGCCTGTAGGGCGCAGGAGCTCAGCACCCCCCGGACGCGCCTGAGCCGTGCCAGGGCTGCGAGCGGGGATGCTCCCCGGCGGGGGAGCTTGGCGGCGAGAGGCCATGGTACCCCTCGCCGCGCCTTCCCGCGGCCCCCGGGAGGAGGGCTCCGGCTGCATCCTTTCACCTTGGGCTTCGTGGATGCCCCAGCTCTCCTGTGCCCCCTGCGTGCCCGCATGGAAGCGACTGAGCCATTAAATCCTGGGTACACGGTGTTCCCAAATGACTGTGTACAGTAAAAACAAAATCTGCAGAGCGGGGCTGTTTCCTTTTTTTTTTTTTTCCCCCTCCCTCCACTCCGTTACTGCACTTGTCTATCCCTCGGTCATATCCCCACCTTTTCTACAAGCAGATTTCTACTCTCTCCTCCAAGTTCAGGGAACGGATTTTTTTCCCCCCTGTTGTTTCCCTTTTTGGCATTTAAAAATACTTCGATTTTTTTTTTCTTTTCCTTTTGGTTATGTCCCAGCCAGGATTAGGGCAGTGCACAGAAGGGACATTTGTTTGTTTTATTGAAAACCGGCAGGAAATTTTGTTCTTCTGAGTCACTACGGCTCCTTCAGGGAAACGTCAGCGTCCCTTATCGCCGCTCACCCGGTGCGGCGGGACCCAGAGCGGACGCAGGCTGCGGGGTGGTGGGGAGACACCCACATTTTCGGAAGAGTTGGTCGTCCTAAAGACAGCGCCAGATTTCAACTTGATATAGCACTAAAATAAGTAGGGCCAGATAAAAAGGGGGAGAGAGGAGGGAGAAAGAGAACCGGGTTTACGGGTGTTTGCTGTCAAGAAAAAAAACCGGGATTTGATGTGTTTGCCTGTGGATGCTCGGCATCCTGAGGCAAGGCGCTGCGGGGGCACTGTGGCGGGGGCTCCCCTGAGGGTTGCGCCCAAGGTGGGGAGGTGGTAAAGGCAGCGACAATTGCCTTCCCCTCCCACCCTCGACGTTCCCCGCGGCGGCACCGGCCGCCCCCAAAGGACGTCGAGGGGGCGCGATCGTCGCCGCCCCGCCCCGGTCCCGCCCATCACCGCCGCCACTTAAACGGCGTCGGGTGCTCTGCCGAGTCAGTGCAGAGCTGGGAGCTGGTGGTTCTGTGCGCTTGCTGTTTATCCGCCTCTCGCTTCAAAATGACCGTGAAAGCAGCTGAGGCGTCTGGTCCTACCTTGACTTACTCGAAGATGAGGGGGATGGTGGCCATCCTCATCGGTGAGCGGCGTGGGGACTTCCTCGAAGGTGCTCAAGGGGCTGTGGTTTTTCTGTCAGGGTGGCTTAACGATTTTGTTTCTCCTTTCCTTTTACTTCATAGCTTTCATGAAGCAGAGAAGAATGGGACTAAACGACTTCATTCAGAAGATAGCCACCAACTCCTATGCATGCAAGCAGTAAGTATGAGAAATTTTGAGGCGATTTCAGTCAGAAATATCTCTAGATATTGCGAGATCTAGTTTAAAATTAACGTTTGTTTACTGTAATTCCTCCGGCATTACTGTTACGGAAGAGTTTATTTGTCTTGTTGAGGTGTTACTCACTTAGCAACAATCTCTGTGAGCTGAGTTTGGGACAAATAAGTTGGAAGAGATTTCTAGTGACCAGTCCCTATTATGTGCCTTACTTAGAGTGTAAATAAATTTCTTTGTGTGATGGAACTTAGTGCCTCTAGAAAAAATTTACTCCATAAATTGAATAAATTGTTTTGGTTGCCTTCTGTAGTAGGCTCAACCAGAACTCCCCTTCCGCGATACGTGCTTGCCCTCTGGTGGAAAGATCTGCCTGCTGCTCCTGGTAACTCTCCTAATCATGTGTGCCCTTATCCTTGCAGCCCTGAAGTTCAGTCTATCTTGAAAATCTCTCAGCCTCAAGAGCCTGAACTTATGAATGCTAATCCTTCTCCTCCGGTAAGTAGATTTTACTCTGTGACGTTTTTAGAACATCAATTGAGCCACTAATAGAAGTGTAGCAAATTTAGCATCATGAGTATTGCATTAGTGCATCTCATAGCACGCTAATGTAAACAAGAAAGAGTAATTGTGTTAGGCTGAAACTTCGGTTGTTTCAAACACGAAGAAGAAATGCTTAGAAATATTATGAGTTGTTGTTTCATTATGGAATGTGTCTAAGACTTCAACAAGCACTTTCTAAGTAAGCTATTGTTGTTAGACTCTTCGTAGGCAGTACCTATTAGTTTAAGATATCTGTTAGAGATCAAGTTTTAGTGGCAATAAGAGTGTTAATCTTTATTTTCAACATCACTTTATTTATAGTTTTAAAAAAGAAATTGTTGGGACTGTCACTGCTGAACTGTTTTAATGAATGTGGTTTCTGTTTATTTTTCTAGCCCAGTCCTTCACAGCAGATCAATCTTGGTCCATCATCCAACCCACATGCCAAACCATCAGACTTTCATTTCTTAAAAGTGATTGGAAAAGGCAGTTTTGGGAAGGTAAGCGTAACTTCTTTTTTTCATTTAAGTTTATTTACTCTTGAGCTCTTCTATGAAATACTGGAGAGTGGGTTTAGTGAATGGTGGTCACTTAAACCAAACCTGAGCACATTCTGCTGTCCAGTGTAGGGTGAGAGAGCAGGAGCAGGGGCATGCATTTGAATGAGTCATAAAAGAGCCAGAGAATTCAGTTCACTAGTTCTGTGAAGAACAGATATTCTTTGCTTTTGGAAGAGAAAGAAACTAGACGTATTTTCTTTGGGCTAGGTTAATCTGCCAGAATGATAACAGTGTCAGGCATGTCCAGCAAAGGGCTTGCACATTGAACCAGAGGGATGTGGCAGTGCTCAGCAGCTAACATAAAGGCTTGTTGCTAGTTGTGTTTACAAGTAGTTCTGTATTTCACTGTTGCTCAGTTCTGGAATTTTTTTGTGATTTCAGGTCCTCCTTGCACGGCATAAGGCAGAAGAGCAGTTCTATGCTGTTAAAGTCCTGCAGAAAAAAGCAATCCTGAAGAAGAAGGAGGTAAGCTGCCCTTCATAATGCCATTGCAATGTCCATCAAAAACATTTTTGCTGCTACTACTAAGCAAATGTACTAAATACTAATGATTTCTGATGTTTTCAGGAGAAGCACATTATGTCAGAGCGCAATGTCTTGCTGAAAAATGTGAAACACCCCTTCCTGGTTGGGCTTCACTTTTCCTTCCAAACTGCAGACAAATTGTATTTTGTCCTGGACTACATCAATGGTG
>VZDJ01007749.1:45352817-45660404 GCA_008694505.1 Cyanoderma ruficeps
CAATGGTGGAGAGGTAAGCAGTAGGAAAATTAAATAGTATTTCCTATCATGTGCATGGTGGTAGGGTAGACATTTTCACCCTTCCTTTTAAATACAAAAAAAAGTTGCAAGGGGAAAAGTCATGGGGGAGAAGTTACTAGATTGAATGTTTCTGCCTGCCAAGTTTTGAACTACCAAAGGATCATTAGGCCATTTCCTGCTATTGTTCTCCCTTGCTATATATGTTGAGTCTAATTAAGTGCATTGTTAAGAGGCTTTGGCGCCGTTTACACAACTTTGTTCTCTCTGTCTCCTGTAGTTGTTCTACCATCTCCAGAGGGAGCGTTGCTTCCTGGAGCCCAGAGCCCGATTTTATGCTGCTGAAATTGCCAGTGCACTGGGCTACCTGCACTCCCTGAACATCGTTTATCGGTGAGCAGCCTTGTTCCGTTTGTTCAGAAAAAACCCCCACGTGCTTTGTTAAATAAGCATTGAAAAGTTCAGCTCAGTAGGAGCTTGCAATTGCTTTTAATATCTCGTGGTGGCTTAGTGAACTTCTGTAAACAGCTGCAACTAAAATATTTTCACTGCACCTCCTCTAACTAACATCTTCTTTCATCTCTTCCTACAGAGACTTGAAGCCAGAGAACATCCTGCTTGATTCACAGGGGCACATTGTCTTGACTGACTTTGGACTCTGCAAAGAAAACATAGAGCACAATGGCACGACCTCCACCTTCTGCGGCACACCAGAGGTACGGCCAGCCCTCAGACCCCACTCTCAGGCAACAGCAAAAGCTGTTCTCATCAGTGAAAACTGACCTTCTCCTGTGTGTGTGTAAGGCTGGTTACATGAGCAGGGGCATTATGGGCTTTCTAATACAGGGCTGCCAGTGAGGACATGTAGGACACATGGAGCTTGCTGAGCAGGAAGAGAACAGCTCTCAAGCCCTGTTTGTAAAAATGTTGTGGCTTTCCTTTAGCTTAGATATTGCTGGGTTTTAGTAAGCTGCTTGCATTCATGAATGGGGAAGCTGTCTTGATTGTCAAGATCCCTATGGCTCACATGGCTCTTTCCCTTCTCTTACACAGTATCTTGCTCCTGAAGTTCTCCATAAGCAGCCCTATGACCGGACTGTGGACTGGTGGTGCCTTGGAGCAGTCCTGTATGAAATGCTTTATGGCTTGGTAAGCAACAAGTCCTTCACGACAGATCAAACTAGCTTACTCAACCTTTCCCCACAAGAAACCCCACGCCTTCCTGTCAGCCTCATTAACTCCTTCTTTTCTGCTTCCCACAGCCACCCTTCTACAGCAGGAACACCGCAGAAATGTACGACAATATCTTGAATAAACCCTTGCAGCTGAAGCCAAATATTACCAACTCAGCTAGACATCTCCTGGAAGGGCTCTTGCAGAAGGACAGGACAAAGAGACTTGGTGCCAAGGAGGACTTTGTAAGTGCAAACTGGCCAGTGCCCACATGCAGTGCGGGAGGATGACTGGGACATACTGTTCACATTAGCCTGGGTCTCAATTAATCTATTTTTCTCTCTCTTAACAGATGGAGATTAAGAATCACATCTTCTTCTCCCCAATTAACTGGGATGATCTCATTAATAAGAAGATTACACCCCCTTTTAACCCAAATGTGGTACGTATCACTACTAATTATACAGTGCATGGAGAGTGTCTTTTTACCCCTTGTCTTTTTGGGGTGCCTGGGAGACAGGGGCAAGTGGCCGGATGGCTGTGTTTGGGGAATGCAACTTTCCTTTCCCTGTGTCTGTCCAAACAAAGTTAAAAATAGGTGGTAATTGACTTTTTGCTGATGATCCATCTAAATTTAGCTGGGGTTTTTTTGTTTCCTCACATGCTTTAT
Organism: Cyanoderma ruficeps; assembly: GCA_008694505.1. Lineage (NCBI taxonomy): Eukaryota > Metazoa > Chordata > Aves > Passeriformes > Timaliidae > Cyanoderma > Cyanoderma ruficeps. The sequence goes on from VZDJ01007749.1 coordinate 45,354,679, forward strand.
TTGCATGGCAAATTTAAAATGATCCCCAGCCTCCCCATTTTACTAAAGGTGAAGTTAAGGTATAGAGAGCAAGTAGCTTCTCTAGGGCAGAGTTACAATTGGCTTGTCAGATACACTAATATGTAAAGTGAGAGATCAAGTTGTGGAGGTTGTTCTCCATTTCCTAAGCATTTTATAAACTTCGTTTAATAACTAGGAGATCAAAGTCCTCCCCTGCAAACTGCTGTGTGGCAGAGTGGCATGTTTGCATTTAGCTTCTGTTGCATGAGCTTAGTGTGAGTGCAGCCATACTAAATTGAATCATCTTGTTTTTAGTGAGACAATGTGCAACAGGATACAAAAAAAGGTCAAACTAAAACTGTCAAAGGCTGCTAAACAGTGGGCCTGAGGTGATAACACTGTGAGTCTCCATACAAGGGTGCTTGTCTCCATATTGAATTGAATTGAATTGCACACTCACAGAATGTTTGGGTCTAAATTCCTTTTCTGCCCTTTCCAGAGTGGCCCCAGTGACCTGCGACACTTTGATCCGGAGTTTACAGATGAACCAGTCCCTAACTCCATTGGCCAGTCCCCAGACAGCATCCTCATCACTGCCAGCGTCAAAGAGGCCGCTGAGGCTTTTTTGGGCTTCTCATATGCCCCACCCGTGGACTCTTTCTTGTGAACATTTTTCTTTTATTCTTTTTTAATAATAATAACTATTATTTTTATTTTTTTGTTTGGCCTTCTGGTGGAACTGCCAGTTGACCAGTCACCTTGAAAGAGAATTTGCACATTTCCACCATGGCAGCTTTGCAGCCTTAATTTCAACTACACTGTTTGCTGGAAGCTTTTTTGAAGAGCACATCACTCTCTAAATGAGCTTTACAGGCTTTTCATTTCCATTTGTTCTTCCCCCAAAGTGGTGCTGTCTCCTTGGGAAAGAAAAAACAAAGTGACTGCTGCCATTGACTGCTACGGCAGATCGTAGGAGTAAGAACAAGCTGTTTTGTAGTTGTGCTCGAAAAGCCTTGCCTGAAGATCTATCTGAACGTGATAAGGATTTTATGAAATGTGCCTTTTTTTCTGATGAGATCTTGTGAGCTCCAAAGCTTTCCCTGTTGCAGAGTGTGTTTCTCAGTTCATTTATGTGGGTTTACTATGTGAACAAATGGTATGCGTGTGGTCTGCGTACTACAGATGGACTTAGTTTAAAGCATCAGTGTGACACTTGCAGGATACCACAATGTGGGGCATTGTTTGTTTCTTCCATATTTGGAAGATAAATTAAGTGTAATTTTGAAATTTCTTTTGTAAATCTCTACTGTCAACTAAAATTATTGAAATGGGCTCACAATTACTTGTATCCAAATGCTTGCAGAAAGCATTGCTGCTATGAAAAAAGATTTCTATTTTTAGAAAGGGTTTTTATGGACCAAAATGCCCCAGCTGCAGTCGGTCAAAGCTGTTGGTTTCTTTTTTTTTCTTTTTTTTTTTTTCAATAGTTTAAAAGATATCATCTGTAAAATGGGCATTATTTATGGTCTTGGGGTTTGAGGGATTTTCATTCCTGATTGTATGTATTGTAAAAAAGATCTGTACATTCAGTTGTAACTCTAGATGTATATTTAAACTTACAGACTTACTTGTAATGTATACCATCATTGTAATGTAATATAATTAACATGGTTATATGTATCATATTTTTTTGTGACCAGACCCATAGGTTTGCAGTAAAATCCTGAAAAATACTTCTCTAAACTCTTGTCTTATTTTAAAACAAAAATTTTAGTAAGATTTAAAAAAAAAATTAAAAATAAATCCAAGCTGCCAATCAGCTAAGATGATTTTGCTTAGGTGTGTGATGGTTATTCCATCAAACTGCACCCGTAGAAGTCTTACCATGGATACAACTTGGCAAAGTACATAGATACAACTTGGTCTTCCAACTGTGGGTGTTCAGAGTGGTTGTATATCAGTGTGGGTGTTATTTTGTGGCACAAATGCTCCTGTTTCCCCAAAATGAGTTTCTCTGCCTCAAGCAAAGTGAAGGTACTTTATTCTGTTGTGGACAAAGCACAGCTACATTTGAATTATGTGCTTAGGTAACACAGACAGGAGCTGTTTTAGCACAGCATTGCAGACATACAGTTGAAACAGGCTCTCATGAGACTGATGGAAACAGCCCCTATTGGGAGTCCATCCTGGAGTATCCAACCTTGCTGCTGTGATGTGGGACAGTGCGTTGTACCCCAAGTTTACCAGTGTTGTAAAATATATTCAGGAGCTGGGTTTCACCCACTGATCATATGCTTGCAGCTAGGGTAAAACTATTATTACTGAGTACTTCTTACCAGATGGCCTGCAAGAGGGACTTCTGGCCAAGAAGTAAGATAACCACTTGTTCTGGGGTGATCTTACTCAGTTTCTTTTGTGTGGTGATGGATGGCTTTTTTCTCAGAGGAACTGAGCATCTGCACCTTCTTTACAGCTCCCATTATCCATTGGGTATTTCAGTTGGTGGTCTTAGCAATTCTGAGAATGCAGATGAGCAGTTGCTGAGAAAAGTTGGACAGTCAAATGTTGCTCAGGCTGCTGTGATAACAGCAGTGTAAGCAAATCTCTAATAGGGGTGGTATTTCTGTTCATTACATTTCTGAGATAAAAGCCTGCAGTAATTTTCCAGCTTTTATTATCCATTCAATGTAGGAACAGAAAAACGTGTATGGCTTTAGCTATAAGCTGTTTCTGGGAGACCACACTCAGAGCTGAAAACGCTAATTTATAGCAGCCGAGAACCCTTTCAGATCCTGTTATTATCTGAAAGAGATGCAGTCACCTCTCCCTCAAACTCCCAAAAAACTCCCAAACTCATGCTCTTAATAACTCTTTGAATAGTGTACTGACAGGCTCTGCAAAGTCTTCCACTGCTATAATGTTCCTGAAACGTCTTTTGTGCTGATGACTTGTAGGCTAGAGATGTTAAAAAATATAATGCTAATTTGTCTCTACAGAAAATGAAACTGTACTTGCTAAGCAACGGAGCTGTGCACACACATTATCTTTGCCTCACATTTCCCAGTCATGAGCAAGGTGCTGCGTGCAGATACACGAGCAGAGAACTGCAGCCCCAGGGTAACAGAACATTAAATACTGCCTATCGTTTTCAAGGAAAAAACCCGCTGGAGTAATTAATAACAAAGAAGTATAAAACTTCAGCGACTCAAAGGTGAACATCATGTGCTTTTCATCTCTGCCAAGATGTAGGGTATTATTTTAATGAGTTCCTTTTAAAAAACAATGTCTGATTGTAATTCTAACTGTTCTACCATGCGTAGGCTTATTATGCTGCTGCTGCTTTCTGCAAAAGTCTGCAACTGCTAGCAATGAATATTCAACTCATGCTGCCTCAAATGTTTGGTGTAAAAAAGGGAAAAAGTTGTCCATGATTTTAATCTCACTGATTTTGATGTATTACAGTCATCTGTAATACATCTCCCTACGGCCTCCCTACAGCCTGTAGGGAGAATCTGTGGAAGTTAGCTGGGCTTTGGGTTTGTTGTTTTGTTTGTTTTATGGAATTCCGGGTCTATAAGGTCTGTGCTTCCTTCAGAGAAAAGTCTCTGCACTGAGAAGCAAAGGGCTAGGATTCCTGAAATCACAGGTGACATGGATTTTAGGAGCTATTTTGACTAAGACCTGAACCTGCAGTTTAATTTCACTCATTTGTAAAATGGAAGTAGTCATCCACACTTTCTGCTGGTGGCAGTGTTGTAACCACCAGCAGCCTGGATAGCTTTACTTAGGGGAATGGTCAATGCAGCTAAACTTCAAACACTTATTATATTATACTCTGCATAGCAAGCATGCTTGGGCTTTCATATGCTCTTTGGGTGGAATGTATTGATAATACATGCAAAAAAAAAAAATTAAATACGTAAACGCAGACATCTCACGTGGTTTAGTATGTGCTACTTATCTCCATGTACCAAAAGCCATGAACCGTTTCATGAGCCTTAGGGAGATAAGAGAAACTTCTTAGTGACTCTTTTTCTTGTGCTTTTTGTACTCAGCGGGCTGGAGGACAGACTAGATCATAAGCAAATTAAGCAGAAGGTTCCTGTCTCCCAAAAAATTCTTGAAAAGTAGTTTATGCCCACCCTCTGTAGATTTACAACAAGCCTGGAGAAATTAATGAAAAAAACCCAAGATTCTAGTACAGCCTTGCATGTCTAGTGAAACATTTCTACAGACAGGTGCTAAAAATGAGGGACGCTGCTCAGAAAAGAGCTTTGGCTAGTAGCCCTAATTCAGAATCTTACCTGGGGTACCTAAAGGTAGGTGAGATGAATCTGGGCCCATCTGGACTCTTCTAAGAAGAGAAATGAAATATTGCACAACATTATGCTGCTATTTAACTGCAGTACCAGATCTACAGATGTTTATGTGATACCAGGTGGCTGTAGTTACCCTGGTAGGGCTGGTATGACAGCTTACAGTAAAGATGTTTTCTTATGCTCCCCACAGTTGCAGTTTCTGCTATGAAGGCCTACATTTCCAGACCAGGATAAAATTTTTCCGTGCTGGCTAGGCCTGATTATGGAAAATTTCTGCAAAAATGCTTCCAAAACATTCCAAAAATGAGGGGGGAAAAATCTGAAAAAGAAAGCTTCAAGCAATTAATACCGTTATGTACCAACACAATTTGTCCAGCAATTGCTTGAGAGTCAGGTCAGGCTCTGAAAGGTCGGTCTCCTCTTTGAGAGACTGAAGTGTGGCAGCCTCTGGCTCTCCTGCACAGATGCGGGGGCACTGCAGTGACAGCGTACAGTCCCCATGCGTGTCTGTGTGGTGACCCGCAGCTGTGCAGCCAGTTTTGCAGCTCAGGGTGTCAGTGAGCCGTGGAGGGAGCGGGGCCGGGCGGCTGCCTCGGCGTCCCCGTGTTGCTGGCCCGGGCCGAGGGTGACACCCTGCGGCGCCGCCGGGCAGCGCTCGGCTCCCGCTGGGAAAGGGAGGGACACGCCGGGCTCAGTGGGAGCCTGTCGGAGCTCAGGAGCAGGAGGGCGTGGGAGACGGCGTCTCTGGGAAATGGTGCCCTCCTCCTGCACCTGAATGAGCCATTGGTTCAAACTGATGGGGGAAGAGGGGCGGGAGCGATGTCATAGCTCCGGTTCCTCTTACAGACAGGCGTCAACCCGTGATGATAGAGGGGCCGCGTTCCTGGAGTTCTGCGGGCCTTACTTGTCAGATTTCCTTGTCAGATTCAGTCTTCCCTGTAACTTCCCCATCTGGATTCATCTCTCTCTGAGAAGCACCAGGATAACAAAGGAGTTCCCTCCTGAGTATTTTTGGTGCCTAGATTGCCAGCTGATCTAATGGAGCTGCCTCTCTCCTTCTCCTCCAGCAGGAGGGATAAGCAGCACCAGGAAAGAAGAGCACTGCACGGCTCCTTCAGCAGTTCATTATTTGGAAAGGTGGACTATTTAGGAAATGATCCACAGCCTTGGCCTGTTTATTTGGTGGTGACTGGATTATCTCTCCCCGTGAGAGAGGATGCAAAGAACTCGGTACTCTGTGGATGGTCTCTCCCATGTTGATGAGGAGGAGATGTCCCACAGTTCAGGCCATCTTTTATGAATGTAATATATGAAGCACACAAAGAAGTGGTTTACAGGATAAAGCCTAAGCCTTCTTAGACTTTATCCTGGTTTCTCAGTTCTTGTAAACATTTTTCCCTCTGCACTTTAGAGTCTATACTTATGATTGGTCTCTAGTGGTTTGGTATTGAGATTTTGTACACTCGTATAGAAAATCCATATACTTATTTTTGAAATCTATAGAAATATATCTTTAATTTTGTAAGGAAGTAATATTCTTTATAGTCTACTGGAAAGTAGAAATCTAGCATACAGTCCTATATATCTTCAAAACTATATTGTAAGTCAGTCATTTACCATTTTTGCTTTTCTCAGGGAAATAAATTTATTAGTTCAGGTAAATGCACATACTCTTCTGAAGACAGCTGTACAGCAAATGTCACCTGAAGTACAGAGTATATGCCATACAGAGTAACTTCCTTCTGAGAACTGCTCTGTATCAATTCACTTACAGATGGAAAAAATAGCCTTTGTGTGAATTTGAACAGAGGTAATATATCCCATACAACCACAGTTAATGACTGATTGTGCTGAAGTGAAAATTGAAATAAAAAATAAGAATGATGGGTAGGTATACATGGACCTAGCTTTTCTGAAGGGACAAAATAATTCATATACTCCTTTTAAGTAATGACCATGAGACTGTGGAATGTGCTTAATTGGCTAATGCAAAAGAGAGTCTCAAATGTGACTTATGTTTCCAGATTTGGGTCCAAAGTTTCTGTGTATTTCAAGATCACATTGGCTTTCAGACATCAAGTTGGTACTAAGGTTATATTTTACTGATGTGCTGTGAATGATAAATTTGCAGACTTGTAAGAACCATTCCTGCTTAATAAGAGATTATCCAGTTATTAAATTTTCAACTCTGAGGATGGAATATCATCTCACATTGGGCCACATGTCAGTTAACAGTCTATGGCTAAGTTAATCATACCTTTTGATCAGTATGGGTCAGACCTGAACAACAGTCTCTCTTTACAGCGACTTTCCAGGTACCCAGAGAGAGAAAGTGATCTCAGTTGTCTTAAACAGACATATTGGGTGCTCTGGAGGGGAAGGTTTCTTTCCATTGCCTATAAATGGAGTTTTCACTGACTTGTAAATGCAGTCGCTTAAAACAGATTCCTCCTCCCCCTCAGATGATCATTCAGCATGTGCATATTTTGCTCACCATCCATGTGTGTTTAGCAGATCACATCTTAGGCACATGGGATTGATATCAAAAGACATGGAACTAACTGGAAATTATGCAGGTCACTAGGGAATTGAAGTATTTTACCTCTGCAGATGCTGATAAGCCCTGCAAGCAATTAAAAACATTTAACAGAGAAAAACTATATTTGTTTAAAACATGACTGCAAGCCAGAAGAAGGCTTAACAGATTTGACAATCAGCTTCCAAAGCATGGATTTTTAAATTAAGGTTTACAGATGACTAGTGATATACTGCTCCTTATTTTGTGGCCGCTACAAAGAAGTATTTCAGCAGATGACAACAAGGCCATGAGAAGCCTATAAAGTGGAAAGTGCTGGAGAAGAAATATGAAAAGAAAGAAAAAAGCTTTTATTATTATTTCTAAAATACTTATAACTTTGGATATCTGCCCTGTTATATATTAACAATTACTAATGCGACATTGCATCTCTTGGCATGTTGCCATCATGCATAGTATTATGACAGGTAATGACAAAGAACTGAAGATAGATGAGACACTGAGACACTCCATTAGAAAATCAGCAGGGTAGTTCTTGTGTGAAACACTGCCAAGATCTACAGGGAATCATACTAAATCATGTAAACCTGTAAACCATTTTTTCATATAACATGAGAACATCAATAGCAGAGCCATTCAGCTGGCATGAGTCAAACAAAACATTTGAAGGGGGCCTGTTACCATCTGGGTCAAAAATAATTCACCAATTGTTCATGCTAAAATACTGCAGTTAGTCACTGAGCTAGATTTTAGAGCCTTACAACACACAAAGCCCACAGCATATTCACTCCACTGGGACTGTTTACATGAATAAAAGTTAATGCTGGTGAGTACCTGCTCTACTGCTGTGTCTACTATAGCTCTTGCTGATACATTCTGATGTGTATTTTTCATATAATCATATAAGCACAGAATGCTTTGGGTTAGAAGGGAACTTAAAGATCATCTAGTTCCAACCCTCCTGCCATGGGCAGGGGCACCTTCCACTAGACGAGGTTGCTCTGGGCCCCATCCAACATGGCTGTGAATATTTTCAGGGATGGGGCATCCACAGCTTCTCTAAGCAACTTCCTCCAGTGCCTTACCACCCTCATAGTAAGGAGTATGTATTTCCTTTTTTCCTTCACTCCAACTGTGCAGCTTCTGTTGCAGCGGACCAGCCAGATGTACAATGCTTGTTGGTTTCCATGTCACCTTGACTGGAATGGCCTGGTAAGAAAAACTGCTAACAGCACTTGTGAATTCCCTCCCTTGCCTTATGGAGCCATTGCTGAGGTGGCTTTTGTCCCTGCTGGAGGCTGTAAAGTAAAGCAGGGTCAAGCTGCTTAGGTGCTGTTTTACTCCACATCTGGATTATACTGACAGCGCAGATGTGTTTCCAGAGACCACTGGGCCAAAATGGCAGTTCATTTAACCAAAAGAGAAGGGTCCCATAACACCCCTCCTTTTCCTTATTGTGGCACAGAATAATGGTCAAGCACAGGGGTGGAGTTGTAAAGGGGAGCAGAACAGCAATATTTTGGCAGAAGTGAGACTTTTCTCATCACTCTGACATATGCATTAGAGCCACTGATGGTCACCCAGCTGGGCTATGGGAAATCAATCCCTTGAATCGTGTGATTACAGCTGGATGTTGGGGATGCTGACCCAAAGCTGCTTTTGGCTGTTGGCAGCTGGACCTTTGTTGTTGTTTTGTCTGTGTACAACCCTATGTGTCAGGGCCCAAGGCTATGGACCACAACAGCCATGCTCCAGTGTTCACTTGGAATGTTCATGGATTGTGCAACCTTTTGAAATAGTTCCTATGTTTCAACTATATGTCCACATGAAGGCTCTGAGGGAAGCAAGTGTCATCTTCCACATAAGCATAGATGGAAGATAATCTAAAGACGTTCATGCATCCAAGTTTTTCTTCTTCTCATATGTAGTCAGCTCTCCAGTCATTTCAGAAATCCAAGAATGCTCATCTTGACTGTCTGAATGCCATTCACATCTTTTAACTCAATAAGCTTGATAAATACAAATTGCTAAAATTATTTTGGGAACATCACTGATTGTGAAGTAAGAAAAAACAAAGCAAGCTTGATTTTCACCTCTCTGTCTGTCAGTTTGGTTCTGGCACAAGATTGACTTTATGGAAATTAGTCTGAGCTTCCTGTGCAATTAAAAAATTTAGTCCCACAGCCACTTGAAAATTACGAGCAGGTTTTTATAGTTTTTATAATGAAAATATTTTTTTTGACAATATATAGTTACCATTTTCTGTTAGGAACAGTTTTATAAGACAGTTCTAAATTAGACAAACCACAAATATCTACCAAGTGTGAGGAATTGCAAACAGCTTACTTACATCTATCCTCTAGCATTTTATGGATGCACGTGAACCAAGCAGTGACTATTTTTCTCATGTGTAGTCAAGTGTATGGTCTCTATCCAGTGTTTTCATTTCAACTAAGCTCTTTCATATGTTTGCAGCAAATATACCTTTATGTTATCATATCATCCTGAGAGTCCTCTTCAAGTAAAGAAAAAAAAAAAGTGCTACATCAGTTCCAGAATTGCCATTTTGAATAGACTACTTAAAAACAGGTATCAATACCCTTCTCTGAATGAGAATTCAAGAACTCAGTTTTCAACACTCTTCTTCTGGCACAGTGTTCACTGCTGATAGACGACACTTGGGTATACTGTAATAGTCATACAGCTTGTGTAGTACCCAAACCCATGACGTGTGGAGATAAGATACACATTGCTTACAGTTTAGAATCCAGCAGCTACTTGTGTAACCACATATTAAAAGTAGGATCTATTATTCTTCTCTATTTTTCCACCACTGAGTAAATTGCTGTGAGAATTTGGCATCACCCCAGTTGCCTGTGACCCCCTCTATTTGTCTGCCCTTTGTCACACCCTCATCTCTGAGTACTTGTCAGATTCAGATACATTTTCTCTGCAACAAAGAAATCTCACACCTTCTCTTTTCCCTCTATAGATAACAGCATAATTTTCTGTAGCGCACCTTTGATAGTTTTCTTTCTGATTCTTTTCATTCAGGCTCTGCCCTGATCATGGCATAGCAAGCCCCTACAATCTGACCCAGATTTTTTAAAGTTATAAACATCTCTAACAATATCCTATCAGATCTAAAAAAGTAAGGCCTTGCACATCTCAGCTTTTCCAGACTCTGTTGCCCACTTTTATTACCAGGAAAACTTTTGTAACTGACTTTTATTCATAGACTCACAAACAATGCGTCGTGGAATAATTAGGTTCCACACTAGTCCTGGAGGCTCTAAATTCAAATAGAAATTTATTTCTATCTGAAAGACTGAAAATGTTGTTTAAATCTTTTTTAAACAGGCCAGTTTTCAAATAAGGTAAAATTTTAAATAATAAAAAAAGAAAAAATGAGAAAAATCTGCTGTTATTTATGTTTACATAAGTTGCAGTAAGGCTGAAGAGTTTTATGGATTTTCATAGTTAAAACTGAAAGCAAAATTTGGCCATCATGGTTGTTATCATCACAATATCATCAAGCAGAGGAGTCCTGCTTAAGAACTGAAATGCTTGACAGTACCCTGTTCCCACAATGCTATTAGCTCTGAGTACAATGCTTTCTGTTACCTTTTCTAAATTTAGGCTGTCGGTCTTTACAATTTTAGATTCCCCCTTATGGTCACCATAAATCAGGAGTCTTTTTCAACCGACCTAAATAAGGTGAAGCGCTAATGCCAAATTACTTGCTGGCTAAAGACAAAAATACACTGATTACACCATCAGGATATAAAAAGGATGTTAAGAAGCTTGTGGGTTCAATTGTGGTATTTCTAGGAGGCTTAGCCCTCTATAAATGTAGCCTTTATTATTATTATTATTGAAATCTGCACTCTGAAAAGGCATCTGGAAAAGTGCAGTTACTAAAATGAAGAATCAATTCAGAACCTAGTTGATCACATCAAGCGCAAAATCTAATCCCCTTCCCTCCTTTGAATATAATGTCAGTTTGCCAATATAACTTCTAGAGCTAGGATTATAGAACTTTTCTAAACTCTTCATCAAAGAGCATTTTAATTACATTTATTTAAAATATTCTGTTCTGATTTTCAGGAAATAAGCTTATTAGTAACATCTCCTTAAATGACTTCTATGACAAGTCAATTTACACTCCAAATATAAAAAAGGGAAGGTGTAGAGGCACAAACCCAAACACTGAGGGCAGCTGCATCTTGAAATCAGCAGAGGTATACCCTGTATTTTCCCACTCTACATATATTACTTCTATGTTAATCCTTTTTACCTGAATAGCATGAAGAGCACAATAGGTCAGGTTTTCTACCCTCCAGGTAAGTGATATAAGAAGCTTTTCCCATTTGGGTTAATCCAAAACCCCACAACAAAAGCACCATTTTGCCATGCTTAGGAGGAGGCATGGTATTGCATGTCAGCAGTAGGAAATCCTCTTTCCCAGACTGTAGGTCGAACCCGCCTCTGGGAGGGTGTACACCCTGTAACCAGAGCGTGCCTGCATGAATGCACAGGCAGCCTTGAACTAAATTTAAGATACCTGTAAGCTGCTCTGCTGAAGGAGATGACATAAACATCTCCAACCCTAGACAGGGGGCTGCTAGCAGGGAGTTTGACAGGTCAAGTACTTACTGTGCTTCTTAGCTGGTTCTGACAGCCTGCATTCAATTCTGCTGCAGGGACATCATTAGCTTGATTGATGCTTACCCTGGTCAACCCTGACAGCAACAGTGAGCAAGGTGAGACAGCCAGGCTTTCAGTCTCGGCTCTGCAGGCCCACAGGGGACATATGGTGCTCACTTCAGCAGTGAGCTTCTGCAGAAACCACAGAAAATGTCCTGCACTACTGCTTGTATTCCAGCTCACCAGATTAAGTTGCAGCGAAGTGCATTTCCCTGTCCTGTCATCACACCTTCCCATGGCAACAGATTTCCCACATTTCCTGATATGAGAGAAAAGTATCCAGTCGAACACCACAGATCATGTCTTGCCTGTCAGTTTCTACTGTGGGAGGACAGCCGTGGTGCTTGACTGTGGCTGTGAACTATCTCTTCTCCCAGATCTCTCTTCTACCTTTCTTTTCCCTGATGACCTAGAATTACTGTGTTAAGAGGACAGTGAATGATCAGTTCCTGCTCACCCTCTCCATGCCACTTGTGATTCATAAATGAGCTCAAGGAGGGCAAAAGTAAGGGAGGTGAACATCCACGAATCCTTTAGTGAAAGGCTAATTTTATTCCATCCAAGACCCTTACTTTAAACTATGCACATTGTTTATTTGACCCTAAACAAGAAAGAGCAAAATTGATGTTAGCAATGACCAAGAGGAGACCTAGATAAGTGTTGCAGTGTGCATTTTGGGTTTCCCAAAATTCTGTATGCTTTTGTTATTCGTTTTATAATGGTTTGTCCCTGTACCCCCATGCTCAACTCCCCCTTGGTCTTTCCTGAGTGGTGGGTCTTGTCAATCACCCTGCAATCCTGCCCAGAAGCCTGGAAAATTCTGGTGGAGCTGCACAGTGATTTGGCAAGTTTTTTGTGTTCCCCCTCCCTCTATTATGTATAGATTGTTCTGCTAATTGTCCCCTGTCCTGAGTTATTCCCCTTCTTCCCTGAGATTGGTTCTAGGTTGTCCCCTGCTCTGTCTACGCCCCCTGTACTTAAGCCGAAACCTGAGGGCCAGATCTCACTTTATGTGGGCTCTCCTCTGGGTGAATAAACTCAGCTGAAACTCATGTGAAGTCCTCCTTTCTTCCACACCGTTTGCCACGCTTCAGCCTGAGGTTCAGACCCACCAAACCTAAAAGGTACAAGGCTGTACCCCTGAATGCAGACTCAGAGAACGAGCTATCCGGTAAGCAGCTCCAAACACCCGCATAGATAAGCACTATGTTCTTCCTAAACCACACAGAATTCATTGCAGTGACAATGCTGTTGAGAAGCACTAGCTGCCATGAAATAAAGACAACTGATGTTTGTCTAAGAGTGGAATAAAATTGGTCACGTAAACAGTGGCTTATCTGTTCCTTCCAAAATTGCAGTACACAGTGGAGCACTGGAAAGGATCTGCTTCAGTTCCTGCTCCAGCCATCTCAAACATGAGTGGCCAAACTAAGCAGGTGAGGATTTTGCTGTCTCTGATACCTCTACACCACTCCTTGCTGCCAGAAACACTAGGCGGTTGCAGCTATCTTCTCTGTCACTCTGCTATGTTCCTCCCACACATGGGTGTTGCAACAAGTAACATTTTGGCAAGCACTCAAAAAGCCCAGAAACAGTACAGCCAACACATTTAGTGCTCTATCATGAATTACTCTGTGCCTGACACCTGCTGCTCTCTCACAAGCAGAAGCTGAACTGCTCTGTTGCTGATGGGGATTGAGTTTCATGCAGGAGGATGGTCCCTTGTCTCCTGACCTCCTTTTGTGGAGCACACACAGGGTGATGTCCATGGAGGGGTGAGGTTAGGAATGTGGGTAGACCCAAAAGTGGACAAGAGAACAAGGAGATAACTGGAGTAAGGCTTTGAAAAATGTTGGGGGTAGAACATAGATGGGAAGATTTCTGCAAAAGTACATATTAACTCATTAAATGGTTTATGTATAAGCCATTGCTCATGGAGCTGCACAATGTTTGGCAGCTGTATTTACCGTTGATATCTGTTGATTCATGAGCAAGGCATGACTTTCTGGGAAGAGACTTTTTGTGTTTCCCGTTGCCTGGCCCCTGACCTGGTCTGTCAGCAAAGGTGAAGTTCCCTTTGGTGTGCTATGGGCTGTGCACCATGAACGGGCTATTGTGCACCCTTATCTCCTGGAGCAGCAGGATGTGTGATGGCCCTACTCCTCTCTGGAAAAGCACGCTGAGGCCTGTGATTGCATTATCCATGGAAAAATACAACCTGGACCAATATAGATAGGCTGCAGCTCTGCTGTAGGACCTGGTCCTTTTTAAAGGATGAGGTGTCAAGGCAAAGCCATGCTAAGGCCTTAGGATAACAGGTTAAGTAGGGCTTCAACTTGACACTGCTGCAATGACATGGAAAGAAAAAACTGCATGGTGCAGCTCAGGGGGAAGAAAAGTGAATGCAACATTGCTGCAGGGAAATAAGAGAGGAGCTGTGAGAAGCCTCAGATTGCTGCAGCCGAAGGGCAGTTTTGGTGCTCCCTTTGGGATACTCCTATCTCCAGATATGTAAGGAGCAGAGAACCAGTTTTATAACTCTTGCTGCCACCCTTGGCTCTGATGAGGGTGTTGTATAACTAATCACAACAAAACTGATATTAGCCAGCTGTGATTCCACTCACAATGGAGATGTGACAACCACTTGCTGAGCTCAGCTCCAAGCCCCTAGGAAGAGGCAAGGTAGCTGGAAGCACAGCAATTGCAGCAAAGGCAGTGCCTGATCTGAGTGTGTCCCTCAGGAGTTAAATTGTTGCTATGACCCCAGACCAGGTCCCCAAACAGCTGCAGTGAGGAGGCAGCAGAAGTGCCACAGGTAGGGGTATCAGCCAGCAAATTGTTACAGACTTCGGAGTAACCGTAGGACTAGCCTCAAGTCTGGGTTAATGTATCTTGACATAAAACATCCTCTCTGGTCCTCATTTACTGAGATGGCTACAGGAAAGGAGGAGCACAGAATCTAATTTCAAATCCTTATTTTAATTTACTCTGCTGTTTTTACAGCAGAGTAAATTAAAATAAGGATTTGAAATTCTACCTTTTTAGTTGTGGCGTCAGCATTTCAAAATGACTGCTCAGTGCACTATGTTGGTATGATCTAACCTTTCTAAGCTATCCTTTATGGTGTGAACAAATTACTACAAAATTAAAGTACTGGGATTTTTTTGGTTGTCTGTGGGGGGGGTAAGGTGGTTTTTTTTGTGATTTTGTTTGGGGTTTGTTTTTTTTTTTCTCCCAGAAAAATTATCAACTCCCAAAGCAGAAATCTGTGTGAGATGGTTCTCAAAAGCAGTTTGGTACAGCTTTTCTGGAATGATTAGCTGGTCAAATACATCACATTGTTAAGTCCCAAGTGAAATTACTGAAGTGAAATTAGCTTGTTCTTTTCTGTAGTATTCTTTGAAAAATATAGTGCTGGTGACCTCTAGTGGAGTAAAAATAGACTTTTTTTTTTTTTTTTTTAAAGATCGTTCAAAAAAATCCCCATTAAAAGCAGTGGATTTTCTCCCCTCCGAACTGTATTAAACTGAAACCCATAAAACAGAAGCTTATTTTGCTTGTCTGTGTTCAAGAAGCTGAAAGCAACCATACAAAATTAGCTTCTGTGAGCTCACAGTTCTGATGGATTTATGTAATGCAAAGATTATGATATGATTCTGATACAGAAGATCCATGACATTGGTGTAATGCATTTAGCTGCGGATTCTGAGAAAAGGCAAAGAACCTGTAATGGATAATTCCCTCCAAACCTTTTATGAATTCCATGTCAGCTCTCCTGTTGTTCTTCCTGTCACCAGAGGGTGAAGAATATAAAAGACAATTTATGGTTTCTTAAAAGTAGACCCTCAGTGGACACTCAATGAGCTTGACAGCTAGTCTGTGTGCCAAGAATGCTTTGCTCTCCCTGAAAAAAAACCCTAGATTTGGTTAAATCAGGAGTTAGGGCATGTACAGGCTTGCTAGAGCTTAGAAGCTGAAGTCTCTGAAGGTGCTATCTCTTCAGGGAGTGTCTCATGTCCTTGCTTCCCAGCTCCTGATGCCAAGAAGCTGCACCTTGCCCTTCACTCTCCTCAGGAAGAGAGTTGTGCCCATCCAGTCACTCCAGGGAGTTTTGAACTGAACTGCATGAAGAAAATTGTCCCGTGGTGGAGGTAGAGATAAGTAGAGCGCCAACCTCTGCTTGTTTGGCACCTGGTTCTAGAGAAGTCACTTACACCAGACCTTCCAAGTCAGTTTGTTCATTGGTACATGACTTGTTTCTTAAATGCTTGGAAAATAATTGCAGTAGGGACACTTCAATTATTTGTTATTAATTCTTAATAAATATTAAGAATTATTAACAAATAATTGTCAAAGTGGAGAAAAATCTGTTTCCTCTTCCACAGTGGTCTCTTCTGGGTTTACTTCTTTTCTCTTGGTTCCTCTTCCACCACTCATGTCATTAGAAAATGTGTGTATTCACTTCGTGTGGGAGACCACAAACAACACCCTGCTGGGAGGAGAGCTGTAGGCACACAGAAGGGCAGAAGATTGACAAATTAGTATAGAGAGCTGAAAAAGTGTGGGTAATAAGTCAGTTAAACCACAAAATTATACATTTAAGTAAGAGTAATTTACTACAGAATTATGAAATGGGGTGTGGCAGGCTGGCTAATAGTTCTTCGGAAAGGGAATTGAGGTTGTAGCATACTCCATGTTATTAATGAGCAATAATGTTGACACTGTTGGGCAGAAATGTGAGGATCACATCTGTGACATAGAAGCAGAAAAAATAACACATAAGAGTCATGAAGAGATTTTTCTACCTTACTCAGCAGCCCTGAGGCATCCACTGATGTTTCATGTCCCATTCTGGGCAATATTCCCCAAAGAGTGTGTGATTCAGTGAGGAGTCTTGTCGGAGTCAGCAGCAGATATCCAACGTCTTCAAAGAGCAGAGAAATATACAGTTCTTCATGTTCCCTGGGGACAAAGCAATGAAAGATGGACTAGCACTTATACAGAGGGTTTAAGATAAACATGAGTCTAAAAACGAGCATAAGTAAGCACTGGAAGAGACCTGCCTCAGAAGACAATGAAATATGTGAGCTTAGGCATTTTTAAAGAGCAGGTTAGACAGGAAAAAATTAGCAATAAAGATAACCAGTGAAGACTGAGATAGCCGACCTTCTGTTAGGGCAGGAAATAGACTAGATGGCCTACAGGGGACGCTGTCAGACTTATTTTTCCCCTTGGCACGATCTGAAATGCTTAAGCTTTATTTTCATCTGTGTTCCAGACTCCCAAGTGTGAACAAAGTCAACGGTAGCTGCTTTTATATGTTTTAAGACTTGGTTAATACTAAATCACAAAGACAGAGCCTAGGTTTCCCAAACTGGGTGTCCAAATATAAAGGATGTTGTGGGCTTTAAAACGACACATCTTTGTTCCTCCACTCCAATGCAGAGGCAATGCTATCCGTTCATCTTTTTGTCATGTCCTAAAGGTGTATTAATTCAGCCTTATGAAATTTTTATATATTACTGTAGCATCTAGCATTTTGTAGGGAAACTGCTAATTATATTTCCATGACAGATTATCTCCATTTCCAAGGTTAATACCACAGGCTGGAAAAAAACAAACATCATAATGCTCACTATTACTGTAGGCTATAAAGGATGCTGCAAAGGCTGTGGTTTTGCAGATTGAGTTCTGATGTACCACGGACTTCCACAATATTATTAGCTAATAATTATCTTCTTTGTGTACTGAACAAGGTGAGGGTGTGTGAAAAAGCCTGTATGCAGTACAGATTTTGAACAATCTGTTGTGCATGTGCACAAAAGTGCTGAGTAACAGAAGCACAAATGTCCTCTGCTTCTGGGATTTACTACCTTGCACATAACTGCCTTTTGTAGTAGTTTTTTCAGGTGCCCCTGTGCATGAAATCAACCTATGCAGTACTGAAACATGAAGGAAAAATTTATACCATCCTGAGATTGGCTCAGGTGGTCAGAGTATGGTGTTAATAACACCAAAGTGGTAGTTTGATCCCCATACTGGCCATTTATTTTAGAGTAGGAAGTGATGATTCTTGTAGATTCCTCTCAACTCAGAATATCTGTGATCAGCTGTGATATGACTCATTGAGACAAACCTGTATTGTCTTCAAGAAGAAGCTGTTTGGTTCCTTTCCCTGCTTAGTTAAGCAGGGAGGCACAATACAAGCTGTTGCTGAGACAGTTGTGATTTCCTCCCTAGCTTCCTCTTTCCCAGAGTGGCACAGTCCAGGCAGGAGCCTCATCTACGGAGGACCAAGTGGCCCCTGGCCTGTTGGACTGCCCAAAAATCCCTCCTGTCTAAACTCACAGGAACCTACAGAGATCAAACCTTGATTTGATCTGCCTGTCACTTGGAAATGAAGCTGGAGGGATGGAATTATGTGGGAAGTCTCTGAAAGCTGTCTGAAAGCAGACATGCCAAATCTGAGAGCTGCCTGTGCAGCTCCAGCAGACTGCAGGGTCCATGCAGTAGATGCAAACCCATCTGTTGGCTGCAAGGTGCAAGCTGGCCAGCTGCAGTTACCATGCAGAGCAGTAGCACTTCTGCTTTTTTCTCCAAAATGTTCCCTCCAAATCCCACTTGCTCCATGACACTCATTTTCTCTGAGGAACCAGGATCCAATAAAGAGATGGAGACTTTGATAAGTTGCTGTGCTCCTGCCCCGACCTCTTAACACCTGGAAAAAGACATAAGCAAATAGTTAAGGGGAATTCCACTGCAGCTATGTTGCCCAGCCCTCACTGCTCTAGCTTGCCACTGGCACAGGTGTTTCCCTTGGCAGGGAGGATTTCAGGTGAATGAGGCAGTGGTAGCTGTGCTCAGGCCCTCCCTTTTAAGTGGCAAATTGAAAACCTGCCTTTTAGGGTGTTGTGGTTTAACCCCAAACATCAATTAAGTACCATGCAGCCTCCCATTCACTACCCTAGCTTGTCCCAGTGTGATGAAGACAAGAATAAGAGAAAAAAAGTAAAACTGGTGGGTTGGGATATGAGCAGTTTAATAATTGAAACAAGGTAAATAATAATAACCATCATCATCAAATGAGAGGGGAAGAGAGAAAAACTAAAAAGCCCCAAATGATGCACAATACCACTGCTCACCTCCCACTGACTGATGCCCAGCCCATTCCTGAGCAATGGTCAGTGCCTCCCAACCAATTCTATCTCAGCCAAAACAGGGACCAGGGGTGTGTTGCTGCACATCTGGGCACTGTCCCTAGGGTACCTGCCCATTACTACCCCATCCATATCAATGGTGCAAGGACTGAACTGTTCCAACCATCCTGCAGTCATAAACCTGAAGGATTAAATGTCTTCTATCCATAAAACTGATTCTTCTCCTCAAATTTAATATCATGTATGTTCAAGCTGAAGATAAAATGTTAAACACATAAATGTTAAACCTTTCATAACATAACCAACATACTGGCTTAGAAAACATGGCTTTTAGACAAAAAATGCTGAGTTATTTCATTTATGTTCTCACTCTTGAGTTTCTATGAATGAAGCTTAACTAACTCAGTCTTATAAGTTTTTACAGCTAAGAGGGTTGTTTGTGTAGATGTGATAATCATAAGACTCCAGGAATTAGGCATCTTAATAAGTTGCCTCTGATTTCCATGGCATGTGTCCAAGAGACTGAGAGCAGGCACAAGTGTATTAACTTCTAGAATTGGCAAGGGATCCAAACCCCACAGCAGTAAACATGGATATATACGTCTAAACATGTTAGTCAGAAAAAATCTCTAAATCTCACAGAAAGTCATTTCAAAGTCAGATGTCTTGCAGTGAACTGGGACTTTTTTCAAGAGGATACTGAAGGCCTGATTTTCTTTTCTCACTGCTGGAGGTGCTTTGCCCCTTTGGGTGGGCTCAGGTAGAGGAGAGGACATGGTCAAAGAGCTTGGAGTAAGAAACAATGAGTGTGTATGTGGTGTGAGGGCATATTCACTGAGTACAACTGAAATTTCAGAGCTGCTATCAGGAAGGAGCAGATACCCACTGCAAAAAGCCAAGGTGCAGTTCAGGAAAGTCACAGGAAGGAAAGAGTTTCCTTTGAAAGGTGGAGTGCATACTGGCAACTACGTAGGAAAGGGTAAGATTTGGAGAAGGTGAAGCATGAGAGATGTGTTCAAAGCTCTCAGTCTGAAGGGGGAGAAGTTGAAAGCAGTGCCAAAACTCATCACTGGCTTTTCCAAAAACAGTGAGATGAGGTTGGAGAAGGAAAAAGGGCCTTTCACTTCCCCAGAGGCGCCAGGAAGAGACTTGCAAGTTTCCTTGTTCTCGTAAGAGTAGCTGCAAGTAAGCAGCCACTCTGGTGCTGCTATGGAGTTTCTGATCTGTTTTTGTGGTGTGAAATTAACTTTCAGCCAAGTCAGCAGCTTTCTGCCTATTGACTCCACATACCCAAAAATCTTCCTCATGCACTATGTCCATAGTAGTAAAGTCCTTTCCAACAGCTAAATTGTATCAGAGCTAACTACAAAACTATGCTTTGTTCTCTCTCGTTTGACAAAGCCTGCTGCTGAAGTCAGAAGCTGCAGTGGAAGGCTAAAGCATTGTGTACACCCTGTTTGCTGTGAACCCAATCTCAGACATTCTTTCCTTGGGGCATTCCTGCTCACAGTCAATGCAGTGCTCTTCAGGACACTGAGTGCCCAGCACAGCACATGCTGTACCACTGACAGTCCCTTGGGCTTTGCCAGCACCTATTTCATCAGTGGGAATTTAAACAACTAATGCTTTAGTGATTAGTCTGCGACAGAGAGGTTTAGGCCAAACTGAACAGCACAGAGTCTGAATCGGAATGAGAAGGGAGGGAGGAGGGTGTCTGCTGAGTGGAATCGCTCAATGGGTGGCAGCTCCTGCCATGGAGGAGGCAAATGAGTGCATCAGGACTTCTGTAGTCTTCGGAAAGGCCCAAGTCCTTATGCTGAAGTCTCTTGTTGCACAGAAGTAAGTCAGCCAGACAGGGACCTTGGTGACAGGTGGCAGCTGCCTTCTTGTGAGGCTGTCTGCCTTTACCAGGGGTGTGGAGGGAGGCAGCAGCAGGCCCCACAGGCTGCAGTTCTCAGCTGCTCAGGGAGCTCCTTCATACAAATCATGCCGGTAAACTAAACAAGAGAAGGTTTGCTTCACAAAATCAGTTTTGCCAGAGGTGATATGTATCTTGGGATTTTAAACAAAATAAGAAATAAAAATTCAAATACCAGAAGAGGAAATGCCAGCCCCTGAATTGCAGCAGGCTGCAATCCCCACCAAGTGCTTTTGGAGGATGTGTGTCGGGGATCCTCTCTGAGGCCACAGCCCAACTGAGGGTTTCTTCCCTGATGAGGTTCCCGAGGGCTCCCATGGGTGCCCACCCAACTGATCTATGTTGAATAACCAGGCAGCTCCTGCCCACACAGGCACAGCCTGCCTCCAGGAGCTACACCATGTGGTGTGAGGGGCCAGAGACCTGGTGCCTGATGGGCACCCACTCCCTTCTCATGGCAATCAGGAGAAAATATTATTTAAGTGGGAAGCAAATAAGCTGTTTTATCCCTGGCCTCTCTCTGCCAACAAAGTGCCTACCTGCACCTCCAGGACATACAGCTGAGAAAGGAAACTGTCCCCTCCCTGTGTAAGTGCTGTCAGCATAGTATTTCCCCTACCTGTATTTCAGAAGATGGGGTTTTGGTGTGTGCAGAGGAAAGGATTCTGGGGCAGAAAACCTTCATTTTTTTTTCTAAAGAGCCTCTCCTGTATTGTCTTGTGTTCTAACAGTTCTGTCACTCTACCTACTGAGGTTTCAGCATCTCCAGCTCTGAAGGGGAATGGTAGTCTCAAAATAAATGAGACACCTCCAGATGCACAGTATCCACTGAAGGCTGCCTTTGCTACATTTTCATGGACTCAGGTGACAGAGGTGCTGTCAAGGTGACCTGAAGCATTTTTCACATTGTGGGCGTGCCCACTGCTCAATTCTTCAGGACTGCTGGGTGAACAAAAATTGACCCATGCTTTGGAGGCTGGTTTCATTTCCTGCTTGCCTGCAATGACTTGAAAATTTTGATGGACTTTGGAAAGCTTTACCCAGACATTTGTTTTTAATGAAGGCATGTAAAACTGCTTTCAGATTGCCAGCTGCGGTCAAAAACCAGCAAGAAAGCGAAGCACAGCATTAATGACATTTAGTTGTTTATTTTTGCAACAATGAGATTTTCAGGAGAAAAAAAACCACTTTGTCAGTGGAAATAATTAAAACCATGAAAATGACTGCATTTCCTGTGTGACTGACATATTCCATGTGGGAGAAAATGTTTCCCAGCAACAAAACATACATTTCAGCAACTCAAACTTTTCTTAGCAATGGACATCTCTTTCCTTAACTGGATCAGGCAAAGGGAATTTCAGCTTACACATTTTTAACAATTCATCACAAGAGTAAGGAACAAACTCTCCTTTCCACTGTACAATGATCTTAAAGGATTCAATATTTGGCACCTTATTTGGAAATTCCTAGAAACCACCTGACTTCAAGCAGTGGGTGACATTACTAGCTGGCTTCTTCGGGCTCAGTCCTTGCACTGGAAATGTGCACTGCCTCCCAATTTTATTTCAGATGGACAATTTTCTTTCAAATGTATGGGGTGCTGTTTCTATGATTTGTTAAAAAAGAAAAGGTAAATATAAAATATCTGAAGCAAACAGGAAAGAACAGTGTGTGATGACAAACAACGGACATGTTATTCAGCAACAAAGTACAAGTGGCCCCTTCGGATTACACAGAAGCTAAAAGACTTTTCTTGTTATTCGTTAGAAAGGCTACACAGCCATGAAAGTGGAAACCTGAACTAAAATTTATATTTTGTTTTCTCATCTCAATTTTATTTGTATTGTATTTTCCAGTCTTCAGTTCTTACCTTCAGTTTGATTTCAAGTTTCTGCCAAAATATAACTCTTAGAGTTGCTGATTAAGGCCACACTGTAGTTCTAAAGAGTAATTTTAAAGAAGACACTAAGAGAAGACCAAAAGATGAAATATTTGTGCTGTGAGTCAGCGGGATTCTGGAGGGAGTTGTAAAGTGTGATGAGCTCTGGACTATGTCTATAATTTGAGTTTTTTAAAGCCAGATAAAAATATATTGGTATAAATCATTGCCTTTCAATGAGTAAGAACATAACAGAAAGAATATGACTTTGTAAGAAACCACTGGACTCAGAATGAAAAAACTTATGTTCTCAGTTGTCATGAATTTTCTGTATGATATCAGACTATATTATTTATTTACTAAGTATTATCCATTTATTGATGTCTCTGTAGTTTATTCAGTTGCAAAATTATACAAATGGCATAGCCTAAACATCGTGTTTATGAAATATATCTTACATTTATTAAAAGCATCTTTGCAAAACTGACTGCTAAACTGTGAATCTTTTGCTGCACAACAGTAATAACAGTTATCTTTATATTCAAGGTTCCTGAATGATGCATCATTCTACTTTCTTGAAGCACCTCTTGTTTTTTTTCATCCACCTCTCATTGCTCAGTAACTGAAATTCTGACATATTTTCCTCCTTGTGTATGGGTATCAATGTGTCAACACTAATGGTAAAGGCTACTCCTGCTTTTCTAGATTGGTACCTTTTTTTTTTAATAAATAGTATGATTTTCTTTTGTTTTTTCTCCATTTCTTTGTTGTCTCTCCTCTCCTTGTCACTTTCATTCTTTCATCATCCCAGCCTTCCTCCTGTTGTTCCAAACCAGCTATCTCATGAACATGTTCTGCATATGGCAAACTATTAGTTCTGAGAGCGAATCTCAACAATCAGAGATGAAGGCAAAGTAACTTAAGCTGATATGTCAAGAAATTGCTCTCCATAGTTTGCTGAAAGGCTTTGTTTCTACATTTTAAAATAAATTACTTGGGCGACTTCCACTATCTTCTTTTTAAGAATCATAAAATCTATAGAGAAATAAGATGACCTTCTTTACCCCAACTCTAATAATAGTGGTCTATGAAAACTCATTCAGAAAACTCTTCAACTCTTAATTAATTTCTACTGGCTTATCACCAACTTCCCTGTCTCTCCACAGTCCCAAATTTGAGTTATTAGATCACCAGAAATACAAATACAAATCACATCCAGAGATTTTAGAAGAAATCCCCACATCAGCCTCACAGATCTTCCAGACAGATTATTCAGCAATTTAATGTGACAATCTTATCTTCTTTTTCTAACCTAATCACATTTCCAATATTAAAGTGTTTGCCCAATTTTGAAAACAAGGAACTGAGAAGATGGCAGAAAAGGTGATTTCTTGCCAACTGCACGTGGATAAAACCAACAGGGGAATCTCATGAGAGTGTTGTGGTCGTACCCCTTGTCTGTCTCCTGACCCTCTCCTTCTTTGGGCTTTTTAACCTTTCCCACTCTTGTTTCCCACTCCTGAGGGGTGTGACCTTCTGCCCAGCCTCCCACAGCACAGCTATGAAGCCAGGGCTATTACTTTTCAGAGCATCATTAATCTGTTGCCCATCTCAGCATTTTGAATTTGTTGCCTTCTGGCAATATTTCTCCCTGCTCCTTGGTTCCAGCAGGACTCCCCTCCTGGGTAGCCATGAGAGGGGCAGAGCAGGTGCAGTCCTGTCCTAGCCTGCCACCACACTGGCAGGCTCCTGCCCCTGATCCAAGGGACACCTTGCTCCTGGCACAGAGCCCCAGCCAAGCCATTGTTTTGAGAATTGTGCACAGGCAAGGTAGTAACAAGAAAACAATGGAGAACAGAAAAGCATCAAAGCACTCTTCTTTCTCCTTATCCCAGTCTTGTCTGTTGTACTGGAGCTTTTCTTGTTTGCTTGACTGTTTATTTCTGGTGGGAAGCAGAGGGAGTTGTGGGACCAGGACCCTGTGGCCACCAGCAAGGGTTTCAGTCGCTGCATTTCACACTATCCCTCTACAGCTGGCTTGACTGCAGTATCAGCACAGGCTGTTTTTCTCTCTCTGTTTGCTTTCACTGGCTACAATCAGTAGCCAATTTTACAGTGCCTTCCTTTTCTGGGCTCCCAGTTAGCACCAGTAAACACCAATAACATCAATGCCTCAGATTTTTGCCACAGTTGCAATAAGACGTTCTCACACCGGATGAGCTGTGGGTTTTCACTATCCGCTGAAACTGATGACACTGCAGCCCATCCCTAATAACAACACCATCTCAGGCTAAAATATTCCACTTATTGGGAACATTTTTCTTCAAAGACCATACCACACTGATACAGGTCTTGAACCAACGGGGATTACTCTATCAGCATCTTCCTAATGTCCCATTTCCCAAGGTCGCAGGTTTATTCCCTCCATGTCGGGAACCTGGGCTAAGCTTTGATCTGTCCCAAGTAATTCCCAGGCTTCCACACAGGCATAGGGTATAACTGGGGGAACGGGTTGAAGCCCAAGAACCTTCCTGGCACTTCAGCAGCACCCACAGCTCAGCATGGCGAGGGTACACTGCCCTTTGGTCAGCCCAGTCACAAGCCCTCAGAATAAGAATGTCTTCCTTCCATATTTTCTCTGGCTGTTAGGGTTTGTACTGTGTCTACTGGCTGCTTTACCCTCCATGCAAGCTAGGTACACACCTTCTGAGATTACCCCAGGGGGCAAAGTTAAACAATTACTGTGTTGTAGTTGGCATGATACCATGAAATAAAGACAGAACTAGAAAGGAAAAATGGATAAATTGACTGGATTTCTTAGTAAACAAGGAGGTAAACATTTCAAATAATTCTAGGTTCTGGCTTTTGAGGGGACTGAACTCTAGGGGTAAACACAGTTAAAAGAAATCATACTCTCTGTCTAAAATACCCCTTTTTTCCTATTAAAGGAAATTCACTACTGTATTCACCTAACATTCATTTCATATAATCTGTTCATTCTAAGATTTGAGAACTCAATATAAAGCAGGTTTTTTATTATTTACTCTGGGGGTAGTATGCTTCTTGTTCAGGTGAAGTTCCTGACAAGTTTTTAAATCCTCCTAAAGTCTGTATGTGCCAGCAGCTGTGTATAATCAGCATATTTAGTTGGAGGATGGCATTTAGTTTAGGGGGGGTGTTGAACAGTTGCATTAGATCTCTTGACTCCCACCAAAATCAGTTAACACGCTGTGGCTGATGAGTGATTCAGCAGGAGGAGGGAACCCCAAAGCATCCTCTAGGGCTCACATTTGGGAGCAAAACTTTCCTCCATGTCAAGTTGCCACAGGCAGCTCTGCAGTTCTCTGGCATCTCCAGGACCATTACATGTAAAGGCACTTGGGATGTGGGAACAGCTGTGCACCAATGAAGTCAGCTGAGTTTCCAGAGAGCGTGCACTGAGCTGAGCTGTGGGTTATATGAGGTGTGGGTTGTTAGAGGAGGTCGATTGCACACCACATTATCACAGAGGAATCTTATTAGAGCTGAGTTTGATCGATGAAAACATTTCCTTTCCTTCCCCAGCCTAAGCAGCCTCTCTTTTTTTCCCCCCAAAAAATAATTTCTTTAAAACTTAACATTACTTTTTGCACATATCCCATGAAGAAACACCAGCACTCTGGATGTGTCAAGAAATTGTTAACAGCACCGACAGCGTCCTGTACTGACTGACAGGTGGACATTTTACAAGGAAAGTATGTAGCATATGAGAACAGAGCTAGACTGACTCATTTAACTACATGTAAAAGGCACTGCCAAAACCCAGACTCCCCAGTGGAAGCCATGCCCCATGGCATCCCTGGCGGTTCAGTTTCTGAAGCTGGCAGTGAGGCAGCTGTCAGATGGAGCAGTTACAATGTCTTTTGTCACATTTTTCTTGCTAAGCAAACACTGATAAAGAGCTTATTATGCCTGCTCTACATAAGGAAAAAATGTTTAGGAATTCTCCTGTCTGGAAATACTGCAAAAGCTACCAAGTTTGTACGTGTACCTTTCCCTCCCATTCTATCTACAGGCGTTAGTGTATTACAACAAAAACAAAGGAGCAAGCAAGCAATCAGAGAGCACAAACAAGAAGCCTGCAGCACTGCCAGATTATACAACAGTGATTCCCACTGGGGATGGCTTGGACAACTTGCCTGATGAAGGCAGTGGGTCTGCTGAGAGCACTTGGAGACTCTCCCACCAGGACTGGGACAGACAGGGCAGGCAGCCTCCATGGGCAGCTCACCTGCACCCGCTGCATACTTTCCCTCCCGCTGTCATTTCATCTCTGGATGTCACAGAAGCGAGTAAGGATGGAGTGACTCCTGGCAGTGGTCAAAATCAAGTCTCTGACTCAATATAGCTGATACAATCTCAGTTTTTTCTACAAATAATTGTCATGGAAAAGAAGGTGGCTTGCCCTGCATTTGTAAAAACATCATGTGCATCTTTGCCATGTAAAGTCCTGGTTGCTGCTAACACAGGCTGCAAAGGGTTGCCATGGTTGTTTTCCTCTCCACTACTTCTTGCCATAACTTGCTCATAAGTTACAAGAACGAAGCGATGCTGCGTGTGTGAGCTCAGTGCCCTTACTTTAGCTGACAGAGCAAACCCTCCCCTTCAGTGTGCCCTCTCTGCTAAAAACCTGTGTGTATGAACAACAGGGAGAGGAGGAAAAGAGAGAAAGGAAAAAAGAGAGAGATCCTGTAAGTGGATGGGGAAGGAATGTGCATGGAGCTGTGCATGGATGTCTGATGTCTCAACTATTTGTTAAAAGGCAAAAGCAATACTTCCGACAGACGGCCCTCCCCTCGCCTGCAATAGGCTCCCCAGAATAGCAACAGCCCGTGTCACAGCAAAGGGCAAAGCTTTCTGAAATAGCAACAAAGTTGTTCACAAACCACTTTGTGGTTTGCATTTGGTTACAGCCAGCTTCAGGGACTTGTTGCCATGAGGAAAACAGCCTGTCCTTTCCTGGCCGGCCGTGGAAGGACCGCAGCAGTGTGAAGTGCTCCCGCCCAAGGTGCGAAGGGGGCAGTGATGGCACCTGGGCAGAGCACGGAGGAGCTCAGCCAGCGGAGCCAGACGATGAGAGCAGGGGAGGATGAGGAGCGCAGCCGGGGCGGCAGCCGCTCCCGGCTCCCGGCTGTGGCAGGTAAGGAGGCAGGAGCTGGGAGCCAGCTGTTGGCCAGGAGCAGCTGCCCGAATGGCTCATGCTCGGGGCTGCGGGAGAACAAAGCCCAGGCACTCTCGGGACATGCCTTCCCCATTTCTATAAGTGCAAGAGGGGAACATATGAGTAAGGAAGGGGACTGCCAGCTTGAATTTGGAATGAAGATTTGTGTGATGCTTTCCCTAAAAGGCCTCGGTCCTTCTGCTCGTGTAGGTGCTGTCTGTTGTGTAAATCCTTTTCCTTTATGAAGATCAGCCATCTGAAAAATAGGAGAACCTGATGCTCTCTAACAACAGTGATCTGGTCCTTGCACACTTGGGGCAGTTCAGCCCTTTTCACTGGAGTGAGTGTAGGGAGTCCAGGCAGGCACTGCACCTGCCCATGCAGGGGAACAATACAGGATGAGGGGACAGGGTGTCCCTCCTGTTTTTACTTCCTTTCTGGAAGTTTTTACTTCCCTAGCATTTCAGGAAGAAACAGGATTTCTGTGCTGACACCCTCAAAAATCAACTGTCACGTTTATTCTGCAATAGTCTTTAAGTACAGAAAATGAATTTCATGGCTCTTCATCTTTGCTGTTCTACCCAGACAGTTTTTCTCAGTTGCAGCATGGTTTCGCGTTTTCAAACTCTTTTCCAGATGATAAGATGAAGGGGATAATGCCCCACAATCATATTTCTCAACCACAAGTCAGCTGTACCGAAACAGGCCATCATGGTCATAAGGCAGAAATGACAATGTCCCAAGCAGATTTTGTTCACTTAGAGCTGGATGAACTGATTAGCGCAGGGACATTCAGAAACCACAGGCACAAATGCTTTGTTGGAGTATAACAGTGATCTGTCAAGCAATGTCTCCTGATACTGGAATCAGAGGTTAGCCAAGAACAGAAAGTCAGTAGGTGTGCAGACACATTTAGCATTGCCTTAGGGACTGAGGAGAGCAGTGCAGATGGTTATAGGATAGCAATAAAAAGATAGCAAAATTTCTGCAGCACATGGATTAAGGTTAGAAGAGTATGTGCAAATTACACATCTGTCCCTACCCTCAAAAGTTAAAGCAGTAGCCTGAGGAATATATAATTACACAGTTAGAAATTAAAAGAACTTGTTGATTCTTACTAGAAACCAACAAAACAAAACCCAAATGCCATTTCATGTGATGAGGGGATAGGCTGCCTGTTGACATGATGAAATTACATAGCAGAGCAGTAAGAGATTATTACATGGCCAGGATGAGCCTATTCAGGATCTGCATTCCCTGTCATTCCATCATCAGAGGGCTTTTGTTCATGAAATTTGAATATTGTTTCCAAAGTGCATTAATTTGGCTTATGCTGTACAAAGTATTCAGGGCTTCCCACCACTGGAGGACTTTAATGGTACTTTACTTTCCTTACGCCTTCTCTTTTTGTTCAATTTACAAGTATTTGGTTTGGGTTTGCCTTTCACACTTGGGTGGGAGGAGTCCCATTTGTCAAATGATTGTGATCCCACATGGCCCTGACATTATTTTTGGTTAATATTTTCTGAGATTTTCCAGCTCTGTTTGCAATATAGCTTTGTCCCAAAGCTGCCATTTGTTTCATCCAGTAGGATTTTGTTGGGTAGCTGTTTTAGATCATTCGCCAGACTCCTAGAGGGACAGGTAGATCAGATGTATCATAGCTAATAGGAGAAATGCACCTCCTGAACAGCTACTGGATCTAAAAAACCTCAGGTGTTGGAATAGAGCAGCTGGGTAACATATATCTCTTTATACCAGACGACTGGATGAGATAGAAAAAGTGACTGGGGCAGTGCAGCAAAGATCATGACAGCATGAAAATAAGAGAATTACCTCTTATGAGAAGCAAAACCATGATTTAATTATGCAGCAATTCCCAATACATGCCATCAAATATTTATCCTAAAAAAAAGAAAAAAGTGATCCTCATGCTATACACCTCAGCAAAAGCTTTTTTCATGACAATTTGGGAAATTTAAATACTTTATCTTTGAAAGACACCCTTTTTGTATGTCAGACAGCACTCAGATTGAGAAGAAATGTGTTATTAGAGATAGCTTAAAATTTTCAAATTCAGACGCTTTAGTTTTAAAATTTATTGTAGATAAAAGTAGATATCTTATTCTATTGAAAAAAAGATATTCGATGCTGTGGGTTTATATCTAGGCAATGCATTCAACTCATTACAGTTTCCTAACCTGTGCTTATTTACCAATGGTTGGCAGAATTTGAATTCACTTTCCAAATGTCTAAATAGATCAAAGAAATTGCAAGGATTTAAAGAACTTTCCTGACAGTAAAATTCTTCATTTCCCTTCCAAACTGAGACATTTCTCATCTCAGATTAAATCAAAGTAAACAGAAGAAAGTACCATGGTGGAAGAGACTATCAAAATAGATATATTTGCACAGGTTACATAAAGTAATCTCCCTCCTCCCTCCCAGTAGTTTCCTATATGCAGATCATTTCTACTGAATGATCTCTTGGAAGAAAGCAAAGAAAAACTACATCACAGAAATCTCAGTGTCTGGATTAACGTGGTACTGCCAAACTGAGCTGGAAAGGGCTCCTTTTCCATATCTCTCCCCCCCATTAGGTAGGTGAAGAGTGGTGTTTCCCAGATCAGCCTGCTTGCAGATCTTCCTTGGCACTGATCATTTATCCGTAATGTCCATAAAATAGATGCACTGTGCCTTTGGAAGGATTGTATTTTCCCAAATATGTGCTAGAAAATAAGTGAAGGGGCACACCCTTAGTACTTGGCCCCATCCAGCCTCATCGTCAGTACACTGTGCTGCTGTACTACAACTGCAGTTGGTCTCCTTTTCAGGAACCAAGCACAAACACTTCCAACAAATGTTCTTAAAGATAGGTTTGTTTGCCAAGTAGGGCTGCTTTTGACTTGAACAACAGTTGTGAGAAACCACTTTGTTTACATCGGAAACTAGAGAATAGACTTTCCAATCACTTGTCACATACCAGGCACACACTCATTAGCCATGGTGTTAGTGGCAGACAGAAGGAGAAAGTTCTCTGGAAGCTATTATTAAAATATTTTATTTCCCTGGGACTGTACACTGCCATGTGTTTTGCTGGCATCTCATAAAAATAAGACAAATATATATATATGTATATATAAAAGCTTTTTGTTAAAAAATAGGCATGCCTAAGAACTGGCAGCAGCATCATTAAAAGTGACACTTAAAAGGATTGTGAGTGTAACTACTGCAACATTCTTTATCTGGAAATGTTAAAGCAAAACATATGCTGAAGTCAGAGGGAATTTTGCCTAGAGGAAGGCCATGAAGGGAAACTGAGCAGAGATTTCAAGGTTTAACTCAGCAGGTAGTTGTGAGAAGGCAAATTTTGGGTACACCAGTTAAAACAAAACCTCATGGTGATATAACAATGTTTTTCAGTGGAATAGTGCCTGTGAGGGACAAGAGACACCAAGTTAAGTACTGACTTTGCTGCTGCTAATGCAGAAGGACAATGAGTCTCCCTCTGCATCACATAAGGATCTGGTTTTCATTTTGGGGTGCTCTAGTTACAGCCCTCCACTATTTCTGTACAACTGTGGGTGACACTGGACGCATGAAGAAGGATACCAGCTGACCCAGTAACACCGAACAGAATAAACATGAAGACATTGATCAAGTTGCTCTACTTGGAGAAGCAATAAATATATGGACTCGAATGCTTCCCTATCAATTCCCAGGTGTCCAAGTTCTACATTCAGCTTGTACAGACTCTCAGACTAATAATAAATAACCATCTCAGTTTCTCTGATCTAAGGACCACAAGCTGATGTGAGCACAGTCTGGATTGTAAAGAACAGTGCTAGTGGTGGACTCTATTAGGATATTTGACTTGACACTCTCATTCAGAAACTGAAACATACAAAAATGACACTCCAACATTTTAAGAATTAAGAACGGTGCAGGACACAGACTTCAAAGTATCAGTAGGGTACACTGTCCATGCTGCTGTGTTTCTGCTGCAGAGCCTTAAAGTCAGTTTTTGCCCCTCTGTTACTTAATGCTTTTTCTCAATTTCTTGGAAGAAAATAATAACAGATTATTTAACAGGGTGATAAAGGTGATGGGTGATCAATAAATGGGATATGTCGCTGGCTGAAAGCAATTTGCATGCCTTGTCCTGCTGACTGCAAGTGAATGTGCTGTCTGGGGTTCCTCTCTGCTAACTTTAGACATCTGCATCTGAGCAAGCTGCAGTTTCCTTTTATAGGCAGTGGAGAGAAGTAGGCATCTGACCTAATTCAGATGTCTAGAAGTGCCTATTTTTCTCAAGTGGAAAGAGAAATCTAGAGATGATGTTGATGTCTCACAGTTAGGTAAGTTGAACCTATCCTATGTGTTTTAATACAGACAAATGTAAAATGATTTGCATTCCTGATTAGGATGCAATGAGGCAGGTCATGTTTAAGGGTATGGGAGTGCCTTGGAAAGAATCTAGTCAGAAAATAAGTAGGTTTTCCTGAAGGATAATCAGAAGATAAGCTTCTATACATGAGTGTGAGAATCCTTGGACAAGTAGAGAGGGAAATGTCCACCAGGACTGGAAAAATTATGTCAGGTTTCTATTTGGCACTGTGTAATCACTGCAGGAGCACTGGGTTCAGATCAATTTACTGAAGAAGCTGATGGTCTGGAAAATGTTCAGAGAACAGAGGTTTGAATACTTAAGGGATTGGTAAATTTGTAAAGCCTCACAGCTAAAAAGGAGATGTCTGTGAGATGACTCAATGACAGGCTAGAAGTTTGTACTTGGTGAACACAATTAAGTGTGGGGAAACAGAGAATGGGATCTGATAGCTGGAAGCTGAAGTTGCAGAAATTAAGTCTAGAAATAATTTACAGATAACCTACAGTGAAAGCAATTAACCATTGGGATGACTTAATTCTTAAAGTCATTGGTTTTCAGTCACTAGCCGTTTTTAAATCAAAGCTGAGTGTTTAAAATATCCCGGTTCAGATAAAATGTAATTGAAGCGTATCTGAAGGATTATGTTGTGCTGTTTGTGAGTGTCAGACTGGATGAACACAATGCTCTCTACTCCGTAATATATAAATCGAGGTAAAATCCTACATTAAATATATGTGGCTCAATGATATGAAATACAGAGATACTCAAGAAAGCACAAACATCAGCACTGAACAGTAGTTTGGGCAGAGCACTGCAATCAAATTAGCAGTTTAGTTTCTGATCTGCTCATTCCTTCAGCACAACACTGTGTTGTTATCAGCCCAGATTTCCAGCCAGGATTCATTAGAAGGGTATATTCTCCACATATAATAATATACAGCAAGCAGGCAACTCAGAAGTGTAAATGGGAAGGAGAAATTATGTTTTGCAATGATAAAACAGATATTGGATGTGTGCACTGCAGGATGCAGCACAAAGCAGCTTAGCTGTAGTCAGCAGCACTTCCACTGAAGTACTGTTCAATAGGTGGGGGAAGTACAGAAGAACCTAACCTGTGCTTCTATTTAAAATAAGTGAAATGGTCTCAGATACTGCAGATATAAAGGACGAAAAAGCTTTAGAAATATTAACAGATATGGACAACAACAATATAAAAAAAATATCGTTCCATCACTGGAGCATTTTTGCAAATTTGTTTCTGATATTTTCTTCAAGATGTCCCATCTCCATCTCAATAAATCTACCATCCACCTCCACCTTCTGAAAGACTTTTCACAATAGTCCCATTCCCCCTGTGTCCTTATGGCCCACCAAGACAAAACCATGTGCTTCTTCTCTATCTC
Organism: Cyanoderma ruficeps; assembly: GCA_008694505.1. Classification (NCBI taxonomy): domain Eukaryota; kingdom Metazoa; phylum Chordata; class Aves; order Passeriformes; family Timaliidae; genus Cyanoderma; species Cyanoderma ruficeps. The sequence continues at coordinate 45,388,188 of VZDJ01007749.1, forward strand.
TTATCTATCTCTGGTTTGCCACCCACACCACCTGAGGTGTGATGCATTTGAGTTTGAGTTGAGGTGCATTTGGTGCACTCAACGTCTCAGGGCGGCTGCTGTTTGGTTTCTGCTGTTAGGTTCAAAGTTAGGAGAGCTAATAGGTGTATTTATCTTAATAGACTTAATGGGCTTACACATCTCCCCTGACCCCTGAGGCATTGCTTATATTCACAGTTATATTGTGCTGCCCTCCAAAATAACCCATCTGCCTGTGGAGTGGCTGCAGGGTGGGATGGTGGAATTGTTTGCTTCTGGGAGTTCTTAGGAAAACATAAGGTGGTTTGAGGTGCAAATGTGCCAGGGATCCTGCCAGCAGTTTAGTAGGATATGTGGCCACATGCCAAGGCCTGGGCTCTGGCACTGTTTATTTTAGTTGTTCAGATGCCCTGCTAGGGCTGCTCTCCTTCTCTCTATTCAAGATTTGCTTTTGAAATGTAATAATATCCTCTGTCAATTGGGACTGATCCACACCAATATGCTCAAAATTATTGGCAGAGAACTCTGAGCAGTCAACATGATCAAAGAGCCTTAACGCCTTAGAAAAATTAGCTAAAAATAAACAAACTCTGTGTACCATTTCCAATTAGACCGTATCCCACTCATTCCAGGAGAATTAACTAAATCCAGACTCTATTATGCTGCAAAAGCCACCTCTCCTCGGACACTAACTGCAAAATCAGAAGTTGATTTACTCTTTTCCTAGTTGTGTGGCAGCCAACATCATGATGCGAGGAAAATCATGCTGGGAGAAAGAATGAGACCAACAATAACAAACTGATATATTCCTCAAGGTTTAGGGTGCAAAAGGCTTCACAGTTAGTAGAATATGATCAGTCAAATCTATCTTGTAACAATAAACAATGAATCACAATTGTATAAAATGAGTTTGTTTTAAAGTGGACATTCAAAGGCATATAATCCGCATTGTTTTCATCATCTGTTTCTTATTCCTGACATTATGGCAGTCAAAAGCGATGCAAAATATTTGATCAAGATATTCAAAAGACTCTGAGTTTAGACATGACCAAAGCCCAGAAAGTTCATGTTTGCCTCAAAGATCGGTTTCCCTAGAATATCAGATATCTGCAACATCCTGGTGCTCACTGAATATGTCTCCAGTTTGGCACAATAAAAATAATGGTACCAGCAGCCTTCATGTCATCCTCAGGTGAAACAAAGGAAATAATAAGTGGTTAGGGAAAATTTGCTAGTTGTTTGAGTCGAGGTTGAAGCAATTTGGCTAAGAAATTTATGCTTTCCTTGCTCATGGTACTCGAGTTGGGTGGATGAGACTTTCTCAGTTTAGGAAAAACACTGAAAAATCTCAAGGCAAAAATTGCTTTCTTACCGTTTCTTTTTGCAATAATATTCTGAGGCAGAAGGTTTAATTATTTAGGACCTGATCAAAACCTTATGACTTCTGATCAGGAAGATAAGGGACACAAATACATTAAAGCTAAGGATTTTATATTTACTTTTTTTTTCTATTCAGAAATAGCTTTTTATGTAAATAGCTTTTATGTCACCACTGCTGCTGGATGTGTATTGTACCTAACTGCTTTGCCTAAAAGTTACTGAGAGATTTTTTTAAACTGGTATATCAAATAAAATTATTATTAATTGTCAGAATGTTGCAGAAATCGCTCTTTCAAATTTTTTTGTTTTATCCTCTTATTTCAGGCTGTGGGACATTCACCTTTCTGTCTTCTGCCATTGCTGCCATAAGTGGACTTCTGATGGGCTATGAGTTGGGCCTTATCTCCGGAGCTCTTCTTCAGATGAGCAGCATTTTAACACTCTCTTGCAAAGAGCAGGAGGTCATTGTAAGTTCCCTGCTTTTTGGGGCCTTATTTGCATCCCTTACTGGTGGATTTCTCATAGACAGATTTGGAAGGAGACTTGCTATTATTATTGCATCCTCTTTGCTTGTGGTGGGGAGTCTGATTTTGCTGCCCTATGAATCATACAAGATACTCATTGTGGGCCGGATTGCCATAGGTATTTCCATATCATTATCATCAATTGCAACATGTGTGTATATTGCTGAGATCGCCCCACAGCACAGAAGAGGCCTCCTCGTGTCATTAAATGAACTCATGATTGTGATAGGCATTCTCTTCGCCTACATTTCAAATTATGCATTTGCCAGCATATCTCACGGCTGGAAGTACATGTTTGGCCTCGTGATTCCATTAGGTGCTTTGCAGGCTATTGCCATGTATTTCCTTCCACCAAGCCCTCGGTTTCTTGTGATGAAAAATAACGATGAAGCGGCGAGGAAAGTGCTGGAGAGGCTACGGGAAACATCAGATGCTACTAAAGAGCTTACTGTGATTAAGTCTTCCCTGAAAGATGAACATCAGTATAGTTTCTTGGACCTGTTTCGTTCAAAAAACAACATGAGGGCCAGAATGCTGGTAGGACTCACTCTAGTGTTTTTTGTGCAAACAACTGGGCAACCCAACATTTTATTTTATGCATCGACGGTTCTGAAGTCAGTTGGGTTCCAGAGCAATGAAGCTGCCAGCTTGGCTTCTACTGGAGTTGGAGTGGTTAAAGTGGTCAGCACAGTCCCAGCCACATTTTTTGTGGATCAAGTTGGAAGTAAAACTTTTCTGTGTATTGGCTCTTCTGTTATGGCAATATCATTGGTCACTATGGGCTTAGTGAACCATAACATACATGTGAATTTCACCAAGGTCTGTAGAACCCAGTCTCCAGAGGATTTCTCTCTCCAGAGACCAGGAAACTTCACTGTCACCAATGGGAGTCTCAAGGACCTCTTTGCTAGCATGACTTCAACAGAAAGATTGTCATTTGATGTACAAAGCCCAGATGTTGCCAGGACAGGAGAACTGAACAGGACTGCCCTGGCAGGAGGCAAAAGCACAACAGGGTCTCACATGGAAAGTGAGGAGGTTCCTGTTGTCCTGAAATGGCTCTCACTGGCCAGCCTGCTTGTCTATGTTGCTGCATTTTCCATAGGTCTTGGACCAAGTAAGTGTTTAATTTTTTTAACTGTTTGTAACTTACATTATGAAGTGCTGGGATGGCATGCCTGGCTTGGCATCAGACAGTTCCTAAGTTGGGCAAAGCAGTGCTGTCTGCCAATATGCACTGTTATTGTCACAGACCATCCTGGTAGGCCTGGCATGTACTTTTTAGGAAGAGGTCTTGCCCCTTAGGGTCAATGATCTGATCTCCCTTCCATTTGGTGTAATTCATTGGTCCCTCTCCAGTCAAGAACTGCTGTTAGCTTAGTATAGCAAAATTGTTGAACCCCTGGCTATCTAATATCTTTCAAGTCTATTGTGTCCTTACACTGAGAAGGTAAAGGTTAAGATGTTGGGATTTGCTGCTGCTAGCTTCTAAACCTGAGACAATGATAAGCTCTAGACCTCTGTAGTGTATGAGGCCATCATCAAATCCACAAATTACCAACCTGTCTGAGTCCTGCTGAGGATCTGTCCCTCTGACTGTGTGACAGTCTTCAGGTATAGAAAACACATTCCAGGTATCATAATTCATGAGCAAGCTGTAGTACCATTGCCACTGCTTGGGTGGAACACCACGAGAGGGAGGACACAAGCATCTCTGTACAGCTGACTCTGTACTGCTGCACCTGCCATCACACTTGCATGGGTCCCACTCTCTCCTGAGGAGAGCATGTCTGTCGTTCCAAGGGACTGGAAATCAACTCTCTCCATTTTCTTTTGTTTTGTTTCAATAGCACTTGCATAATGTCGTACTTTGAAGGAGTTGACTTTTTAAGTCACTCTGCAAAACCCACATACCCAGTCCATTATTTATTAACAGACTTTATGTGCTTTTGCAGTCTGGCTCAAACTCGCCTTGCAAACAAACGGTACTCTCCTGTATTATTATGATAAAAAGCTTGCCACAAGGATACAACCCAACAATTACACTAACAACAACTCCCCTGCAGTATTTATTTATTTTAAACATTACTCATGAGGAGAGCAGTGTGAGATAAGCATTCACTGCCAGGGCTGCAAGCTTGACTGTGTTATTATAGCGTTATTCTTCCCCTTGAAGATTGTCTTGGGGCTGGATTCTGCTTTCTATGACATAGGTTCAAAACCAGGGATGAAACCCTGAAAAGAAAATGTTACTTGAACTTTTATTTGGGCATTACAAACATATATTCAATGACCCTTAGGGTGGGGTCATATATTCAGTCTTGGCTTCCTGCTGAAATCTGCTTTCCTGGTGACCTGGCTGCAAATGGGTTCTTAGTCATTTGAGTTGGCCTAATATACAGTTAATGAGAACAATCTCTATTTTCTTGAGGGCTACAAAAACTGACATATTTTCCAGGCAGATCTGAGAAGTCTCTGAGGCCAGTGCTTGTTTTTTGACCTCTTTCCTAACTTGAGAGCTCAAATGCTTTCAAACTGAAAATGGGCTCTCAGTTCCATCATGGAGAAATCATGGATAAAGCCACTATGAGGCAATTTATACTGACAGATGCATTTGCCTAGCAAGTGAAGGCCAGATCTAGCAGAGATACAGGTACTTCAGATTGCAGGTAAGTCCTTTCAAGGCATTTTTCTGCCTTTGAAAGTACACTGTTCAGTTAAAATTTACAGTATATAGAAAATGCAAGGGTTGAAGAACCAAGAGATTGTTGGAATCTGCAAAGGATCTATAATGCTTAAATAATCTGGATTTGGATGCAAGGGTATAATTTGTGTCTCATATACAGCCTACAACATCTCCTTTTTGGAGCCCTAATCCCTGAATGTATTTTCAAAGCCTAGCTTTCTTACCCTTGTGTAAAGGAAAAAAAAAATGAGCCCCTCTGCTTATGTAAAGTAGATCGTTTTAACATGTTTATCTTATTCATCTCTAAATCTGGTCTGTGGTCTGGACCAGGCTGTTGTCCATTGTCTATTCATTGGTGGGAAGGAAGCACTGAGGCTGCACTTGCTGGCTGCTGCGTCCAGGTAATGCCTGGGGCACCTGTGGACAAAAGCACTGCAACCCCTGTACCACTGTATTTTCAGCGGGAAACTCTCATGCAATGCCTGCCTCCATGCAATGGCTGGCTAAGGTGAAGGTGGTGTTGAGGACACCTCTCTCTGTAGATCAAATCATCATCTTTTGGACAAAGAGCAGAGAAGATCTTGCTCTTTTCCTTCCACACCACAAGGCCATTTCTGGAATAAATTCACCCACTTTATTTTGAGTCCATGTTGCAGTATGTTTTGTGGGTTTAAAGGACACTTTATGTAGGATCATTAGGAGATTACACTCTTCACAGGACAGATCACACAATCTGAGCTCTATCATCTTCTTTTTAACTACTTTGTAGTTCTTTTTACCCACTTTGTACTTCTTTTTACCCTTTTTTTTATTTTTTAAATTCTGGTCAAAGAGGTAGTTACAATAGAGATTGGTGTAGCAGACATTTATAAATATATTTTCCATGATTTCTCTTCTGTTGCCAAATTACATAAAGGAGACTGATTTTTTTAAATGAATTAAGCATATGCTAAATATATTTATTGCCCTTTATCAAAGCACCCAGGCGGCACAGTGATGAGCACTCAAAAATAGGCAATGAGAGATAAAAGTAATTTTTGCATTACAAAAGAATTCACAGACTAGCAAACATCTGCTTAGTCAATTTTTTGATTCTGGGGTGCTCTGTATTTATATCATCAGCCCTTACACAAGATAAAAGGAGTATATCTGCTGCTGTGTTTCAGTCTAATTATGTTTGATGAACTGCAATTCAACTGCTTGTTCACACTCAATTTCACACAATTATGAGGATGTTTTGTAGATGCAACAAATCAGTGTTGCATCACACCACAGAACTGCACGTGCCATTTCTCTTGGGGTGTTTGCAGAGGCGTTTCAAGGCGTTCAGTCACTGGCTAAGGGGGCTTGCTCGACACCCATGTTTGTCTTGGGTTACCCTTTGTCTGTGTGTCAGAAAGGACAAACAAGCATCGGTCATTCTCACGAGGGAATGATGCCTGCAGAGCCCTAAGGAAACCATTCCTGGCTGCCATGTGAAGGGTGAGGAGTGTGAAAGGGGCTCTTCATTGTTTCCAGCATGTTTGTGAAGAGAAGAATTGGAACCTGCTGTATGTGGACAGGGGAGGGACAGCAGAAGTCTGAGCCTGGCAGAAGCACTATGACTTTCACAGGGATCAGTGAGTGCAGGCTGATGAGTGTGGTGTGGAGGTAGATCACCAACTCATCACCCAAGCTAAAATGTGGTCACTCAGTGTGATCCTGGAAATTGATTTAACACAAAGGACACACAGAAATAATCTAATCATGGCTATGACCATGGATGACCACTTACCAAATGACAGAATTAATTGAAATAGTTTCAGAGCATCTCATTTGCCATTTTCTCTCTTCAAATCACTTGAGGGGCAAAAACTAGAGGTCCTTTCTCATAAGGAGGTGTCACTTCCTTCACTCACCACTGTGTGTGATACAACATGTTGGGATGCCGGAACGGGGAAAGCCATGCTCCTGGGATATCAGACTTATTTTCCAAAATAAGGCTGTAAATATAGGATTCCTATGTTTGGATGGAAGATGTGCAAGAGAGTTCTCTTGGTTAGCAACTGTAGGGGAGCTATAGCCTCTCTGAAACAGGGTGAGTGCCCAGAGCTCTGTTGCTCTCCTCACAGACCTGATGAACAAAATTCAGATGTCAGGTTTCACCCATTACCAAAGATCTGCCTTTCTGCCTTGACTATCTCCTGTTGCACCATTTATGATTGAATACTAAATAGCGACCACTTCCCTCCATATTTCCTGCATATCTCCTGAGTGAGAGGATCTCATCAGTAAGTAGCTGGAAGAAATATAGTAGCACCACACACAGGTATGCGGGGATGCAATGTGGTTTGGAGGCAATGCTCTTCATCAAAAAGAAGTCAGAATGGCTCCAACAAATCCTAGGCTGAGAAGCAAATAATGAGTCTGGACCTAAGCATCTGTTTTCCCAGTCTGAATTTGTTCTTGAAAATTAAAGGCAAGTGAGCAAGACAGGACTTGGGCAGTACTTCTTTACACATGTTGTGGGAGTGAAGTTCAAGGGAATCCATGAATGTCTCAGTGATTTTTTGGTGTGGAATGAGGAACATCTTTAATGACAGAGGGATGTCGAATGTGTGCATTTGGACTGCATGTATGGCATTGGTGCCTTGCACAAGAGCATTTCCTCTGCAAGCCTTTTAAACACATTTCTGTGTAACTGCAAAAGCATTTAGGCAGTTGGCCAATGAACTTTGGGATGATCTGCTGGAGAAAATCACATCAGCTCTGCTGGCTTCATGGTATTTCATGCTGAGCATGCAGATGAAAATCCACAAAAATGCCTGCAAGTGGGACTGAGGGGCAATTTCATGACATGAATCATCCTCAAAACCTCAAAACTTAGCTGTATAAAGTCCAAAGGTACTTATGTCTGCCAACCTGTGACGAAGATATTCTATTACTTCATGTCCTAGAGCAGCTGCCAGCTTTGTGTGACTCTTCAAAACCAAGGGATAAACTCTAGAGCTTCAAGAGATAAACTTCTTGGAGACAAACTCCTCTTTCAGGTGACACCTCAGAGATGCAGGGATGCCCCAGACCCAAGCACTTAGAGCCTTCTTTCCACACAGGTTGCTGTGGCCGCAACACACCCATGGCAAGTCAGTGTCTGCAGCTGGACAAGTGTTTCCAGGGTTTCAGGGTTTGGCACAAAGAATAACCAAATTTACCTATTCATGTAGATATAAACATCAAAATATATTTTTAACATACTTATGGTCAGCATATGAAATGTATAACCAGATCTAGGAAGAGGGGTTTAGAGCTTACTGCAAACCCAGATTTTCCACATGGCTGTTGCAGTCCCATTGAAGCATAACTCACACGAGTGGGTGCTTGTAGGGTTGGAAGTACTTTGGTATTGCTAAAAACCTGCTAAAAAGTGAAATTAAATATCCACAGGAAGCCTTCCCAGAGTGGTATATAATGGCCGCTGCAGCCACCTGCTGGCCTCAGCCATCAGGTGAATATTTCTGATTGGAAAACTGGAAAAAAGTTATGTGCTCTTCACTCTTTCTTGTTAGCTCCTGAAGTGCACACATTACCTACAAAACAGGAAACCAGCTGGCTGCAGGGAGCAACACAGCAGCGTCCAGGGCTGTGAGGTCCAGACCCTCAGTGGATGCAAAGCAGGTCTGCAGACCATGTAGAAGGGGAGGATGAGCACAGGACCCACAAAATGGGGACATTGCAGTTTTGGGGACAGTACTTCCCCCCAGCATGGGTCTCTGATGGACTCTCAGCCCCTCACTCATAACCACTTCAGAATAAAGCTCCTCCTGCATTTGGGGATCCCTAACATCTCCTTTCTCTTCTTGTGTGTATGCAGAGGCGCTTATAGCAGGCAGATTCAAAGCTGTTGGAGCAGGCACAAGAGAGGATAAACACAGGTGAACAAACCAGGGGCTTGTGATCACTACAGTCACTTCCTTTATCCTAATGCAAGGGTGAAGGGTGGCAGGCCACCAAACGTGCCAGAAAGTTTTACTAGTTTCACACTGGTTAGATTTGTCCCACATGAAAGACCGAGGATTGTGGCTTTGTTCTCTTTTGTTCACCTTCTCCCCAGAAGGTGCAGGGCTGTGGTCTCCAGCAAGACTGTGATGCACCATCTTGTTGCTGTGGGAGCTTTCTGTGTGGATCATCAGCCCTGGGAGGAGCAAAACCAACACAGAGAAGTTGGTAAAGACGAGCCCCTTGTGAGGACACACACTGAGAACAAGTTTTCACTGATGAAAGCATAGTTTAGGATGATAGATGTCCATTTCTAGTTTAAACCTAGGCAGATGTGTCATATTGAGTATATCTGAGTTAAATTTCTATCAGCTTGAATGAATACTTTAAAAGTGAGATAATTTGTACCTAAAATGGAACAGATGTTTCAAAGTGTTTGGGAATCCAACTGATGCAGGAGCCAGATTCCTGGGATTATCAACAAAGGATAATATTGTCTCCACCAATGGGGGGCTTTCAGACCCCTTCTCTCTAACTCAGGGCATGGTGTGAATAAAGCCAAGGCTGTGGGTTCAACCCCCGTTCAATCCCTGTACGAGCCACTTAAAAGTTGGACTCGATGATCCTTGTGGGTCCCTTCCAACTCAGAATATTCTGTGAAACCTGTGAAATCTGTGACCTTTCCTTTGGCACAATGCTCCCTTCCTTACTGGCTGTTAAAGGAACTTTAGGATAACCAGGAAACTAAATTAAACAGTATTCCACAAACAGTATGCTTTAACTTTTGGCCTCACAGTTAGACTAGATGGTCATTGTATGTCCCTTTGTTATGAATTATTCTATTCTATTCTATTCTATTCTATTCTATTCTATTCTATTCTATTCTATTCTATTCTATTCTATTCTATCCTATCCTATCCTATCCTATCCTATCCTATCCTATCCTATCCTATCCTATCCTATTCCCATGTAAAAACCCACTTGTTTTCTCTGTGTCTTATTGTGAGCTGTTGGAGTCGTTTAAATGTAGATTTAAACCCATGTTGGGGAAAGTGGGGAAGAAGGATTGGGCAAGAAAGATCAAGGAGGTTGGAAGAAAGCTCAAGGCTTCACAAGAAAAGTGAAATAGAGATGAAGAAGGAAGTAAATCCATCCTCACTCCATCAATCTCTTTCTTATACAAACTTCTGTAGTTTGTGGTAGTCTCTCTGTGTTTCACTGGACTAATCAAGGAAAGACCTAGAGCTGGAACACTGCCCTAAAGCCCAGATAACTATATTGGAGGCAAATTTAGTCCCTTTGACTGTGGTCCTGTGATTGTTAGATTAATTGGCTACCTGAGTTAAAGCATGATTCATTAGCATAGTTAAAGGCTGAACCTTTTACATGTCTTTCACCTCAGTCATTAAATGCATCTGTAACAAAACCCAGAACAGCTGGTTTGACACATGACACTCTACAGCCCAGGGACTCAATCACAGAGGTCATATCTCTTGCCATCCTGAAAATCCAGATTGCATAGGATGCTTTTTCTCTGCCCCTTAATGCTCTTGGGCTTAATCTTGGCCACCTGAAACTGGAAAATCTTGTGGGGATGAGAACCATCAGAGTGGAAATTCTGAACCTTCCGTGGATTTAGTTGGCTGTTCCTGTGTTTTGAAATATTGTAAGCTTAATGGTTTTGCACTGTCTTGGAAAACACCAGTAAAAAAATTCAGATACCTAGAATTCACCTCAGTATCTCCTACATTAAAACAGTATTTCAAGCTTTTAAAAGCATGTGGTTGTCGTATTAATTTATAGTGCACAGGAGTCTGATGTTAACATTCATGCTCAACATTGCTTTGTATGACATTTGTTTACAATGTTTTATTTTTGAGTTTCTGCATTTTTCACAGCAGCTGTGGCCTGACCTTAAAATTCACAGAAATGAGAAGCATCAGTTTTATGTTTTTTTATGGTTTACTCTGGAAAATGGGGTAGTGGTAGGGACTAAATCAATTACTCAAAACCAATCAAGTGCTTAAAGGCTATGTTGGAATTTAATCAAGATAATAAACCTTGGGAATATGCATGTTTCACTGAGAAACAGTACAGAAAGTCCTATTACAGATAATAAAAAAAATTATCTTGGATTCTTTGTTTTATGACAAGATTCCTAGCACTGTTTATTTGTACTGAATCATCTTTTAATGCATGTATCCATGTGGTTTAAATATGACACTCCACATGCTTATCTAGTTCATCATTCCTGTGTTATTCAAATACTGCCTCACATGGCCTTTATTTCACACTGTATCTGTACTACCAAGCTGCAGGAGAAAGACAAGGCACAACCAAAATGAAAAATAAACTAAGGGTTGTAAATTGCCTACTTCTCCCTATTTCCTTGCCCCAAATAAAGTTTATCTGAAGCCTCTTGTTAACACATCAGTTATCCCAGGAATAGGTTTGCCGTTTCAAAAGCTGATTGGTAGTAGTAAAGTGCAAGCCAATTTAAGATATTTTTGGATAGATGGATGTTAATTATAGGATTTCAAATTGCAGAAGGTGCTTTCTAAAATATCAGATGAATACGTTTGTCTTATCTCACTTGATAAAACCTACAAATTTGGGGGGGCTTTTGTAAGTGTCAAAAAGGTCACAAGAAGGAAAAATCTCTTTTGCAGTACTGAGACATGGGAATGTCAGTGGGAGCTTCTTAATTGTTTTATTAGGTTACTATATTTCAATCCCAAGGCTGAATTTAAGCTGTATATTGAAGTGCACCTGAAATCAGAGACATGATTTTCACTGATGTTTATATTCCTGTTTATAACTCTAATATGTTAATGAGGAAAAGTCTTGGTGGATCAGGCCAAAGGCTTTGCCCTGAGAAACAGAGCCCTGCCTACTGTGAAAAGAGGGAGAGACCACACTGTGCCCCAGCCACTCTTCCTATGTCTCTGCAATGACAGTGCTTCAATCTGTTGTTGAAAAGGTAGGTGACTTCCTGTGGTTTGGCATTTCATGCCCCACTTAAAGAGGGATTTGAGTCAGTATCCTGAGCTTGGTGCTCTGAGTTTTGTAAAAATCTCTTTACTAATAGTTCTGTGTTAGTAAACCCATTGACACAAAGGTACTGCTTAAGAGAAGTGGAGCCTGTGCTTAAAATTATGCACAGTTTTAAAGTTAAGCTCAAATTAGTTTCCTTAACCATGTTCTAGGAGACAAGACCATTGTGATACTGAAATCTGGGAAAAAGTTTCCAGGTCATCTGTCAAGGTTTATAAAATCCAGTTTCCTTCAGGAAAGAGGGCTGGGGAAGAATTTTTTATAGGAAAGCTGTTCTTGGGCTAGCTTTATGCAGAAACTAAAACTTGTCAGTAGGACTTCAAGTGCAAAGCCAGTATTTAATTTCATTTGTAAGGTTCATGAAAGTAAAATATGTATTTTAAAGTATGAGAAAATAGTTATGCCAAAAAGGTAAAAAAGTGTAATCAATCACATAACTTACTGGCACTGCTGAGGAAGGTGAGATTGTTAGCCAAAGCACAGAGAGCACAGTAAGTCAGGGCATGAAATCAGGAGACTGCTTCTCCCATGGCATCCCAGCTCCTGTGTCACACTGAGCTCTGGGAGGAAAGCCAGGAGGATTTTCTCAAAAGGAAAGGGCATGCAGGAAGGCACCCGGCTTCTGCTGCCTTTGAAAAATCAACCCTAAGTGCAACCCTAACTCTTATGGAAGAAACAGAACTAAAAGACACTTTGTGGTGGTTAAACCCAGAGCCATCCCAACTTTCACCTCACTGCCTTCCTCCAGCGGCAACTAAAGCAAAGCATGGGCATCAGTTTCCAGTGAGGAACTTAAAAAAACCTGGGTCACCACAGGCCTCTCTAAATTAGTCACTGTTGTAAAACATTGCTTATCTTTTCCAGTGGGAGTTTTGTGAGGCATGTGCACAAATAGATCTCTGCTCTTCAAGAGCAAAGGCCTAAATTGCCCCCAGTTGCTGTGTCACAACAGGTTTTTTTTCTGTTGTGCAACCCCTCAAGGACCACCGGTAGCCCTTGGGTACTGGAAAAACAGGTTCACTTATCCCACCCAACTGAGTAATTTCTCCTCTGCATACTTTGTAGAAGTGAAATATGTGAAAAGCCGAATTAATTCATGCAGAACTTCCTCATGCATTAGGGTTTCTGGCTTCTGCACTCATTCCTCTGCAAATGCCTCAAAGGATTATCCTGGATTCAATATTCTAAGCAAATAAACACCTGCAAACAGGTATACATATTTCAGGTTTTAATTAAAAGGCCTTTTTTGGATGGCAGTATGTGTTTTATTATAATAAGCACATTCTCCCTTGAAAGCTTGTTTAAATTTTTCCTTTCTCTCTCTCTCTCTCTCTCTCTTTTTTTTTCCCCTTGTCCTTTCTGCTGCTCTGTGTGTTGTTCTGTCTTGATGGGAGAATTTGAGTGTCTACATAACAAAGGATGAGAGAAACGGTGACTGTGGTATCCAGTTGCAAACAGAATTGTCATCTCACACATCAGTTCAAAACAACTTCTCTTAAGTTATCTGAAAAAAGGTACAGTCTATTACATATGTGCCAACAGTAAGGCTTTTTAACTCCAGCTGGCAATTAAGTACCTCACAGCTTCTTGCTCACTCTTTCCCTTGCCCCTTGCCCACTAGGAAAGAGAAGTGGGAAAAAAAAGTTAAACCTCATGGGTGGAGATAACAGCAGTTTAATAATTGAAATAAACAAACAAAAAGAATAATTGTAATTCTAATAATGATTATAACAATAATACCAATAATTGTGATGAAAAGGGAAGAGACAGAGAGAGAGAGAGAGGAATAAAACCCAAGGGAAACAGGTCATGCACTGCACAATTTCTCACCTCCTACTTACTGATGGCTAGACTTTTCCTGAGCAGGGATCAGTGGTTCCTGGCCAATTCTTCCCAGTTTATAATCTGGGAATGATGCTCTATAGTATAGAATATTCCTTTGGCCAGTTCCTTTCAACTGTCCTGGCAATGCTCCCTCCCAACTTTCTTGTGCACCTGCTCACTGGGAATGGAAAACTGGGCATGGGAAACTGAAAAGTCTTTGATTTAGGGTAAGCACTACTTAGCAGCAACTAAAGCATCAGTGTGTTATCAGCATTGTTCTCATACTAAATCCAAAACATAGCACTGTACCAACTACTCAGAAGAAAATGGACTCTCTGTCAGCTGAAACAGGACCATTCTACTGATAGATTTTCTGCTGAGCACTTTTGTTGGGCAAGATGGTCTACACATCACATTAGCTAAGAGAATTCTACCATTTCTAGGTCCTTATGTATCTATCATCACTTGTCCAGTAATTCTTCAGATGGGAATCACCTCCTCTAAGAAAGCTCATTTGTGACTATTCTTTCCCAATAAAAATGGACAGTAATTTAGGACTACTGAAAACAGATTTAAGTATATATTGGACACCTTGCATTTGAAAGGAAAGCCCATATGACCCATAGCATTTCTTTTGAGTTCATGGAGATGAAAATTTGAATAGTAAAAAAAAAAAAGCAATAAAATGCAGACCTACAGTGGTGAGAAGGTTAATAAAGGGAGGATCTCTAGGAAAATCAGATGTGAATTGCATCTCACTGCCCTCCTCAACTGGCCCAGAGCAAGGATGATGGAGGGAATGCTTTGGAATCAGTATCTTCCCCCAAACCCCTCCTGCTGCTCTATCATAAACTGGAGGAGGCATGAGTGATTTCAATGGTCCACTGCAAGTTTCTTTAAAAAACCACATGGGAGTGCTCAGCCTGTCTATTAGATGGTGATGCAAGTAGTACAAACCGTGGGCAGAAATTTTTATGTACTCTGATACAGCCTCAGAAAAAAAAAAGGATTAAATCCCACTTGTCCTAATAATGTTACTGCAAGGAGTCAGCCTAAAGGGTTAACCATTAGAAACAGAATTGTGGTGTCCCAGAAGAAAAAAAGAATTTAGATTTGCCACACCACATCCGCTCCTTCTGCATCATCAGTGGCATCAGGCATCTTGCAACCGGTAGTCTGCTGCTTGGAGAGAAGCACCTCTGCAGCCATAGAATTAAAGTACATATTATTGCCTTCATCTGCAGAGATCAGGGTCCAGCCAGAGGCACGAGATTAGCTGAGGCTTTTCCTGACTCCCCCATCTCTCAGCAATACAGCAATTCCATTCATTTTAATGTGTACACACAAGGTAGGACTTCACCCTCTCAGGCAGGCTCTCTGCTGGCAGCTTACTTGCTCTCCAAAAAAATGCAGCTGTTCATTTGCTCTATATTTGCCAGTTATTAATTTTGAGTAGCCACTTCAGTTTCATTTTATGGGGCAGAGCCAGAGAGAAGGATGTCTCTCATTAAGCAAAGTCATAGATTTTTAACGCCAGTCACAATCGTCTACTTTATCCTCTTGCACAAAACTGTGGGCAGAGTTAAGTCCAATTTTGTGTCTCATATCTCCTTTATCTGCTTTGAAAAAGGACCGACTCCCTTCCACCCTCTCCTTTTTTTCCAGTTTAAGGATCCCTCACTTTTGCCAGCCCCCCAGATGATTTTCACTGGATCTGCTGTGAAAGCCTTTGCCAGAGCTGCATTATGTGGGTGCTGGGAGCCGTGTTGGGACAGTGCTGGTGTGTGACAGCAGCACGTGTCCCCCAAGCCCAGCTCTGTCCCAGTTCTGCGTGCCCTCACAGGCACACACCTCACCACCACACACACTCTGAAGGCTTGTGTCATCCCCTTGGATGGCACAATGTGCCCTTTGAAATCAAAACCAGCTACTGCTGAACCTGGCCTTTAGTGGGAAGTGGTTGGCCACCTGGCTACTTCTGGTAATACCCAGCAAAGCCAGAAGCCAGGAAAATGAAAAACATGTTGGGTTTCACAAGCCTGGAATACAAATCTGGTCTTGGCAAAGCCAGTCATTAGCCAAGTCTTGCCATCTCATGGCAGCGTTGCAGTGGTTTATTTGCATCCTTCCCCAGCACTGATCACTAGTTACACGCTCTTAGATTGTCTGTGTTACTTCATGGGATAATCCCTTATCTTCCCTTGGACCTTGTTTTGTTAACAGCCCAGTCCTCCTTTTCAAAATCTAAAATACTTCTGCCCACTTCCCTCCCAAGCTGTAAGTCCAATTAGTCGCTTTCCAGAGTTTATACCTCAGAAACCTGAATTCTTTCAAGTATTGCAATGGCAATTTTCTGAATCTCACCATAAAGAATTTGGTCTCACACAATACAGGTACAGGAAAAAAATGCTAAGCAACAAATTAATACCGAGGGAATCTAATATTTCATTAATAAGAGCTGCTGAGCAGCTTCCAATTTGCTTCTACCTCCAGGCAGGAAAAGGTCAAAACAAGGACGTTTTTCGTTCATGTACCTCACTCAAATGTTGAGTACCCTCAAGCTCACAGTATTTCTCAGTTATTCTCAGATTTTTTTTGCTTCTCTGATGTGAGTATGTTAATTTCCTTTTTTAAAAATTTATTTACTGCATAGCAGCAAATTAAGGAAGTAAGAAAGTAAGGAAGAAAGGAAGAAAGGAAGGAAGAAAGGAAGAAAGGAAGACATCACATGAAGTTTGAGACGTCTCTTTGCTTACAGCCCAGGTGTAAAGTTCATTAGTTTGGCCATGTTGGCTCAAACAAAAACTCCACTTAATCAGTGTGTTGCCCTGCCTCCAACCATATAGCCTCCAGGCAATAACAAGTGCTGAGAGACAATGCAGAAGAGGACACCCTGCAGAGTGCACAGTTGTCCTTCTGCCATTCTGTAGTTTAGAAAACTTCAAGAAAAATATTGAGGAATTATTTTCACTGTTGTGAACAATAGTTCTGGATAGATCTTTTTCCACACATATGGAGAAACAATGTTTTGACACCCAGCATTTAATGATTTAACTGGCCAATATTTTTCATATTGGAAGTATCTTGTGAAAGTGTGTTCCACGGCT
Source organism: Cyanoderma ruficeps (assembly GCA_008694505.1). Classification (NCBI taxonomy): domain Eukaryota; kingdom Metazoa; phylum Chordata; class Aves; order Passeriformes; family Timaliidae; genus Cyanoderma; species Cyanoderma ruficeps. The sequence continues at coordinate 45,404,756 of VZDJ01007749.1, forward strand.
GAAATACACATTGTGTGAAAAAGCAAATGTTTCTGCCTCACCTGATGGCTGTATCTGGTGATTTCACTTGGGTTCTCTTGGTTTGTATGTTTTAGAATGTGACTAAATCCATTACTCTTGACCACAGCACTTGACCAAAGCTCTTTGAGACTGAAAAGCACAGTGGCTCATTCGTTTCTAACCCTGTGTTCCTTAGCTCTTTCAAAATGGCATGGTTTTCCTGAGGAGTCTTCTTCAAGGCACTGTACACATGCCCGTTCCCAGCTGATATTAGTCAACTTTATCATGGCTACAGCTAGGAGTTTGGTACAGTCTAGCAGATCCCTTCCTGCATCCCAGTGGAATGTTTTCTTTAATACTGGGATGTCACTGCCTCCATCCCTGGCCTCTCACCCTCTCATCCAGCACACTCAAAATACTTGGCTGCCTGATGATGATATTGCAAGTTACATTTCAGCAATCATACTGTGTCTTCTTTGTCTGGGCACAATGTACACATTTTCTAAAGTCATTACCTATTTCTAACAGTTTTCTTTATTCAGTAGTTTATCTGTGCTATTTCTCATTTATTTGGTTGTATGTATATTTTAAGCCTTTGACCGTGTAGTTTAAACATCCTCCCGAGCACTGCTGAAGCCCTTACCCTGATCTTTATAGAAAGTAGGTTTATGTTAATATTGTCCTCCTTTCAAAACAAAATGTGGTAGGGTCTTGGCCTTTCCCTTTCTACAAGAATATTGAATTTTAAATGGTATAACCAGTGTATAGAGAACATCTTGGTCATGGTTGCATCTTGAACTACCCAGGCTCAGCACTGAAGCATGATTTGCCTTTTTTTCTCTCATTAAATATCCAACAGAGTGCCAAAACGAACCTCATCTCTGGTATGCAAAATGTAGTCCTACCACTGTGCTCAATTATGTGATTTATTCATTCTTAATGGGACTAGCTGAAATCTTCCATTACTATTCTGTTTCCTGCTTGTACAGCCACTGTTACTCTGTTTAGAGGTGGATGTCACCATCCTGGTCATGGGGCTGTTTATTATATCTGAATCCTCTGCTCTTTCCATTTGGGCAAGGAATATCAGGCCATCTAGTTTCTGTGATATTTAATGAAACAGTTAAGCTTCCTGATCCAATGCAGTATTTCTGTCTGCATTTGCAGTGTGTGTTCTTTTCTCTGCATTGTACCATAATAAAGGACCGTTAAACTGCACAATTTTTCTTAACTGCTGTCAGCACACAACACAGTGCGGGTCAGCAAAGGTGAGTTAATGCCTGCAGCAACAAACCCCCCAGCTGTTGAATCGAGCACAGAGAATCATGCTGTCCAGCCCTTAGCCCCATCTCTTACCTACATCTGACCTGGGGATCACCTGCTCTTTTCCCATCCATTCCATTAACACCAGCCAGGGGTGGCTGGAGCAGCCACTGAAACCTACAGAGTGTGTGTAGTGTGGTTACTCTCGCAGCATCCTTTGGAAATTCTGCTGGATTGCACAGCAGATGGAGGGGTGGGGAGGTGGAGGGTGGTATTTGGATCCTCTTTTCAAGGACAGGCTGATTTCACCTGCAGAATGCCACTGCTTAGGCTGGCAAAGGCAGAGCACACAGGTGGCTTGGCAGTGACTTTGGGAGCGTGAAGGTTAAATTTCTGCAGGGTTGTGTGCACAGCACAGAAGGCAGCAGCAGTCATTGTGAATGGGAGCCTGAACCTAGCTGCTGGTTTCCCCAGAGCAAGTCACATCCCCGCCATACCTACAGCAGCTGCTGTTTTTTGGCAAAGGTACAAACAGTAAACACAATCCCAGAGAGGTGCTAAAAGCAAAGAATTGATGGTTATTGCTGCTTCGGCTTGGGGAAAGTAGTAAACAGACTGCAGTGTCAGATTTCTACAACTCCTCTTTCTCCTCGAGGGAATGAACTTATCCACTCCTTGCCAGCTAAGCAGAGGTCAGGGCCATGCCAGCAGGTGTAGAGACCATTAGTAGACACGAAGAACAGGCCTGGTGCCTTGGTGGCATCGGTCTAAGCTAAATAAGTGATTGCAATAAAAGCAGTTAACCACTATTCCAGCTGATGCAGACCCTCAAGTGTTTTGGTTTCTTAACAGGAAAATAACACAATTCAAACCTCCAGACAAATTATCAGTTAGGCTGAAAGGGCCAGTCTGTCACTGGAAAACTGCATGGCATTTGAGTTGCCACAGTGCCACACATTTCAGCTGCACCATGAGCCATCCTCCAGTATCCAGAACACATCTTTGTTCATGGAAGTTGGTTTATGTCGAGCAGAAACTGGGTTTGGATTCTTTCAACCTTTATTTTAATTCTAATGTGATGGTAAATATCCCTTTTGCCAATATTTGATGTGTAACAATTTTTGCAGCCGATGTTGTGTGCTGGCTGGCAGGCCATCCTGTGGAGATGAACTGCAGGGGCTGTGAATGCACACCTCAGAAGGGCTCCTCTGCCTCTTGCTTACTTGCTGCTTTGCTTTCCAGGTACTGAAGTGTTGTGATTAACCATGTTTGTTTCAATCGTCCTGTCTTGGTTTTTTGTTCCTTGCCGAGATTCAAGGTTGTTAGAAATCCCCGGCCCTCTAAAAGCCCCAAGCCGTGTCGCAAGAAAGAAGCGGAGTCCTTCAAGGCCTTGTTCTCAGTTCTCATGTGTTGTTTATTATTTGGTATCTCACAATTTGCTCCGCAGCCAGCTGAGGTCCGGACAGCGGCTGGGACACGACGCGACTGCCCACTGATGGGGTGTTGCTTGGTTCTTATACAGATAATTACGTGCCCACTATTTACTATTTTGTACCAATGTGTGATATCTATACTAAAATGGTCATTTCTACCCAAATCCAATAGCCTAGAACTACTTTGTGTCATCACCACCCCAGAGGATGGAGGACGAAGAAGAAGGAGAAGGATCTAGGGTAACACCCTAAATCCTCCATGTTGTCCCCCATTCATCTCTATTCTAAGAATTCCTAAACTACAAAATTTCTCACCCCGTGCTGTATAAACTACTACTTTCACACTTTTGAGGTTTGTAATTTCTCTCTCAGTGTTGGAAGCTTCTCCCATGGACTAAAATCAAACTCGGTGTCTTTCTGGACTCTGTGCCAAGGTCTCCAATCCTCCTGGACCAGCTCCACACTCCCCTATCCAGGGTCCGAACTCCCTTGCTCAGGTCCCAGGTCATCCAAAGGGATGCCCTGGACTCCAACAGCCCTGCTACTGAGGGGTTGCAAAATACAATCCTGACATCCTCATGAATTTGCTCAAGTGCCGGGCCAGCTGGCTTGGCAGGGAAAAACACCTGCTTGAGAAGTCAGTTCACTTCTTCTTAGCTCCTGCCTCATCTGTAGGCACACCACAGAATGTGCTGAGGGTGCTGCTTTACAGCAACGTTTGTCTTGTCAGCAGCAAGTGTGTTAAAGCTTGACGTGATTCAAGTCATTTAAAAAAAACCCAAAAACAAAAGCCTCTTTATGGCTGCTGCTAGACATGGAGGGTGTGTTATGGCCACTTGACTATGCCCAGCAGGGTTAAACCATTATGAAGTGTGGTCTTGAGTCTCTGTAATAAAATTATCACTCTTCTGGGTCACTCCCATGGTGATAGTGAAGCTTTTTTTTTTAATTTATTTTTAAAGAAATATAAAAATCTGGGCCAAGTCCGCAAAATTTTTTTAAATTCAAATGTATTGTATAAAGAAATCTAGAATTTGCTCAAATCTGCTCTGTTGACTCCAAATTCAGAATTTTTTTCAGCTAGTCCTTTTTCGTTTCCTCTTAAAGCACCTTTTTTCTCCTACCTTAACCAGTGCTGTTGCACAGGAATTCTACAAGCATCCAAAGCGTGAAAGACAGTCGTGAAACACACTTGGACATATAGAAGCCTATTTTTGAAATGTATCTTTTAGACTGCACAGTGCAAGTGTTCTGGGTAAACTCCCATCTGTCATTTTGCAGAAATAACAGCACAGATGAGCAGCTTATAATGACCACGTCGAAGGGTCTGAAGACATGGGTCATCCATGTGTACCTCGCTGCTCTTGTGGCAGCCATCTGCTAACCCACAACCTCTCCACACAGCAACCTCCTGGTAATGCATCCTGCTTGGATGGAGGAGAGGGTGGAGCAGGTTTTTGGCTGGGCTTTGGGTTTGTTTGGGTGGGGGCTTTTGTTCGTTTGTTTTCTGATAATCAGAAACTTTACAAAAATGTGTCTTTTTATATTTTTATTTTTTGTTCTTGCTATCAAGGTGATTGCAGAATCAGCTCTTCATGTCTGAATTTGCTTTTGTGAGCTAGCAACACTAGCATTTAGATCACCTGTGGTGTGGCGTGATATGAAGGAGTCAAAAATCAGTCCCTCTCTCTTCATTTATACCTCAGCAATCTCATTTGTGGAGCAGAGAGCTGGAATAGCAAGCATACTTCAGTGTGGAAGGTTGATTTATAAGGTGGCATAAACACACAGTGCCCCTCTGAGGCTGAAGATTGCTTTGGTTTGCTGCCCCACTTCCATTAGTGTTATGTCACTCGAGAGTTATTTAGTCAGAACTCGCTTTCATACCCAGATGTGCAGTCAGAGCTCACCTTCCCAGCCAGTGCCACCTGTCACTGGCTCAGGGCACCCCCTGAGCAGGGACGAAGGCATGGTGACCTGAGGTGATGCTGATTCCTGCACATGCTGCCTGCAGAGTGTGGGCCCTCACAAACCTAACCCCTTGAAAATCAACTTATTCTTTCAGGTGGCTTCATCTGAATCCATGGACTGCCTAGATTTACAGTAAGGAGAGCCATCCTCCAAAGAAACTTTTTTTTTTCCTTGTATTTCAGTGTCCTGGTTGGTCCTGAGTGAAATTTTCCCCGGTGGGATCAGGGGACGGGCCATGGCTTTGACATCTAGCATGAACTGGGGTATAAATCTCCTCATCTCCTTGACGTTTTTGACAGTAACTGGTAAGATTTCTCTGTGTCCTTCCAAGTTGATATTCTCCTAGTGGGCGAAATAAGTCTCTCATATACAAAAGCATTGCTAAAATTGCAACTGTGAAAGCCCAGGAGACAAGATCTCTGTTTATATGTCGGTGTAACTTCACCATTCCCACCACACCTTTGTTTGTGGCAGTAACACCAGCCTCACAGTGCTGGCTGTCAGACCACCCTGCAGGTCAACTCCACAGGCTGTGAAACTCAGGTCTTAAAAACACCCATTGCCTTGGTTGGTTGAAAAAACATAATGTTTAGGATTAAGTCCTGCATCTTCTGAAATCAATGCAAGTTCTGTTCTAGATCAGACCACAGCTTTTCTGATCAGACATTTTTAAACACAATCCCATTTAATTCATTCCTTTTTGCAGGAATGTCTTGGCTTTCAGAAAGCTTACTTTAGAAAAAAATGTCTTTGTGAGGTAAAACTCTTTCATGTTTGAATGTGAGAAAGTAGACTACCATATATGACTTCTAATGTGATGATAATCAAAGGGGAATGTTAAATGCTGGAATTTATTGAGTAGCAAATTCATTTTTCTGATTTTATAGTATATGAGGCTTTGCAAATTTTAGTTTTCAATCCTATTGTGAGGAAAATTTGTTCTGAAAATCAAAAAATATAAGAGAGCAGAAATTCCAGGTTTCTCTTAGGTCTACATTACTCTCCACCAGAGACAGACAATCAACTCACAAAAAGTCAAGGTAGTTTTCACCCCATTAAATGTTTTTTGAGACAGATTTGAAAATGAGTGTGATCTATTACTAGAATGGGTTTCACATTTGTGGCTTTTTTATTTAAAAAATAAAAAAAGAGAGTAAGTGAGAGAGAAAGTAAGAAAAATCAAAATCCTCCATCCTGAATACCATTTTATTAAAACTAGGGAAAATGATGACAGGTAAAGTTCACTGTGCTCACACTCTCGCTTTAATTGGATCAAGGGTCTTCTTCAAAAGGAAACCATCCCCTTACTCCCACTCACTGCCCATCAGTTTGCATCACAGAACTGCACTCCTGAACTGCACAAGCTTTTGGACAAAACCAAACAAGAAAATGCATATTGTAGGCAGTTCAGCTGCCAACACTTGCTCAGCCCTTGGACCAGACTTGATTTACTCCTAAGGAAATGTCCCCAAAACCACATGGTGCAGATCTCAGGTGCTCAGTGTCAGCTGTTTCACTGGGGGGGTCCCCTTTTGTCATGCAGTGTTACTTGTTAATGTACACCTCCTGTTATCCTGGTCTCAGTTTCAAAGACTGTAAAGCCACAGTAACTCCCTTGGCTTAACTGGATCTAATCTGGACTTATGAAAGTGTAAGCATGAGAAAATATGTACTCCTCGTCTGTGGCAGAAAGGCAGGATTGGGGGTCCTATTGCCAAATGAATACACATGGAGGTCACAGTGGCCAGCAGCATCCGCACTTAGGTGCTGATGCAGAGGTACCAGCTGGATTAGAAGCTTCAGCTGCAATTTTCAGCTCATGACACAATTTATGTCTCAGCTGTCCAGGTTTATCTTAGCAGGGAGGAGGGCTAAGGGGGCTGCAGCAGACTGTTTGGTTTGTATACACTTTATTTTCCAGAGGCTGCAAAGTGCATCCCTTGGCCTGAGCATCTACCTGACTGTAGGCTCAGAAAACCACTAGTTCTTGGATGGCCCCATTAGGAGTTCACACTTGGATCACTTTCTGGCACAGCACCCATGATTCGCAGGGAAAAGGCTGGGCACTGACAGGTGGGGAGGATTAGCTGGAGACAACTGTAATAGTGTGAAAAATGCTTGGATTTGCTCCAAGAAAGAATGTGCACCAAAACCAGACACAGGCAAAAATTCAAGGCACTCATGATCCCCACTGCCTTCTCACAAACCAGTAACAATGGCTGCTCACTCTTTTCATCCAGAGTGATTTCAAATAAAATAAACCAATATGTTCGTGCTAAGTGGGCCAATATGAACTCATTAATTTTTTTTTCATAAGGAGTATTAGACAAAAGAAAGCCACTCTTTTTTTTCTATATATATGAGCTAAGTATAGCAGCCTTGCTTCTTTCTAACTTCTCCAGTTCATTAGAGGCCGTATCCTATAAAATACAGCAACAGGAAGAAAAACTGCAATATTTGAAAATTAAAAAAATATGTTTTCTTCCTTTGTAGAGCTCATTGGCTTGTCCTGGGTGTGCTTCATTTACACAATAATGAGCCTAGCATCATTGGCTTTTGTTATCATGTTTATACCAGAGACAAAAGGATGCTCTTTGGAGCAAATATCCATGGAACTAGCTAAACAGTAAGTACCAAGCATGTGACTGCATCCCCAAAGTGCCAGAGGGACAAAGCCTCTCCATGCCACATATTGAAAAAAAAAAAAAAAAAAGAAACTGTGGGAAAATTCCGATTCTCTCAAGGCTTGAGCTTGCACATGTGGATCTCAGTAGCCAACCAAACATGACTGGCCCTAAAGGTGAGGTTGTTTTTGAGCACCCTTTGAGGAACACGTGCAGCCAAGCCTGGATCCCCAGCACTTTTGCTGTCTGGCATTCCTGGATGGGGGGGCGACTCTAATCTTGCATTTAGGACTGTGTGTTTTGGGTTGCATGCAGAAAATGGGAAGGAGAGATCTTGTATTTCAAATTGGCATCTCCTGGGTGTCACTTCAAGGCTCCGTGTGAATTTTGATAGCTGTTGTAGAAGAGCTTTTCTTGTGTCTTTACTGAATGCTGTAGAGAGGTGAGGGTCAATCTCTTCTCCCAAGCAACAAGTGACAGGACAAGAAGAAATGGTCTCAAATTGCATCAGGGGAAGCTTAGATTGGATATTAGGAAAAAATTCGTAACTAAAAGGGTGGTAAGGTGATGGAAAAGGCTCACTGGGAAGTGGTGAAATCACCACTCCTGGAGACGTTCAAAAATTATCTAGATCTGGTACTTGGGGACATAGTCTCATGGTGAAGATAGCAGTGTTAGGTTAACAGCTGGACTTGGTGATTTTAGAGGCCTTTTTCAACTTTAACCTACGAGTCTAGATACTTTATTTTGGCAGTAAAAGTAATTAATGTGTGAACACCTTAGTATCATCCTGCATTTGTATTTTTTAGAGGAGAATATTTGCAACTCGGCCAGGCTTGAAGGAGCTTGTTTATAGACTAATTAGTTTACAGAGTATCCACTGTACTGCCGCTGGCCCTCGGGCTGTCTCCTTTCCCTCCTCTTAGAGAAAGGCATCCATCCCTGCCGGAGCCGGAGCCGGAGCCGGCGGAGCGTGTGGCGGGGCCGCCCCTGCGCGGGCAGGCGGGGAAGTGCCGGCAGCCGCCGGAGCATCCCGGGGCATCCCGCGGCACCCCGGGGCATCCCGGACCCCGGGCGCTAGGAGGGCTCTCCGGGGTGGGCTCTGCCGTCCTGCCGGGCCCCCATCCCCGCCCTCAGGGGCGGGTGCGTGCTGCAGGGAGAGCGCTCTGCCGGCTGCAGGCAGTGGCCGACGCGTGCGGGGTTTTGTGCTTCTGCAGGAGATACGTGAGGACGCCCTTGTGCGGGGTGGGCCAGCGCAGAGAGAAACTGGTGCCGGTGGAACTTGCCAAGAGAGAGAAAGACCAGCTCTACTAGACCCGGGGCAAGCAAAGCAGCCTTCACCAAAGGACTGATTAAAAAAGGAAAAATGTTTTGTGATGCTCACACTCTTATGGGACATGCGGTATCGTTACTATACACAAGATATGCTCTCTTTTATTTCTTAGTAGAACTTCTTTCAGTGGCAGTTTACAGCCAACATTAAAGGTTGTTACAGTTTATGACTAACTGGAAATCTAGGCTCTGTCTGTTTCAAACCAGCATCCCTCACATCCCTCTTTTTCAGCTCATGGCACAACTGACAAATGTCTCAACTGTCCTGGATTATTTTAGCAGGGAAAAGGGCTAAGGGGGCTGCAGCAGACTGTTGGGTTTGAGGTGAGATCCCTCACCTCTTGCATACAGGAGGTGAAAGGAATTGGAATATTGCACACAATTCTTCATATTCAATGAGAGTTCAGCCTGGAAGAAGTGCAAAGGAGAATCAGGGTGCCAGGGAGAAGAAAGAGTCTCACAGGAGGACCCTACCAAAGACAGGTCTGTTTAGGACAACAAAAATGGGGCTGAAAAGGATTAATAACTCTGTTGGTAAGTTAGGGAAAACAATGCTATGGAACAAAAAATGGACAACTATGGAATGCAAAGGGTGACATTAGTGCTGAACTACTGGATATAAAATTTTTATAAATTAATTTAGAATTCAGCTTAACAAGATTTGAAAAAGGATCTTGTTCAGCTAAACTTAATTATTTATAACGCAGAGCACAGTCAACCTGTAAGAGGAATTTTTACATACATTTTCTCAGCAGGGCCAGGATTCAGTGACCTAGGAAATACTTCTCAGAAAAAAACATTGTTTAATGTGGGACATTAAATGCATCACTCTCTAAAACTACCTGAATAGACATTGTAGCCAGGTGGAGTAGGCCTGTTCTTCCAGGCAATCAGTGACAGGATGAGAAGAAATGGCCTCAAGCTGCACCAGGGGAGTTTCAGGCTGGGTATCTGGAAGAATTTTTTCACTGAAAGGGCAGTTAAACATCGGAATGGGCTGCCCACTGAGGTGGTGGAGTCATCATCTCTGGAAGTGTTCAAGAAATGACTGGATGTGGCACTTAGTGTTATGGTTTAGTTGGTGTGCTGGTGTTTAGTCAAGGACTGGACTGAATGATATTGGAGCTTATTTCCAACCTTACTGATTTACATAATCAATTAATCTAAACTGACAACGGCCTTACAGAAGAGGAGAGAGGATTTCTCTGGCCTCTCATTTCCAGGAAAGTTGGAAACTGAAGGTACCAGAATTGATGCCAAATAATTTTATTTCTCAACACAGGGCACACTAGACTTTGACTTTTGGACTCAGAAAGTGAGAACTGTGTAGTACATGACAGCACACAGGGAGTTCAGGAACTGCAATCACTGCAGATCATAAATTGTCCAATTCTTGGTTATTGCTTAGCAAGTTTATCCTGAAATACTCAACAAGCCTCTACAAAAGGTTATCCATATGGCTCCCATAAAAGAACATTGGTCTTTTTTTTCTTAGTGGGTTAAAAGATGTTGTTAGAGTGACCAGTAGATAAATATTTATTAGCAGATAACTAAATAGTTCTTTGTTTAAAGATAAAACCCCAAAGCATGCTTTAAAGCATGTTGACTGTCTCTGTAGCCACAAAGTGGCATTTCTTCCAGCATTTCATTGAGGCAGCAAGACTGACAGAGTCAGCTGGAGTGCAGATACTAGTTTGAACTGAGCACATGATGACACTTTATTTGGTGTCTCATAGCATTAAAACCGCCTGACTCTGTTCTGCACTGAAGGAAAAGTAACTTACTGACACAGAGAAACTTTTACTTCTGAGCAAAGCAGATCAGTTCTGATCAGATTTTCACATGGACACACTTCTAGATAATGACATCACAAATTTATATGAGCAAGTCTACTCAAGATAGTGAACTCATTTTCAAATCCTGAAAACAAACTATTGAAGCCAAGGCCATTATTTGCCTGAAGTCATTGAAAATTTAGCTATCTCAGGGTAAGAGCCTTAATTTTATAGCACTGATATCTATGAAAATCTCTTCACCTGCTTCATGTTTATGCTGGAGGACAGTTATCAGTATCATGCATTCTATGGAATCAGCTTCAGGATGAGAAATATTAAGGTGAGTCTGGGTAGTCTTCCAAATATGCTCTCAACATCATTCTTACACTATCAAGTGCCTGGGATTAATTCCAGTAATATTTAGTATTACTGTATTTTAAGACTATATTGCAGGCAATTAATCCATTTCCTGATCCTGGACTTTACCAGGTAGTGGACTATTTGCTTTTCCTTTTGTGTCCCCATTTGCTCTGGTTGGTACTGTTTTCTGAGAGCTGCCTCTACATAGCAGATGTTTGCACATACAATCCAAGCCTGTTCTTGGATTTTTTAAAATTTCTATTACATTGTATTTAGTGAAAGGGGCTTCTACAAAATTTTTCTCAGCATTGCAGCTTCCCAAACAAACCTCTACTGTAATAAATTTTCTGAATGTTCTTACAAAAATAAATTTAACTTAAAACATATCATAGAAATTGTCTTCACAGTTTACAGATTTTGGGATCATTGCAAGCTCTTCTAAACTTTTCATATGCACACCTATTTAGTGCAGAAACAAATAAATAAAAATGCCATATTCCTGAAGAAGGCATAGTTTCACTACTGGTTTTACTGATGAGACAGTGATAGGCCTTCAGGTAACTCCTAAAAGTGATGATGCTGTAATCAAGGATTTTTAAAATCATTATAGGTACTGTCTCAGTTGTAGTCCTACAGACTTAGCCTTATATAGCCTATAAATGTAGCCATAATTGTACAGTCTTTTATAACAAAGCCTGCATATCTGACGACACAGAGCTGGCACCCACCATCTCATCAACTATGAAAATACAAGGAAAAAAAGGGATACATCTTACAAATGACATCCCTGGATCTCTGAAGCACTCCACAAAGAAATTTGTACCAGATCTAAAATTATTCGGTATCTTCATCAATGGACTGGATTACAGAACAGAATATGCTTCTTAAATATGCAGCCAACACTAGGCTGGGAAAGACTGGGTTGGAATTCAGAACTTTGCAAATCCGTGAAAAAAGCAGGATACAATTCTGAAAACGTAAGCACAAATTTCTCTGGTAACACTAACTGCAAGTCAGAGAATGATAAAATGGTGCTAGAAAATGCATGAAAAGTTCCAGAGGCTGTGACAACCCACAAGCCAGCAATGAGTCAGAGTTATCAATCTACTGCCCTTAGCAGGGTGTATAAATAGAACCAACCCTTCTCTCTAAAGAATGTGAAATGAACTTTTTATGGCACTGCCACTGCTACAGCTGAGCACTGTGGGGAGTTTTGCATGGGATCCACATGGAGAAACCAGGGAGAGATGAACGGTGCTCTAGGAAACATGGTAACTGAGGAAGAGATGATTGATTGACAGGTTAAGTTTATCCAAAGCACTGCTCCCCACACTGGAGGTGAGAGCCATCACATTGGGACACACTGTCTGGCCCAGATCTCCTACTGGCGATGCAGGACTTGGTAGGGGGAGCCTGGGTGGAGGCAGCCCAACACACCAAAGGAACAAATGCTAACTGGTGATGATGGGAAAGGGGGGCTGTGTGTGCACACAGCAGAAAGAATCAGCAGCAAGGCCTATTCCAAACTGAGGTGGGGACCCACCTATTCAAAGGAGTAGGAAAAGGAGTGATATCCCTGAGAATAAGCATACACCACCAGATGTCCTCCATCATCATCAGTTTTAAAATGTAGTTTTCGCAGTTTGAGGCTCCCTTCGAGCTAGAAGGACAGGTGGGCACACATTTCAAGGGATCTTTTATTTGCTATTATTCTCTTCAATACTACCCTGCAAGTATGGTAGTGTGCTTTTTCGCTCTGTTATGGGTTGTTACAAAGGCTTCAAACTGCTAGCATGGATCTAGGCAGCACTTCAAAAGAACCAGTGCCCATTTTAATACATTGCAGCTCATTATTAACATTCATTTTTGTTCTAAGAGACAGATTTCACACTACGTGACAGCACTAATAAAGCAAAATGTTCCTCTTTCTCCACAGATGAATTTAGGAGACACATATGCTTCATAAAAGCTCCAGATATTCACTGGTAGCACTCAAGAGTTTTGTAATTTGATTTGAAGAGGCAAGCCTAATCTACGACAGCTATTGTAATTGTAATGGCCAAATCCTCACTCTCAGTTTGGAACTACACTTTGTCTCTCAAAACCCATTCCAATTTTGTTCATTGCTCAAATACCTTCTGTTTTTTCTTTTTCTAAATTGTAAAAATAATAACCAGTGCTCCCTAATGGTGGTTTGTTCATTGCTCTTTGACTATGCACAAAATCCTTATTTACGTCAGGAGTGCCAAGGTCCACATTATTTGATACAAACTGGAAAACTTAGGTATAGCAAGCTTTGCTACATATACCGTGCTACATTGAATTCCCTGACTGTGGAACTCAAGTTCATAATTTCATGGTTATAAACCCTGTTATAAGCTCAAGAAGTGGGCCCATGCAAATCTCATGTGGTTTAACAAGGCCAAATGCAGGGTGCTGCACCTGGGTCCAGGCAGCCCCCACTATCAACACAGACTGGGAATGAACAGACTGAGAGCAGCTGTGCCCAGGACCTGGAGATTCTGGCAGATGAGACGCTGGACATGACCCAGGAATGGGCACCTGGATCCAAGAGAGCCAACTGTATCCTGGGCTGCATCCAAAGCAGTGTGGCCAGCAGGGTGAGGGAGGGGATTCTGTCCCTCTGTTCTGGTGAGACCCCACCTGCAGTGCTGCATCCAGCTCTGGGGTCCCAGCACAGGAAGGACATGGACCTGATGGAGTGAGCCCAGAGGAGGCCACCAAGATGATCAGAGGGATGCAACACCTGTCCTACGAGGAAAGGCTGAGACAATCGGAATTGTTCATCTGGAAAAGAGAAGACCTAAATGTGACTTGCCACAACCTGAAGGTACCTACAAGAAAGATGGAGAGGGACTTTTTACAAGGGCATGTAGGACAGGACAAGGAGGAGCAGCTTTAAACTAAAAGAGGGTAAGTTTAGATAAGGTATAAGGAAGAAATACTTTATTGTGAGCATGGTGAGGCACTGGAACAGGTTGCCTGGAGTTCTGGATGCCCCATCCTTGGATGTGTTCAAGGCCAGGTTGGATGGGGCTCTGAGCAACCTGGTCTAGTAGAAGGTGTCCCTGCCCATGGCAGGGGGGTTGGAACTAGACAATCTTGAAGGTCCCTTCCAACCCAAACCATTCTCTGACACCCACGCAAAGTTCCAAAAGGCTTTTATGAACATACCACTTATGACTTATGGCAAAGCTTTGTTTCTTTTTGTTCTGAGGGATTTGGTGAAGCATTTCCCAATCTACTCCTTCCTTTACATACTTTCTGCACAAAGTCACTATGAACAGCCCCAAGTTCTACACCACCCCCTCAGGAAAATGAAATCTGTCATGCCAGGCATTTGCTTCCTCCAGATGTTCCACCTTTCTTTCGAAGCTGTGATTTCTGGTACAGTAACAGCTCAGTTTACTATTTTTAGCACCCCCTAGGACTGAACATTACCTGTAGCATGCAAGAGCAGTGTTACATTTCTCTTCAGTGAGATAGGGAAAAAAGACATACATACAGTTATACATATTTATTGTATCTTTTTAAAAGTAGCATTTGCAGTTACTTTTCAGCATTCACCTCTCTTCTGCTTCAAATGTGCACTTATTGAGAAAAACATCTACTGGCTTCCAAGTCCAAGATTAATACCAATAATAATACACGCCAGAATCAAGCCTCATTGCTTGTTGGCAGCTCCTGTCATCAAAACAGTATACAGTAAGAAGAGTGTAGAAAAGGTCTGTGTCAATCATTCAGCAATAGGCTGGGGCTGGATTAGAGTGACCACAACATCTTCTCCAGTTGAAGCACAACCATTTTCCTGAAGTTCACATTTAATTTTTTTTTTTCTTTTGCATTGAGTAGGTGGACAAGGCAGTTGTTTTTTCTACAGTAGCTTCATAAATCGATAAGGTAATGGAGCTATCAGAAAGTGTCCAAGGGAGGGCCACAAGGATGGTGAAGGGTCTGGAGGGGAAGCCTTATGAGGAGGGGCTGAGGTCACTTGGTTTGTTCAGTCTGGAGAAGAAAAAACTGAGGGGAGAACCCACTGTGGTCTTCAACATCCTCACGAGGGGAAGCAGAAGGGCAGGTACTGATCTCTTCACTCTCGTGACCAGTGAGAGGACTTGAGGAGCCAGCGTGAAGCTGAGTCAGAGGAGGTTTAGTATAGGGATCAGGAAGAAGTTTTTCACTCAGAGGGTGGCTGGGCACTGGAACAGGCTCCCCAGGGAAGTGGTGACAGCACCAAGCCTGACAGAGTTCAAGAAGCATTTGGACAAGGCTCTCAGTCACAGGGTGTGATTCTTGGGGTGTCCTGTGCAGAGCCAGGAGTTGGACTCAGTGATCCTTCTGGGTCCCTTCCAACTCAGCATATTCTACGATTCATCGGCAGGAAAACACTTGCTGTAGACCTTTATATTTAGAAATGTCTTCTCTTCATGTAAGAACAAGAAAATACTTGAAGTCTGGCATGTAGTTAAGAGAACTGGGAACAAACCAAATTTCATTCTCAGATAAACATACATAACTACTATAGATTTCAATCTAACCCACGCACAAAGTTTCACACATACTACAAACAGAAACAGAAGGTATCAGCAAAAGACTATTCTTACATTGCTTCAAATTAATCTGCAACTATACAATTTTAATTGAAATATAAAAAGGGAAGGAATATAACAGAACAGGTATGAAGAGAAATATTTTCCAAACTTTTATTTGTGCACATTCATCAGGTGAAAAAGATAACTTTTACAGCTTCTTTGGTGCCCAATATTCAGCATACAAAAATGTAAAAGACTATTCACAAATAAAACACAAGCTCAAGCTAAAAAAAAAAAAAAGGATCTTAAAAGTAGTGCACATCGTGACAGCTTTGCTTATGAATACACAGAAATTACTGCAAAAATAAATAGAATGTCTTTTTAAAAGCAGCAATTTCATATCTTGTAAACTTCCGTTTTTACAATACAGCACTGTTAATAGTAAAATCCAAAAGAACTGGAGTCTATACTGTGGCCATGAGCAAGTAAGAGTCTGTATTCCTCTGCTATGGTTGGTCCAGTTTTCCTTTTTGCTTTTAGTCCAATGTGCAGCAGTCTTTGAAGGTGCTCGGTTAGGGAACCTAACCATCAAGTGGTGAATTAGAAAATTTATTTCCTGCTTTCAAACACGAATGGATAAATCTGTTCCACAGCACTGGCAACAGCCTTTACGTTTGGCCCTGAGACACAGTTAAAAAGAAAAAAAGGCAGTAGGAAGAGAAAACTCAGGGAATCAGAAATTAAAACAACAGTACCTTTAAAAAAACCTTAATATTCTTAGCAATCACAACTTCACATCATAGACAGTAAGTTCTCCCCCATTTCTCCTAACTTAAACTTTTCTCTGATCACTTTTCATGTGAAAGTCTTTTCTTGTGAGTAAATCTGCAAGATGTTCTGTATTTGTCAATGGATAGATTACAATTAAATAATACTGTCATTTAATTTCATAACAATTTGGCTGATTTTCAATTCACTGGCTTAAACAGCCCAGAGAAGAGGCTGAGTGGAAGAGGTAAAGTAAGTTCTTTTACTTATGTCAATCTTCTAAGAATTTTGTATTTCTTCAAGCCTAGCCACTTTTAGCTCTTGCTTTAAAAACCTACCAACAAAAGCTACTGTTAAATAATGCTGGATTTAACTGAAGTACATTTCAAGCAAGGTTATTTTAGATTTGAAAATTACAGACTACTACTTTCTATCCTGGGTTTTGCAAATAGCTTCATCATTGATCTCAGGACAAAACTGGCAAGCCAGGGAATGGTTTTATCATCTCAGGATGAAGCATATGAAGGTTATCTAACATGATCTATGAATATCCAGGCAAAGAAAAGTGACCTACTAATGCTTTCTGATAGTACCAGACCACTTCACTGAATGAAAAATTAAGGTTGCAAATAAGTGAGTAGTAACATGCTGGAAGATATTAGTTCTGGATAGAAGCTTGGCAATGCAGCTAAGGGAGAACAGCTACTTCTCACGTGCTTTGATGAGTACGAACTCAGGGGTTTTGTAACCCCACTTTAGACTTCAAAAGTTTCTTCCAAGTATAGAGAACTGTTCAAAATGACTCCCAGAAATGATAACTTAAGAATAAGTTACTTAAGCAATTATTGTTTTACATGCTCAGTCAGAAAGAAAATGAACAAGAATAGGATTCTTCCTATATTTTCACACTGGTCGAGTGAAGCACTCAGCTAAAACAAGCCTGGTGAAAGATACCTGTCCTTTGGGTAGATACTGCACCCTTCTTAAATTTTCCTGCTATTAGAAAGTAAGTTCTCAGGAAAGGAGAAGCCTTCAAGAAGTGAGAGTATGAGGAGGCAAATAGTTCCAGCAAAAAAATGCTATTCTAAGGCTGAAGAAATGTAAAAAACTGCATCATCATTCTATTACCATATTTATCTTCATATTTGAAAGGAAAAATCTGAAAATATGAAAGTGATTTTGTAAGCAATGAATGTAATTAGAAACTTACAGAGAAACTGAATCTTATTAGGAGGCTAACAAGGCATGCTGAGAGCTTTTTATTACTGCAGTGATACTAAGGCCTCTTATTTATTTTAAATTTAGTTTCTAGATTTGGCTAGACCAGTTGCATTGTTCTGATCATATACTGCAATTTTGAAATACTTTTTAGCCCTTCACTTTTACATTACTGAATCTGACGGAAGTTTGTCTTCTTTAGAAAACACTGCTTCCAATATCTTGTGGGAAATGTTCTGCATAAACACAGACATTTACTAAGGAATTAAGATGTTAAAATGAAAAAATCCTTACCCAGCTTCTGAACCAGTAGCTGAGCTCTAACAACTGCAAGACATAATTCCTGCTGAAGTGATACACAATAAATTTTTTGGTTCTGTAGCATTTTAACATGTATTCTCTGAAAAACCTGATTTCTTGTACCTGGACACTGGTGGTGGACATCTCACAAGTAAACAGAAAACAGAATGAAAAAATGAAAATGATGGAGAGAGAGGAAAAAAGTGGGATGGCCCCTCCAAGACCCAGGACAATCATGTCTCTGATTACATGGGAAAAACCATGGATGCCTGTGATTCAGTGGTGGTTCTCCCAGCTGAGCTTTAACAGAAGAGAGCACAAGTCTGAA
The DNA here is from genome assembly GCA_008694505.1 of Cyanoderma ruficeps. Classification (NCBI taxonomy): domain Eukaryota; kingdom Metazoa; phylum Chordata; class Aves; order Passeriformes; family Timaliidae; genus Cyanoderma; species Cyanoderma ruficeps. The sequence continues at coordinate 45,422,681 of VZDJ01007749.1, forward strand.
GAAGTGTAAATATTGGTCAGCTTCATTTATGATAGAATGCTAAGTTTCATTTATGACAGAATGCTATACTATCCTATGAGTTTCCATAAATCTGCAGTTTGGAAATATGTATTTATGAAAGGGATGTTAATGCTAAATGTGTAGTTAACATCTCTACAAATGGAAGAAAAAAGGAAGAAAATTCAAATATTTAAATAAACAATAATTACCTGCATTCTTAAGTGCTATCTTACTTCTGGTTTCATTAAAAAACAGACCGTGTACATTGAGTCTAACTTATTTTTTGAACCTACCAATAGTAACACTTTTTCTACAACTCTTCTGGCATTTTCACTCAAAAACAAACTAGGTGCTAGCATGGGGAAATTAAATCCTTCCAACATTATCTTTTGACTGTTTTAAACATCTTGCTTTCCCAAACCTAGTGACTCTAAAGTTAAATATTCCCAACAAGTTAAATATTTATTTTTTGACATTAAAATACCTGTAACTGTGATACTGCCTGTGGAAAAAATCTGTAAGGTAGCTCTGAGAGATTTTATTCTGTAACACACGGCAGGATGAAGTTCTGGTTCATAACTAGAAAACAAAATCAAAAGTAAAAAAGAGAGATCTAGAACCGAAAAATAAAAGCTTAAGAAGTATACCAGGACTAAAATTCTTTAAAATCTCACGTACCTCGCATGAGGTCTGTTATTCTTCGTAAATTCTGGCAATCTGATCTCAAAGGGCATGTTGCACACTGCTAAAACATTCACAACTTTAAAATCTGTGAAAATTACCTTTTCAAAAGAGAGGGAAAAAGAAGACATTAGAAATTTACAGCAAGTCAGATGCATGGGTTACAAAAACAAAAGACAAGGATACTACTTAGAATATTTTAGTAAGTCAAAATTAGAACCTTGAGACTGATGCCTTTCTAATAGGCATCTAAGGAGTACTTAATGGACTCAAGTAATTTACATTATCCTTCTATCCTTCAACCTGCTGTACTAAACACCTCCTCATTGAAAAGAAACTAAATTTAACAGCTGGGTGACCATCAAAGTAAGCAGAGAAAAAGCTTAAATATTGTTGCGGATTTCTTTAATGCCTTGTTGCCATACACCATTGTATTAAAGCTGAGAACAAGAAAAAAGGAAAAAAAACTGTTTTGCTTTACATGTCCAGTGGCCAGTAGAGCAAACTAGTTTTCTACCCTGTAACTTTCTGAAACCCTATTCAAACTATTTGAATAACTTTCAGTTATTTTTTACCACAGATACTTCAGATGACAACAAAATAGCCAACAGACAACTGCTATACAAAGGAACCTCTGCTGAGAGGTCAGTGTTAACAGTGTCACTGAGGAAACTTGCTCATTTTCTGGGATTGCCTAAACTTTAAATGGCCATTCTTCTTCAATCTATACTTTTTAGAAAGACAGATAGATAGAAAAATAGATAGAAAGAAGCAACTTAATCTTCAAAATATAAACTGCTCATTTTATGATAAAACTTGGTGTGTCCACCCTGGAAGTACTGTGCACCTCACTGACTTAACATTCCATTCCAACTTCAAAGGGCTGGGTCCAAAGTACACATTTGTGACAGTAGGAGTGTCACACTTTTGCTGGGGTCAGATGCAGCATTACCAGCATAGGCTGCCACCACTGCATTTATGTACTATAATCAAAAGTAGTATCTCCCTGAAAATGACAGCTACTGCATCTAGTTAATTGTCTGTCCCTAAACTGAACCTATGTGTAAACGGCACAACAGACTATCAGGAAGTTTGAGTGCACCCCGTCGTGTCATTTTAAGTGGTTCATGTTGCTGTTTTTCAACCCCCACGATGAAATGCAAATGGTGCTCCTGACTGGTAATGTTAACCCAAACCCAGATAAAAGAGGGTGTTTCCTGTCCTAAGTATTTTATTTGGCTTATTTCCAGCTGTGCAACATGACAGTGCAGGAGCACTTTTTTTTCCTTCCTCTTCAATTTAAGAGGCTCAAACTTGCCCTTATTAAGATGGAAATGTATCTGCTATTCCAGCAGAAATGAATGAAAATTATGTTCAAATTAACAGTTAAGTTTCAGCATTTTCCAAATAAATTTTTGAGATATTGCACATTTTATCTAAGACACATCTGTGGGTGGTTCATACATTAAACAAATTTTGTTGTTCATTATCCAGTGAAGAAGCACTGTTCTGAGCTGCCAAACAAAACTCAAATCCACAAAACAAAACAGCTTCTCTTTAACCAGCATCTGGAAAATGTATTTCCACACAAAAGAGGTATCTGAGTGAAAACACGTGAACTGCTAAATCATTATGCTCTCTCTTCTTTGTTTCTTTCTAAAAAATGAACTACCAGCACTGCTTGAGTGATGCAAGTCCTTTTTCATCAAAATTACCTGAAAACCCAGTTTCTGTAGACTACGAGCTAGTCGCCTGGCACCAAATTTAGCTTCTTCTTCACTATAAAGGAGAAAGAAAAGAGTCTAGCATTAACAGAAACAGCGTATATAGTTGTGCACATACACACAATAGCTACTCAGACTACAAAATGAATTTTTACATAATGTAGCACATCAACCATGATCTCAGGGACAGCCTTCATCCTAATGTAAGTACTACATTTTAACTAGACAGAGATTCCAGTGGAGTCCTTCAAGCCCTGTTTGAAGAGTATCTTGGCACTTGGCTCCAGCTGAAGTGAGAGACATGTTTTAATCATACATGATTTTAAGTACCCATAACAGATAAATAAGATCATGGGTAGTCTGGAGTTAACATCTTGAACAATCCTCTTTAATTTTGGAACAGAGATCATAGACAGAAAGTATGCAAATTTACTATTTTACCTTACCTTATCCTTACTTTGAAATGCAGACATATCTTAAAGGAATTCAGCTCTTAAGAATTTAGTGAGTGTCAGATGTATCTGAAATGAGAGTCTGCTTTTTCTTCTTTCCTGTCCCTCAACACTGCAAAACTTCATTAAATTCAGGTGGAGTTTTGTGGAAAAATAAGATATATCCTCAGGAAAGGTCATTCCTTCCCAAGTCTCAACTTCTAGCTAAACACACAGAATGCTTAAAGGCTTCTTAGATCTCTTTAGGATGTTCTTAATAAGGTGGCTTTCCCTGCTGCTCTCCCAAGAAGGCTAAACTGATGTTAAGATTTCAACACTGAGCCAAACACTTCACATAGAAAACTTCCTCCCAAATATGTAGCTTGACAAGGATCTACATGTGATCCAGTGTGAGCCAATCTAAGCAGCAGCAAACACCACCTCTTCTTTATTTACAATGTTGTATCTTAAAATACACAAGGATGTGGAGCTAGAGAAAAGAATAAAGAATCTCCATGAACTTACCTTGTGGCTCCTGTGCAAATAACTTTTCCTGAGGACCAAATTGTGGCCGTAATCCTAGGTTTCCTAAGCTTCATTAAAACCTTCTAAAAAAAGAAAAGTAGAAAAATTGGAAATTAGCAGTAATTCAGTTTCATACTGGAAAAAAAGTTACCTGTTACCCAAATCAACTCAAGTTACACTAAAACTCCCTTTAGTTTTGATAGGCTTGAACTGTTCCTTCATCTCTTTCAGTAATTAAAACACCCTAGCTCCTGAGAAGAGCAAAATAAGCCTGAAATAGCCAATGATTCAATGTATACAAAATAGATTAAATGAAGGTATTTTTTACTGAGTAAAAGGCTGAAAACCACAAGCACCATGCTGACGTTTTTCTTATTACAGTGATTTGACATTGCTGACTCCTTGTCAAGATATATTTTCTTGACACAGCCATCAAATTTTGGGAGGCAAAACAGACCCTGAGGTGTAAGACACCTCATCACATACCTTGTACACAATATTCACCTCACCAAGTGCTGTCTCCTGAGACAGCATTTTGTCACTCCCATTACCATACAAGTAGTGTATTAGTGACTAAATGCCTACAGCAAGAGAAATAGAGAAAGAAAATTCTGCTTTTTTTCTATCCACCATACACAGGTATTAGGCAGAAGAATGTTTAGCTTAAGGAACATTTCTAAAACCAGATAATTGAGGTATGCTGAATCTCTTACCCCAACATCACGCTTGTATATCACATTTGCTCCCTCTAATGCAATCTTCCTCAAGTTTAAATGGCATCTTGTTCTAAAAACACACACTACATTTGTGATTAAAATGTCCAGTGCAACATCACTGTCTGCATCCATTGGGGTGATTTACAACTCAATTTTCCCACCAGCTCACCACGAAGATCACATCCTGAGAAGCAAAAATGATAAAATTAAACACACCAATAAAAAAATTGCTTATTAATGCCATTGTTTACATTTGCCCCTTTAAAAGAGACAAGAAACAGAAGTCACTACACTCTGACTCATTTAACAGTGTGAGGGGAGGGGGAGGTCCTTTCTGCTACAAAATAGGAGGTAACTTGTTCAAAGCCATGTTGCCAAACTTAACAGAAATGAAGTGCATATACACACATACATATACATAAGAGTATTTTAAATTGCCAGTTAAATATGTTACAATTCTTACTAAGTATATTAAGACACTGTAAAGATCACTGAAACTTCTTTCATAGCTCCAGTAGATAATCTTTCCTCAGCTCATTTGAGGATGTCATTAGACACCTCAGGAAAGTACACTTCTCTGACTGCTGAAGTTGATAATTCTGAATAGTTTGACATTTCTGTTGGAATGGATGAGCCTATGAATAACTTTGAACTAACACCAGTTACACAAACTGTAGTCTGTAGACAGACTGCTACCACAGCTTTCCCGTCTTCATCCAGCACTCCTGGCCCACCTCTCACACTAACAGCTTAAAGCAAACTACACAAAGTGTCCTGGTGGCAGCACCAACCTGGGCTGACCCTCTGCACTGCCCACAGGAAGGCATTACTGGGCAGAGTGAGACAGAAAATGTTTCTGAGGAAAAGCATGGGTAACTGTGGAGGCATAGAACGGCCGCCCAGTGCATGCACTGCAAACCTAAAAGGCACCCAGGAAGCGTCCAGGCTGCCCAGGCACATCAAAGGTGACCCTCCTCACACACACACACACCTCAGCTGGGAAGGACAATCCTAACACCAGCAGCTGGGCTACCACTCATCCCAGCCCAAGAACGCCTGCCATCTCTTCTGTAACCATACAAAGCCAAGACAGCAGGTATCTCAAAGAGATCTCAGGTGAAGAAATGAGAGGGGACAAGAGCAAGATCACTGGTATACAATGAAAAGGACTTACATAAACATTTTAGCAGTATTTCATGCGAAATAAACAAAAAAGGAAAGCAAAGAACAAAATCAAAGAAAAACTGTCACAAATGTGAAATGCTCCACATGGTCATTGCCATGGAAGAAGCAGGACACTATGCATCAAGAACAATAACTTACCTAACAGACTATCATGTATTTATATAATTTTAAATGTTTTGGCCTTATGTCCTATACTGGAAATCTTCAAGACACAACATTAATGTTATTATCAGTATTTTCATCTGACTGCACCTTCCTAAACATCATGCCATAGTCTGTACTCGAGAACTCAGGGTGCATCTTTGACTACCACTCACTGACAACACAGGAGTAACAAACTACATGGCAGATGTGCACGGCGTACTGGGTCAGCTGCTGTGGTGGTTGCTGCTTATACTCTGCAGCATGTTCCCTGCTGAAAGAATTATTCTGTAATTGTTGGCTTGTCCAATATAAGAAAAGGCAAGATGGATGATAACACAGAAAAGAGATGGAGAAACAACAAGAGGAAAACAGAAAAACCAAAGGTTACATGTGGGGGTGGAGGGAATGCAGGCAAAGAAGAGAACAAACAGTAACTAATTAGTACTCCCAGATCCCTTTTTAAATCTTTTTTATTGAACCAAAAATTACATGAACCCTTAAAGTTAGAAATTACTTATCCCATCTGGTTTTGATGGACTACTACAGATTGGGCAAGTAATTTATGGCACCAGATCCAAAGATAGCACATGTGCAGATTTTGAATGGCATGCAGGCAGGGCTAGCATGGAGCTGGAACCCGTGGCATCTTCAGAGAGGCATTTGTTTTCCACCCTGGCCCCAAACCCTGGCTGACTTCATTTACTGGAACCCAGGAAAGATTGTCAACAAGATACCTCCAATCAGCAGCATCTCCCAATTATGAGTGAGCATCTGCTGGCACACTCAGCCTCTACATTCCGAAAGAACATCAGCGTCGTGCATAACACCACTGAAAGGTTGCTAACATCTAGGCAAATCATAGGATTGTATGATAATGTCCCCATAAAACATGGCTTATCTTAAAAAAGATCCAGGGAGAAAAGTCACATGCTCATCCAGAACAAAGGAAAAAGTGGTTGAAAAGCGAGGAAAATTACAATTTAAAAGGAAAAGATCTATTATTAAGGCAAAAAGGCTGCTGTGGAGCTGTCAGTAAGGATGTTTTCAGCAATTACAATGTATCTTGATTAGAAGTACAATCTACTTGCATGATATTAAGAGGAGAAAAATTACACAGATTACAGTGGTGTGCCCCCATTTTAATTAGCCATGTTCTGAAAGCGCAAGACAACAGACACTAAGGGAGGGGCTTTTTAATTTGAAATTGTATATATTATGAAATTGTATATATTTTGAACACACCCATTCCTATTAAGCATACAAATACAATGTTAAAACTCTTTCAAGGTATGGTTTGGAAAGACTGGGTAAACCAAAATGCTTCTAGGCTTGGACACTTGTGATCAAGCAGTAAGAAAGCCTTAACATATCACAATCCTTGATTTAAGCATTCATTTTAATGTCTCACACTTTACTTAAAACAAAGGAAAAAGTAATCTACAGAGAAGACATCCTGCTACCTTTCTTTTGGAAGCCTTAAATAACTTCAAATTCTGAGGAACCAGGAGAACAAAAGCAACTTAAACTTGCTTAAAAAATAAAAAATACATGGACTACATTAAAAAAAAAATAAATCTGAAGAACATATTTACAAAGAAGGTCTAGCAATGTCCAAGAAAGAAAGATGTTGCTCTTATTTACACATATCTCCAGCAAGCATGACCAGCTGGAACATTCTGATCCTCCTCTTTCCCAGCTGTCTCTCGTATTCTCTGCTATTCATACACAGTATCATAGCAAAGACTGGTATTTTCCAAAATCTGAATTTCTACATTTCCATATCTTTTCTGCAAAATGGGGAAAATAGTGCTCCTTGCATATAAGAATATTTATATTCCACACTTATGGAGTTACACTTGAAGAACAGAGAGGCTGAGAAGAAACCAAACATCTGGTTCTTTCCAGTTCTGGATTTGCAAATGCTTAAGTTGATTTTATTGAGCTCAGCTTAGGTTTTGTTGATTAATTTTGCCCTTTGAAGGTTCTCTCATCTGAACTGTAAAATTCTGGCAGTCTAAATCTCATTTCTAAAATGATGTTTTGCCAGGCAATGCTAATTTAATAATAGGTTAGATTTGAAAATAATTTGTCTACATGTACAGTATTTCTTTTAAATTATGTACATCATTTTACTTTCTCCAACACAAGAAATCAGCTAACTTTGATTTTAAGTTGGTTTGCACCAGCACAACATAATCTATCCTGACAGAGGAAACAAGTTTAAATACATCTCTGCAGAAGGTTGCATTGTTTTGTTTTAGATTTAAAATTTAGCGAAATTTTAGAAGACTGTTCTTTCTTTCCAATATAGATTTCAGGGATACATCTGGAATATTACCCTAAGAGAGAAAAAAAAAAAAGGAAGGAAAAAACCATAGATAGATTAAGTGTGATAATTAACACAAAAATAAAAACAACAACAAAAGCTAATGCAAGGATATTTGACACTGTAATCTATCCTGCACTGAAACTAGAGAAACTCCACAGAATAAGAAATACTTTGGAAGGAGGAGTGAACACTCAAGTTCTTAAAGCATTATCTCTACATCCACTGTTAGAATCACAGACATACTATTTTAGATACTCTATAAACACATGTGAAGACAAAACACCCTGCACGGAAATCTTACAATCTTAAAAAAGCCAGCACTCTGTCTTCAGAAAGTTCCAAACCAACCACAGCACCATCATCAAAGAAAGAGGAAAGGCACTTGGGATGGGGTATATAAACAAAGTATTATTTTAAGCTCTTGACTACCTTTGATCCAATAAACTCTGAGCTATAAAGGTAGATGGGGGATATCTAACAATGGTTATGTTAATGTCAGGACAGTTTATTAAACACCTTTTTCACCAGCAGTCTAAGTATAAGCAACTTTTACTGGTTATTTTTAACTTTCTCCAAAGCAATCCACAAACTGACCAGCTCCACAAACAATTCCAACAGCCCAGCGGAAGGGATATTGGTCACTACTGTGTCAGTAGACATTTGTCAAACTAATGCCTGAAAGGCATCTTTGAAGAAGTTAACATGAACCTCTCCAGGACGCTTCCATATGAGAATGGAGAATAAATAAAGCCTGTCAGGAATGGCGAGAGACGATTACATCCTTCCACTGAAGATGCAGTTTTAAAGATTTGTGTTCAGCCCCTCAGGAAATAGGTCCATATGAAACCCTAGAGGTGACAGACCTCTGAAATTTGCTTTAATCCTCAAACACAGTGGGCTGGTGAATGACTGCCTGAAACCAAGAGCAACATAGCTACTACTGTCTGTGCAGAACATCCTCTACTCTAAACAACTTTCTTAGTTCCAGCCACTGAGCCAGTGGGGCATGCAACTTGCTGTTGCAATGGCAAGTTAAACTGTGCCTAAAGCTAAAGGCCGCCTTGAAGCTACTATTGTCACTTTTCAGGATCTACAGAGTCATGACTATATTTCGGGGGAGAAAATTCTCTAATACGTGCAAAACTAGTATCAAAGCAGGGATTTGTTCAATTAGATCCATGCACAGAGTGATAATATCAGCTATATCATAACCAAGCAGGACTTCAATCCTGCTCTTGGATAAGCCTACTGCATCTCCATGGGGTCATCCAACACAAATCCATTTGCAAGAATAAAATCAAACAGTGTATAGGGCAAGACAAGAAAGCATATTTTAAATAATTCATAACATGCCATTTTCCTCTAATCTTTCTCTCATCAAAACGTGCATTCACATTCAAAGCAAGATACACTTGAACTCAAGTTTGTGCCATCTTTCCCTAGAACATCCAGGAATACTACTTGCATGCCAAGCATTAAGAAGAATCCTTTTGATCTTTATAATACGTGGAAAATAATCAACAAGTTTGGTGGCCATTCCAAAATGATGAAACGTCGTAAAAAAGTAAAAATGTTTGGCTGTAACAAAATATTTTAAGGCAACGATTAAGCCTTTCACCCCCTCTCAGTCAAACATTTTTACCATTTGCACGTCCCAGCTGAGGAAGTTGAGTACCCTTCCTATTCCCGGTGCTGGGAATCTCATTCAAAGCCCTATATGCACCAGCGTCACAACGCTCTGGCCAACAACTATTTCTTCTCCCCTCTCAACCCGAGCCCTAAACTCCTGCGGCCAGCACGGCACAAACAAAGCGGAGGCAGCAAGGCGGCCTGGCCACGCCGAGCTCCGCCGCTCGGCAGCGCCGGCTTGTGCGGGCATCGGCCGCCGCAGGGCACGGGGCCGCCACAAAGCCCTCGGGGCCGGGCGCGGGCCGGCCGGGGAACGGGCCGTTCCCCAGCAGGACGCCCTGCCCCTTCCTCCCCCTCCCTGCCCCGGCCACGCACACCCTCCGGCCCCGGGCGCGATCGGCACCGCGGCGGGAGGCACCGGCCGGGCCGCGGCGAGGCGGGGGAGGCCCCGCGCCGCCCCTCTCACCTCGGCCGGGCAGGCGGAGAGGGGCGGGACGCGGGGGCTCAACGGCGGCGGCTCCTGCCGGGCCGGGCCCACCGACCCGAGACGGCGGCGAGGGGGAGGAGGAGCGCGGCCCGTCGGCGGGCGGCGGCCGTTACCGTGCGGGCGGGCGGCCGGGCGGCGGTCGGGGCAGGGCAGGGCAGGGCGCAGCGCGGTGCCGGTCGGTGGGTGCCGGTCGCCCGGCGGCGTTCCGGGTGCTGGGCCGACTCCCCGCGACAATAAACATCCCCCAGCGCCGCGGGCATAGACGCGGCGCGGCTAGAGCGGCCGCCGGAAGTCACGGCGGCGGGAGGAGGAGGGGAGGGAGGGGGCCGCGCATGCAGCGCTTCCGCTGTCGTCCGCCGCCCCCAGCCGAGGTACGCCCCGGGACGGGCCCGCGGTGCCCGGCCCCGCACGGAGTCACAGAGCGGGCCACCTAGGAAGGGAGCGCAGTGGGTCATCTGGTCCGACCTCCCTGCTCAAAGCAGGGTCGTCCCAGAGCACATGGCACAGGGTTGTGTCCAGGCGGTTCTCGAGTATCTCCAGTGAAGGAGACTCCACACCCTCTCTGGACAATCTGTCCCAGTGCGCGGTCACCCGCACCGTAAAGAAGTTTTTCCTCATGTTCAGCTGGAATTTCCTGTGCATCAGTTTCTGCCATCGTCTCGTGTCCTAAAGCTTGTAAAACTGATAACAGGCTTCAGCTCCACCACGTCCAAGCCAACGCCTTTGCGAGCGAAGCCGCTGAAAAGCTGATGCAGTTTTCATCCCAGGCGTTGTGAATGCTCATGGCACGCCCCAGGCATTTCTGTGGGGCGCTGCCCTGGCACATCTTCAGCTCGGTGCCGCCCTCTTGGTCTCTGGCCTGGCCGCTCCACACGCACTCCGACTGAACCGAGTGGCCAGCGTTGGTCTGACGGGAGCCAGCAGGCATTAGTGCTCGTCACAACAGCACGCTGCCAGTATTGCTGCTCCATACATGCATTTTGCACTGCAGCAGGACTCTGGTCACTGCCTCTTGTATTTGAAATTATTTTAATTTTAATTGTTGCTGGGGTTTTTTATTATTATTTTTTATTTTATTTGAAGTGGCTTTATTTGGTATTGAAGGGATGGTCCACAGCAGTAACCTGTGTGAGCTTGGTGTATGAGCAGACTGCTGCTCAGCCCAAGTGTCTGAGAAGTCTCAAATATGCCCATGTCCCATGAGTTCTGCAAGGCTCTCAGTTTTGGGGTGTTTTTTTTTTTTTTNTTTTTTTTTTTTGTGATTCTAATGTTAAAATGACTAAAGACTGCTGCTTTACACTCTTTCAATGCACATATTGTTTCATCCTTGCAAAGTGAGCACATGGTGCACGCTTAGAGGGCAGAGTGGGACATGTGGACACAGTGCCTGGATGGCACTGCTTCTCTCTGTCCAGGATGTTCCTCTAAATCTGGTACGGTCCCACCTGTGCTGTCTGTAGGGAGTAGAGCCTGTGGTGAGCTACCTTTCAGCTACACTTACATTTTCTCTTGGAAAAGCTCTTGTGCTTCACTTGGGAGCCCAGGAGTGTGCCTGCAATTCAACCCATTAGAGACTCACCACCCAGACTGACAAATGAAACAGATGTCAGGTTGACTTCAGATTTACAAAGAATATTGGTCTTTATATAAAAATTACATAAATGTATATTTATATGGGTGTACTGCAGAGTATTCACTGAATTGACAATTTTCTGAAACTGAGGTTCTGTAATTATGCACTTTGCTAATGTGATGTGGTAGCAAAATAGCTTTAATTAGGATAGAAGAAACAGTATCAAATTTAAATTTTGAATTCTTCAGAGTTGGCGTGTTTTCTTCTGCTAGATTCAGTTTAATCCTTGAAATGCGTGACTGGGTTCGCTTGTCAAAAATAAGCATTCCAAGTTCTCGCTTCAAATCAGCTGGGAGTAAGTACATGGTTTCTCTCTCCTGTTGGCAGGCTGGCTGCGCAGCGGCGTGGGGCAGCGCTGCCACCCTGTGGCTTCCTGCAGACACGGATCCGCGCCGATCCGCCGCCTCCGGGAGAACACAGGCAAGCAAGGCAGGGTTTTGATACCAGAATTCTGAATTTACCATAGTTCGGTAACTCTGTACGGTATCTCCAGCATTTTTACAGAGTGCCTTAAGGCTGGTTTTGTTCGTTACGGGCTTCGGGCTCTGAGTCATTACAATTACACAGCCAAAGTGGGAAGAGTGTTGTGATCACTCTGACAGTTCTTTCAGTTCTGGATAGCTGTATCACAACAGATGCTGATTTATTCTTTTCTGAATAGCTCATCACATTGGCAAGTTATGAATAAAATCTTTATAAACCCTGATTTTGCTTGAATTTTGACTAAGCTTATTTTTTTTTCAGCATAACCTTAAAGGTTTACAGAAATTCAAAACAAAATGTCTGCAAGCACACATTACCACTGTCTCCACATGCTTCCTCTTTTCAGGGTATAACCTTTTCTAGCACATATTCCTCAGAATAGTGCTGTCGTTCCTGGATATTAAGGAAATTATTTTTGCTGATGAAGAGATGAACCCTTATCATTTCAAAGTTTTGACTGCTTTGTCAGCCTGAGCTTTTCCTGTTTAGACTAGGACATGTTCTGAAGATTGCATCTTTAGATATATATTTGGAAGAATGTGCAAATGTAAGCAAGTAGCTATGATCACATTAAGGTGGAATGCAAATAAGGTGATTTGGCACCTACCTAATTTGACTTGTAAGTTTATCAGTTATACTGCAATTTTATTCTATACCTATATAATTTACAAGACTGGTTGTCCTCTCCTTGCCTTCTCCTCTTCCTGGTCTCCATTCCTCCACGCAACTATAACCTGCCTCCCATGGCTTCCTCCACTAGTATGACTGAGATGTCAGGGATCTGGATCTTCATGAGCTTCTAACTTACCTGGTGCTGTATGACATCATACAGAGAAGCCCCAGAGGCCATTTCTGACACTGTCATTTCCTTACTACATAATTTCATTCTCCTATGCCTTTATTTTGCCATCCCTTGTTTGGGAAGTAAAGAGGAGATGGAGATGTGGGGAGAGCATTTCCTGTGCTTGGACATCTTGCGGCATGGAATCGTGGGCTGCTTGGGACTATCAGTAAGAGTGCAGTAAAAACAAGGTAACTGAACTTTAGGACACTGCAAATGTTTTTTGTTCAATAATTAAAGCAGCGAGACTGAATGAAGATGCAATTTCATTATGTTGTTATTGAGCTGTAGCTGCAGGTTTCTGTAAACGGAAATCACTCGTCAAGACTGAAGCAAATGCTTGGTTGTCTGGATTTTTCTATTTTTACAGGATTAACCTTCAATCAGATAAGATCCTGTGCAAGGTAGTGTATGGGAAAGTGTAGGGGAAGAAAGCTGGATGCCCCCCTGAGGCAGCCCACAATGAAGGTTGGCTGGAGAATTTTATGCAGCTGTGTTGTAAATACTGTGGTGTTTGAGTGGAAGACTGCACCACAATATTTGTGTTTGAAGAAGAAGAACCCAAGAGCGACCAGTGTCATGGATGTTCCATGGAAATGATCTTGTGTGAAATGGTTATCAGCTGCAAACATAGTACTGCAGGTTAATTATGAGACATCTCCCAGGCTGGCAGCCATCAGGGAATGAGCAAGAAGTAAGTCAGGGAGGGAATCATTGTTCCAGGGCTTAGTTTGTCAGGTGAAACAATAAACTCACCTGTGCCTTCTCACACCTCTGTGATGATGTACAGTATGATAATTTATGCCACTGCTGTTGAACAGTTACCTCTCTGCTGTAAGTGGCACTTATACCAACGCCACAATATTCAAACATTGTTTAATTTTATAATATGTATTATTTTATATGTTTGCTTATAGAAAAGATAAATATAGTTACTACATATGTGTAAATATTTATATCACATTTTTATATGTTATATATATTACATAGTGTGTATATCTGTATATTGCATAATATATATTACTAGGTATACTGTTTAATATAAAGTAAGCATATTAAGAAAATGGCAGTAAAGTACCTCAAGGTAAAAGTCAAACTATCAGAATGAGACTTCTCTTTAGTAAACTTTACAATGATTTAATACATATCTGTAGTTTCAGCCTCTATGACTAAATGGTATTTACAAATTATGCATGCTGACTTCTGTTGGCAGTAAGAGAGAAGCACGGTGAAAGTAGAATCAGGAGACTGAGTGTGAGGGAAATGAGGAATAAAAATTTGTGAGAAGATTGTAACATTGCTTCCTCAGCAGCTTCCCTGCAGTGCTGTGTATCTGTAGCCAAACTGGGTGTGCTGGCCTCGGATCCCCCATTCAGCTTGCTTCCTACCCCAGCAGAATGATGTTAAGCATGCATAGACAGCACCTACTGGCTGTCTGAATTCTTCCCATGGATTTAAGTGGAGGAATAATCTCAATTCCAGATCTTGGGATGAGATTAACTTGATGTTAATTGGCAATGGTGAGAAAGAGATACTGTGAGGGCATATGTCAAATATTGGTGTCAGGCAACTCACAACTCAGGTAGAAAAGGTACTGCAGAGTTAGGTAACAAATAAACAGAAGTTTTCAGTGTCATAATTTAGGGTATAATATTGTTTAAACTCACGTTAAGTTTGGTTTTGAACTTGGCCTCTTGCTCCTAGTCACCTTTAATCTTCACATATATTATAAGATACAAATAGCAAAGAGAGTACCCACTAAGAATTTTTAGCCCATAAAAGAAGAAAGCAGTTTGATCTGGAAAACAAGTGAGAAGAGCATGAGGCTGAGGTGAGGCAAAGGCATCAAGTATCTCAGTTGCTGTACTTTCTGAGGCTGCAGTGACACCGATAAATAAAACAAGGCTGAGGCTTATCTTTCTTTGTGCTTAGGTTTTAGCAGGATCCTTCCTATGCTTTTGGCCTGTCTGACTTTTTCCCGTAAAGTGTCCCAGCATGGTTTTGGGGCAGCACAGGCCAGGGACTGTTCTTAGCCTTTGGTGAGTAGAATAAAACTCAGGTCTGTGTGGATGTGTCCCCAGGCACAGCACTGACTGTTGGAGGCAGAGCATGATCCATAGCCTGGTTTATCTATTCTAGTAAGTGTAGATGTAGATATCCGGCCTGAGAGGATCACTCCCCTCACCTTCCTGATTCCTATCTTTGTACTGGGTTCAAAGAACAAACATCCTTGGTGATTTCAATGTGCCTAGTAGAACAGCCCACGGGTTTGTGCACCAGAAAAGCTGGTGGCCTAAATCTATTCCAAACTTACGTGTGAACCTTCAGCCAGACATTTGTCACCTCTTTTTCTTCCCATCTGTATAATGATAGTTGCCTCCTGTAGAAAAATGTTTGGTCATGAGGGGACGGCCAAATGCTGCAAGATAACTCCTGTCTTCTGTGTATTTTTTGTATTGACTCTGAGATGCTAAGAGTGTAAGAGTCCCTACGTAAGAAAAAAACAACCTGTTATCAGCGAGGAAGAACTGTTCCCATTCTGGTCACCTCAGCCATCAAAACCATCACAGGAAACAGGATGCTGCAGTGAGAGGCCGTGCTGACACTTCAGCTGCTTGTCCCACATGATGGTCTTTGCCTCCTCCCTGACGGGGGTGGGAGGGGGGGGAGGGAAGTGCTGCAGCAGCAGCCTGGGAAACCATCCAGGGACAGTTATCTGTGTGAGCACATCCCTGGGAACGCTCTTTGCCTGTGCCCACTCCTCCTCCCCTGCTGCTGCTGTGCAGGCTTTCACAGATGTTCCTCCCAGGAAAAGGCAGCTGCAGTTCTCAACCTCCTGGTTTCCATCTCCCCGGTGGTCTGGCTCCACCCGTCTGTGATGGAGCTGCTGATAGTTCCTCCCTTCCCAAACCCATCCTGCCGCAAGGACTGAGCTGTAGTAATCAGAGGAAGAGGAATTATTCTGTGCCTTTTTCTCCCTTTCTTCTTGTGTCCTGGCTGTGTAGCTATACCCTTGCTTTCTTTCCCTAGTGTTTCTAAGCCTTGTTTTTTAAACAACTTGTAAACAACCAAGAGAAAACTCAAGACTGTAGATAATCCATATTTACCATTGCATATGTTCTAATAGTTTACACAACAGCCTTAGGTATAAATAAGGATTGGATTTTTTTCTTTGCTCAAGAGGAAGGACCTCTTAAAATTTAAAGTGAAGGAAGGATTTGCACTGGTTTTTATTTTCTTGCTTTTGTTATGGTCTTTTTTTTTCCTTGCAAGGAGGTTTTGAGGATGGTGTAACTGAGTGCACGCATGCGCATTGGCTTGAAAACTAGTTTCATCTGTTTACAAGTTTCAGTTTAAGGGCAAAACCCTAAGGCAAGAAAATGCGTCATCCCTGGACTGTTGTGACCCTAGTGTATGTCCGTACTGCATTTGGGAAATGGGATGACTTGCGTGTCTGGGCCTACTCAAAGTCAGTTTTATACTCAGAGACACCAGTGTCTGAAGAGAAACCAGGTTCTTGCAGAACTTTGCTGATTTTGCAGTCTGCTGGCAACAGTCCTCTCAAAGGTAACGCGTGGCTTTTCCCTATCCTTCCTGGAGCATAACTTTTAGGTCAGACCTATGGCATCTCAGAATTGCAGAAATTTCCCAAGCCATAGCACATCAGTAGCTTTGCAGCGCTAGCGACAAAAAAAGTACCATCATTACTGGTTGTGCCACTTCCCATCCATGAACTATGCTGGGCTGAAGAGCATGAAGCAATCTGTGGCTGAATAGTGAGCACAAGATGGTATTTACCCTGTGGGCCTGCATTTGATAGCACAGCCTTAATACAGGAATAGTCAGTGCTACATGGGCCTGAACAATGAATGCAAACAATCTGACTGTTGAAAAAAATTCTGTATGGAGGATTTTCCACGAGTATATATACATGGCAATTACGGGATGCTTGGTTGTTTGCTGCTACAAATTTCAATTTCATTGAGATTTATGTCAATATAATTGAAATTTCTTCTGTAATCCTGTCCCTTTTGGGAGATTGTGAGTGCTAATCAGATACCCAGACAAAAATTAAAATACCCAGCAATTTTAGCAGATTATACCCTCCACTTGTATGCCAGATATGTGTAAGTTTTGTTCTCTTTTAGAAAGTTTATAACCTGCAATTAGCTAATTTTTTAATATTTTGCATATTTAATTTTTTTTTTACTACAAATTATAATGAGAGGAAATGACAACAGAGTTTTGGCAAAAATTGCCTTTTGAAAAATATATGTGATTTGTTAAAAGGAAGCAAGTTTTTTCCAGGCAGACACAACTGAGGGGTTACAAATATAAATATGTCAAGCAAATATATGTGCTTGTGATCTTATCATTATGTCCAGGATTCAAACCAGCTTCCCTACAGAAGAAACCACACAGACTTTCTGCGTCTCTTATTTTCTGAAGTGAGCTGGGAATTTTTACCTCGGAGGCACTTAAAGAATAAGCTATCTTGTATGTGTTCTCTTATGCACCTTGAAGTTTGAGGGCACGACCAGCACTGTGGCCTCGCTGCCTCAGTCAGTGCCCAGAGCAGCACAGCATTTTATAGGTGTCTGCAAAGTAGGTTTCTTGCTATGCCGATGCTTCAGGCTGGCAGATTTCCATCCCAGTGAGAGGATAAGATAAGCCTAAAAGGTATTTTCTCTAAGATCTTACAGACTGTGAAAGCTTCTTCGAAGGAGCACAATGTCAGCACCAAACCCGGGAGCTTGAGCACTGAGTCAGAGCTGCAAATAAAGGATTTTCTAGTCTCTAGCTGAATTGAAAAATGGTCACGAAGTAGTTGGGTTGAAACTGGTTTCTTTACAAAGAAACAAACAAGCAAAAATACTAGTATTAAAATCAAATGGAACTAAACTACTTTTATAGAGCTCTTATCTTAAAACATGTAGGTCCATAAGCAAGTTTTCTATGACCTTGTATTCTTTGACCGAAGCAGCATTTAGAGCTTCATCTACAGCTGACACTGCTCTATATGCTCTCGAATCCAATAAAGGCTGAACTCATGTTGAAACACTTCCTTCAATTGCAAAATTTACAGACTTTTTCTTTACTCAGCTGCCTGTTTTCACATACACACAAATATTAAAAATTACAGTAATTTAGTTATCTGTGAGACCTCTGTCAAACCTAGCTGAAAGCAGGCAATGAGTTCAAACATTACTAGGAGGGAATGTATACAGACACTCACACAGCTGCATCTACATCCATGTAGATACAGAAAGATAAACCAAGTCAACTTTTTTTCCACATGAAAAAGGGGTATATTTTGGTAAATATTAAGATGCATCACTTTGTACAGAAAAGCAAGAAACCAAACGAAATATTTTCTTTAAAGTCATTGACATCAATATTTAAACCCGTTCCCTCTTTTCCTTAGCACATTTGCGAGTTCCTTTAAAAAGTATAAATTGCTTCAGTCAGACTAAACATGCATTTTCTGTTTGCAAATATTTTGCGGTAAAATTGTACTCAGCAGCAGGGTAGAATAATTTCATTCATTGTTCTCCTGGAGCGTGTACTAGAACTCTTAATTCATCTAAGAAACTTAGGCTGTTGAAGCCAGCTGCCAGCACTGTGCCATTACTGTCAGGTCTGTGCCCTTAACACAAAAGGTCACTGGACCAGGAGTTCCCAGCCACATAAATGCCTCTGGAAAATATGTTCATTGTCTTCAAAATTGACATAAAGTCACTAATTGTTTTACAGTCAAAGTAAAGTCATTATTTACCTTTCTGTATACTGCTGTTTGCTTTTGTTTATTTCTTGTTGCTTTTTGTTTCTTTGTTGCTGAACAGTTGCTCAGAGGCGAGGACTGAGGAAGGTGCAGGATGCTCGAGGGATAATTTAGTGCTCAAGAGACTTGCAATGTAGACTGCTACATAAAGCAAGCAGCAGTACGAGAAACAACGGTGCCTACTGCCGGTGTTTACACAGTAAGCATCTTCAACACTTACTGTTCCTGCAGCTTTTGGCACATGGTTACAGCTGTGTTCCTCACATTTCATGGGGTAGCACTGTATTCCTCCCTTCCCTTTCTTCAATGTTGTATTTCAGGTGGCGAATGAACACTGCATGTGGTTAATTAAGTGGGGAGATGCTGAGTGCAGTTAACAAGCATTGCAAGACAGGGTGGCAAAGAAGTGTGTGTTAGAATATTCAGAATTTAACTCAATTTTATGCATATCTCAGATGCATATCAATTTCTGCTTTCTAGAAGCAAATCAGCACCTTGCTGTGAGCTTTGTCCAGGCATTAGTTAGTATGGATTTAAATTGAGATTTTGAGTGGTTAATCCCAATGGTTAGTTTCAATTCAGTGAGTAAATTTAGAGGTTAAAATGTGCGTTTGCTATATCAGTCACCTGCACTCAGCTTAAGGCCTGGGCGCCTCTATTCTGTCTCCCTTTAACACACCAGCAAGTCCCACTGAGTTTCCCAGTGCCTAGGGCAAAGGAATCAGCAAATCAGCCTGTTCAGCTGTGATTGCCGGAGCCGCTGGCCTCTTCTGTGGCTGTCCTGGGTCTGTGTGTGGCCGCAGAGTCAGTCGAGCCCCTGTGTGTAAGAGCACATCTCACCTGGCGCAGTCCCGTCCACAACAGTGAAGTTGCGCATGGTTAGGCCAGGCACAGAGGGCTGCTCTTAATTATGCGGCATGGAGATAAAGCTGCGCAAAAGTGAAATTAAACAGCTCTCCCCTTCACAGCCATTAGGATGATACAGCAGGTCCTGGCCCTTTTCGTAATTAGGGCCGAGATGTTTGCACAGCCCTCTGTTCACAGCGAGCTGCTTTAATTAAACCTAACCTAGCCCACGCATGAACCCGACTGGTGAATTTGGGTCGCCTGGAGGCCGCGCCACCTCGTCCAGTTATCTCGGGGGAAAGTGGGGGATGAGAATTAACACAATCCAGGCTGCACGGATGCCCGGGGCAGCTCAACACGGGCCTGCGGGGGATACCCGGAGGAGGGAGCCCCCGGGAGGGTCTGTGGCCCCCGCGCTGTCTGTGACCGAGCTCCAGGCCCTGCTGCCGGCCCCCGCAACTAGCGGGCATAGAGGGCTTGGTCCAGGGGACAGCCCTGCAGCCCCTGCTGCCCCTCTCCTGCTTTCGGCAAGAAAGTACCCAGGTATCAAACGGAACCGAGGGATGGTATTGAAAGAGCAAGTGAGGCGGAAATTTAAAGCCCCTCTGCTAATAATAACAGTATAAATAACTGAAGACATCTTGTAAACAGTGCGGTCATAACCCTGAAACATTAAACAGCGCGGTGGGATCTGGCGCATCAGCTGCCGGCGGCCGCTGCCGATGCAGGGGGAGCGCCCCACACTCCTGTTTATCTCAGCCTCATCTCCCACGGGCGCGCTGATCGATAGAGAGGAGACGTTTAAGTTAAAAATTCCCGGCGCTGAGGACCGACTGTAGTCCATCAATAGATCACTGCTCCCTTCCCCGCGGAGCGGAGCGGCCGGAGCGGCGGGGGCGGCTCCCGCCGCGCCCGGGCGCCGGTCTGCGGAGCCGGGCCGGGCTCCCGCGGCGAGCTGCGGACCCAGTCTCCCCCTCCCCCAGGGGTTTGCTCCAGGTCTTTAGCTCCGGAGAAGCAGACCTCCCGTGTCCCAGGACGGAGAGGCGGGATCCCCGCAGCGGGATCCCGGCCGCTTTGTGGAGCGGCGGAGCCGGCGGAGGCTCAATCCTTCCCCCGCCGAGCCCGAGAGTCTCAAACGAACACTTAACACCGCTCCGTGTTCAGTAGAAAGGAAGGTTTATTCACAGAAATAGAGCAGAATCTGCTTGAAGAAAATATATCTATATATCTTTAGGGTGAATTACTTCATAGAGATGACTGTCAAAGTCAGTTTTTCTAGGCATCTACATATTTCACAGGTCTCATACAAAAGATACACGCGGGGTAGGTTTTGTTTGATCTCTGTCTTTTCTCTAGTAGCTCTTGAACCAGCAAGGCTGTGGTTGAAGGACACTCGACTGTACACGCGTTTAATAAAGTTAAATAGAGTCAGGATCTCTCGGGGTGGATGGAGTCTTTGCTAGGGCACATTTGTTCTCCTCTGCGCCGGGAGAGCGGCTCTCCCCGTGGCTCTGGCCGGGGCCCGGAGCAGCGGCGGGGCCGCGGCGGGTCCCAGCCCGCTCCGCCGCCCGCTCCACGGCCGCGCCGGGACGGACGCTGCTGGCCCGGCCGCGGGGCTCAGGATACCGTCGGGCCGCACAAGCGATTTGTGTTCACCACTTCTTTCAGGTCACTCTCCGGTTTGCCGGCTACCATAAAAGGCCAAGTCTGTATCCAGGAAAAGACACGAGTGGGAAGGGGGTTACATATGGAGAAATGCACATTGTAACGCTCATAGCGCCAGCGGGTCCGGCTCGGGAGCGTCCGGGGGGACCGAGCCCGGCATTCTCCACCTGAGTCCACTTCGGGCACCGCTCAGCGGGGCTCAGGCCGGAGCAGTTGCCGCTGGCTTCGGCAAGGACCCTTTTGCCTTTCGCCGGCGGCTGATGCCGCTTCGCCTCACAGCCCCGGCGGTCCCCACCGGGCGTCCTCGGGGCGGCGAAGCCCGTCTGATACGCGGCAGAAGGGGGGGAGAAGGGAACCTCCTGGCTCCGGAACATTCGCATACCCCCGGAATAATCGCCGCAGGCACCCCGCCGTAGCCGCGCCTCCCCCCGCGTTTGGCTGTGACCGGCGTGGGGGGCACTCCAGCCCCCGGAGCCGCCTTACGCCTCGCCGCGCTACCCCGGGCGCAGGAGCTGCTCGGAGTCCCGGCAGGCCCCGGCTGCTCTCCCTGGCCTCCCGCGGCTCGGGGAGAATGTTTTGGTGTGCCTCTGTGCGGAAGAGGGGGGAGGCTATATCTATATTAGGTACTGGTTTTGTTTTACTTTTTTTCTTTTTTTCTCTATGTTGTTGTGCTGAGGGTTTTGTTTTTAATCAAAAATTATCTCCAAGCCTTTAGCAGCTGACACAGTGGGTAACGTACTTTCCCCCAGAGTCCAGAGCTCAAAAGGCAGAGCCTGACCTCAGTGAAATGTCCCCAGCTCCCCTCTGTGATCCATTTATGAGTCAGGGTCTGCACGTGTGGGCAGTGTAAAGGCTGTATGTCTAAAAAGAGCCCAGGCAGATCTTGCTTACCCCAAGTTTACATCATTTGTACATATTTTTAGAACTGGAAACTGGATATTTCTGGCGGCTGGGTATGGTCGGGAGATCCAGGGCTGCTCAGGAAAACTTTATGTGGTGAGAGCAGCAGGAGGGATACCACACAGCCCAGGGAGAGGCATTGTGGAGTGTGACTGGGGCAGATACCTCCTCTGGGGAGTCTGCACTGGTATTTATTTCTCCTGTGCCAGTTTACAGGGATAGGAGAAATGTCCTGGACATTGCAAAGCTGAGCAATTGAGCACAGAACCCCAAGAGTTCTGTCTTTAAAAAGCTAGGGCTTGGGGACAGTATTGTGTCAAGAAACACTAGTGTAGAGATACAGGATAAGAATAAATCCTGGGTCCTTCCTCAAACACACCCTTTTCTACCCAAATTCCTATACCTGCCCATTGCAGGTAGAAAGCTGCCAACAACCCTCTGTGGTTTCTCAATCGTTTCTGGAGCTGTAAAGCGTAAAGCCTGCCCCTGCTTATTTGTGGCCAGTGTGGCTGCCTGTTTCCTGGAAGAGGAGCAGCAGAGGGGGTCTAGGAGGCTTGGCGCTCAGGGCACAGGGCAACAGGATAGCTGGGAGCCTGTCCCTTTGTACAGCACTGCTTTCCACCCCACTGACACCAGGCTGTCTGTGAGAAGCACAGCAAAGTTTTGTCCCCGCACATGCCCCACACCAGCTCCTCGCCCACCTCTCCCCATGCACGCACACGGAGTGCCTGTCCCCGGCGGACTCTGACTTACCAAGTTGACTGGGTGAATGTAGCCGTTCTCATACTTGTCATTGGCCAGGATCTGCCTCAGGTGAGCAATGTAGCTGGAGGCCAACCTCAAGGTATCCAGTTTGGAAAGTTTGGTGTCTGGGGGCACCCAGGGTAGGGTGGTCTTAAGCCTGGAGAAGGCTTTGCTAAGGACCCTCATCCTTGCCCTTTCCCTGGCGTTGGCAGCATTTCTCTGTACCTGCTTTCCCTCCTGGCTCACTCCATTTAAAGGGCTCTTCTTGGGGGGAGCTTTTTTCCTCTTGCCCGAGGCCCCTCTCCCCTTCTGAGGGGAGCCATTCTCGCCATTAGATCCCTCCTCGTTGCTCTCAGTGGACGCCCCAAACTCTTTGTTAGTATCCATTTTCAGGCCATTGCACTCCAGCATCTCCACCTCCTGCAGATCTTCCACATCACTGAGGGACCCAGTGGACATGGTCTGGAGGATGCCAAACGACCAGCAGGAAAGGGGGGAGGGGGGGAAGAAGGGCAGCTCCTCAAATCTATTTCAAGGCGGCGTAGGAGAGAAGGGGCGCCAGTATTTTCCTCCCCTTCCCTCCCCGCCCAGGACTAAGGCACAATACCAGTCCAGAGAGGATCCCCGCCCTCCCGCCCCCCAACCCCGCTTTGCCTGTGTTTGAGGGAGGGAGTGAGATTGTGTGAGAGAGGGAGAGAGAGAGGGAGAGAGAAAGCCGAGGAATTTAGTGAGGACACTAGTAATTTATCTGGGGGATAAGAGAGGCGGATCCAGCCCAGGGGAGGGGCCCTGCCCACTGAGCACACCACATCCCCAATCACAGACCTTTGCACAAGACAGGGAATGAGGTATCCCAGCAAGCTTTTGCCGACAGCTCGGAACTGGGATTCAAATCTTCACAACTGGACTAAAACAACTCACTTACTCTCTCTTCCCCTGCTCTTTCTATCCTCCCCATTCCTCCTCCTCCTTCTCCTCCTTCTCTTCTCCTTCTCCACTTCCCTTTACTGCCCAGGGTTGCTCTCCCCCTCTCTGCCTCCTAGATGACCCAGGCAGCTGGTGTCACGATTCTTGACAAAAGCCAAAATGGGTCATGAGCAGAGAGAGCAGCAGATCCACCAGCCAAACCTTCCAGGGAGCTTTGTAATGCGTGCCGTCGAAACGCTGTCCTGTAACCTAATCTGGGGGAGATTTGTGGATGATTATATTTGCAAACACATCCTGTCCAGCTAATAGCATATTCCAGGAAGGGAGTGCTCCGCTGCCTGGCCAGCAGCGTGGACCTTGCCGTCACAGCCCAGGGGCTGGAGGCAGGAGGATCTGACTTCTTCCATGCTTCCGGGGTGATGTCCGACAAGTCCCGGTCCCTCTTGGCCTTTGAGTCCTCCAAGCTGTGAATGCCGCGGAGGCTTCCTGGTCCACAGGTGTGCCAAGTGGCCAAGATCCCAGCACTCTGTGAGCCCCACTGAGCTGAGGGAGAGTGCTGTTCTGCGGGGGAGGGTCTGTGTGGCTCTGGATAGGACGGCAAGGGTGTGCATGAAATGAAGAAAATGGGGGGTGCGGTTTTTGGATGGTGGAGTTCCCACAGAAAAGAAACTTTTACTTGGTGTACAGAGCAGATGTCAGCGGTTCATTCTGCTGTACCCATGGACTGTTTTGTCTGCTGATTCATGCATGCTTAAAAGTTGGGTTTTTTTCCTGACTAAAGAAGCAAGATAAGGGATAAGGCTCCTCGTGTGGGAGTGGTGGGATTGAGGGCATTAGGCCGTGCTCTGCAACCCTGAAGCCAAACATTCCCCGTGGTCTTACTACAAGTGTGAGTGAGCGGGTTGCTGTGTAGTTTGAATGAACAGACTTATTCTGCCATTACAAACTTATGTACATATGTATTCAGTCTCAGCAGAGCAGGCTTTTGAAAGCAGTTAACCTTGTGCTATCACTTCTTCCCCTCCATGTAAAATAGTCTCCTAAATCCACATTTGGAACCCAAAGAGGCCAGTGGATCAGAAACTTGCTCCCATAGCTCCTTCCCTACTCACATTTCTGAAACCTCACAAGTTGCCCCACAGTTTGGGTTTTGAACATAGGGGACTAAAGAACTGCTCACAGGGAGTGCTCTTATTGCAGGAGCAATTCCACTTATTCAGCTGCTTATCTGAGGATTCACATAGCTTCAGAAAAAAAGCAGCCTCAGATGTCACCAGTGGCTTCATCGTTAATCCGAAGTCACTGGAGTCACAGGAAAAGTCTCTTGCTGATCTGTGTAAGCATCATGTTGGGTTTTCTGAATGCACTAAAAAAACCCAGCAAAAACTGTGGAGGGTCAAGCTGGTATGTCTGCCGAGTGCTATGTACTGCCTGCAGATTAAGTTTTCAGTAGGAGGCAGAGTGTCATTTTTGATAGTCAGCAAGGAAGCCTTGCCTATCTTTTGATCCATCTTTCTTCCTTGGCTCATGTAAGCCAGAAGAAAAAACAGTAGATCTAAACTTTAAACCACCTCTTTATCATTTGTCTGGAAGATAACACCTTCCCACTCACAATAGGATAAGTACATTAAGATATCGTATCTCCAAGCCTGGGACTCTTGGGAATTCACTAACTTCTAAATTCATGTTGTGTTAACTGTGCCCTGTTTGTGTTTTCTCTGTATATAGCCTAAAATAAACAGATTATCAGCATATCAGTCCTAATTAATGAATTACTTTCTTTTTTAAAATAACATTGCTATTTCAAATCCAAAATATTAATAATCACCAGTGTGGAGATTTACGAGTCTCTTCATTTTCTAGGCCTGATTGTTGTTTGTGCAGGTGGAGATTTAAATGGCCATATCCATTGCAGAGATTTATAGTCCAAGTGATTGATGTCACAATTGAGCTAAAAGACTCTTACTGGAGCAAGGATGACAGAAAACCAAGTTGAAGTTGCTGGTGTATGTAAGCATGAGTGACCAGAGAGTACAAAATTCCATCAAAATTTCAGCATCAGAAATTCCCAGAAGACAAAACAGCTAAAACAGTATATACTCATAGCCTTGAAATCACTTATTTTTAACTTTATATTAATTGTTTCTAAACTTTTGTTGTAAAAAGCAGAAGGAAAGATCTGGCTTTTTAAAAATGCCTTTAGTATGCTGCTACATATGCATTCTGAATATCAAGATATGCATACATGTGTGCTATGAGCCTTTAGAATTTCCACACATTTGTAGTTTTTACTTTACATTTTTAAATACTCAGGGTCATTAAAATTGACCTAATAACGGCCACAGACATTTGAAGAGACACAGGGCACATTTTTGTATTCATTTTGCAGAGATTACTGCATGTATGTGATGTTACTCACATACATGTTATACATGCGTGTATGTTATACATATAGTATAATATACTTTGAGTTCTTTATGCATACAAACTATTATACACTCTTAACACATTTATCCATTATTCTCTCTCCAAGGGGAGCAGCATGGGCAGACTGAAAATACCAAAAAGACATATCTTCTAATCTACTTCCTTATTTGTTTGTTACATGACTTGAACCTCTGTTTTTCCAACCTTCCTACTCCTTATGTCTCACTGGCAAGCCCGGGGCTTGTACCCCTGATCTGACTCCCAGTTTCAATCATTTATCTTTTGCCCAGTCCTCCTGACTTTCTGAACAGCACCTGATTTGAAATAGAGACTGACAGGATGGAAACCAACCCAGCCTTATGGAAAGGATAAAACTGGGGTGGCTGCCGCCACACAAGATAATGGTGGAACCACTTGCTTCTCCAGTTAATTGACTGGTACTACAGACGGGCCAGTGGATTAATAACTGGCTGGGAAAGACAGATGGAGCTAAAGTCCTTTTGGCCTTTCCAGTGCATTTGCATCTTCGTTCATGTCTTAAAAAGGAATTTGAAATGCTGGCATGAGGAACATCAGTGCAAATCTGTGGATTTACCCTGTAGATTACTTTCTCCTCTGCAGTGTTCTGGTTATGCAGGACCGTGCATCTCTCACTTACTACTAAGTAATAGACCCACTGAGACCATTTAGGACATGCTGGGTGTGCTGGGGATGGAGATTTGGGATGCCTGGTCTGAAGGGTGTCAGATGAGGGACACATCTCACAGAGTCTTATGCTGGTCTATGGCAGGTTACAAATTTCCCTCTGGAAAAGAAGTCCCATTTTTTATGCCTCCAATCTTGCTTTTCTTGTGCAGGAGTAACATGGTAATTTAAGAACAGCTTTGGGGCTTGAGGCCAAGCTTTCTGCAAGTATTTCATGGTTTTGCATGACACAGCTTGGTTTATTTTCTGATTTTCTGTGTCATTTATCAAGGCACCATATTTTCACTGCACATTAAACCGTCACCCCAGAAGAAACTCAGATCACATAGAGCTCAGGAAAACATAATCAGTTGCTGGTTTTAAAATTATTTGCCCAAGTATAATGCAGGTGTATTCTTGGGAGAATAACCAAGGAAGTCACCCACAGGCAGCCAGCTGATCATGAATTGTGTTCAGTCAGGTTTGAGAATAATCAGTAAGAAAAGGACAACTGCATTAGTGCTTTCAAGTAGCTGCTTTAAAAAAATCCTGGTTGCACTGATATTTCTCCTGATTACTCTTGGTCTCACCTGGAAATCAAGTGAAATGGTAGAAGGACTTTAGAAGCATACTTTAGCATACCTTAAGTAAAATTAGGCCATAATATAATATATACAAATAACTAACACTAATGGTATTAATAATGTAAGATATTGTAGAGTATGGACTGTGCTGGGGAAATTGATCAAAATTGTTTGTAACAGTAGAGTAGCTTGTGGGAGGGGTCTGAATCCCTTTCACATCTCATTTTCAGTGCTGTGTGTATGTTTCTGGTCACAGTTTTAGTTTGAAAGGTAAAAGACATTATGAAGAATACAATAAAACAATACACAAGGTAAAAAAGTAATGTTGTTGCCAAGAGAGTAAAAAAGGCTGTCCAGGAGAACCGGCCCAAGGGGCACATATATGTATGTGACGTCAGCATCACTGTCCCTCCCCAGGAAATCCCAATATCTTCCTTCAGAGCCCTGAAAATTCAGAGCTTCTTGAAAAACTCTTTTCTGGAACAGTTTATTTTGAGGAAAAAACCCAACCCAACAATTTTTCCTTCTATCTTCATTTTAAACTGAAGGTTTTGTGGATTCTTAGAATGGAAAAAAATCAGTCTTATTGATTAGAAAATATAAAATGGAACAAGCTGTAGTTCAAAGAAAATTTGTGCAGAAAATTTGTGCAGAAAATTGTGCTGGAGCCATAATTCCATTTCATGTGATTTTTTTAAACCTTGAAATATCACAAACCTGTTGAAACTCTGGGAAGTGGAGTTCAAGAAAAATTTCTTCAGTGGATATTGAAAAAACACTTTGTGAAACTCAAAATACCTAATTCCAGATTTAATATTTTCATCTTTTTTGTCACATTGATGATAAAATCTGTGACAAATGTAAGTAGTGCTTTTGTTTACCACAGAGAGCACCTGTACATGTAGTAACTGGATGACTTTTACGTCCCAGCCTTCTGCCACCTGGTACCTTTTCCATGAGTGGCTCTACAAAAAACAGCCGGACTGCTCACAGGGTAAACCAGCTTGTACAGACAATAGCAGCAAAAGCTACCTTGACAGAAGCAAAGCCATGATGCAATATCCTAATGCCTAAGAGAGATACCTACAACAAGGTCAGTGTCTTAATCAGGAGTTAAGACAAGTCTTAATCATTAATTCATCAAATCCTAATGTGACTCATATCCCACTCCCATTCCAGATCTATGGTGAGGGTTTTGGGTTTGGTGCTTTGTTAAGCAATGTCTTGCTGTGATTTAGAATCTGTGTACACCAGAAACAAGAAGCATGTAAGATATAGAAGTTATTGAAGCAGAAACAAGACAGCTAATCCTGGACATGAGTGCTCAGTTCAAGCCTTCAGTGAGCTATTCACAGATGTGCTAGTGAATCTCCTTTGGCAGGATGCTTGCACGAAGCAAACCTAGGAGAAATTAGCTCAGTTGGTCAGAGAATGGGACTAGTAATGCCAAAGTCATGGGTTTGATCCCTATATGCGTCATTCACTGAAGACCTGGACTTGGTGATCCTTGGGGAACCTTTCCAACTCAGAATATCCTGTGAAACCTAAGTGTCTGTGCCATGTTTGTTTTATTATTTATTCCTATACAAATTTATTCCTGTATTATTTATTCCTCACAAACAGCGAGGAGAGGTATCCTCTTCCATCTCAGCTGCAGACACGACTACTAGGTATTGCTTCCAGAATGCATCTCTGAAATATTTTTACATTGTAAATTGCAGACTCTTTTATGAAGGGGTCAAAAGAGAAATATGCAAAAAAGCCAATGTATCTTGTGTAAAATAGTCATTGAAGGATTCAAATGCGGGTATAACGGCTTTGTTTTGAATATCTCTTTCTGTGATGTTTCTTTATTGGCTAATCCTTTGCATTTTTGTGACTTTAGGACATGAAGTTTGTCGATAAGAATTAAGCTTTCTTTGCCTTCCAGTATTTAGCACATTGGATCAAGCTTTGGAAAATAAAAGATTTTTTTTCAGAGGGAAGTTTGGGAAAGAAGAACACTTTGTTGGGGAGTGGCAGGAAGAATGTCAGCTATTCTGGTAAATTTTATTACTCGCATAGTTTATGACATGATGTGTGCATGCGTAGACACAGATTTTCTGAAATTCCTATTCACTTAAAGTGCTCACAGTTTCTGAAAATCAGATTCCTACAGCATCCATCATTAAACACAGTAGGTTGGGCTATGTTCTCTGTTCCCATCCAAGTGAAACATCACATTCTGGAACCCACTCTTTGTGGGCTGCTTCACTCTAAAAGAGATTGAGTTGGCCACAATTTGTGCTGCTGGTCTCCCTTGAGCTC
Organism: Cyanoderma ruficeps; assembly: GCA_008694505.1. Lineage (NCBI taxonomy): Eukaryota > Metazoa > Chordata > Aves > Passeriformes > Timaliidae > Cyanoderma > Cyanoderma ruficeps. Next base: position 45,452,355 of record VZDJ01007749.1, read on the forward strand.
CATTTGTCACAGGGGCTTTGCATTTTATCATAGGTGGCCGCTAATTTAAGCCTTTAAAAACAGGCTGAACTACAGTGACATAGCTGCAAAAATATTTTGGCTAAAAATACTGATATAATAAACCAGCCAACTGGTGATACTCAGCTATCCACATGTGTGATCATACGTAGGGGTTCAACCAACTCAGTAGTCAGCTGAAGAGTGTATGCATTGTGGATGAGTCTGAAATGGGACTCCTAGCTGGCAAGACAAAGGAGAAAGCAGATTACACATCCTGCTCAAGTGACATAGAAAGACCACAGTCACTGTGCATTTCTTTTGACTCTGACAGGCCTTATACATGCCTCACAAACTGCGGCTCTCGGAGCTCCTGGAACATCCCCAAAGTGGGGTCATGGCACTTTGCCACAGTGCAGTCCTCTGATTTTACGGTGCGTATCATAGTTCATAATACATATAGAAAATGGTGTTGTTTTAGAAAGTGGTTTTGCAAAAGCACATAATAAAAGTCTATTTAAGTAATTTGGAGGGAAAAAAAGTTTTGACAATGAACCAGGGATAGCATACAAAGAAGACCATAAACATGAGTTGCAGTGGAGTCCCACAAGGCTGAGAAAGGACCAAAGAAGTGAAAGTACAGAAGTGAGGGAGGAAAAAGCATCAAGTACAGACTGTGAAGGTAGGCTGTCTCTCTTTCTCCTCCCTGCTTTTCTTTTTTTCTTTTGTATGTACAGATCGAGGGTGATGCTTAGACTCCCTAGTATGCAGTCCTTAGCTGGGGGTGTGAGTAACCCAGAATGAAAGCTGGTTAAAGGAGGAAAACAGAGAGATGAGTCATCAGACCTTCTGTTAGCCAGGTCCAGCACACTTGTGAAGTTCAGCGAGGGGAATTACAAAACAACGTCTGAGAGCTTCTCTGAGTCTATCCAAAGCAGAAAAGGCAAGTTTTTAAAACTGCCAGGAAGTTAAGGCATCTGTTCCTTAGGATTAAGGGATTAAAGCAGCCCTGTTTTTTTTTTCAGAAAGAACATAATGGGACTCAGATATGTATTTGCTAATGTTTTAAAATCAGATGGGATGATGGTTGAGGGTAGTGTGGAGAGGTATATTAGCCAGAACCTCCTGATTTGAAAGAGTGAGGAAGGATTTTGATGCCTTATTTCAATCTCCATATCATTTCAGCTTGTTCCACCCTGAACAATAGACCTCTGTTTGCTAAATTTTGTGCCAAAATAAGGCAGGCCTCTCTTTCTCATGCAGACTTTTTGGATTATGTAGCAAATTTAGCAGATATCACATATAATTCCATTTATCATGTAACAAAATTTGTTGGCAGAAGTATCTTGATTGCATTCTGTAAGGCCTGAACAAAGACATACTTGTGATCACTAGGAGCTGGATTGACTGAAGTTTCCAGAGCGGAAAAGGTGTGTAACATCACATTCACAAGTTTTCTCTTAACACTGTGAATGAATTCCTCAAAAAGGTTTTCCATGTATGCAAAACCCTCACTGGGGAGCTGCTCAGCTGTTCTGAGCACAGGGCCTTTAAGGGGAGTCACTGCAAACTTCCATAGGGTGCTAATGCACACTGGTTGTGTGGGGCCAGCTTGGGCTCTGTAGGGTGAGAGCTGTGTTTTGTCCTGAATAACTGGCAGTTCCAGGGAAAGCCTCTGTGTGAACTGCATGGTGCAGCACCCATAGCAATACAACACATCGTATTTCTATTTCTTTTCCTCCCATGCCCTGACTCACTGCAGTCTTTCATCTCTCCTTGACAGTGTGTAGCCAGACCTCTTTCAGAGGTGCAAGCCCAGGATTGTTCCTGCATTTCTAAGTGTTGGTGGAATAGGTCTTACAGTGACAGTCTTAATGGCTCAGTGACATGTCTAAGACAACCTTGTTTCTACAATTTATGGTGCAAATTAACCAAGTGCAAACTTGGGCTAATTTAAAAGAGACAAACTCTTCTTTAAGACTCTAGCCAGAGACCTGGCATATGTGCATTGATTTTCTCCTATGTTACAGGCTTTCTAAGTGTCCACAGAAGTGGGATCCTTTCTGCTCCAATCTCTCAGTTGTGAAACAGGGATGAGAACACTTCCCTGCCCTACAGAAACATTACGAGGGGCTTAGGCACTATGGTAATGGATACAGAGGGTAGCTAAGATAAATAACCTGATAGATGCAAGAAAATGATTGATGTTAAAATACTACAAATATGTTGAAAGCCTAAAATATCTTCGTGATGTCTCCTCATTTCTTGAAATGCCAATTAACATTTTTCACTCAGATACCTGATGTTTACATTGGCGCATTTTTATGTTCACATGTCTTACAAAATGGATACTTGCCTGGCTTTGATTTTAGATGAAAGCACTCATCTCTCAACCTCATAGTAATTCTGAAAGATAGAAAAGTTGCTTTCATAGGAAGAAAAACAATGAGTTTTGATCCTGCTGGTGATAAGTGACAAGCCAGGAGTTTAATAAACAGATCAGGAGTGCCATCATTGGTAACACTATAGCACAAGTAGCAAATCACCATTGACTAAGTTACTCCAAAGTCCCCAAGCTCTCTGTGAAGAAAAATAAAGTGTTACTTTGGTTTCCTGTAATCCTTCCCCAGTAAAAACACAGGATTCCCTTAGGAGAGTTAAAATCCATTACTAGGCTTCTTTATGCCTTTTTGTAACTAATTGTGTCTTCCATGAAGGGTCTTACTTCCTTGAACCATGAGCTAATGCAGACTCTCAGGGTGCAGAGCGGCTGTAGAGAACTCAGCTTTTATGCCCATCTTCTTCCTGAGGGATTTTTTTTTAGTTTCCCCATGCCACCTCACAGCTTTCTAAGACTTTCCTGGTACTTAGCTGTGCAGTGGCCATGTCATGTGCAGGATAACATGCTCTGAAGCATCTCTTTGCAGGGCCGTGGGAAGCAGCCAGGCAGGCATGGCACCCAAAGGAGGGCACTTTGTATCACAAGCAGAGTGAAGCTGGCTTTGTTGGAAGGAGGAGTAGAGCTTCCTTTTCTTCCCTGATAGCTGAGCATACACTCAGCCCATCAGAGCAAGCCTGGATATTTTCTTCTCACCCAAGGTACTGCTTTTTCCTACAGTAATATATCATGACTACTTCAGTTTCCCATCACTGTATTCCACCCTTCCCCTTTCAGACTGCTTGTGTCACAGCAAATTTATGAATTTTGCAGCTTGTTCTGTCCAGGTTTGTTTCTCAGCAATTTAAATAACTCATCTAACTAAAGCTGCTAAAGAAACTTCTCAAATAATATTCTCTAATTTCTGCCTTTGGATGGTCAAAGCACACATTTGTAACTCCATAAGCTACATCTGAGCTGAGTTTGAGCTCCTCAGTATACAAAAATGAATGCAAATTTTTATGAATAGGTAAATGTATTTATGAATACAATTGTAGAGGCTGGGCCCTGTAATATATCACAAGGCCCTTTGATACTAAACTTCCTTGGACATGTGCCATGTAATGATACAAATTACATAATGTGGAAGCAATTTTAATAGTAATTTCTTTATCGATCTGTCCCATTCAATTCCGAACAATTGTTATTACAGGAAAGTTGTAAAATGCATATCTTGCTACTTGAATTCTTTTCTTTTGAAGAAATGGATGAGGAAAGCTAAACAGCTCCAGAATATACAATCCTATACAAGGTGTCAGAGAGGGGGGAGGGTGGCTCAGTGATGAATGACCAGTCGTTCAATTGTTTTCTTTCTTGCAGAAATCAGAGACAGAGTACAGTTTATCTTACCCTGACTTTTAGCAAGACAGATTACCAGGCAAAACCTCTGGGTTGAAGTCATCCAACCACCAAGTAGAGCAAAGAGACCATTGCTGTTACCTTTACAAGACTGACCCCCACCCTCAGTGCCTTTTAAAAGTCTATGGTGTTTCTTTCTGAGGTTCTAATGTGAACTTCAGTACTTTCACACCATTTTTTATGTTGAACACAATATGGAATGGTTTATTTGGGGCCCAAATACTCCACTGTTATACAGGCTGAGACTAACCCATCTGTATGCATCCCTTGCAAATGACAGTCCCTGGTGCAGAATTCCCCATCACACTGTGTTTAATTCTCCCCATACTTTATTTCAGCTGCCACTGAACTTGTTTAGCTCTAGTTTGAATGCTTCAGGCCTGTGCTACTGCACTTACATCAGTCAAACCTCTTTTTCACCTCATGGGTGTGAATGGGGAGGAGAACTGTTTGCTGAGAGGTGAAAATCCCTAAGTAATGGCAAGCTAACTCCAAGACAGGCTGTTATTGTCCCAGATTTTCTCCTGCACTTCCCTTTAGTTATGTTTTTCTTACCAGCTCCATTCTAGTAATTTGGAACAGTAATTCTGAATGTGGCATCCTAAATTTATTTTATCCACTTCTGAGAGGCAACATAGATTTTAAGTGGCCTTAACCATGTCCTGAAGGTGCGTATTTCCCTGTGACAACTCTAGATGAATCAGTAGCTTAAGTCAGCCAGAAAGAAACTGGGCCAATATGCACCTTATCCAACAGTTTAATAAAATTCAGAGGAGCACAAAAGTCAGGACAGACAGAAAGAGTTAAAAGGGAAAGGTGGTTGCACTTGCAGTATCTGTTTCTTGCAAGAGACCATAATGTGTTTATACAGCTCTCAGCCAGGCTAGTGGATAATTAAAGGAAAGGACTGACACTAGACACTACTCCACCCTATACACTATGATGTGGGGAAAGTCACACAAGTGGGATCGTAAGAAAACAGCAGCAAATTCCCTTCTCTTCTTTTTGACAAGCTCAATCTCTTCTATCTTGCAGTTAGAAAGATGCCTGACTTAGTCCATCCTGGTGGGAGGGTGTTAAAATATACTGACAAAGTTAGGGTCCAAGATGATCCTTCAGCATTACAATCAAGTATTTTATAAATCCTGACCACAGCAGGACAAACTTCCTTCCTATGGTCCAGTTCAGCTAGATGTACCCTCATCACCAAAAATCCATCCAATTATCTGCCTATTCCCACAGCTGTGGACTATACTTTCATCTCAGATGTGTTTTTCTGTGAGATCAAGTATAGAGCTGAGTCCTTGTCTCAGCTCAGATAACCAGACTCTGGGTGGGGAGAATTCTTGGCAACAATGTGATTTCAGTGCGTGTTTGTGATCGGGGGAGTAATTACCTGTTCTCTGGCCATGTGAGGGGTCAAAGAAGACCTTTCTCCTGCTGGACTGCCCAGACCACTTGGCCAATTTGTCAAGAATCCCATAGGATAAATATCTGTCTCCAGAGACCTTTATAGTGACAAATCCAAATAAATCAGAGTCACTTTTACTGAGCACTTCAGCAGACAGCCCAGATTTAATGAATCAGCCTTCAGACCCCCAAGGAAGATTTTCTTTTCCAAGCCAAAGGGAACAAATATTTGACAAAATTTGCCTGCAGGATAAAATTCTATCAATCCATTTAGAAATATTTTGTGATTGAAGTTAGCAATACCACTAATATTGTTTTGAAAAGCACTGGAAATGCAGCGGAGCTCTTAGGATCAGCTGTATGATCAGTGTGTCCTGTGCAGAGAAAAGCAGGCTGCAATGGAGCAGATGATTTTCCTCATCTGTGATTGAGGGTGGACTTTGCATTCCTTTACTGGTTCCGTTCTGCAATCTTGGCTGGAATTCCCCACCAAGAGGGGGAAAAAAAATTAGGAAAAAAAATGGAAAAAAGAAAAGAAATCAACCTTAACCCCCCATATCACCAAAAGTCATCATGCAGATAGAACCTTGCAGGTTAGCTGTTGCGGGTCACTCAAACAGTTTTAAGGCTTAACATCTTGATACCCTCTAAAAACTTCCATCTCCATTTCCTTCCCCCCTTTGGGATCTATCCAGATGCCTGCTCAAATACCTGCTGGCGCCAGAGGAAATTCTCCTGTAACGGATACCCTGCGATGTAAAACCAATATTTTGTTTCCAGGGTCATCCCTTTTACACTCTCACAGATCCTCTTGCTTCACCAACCTGCCTCTTGGTCAAGCCAAAACATGAGAAATTGCGAATCCAAAGGGTGGGGTTTCGAAGCGGTTTAATAGGCTTGGTGATTGCTAACCCACACATTTCCTCAGCTTCCTCCTCCTGTTATGGTAGTCTTGCCTGATAATTTATGTCAGGTTAACAGTCTGCTGGGCAGACACCTCTGCTCACAGCTCAGCAAGAGGAGACAAAGAGAACAATTTAACCTGACCCAAAGTGCTCATGATGATCAGAATGCTAACACCTATTCAGATAGACTTGTACTTAATACAAAGGCCTAATAAGAAGCATCCTTCAGTGTTAGGATGTGAGTGCATCAGGATACAGTGCCAGGTAAAACATTAAACAAAAACGTTTTTCAGTGTCATTCATATGCAGACAAAAAAGCAGAAAAGTTTCATTTGTAATGGTTCACCGTCTCCTATTTAGGGAATCAGGCTGGCAATAAGAAGTGGATCAGTGTTTGGAATTTGGTCAGGAACTTCTTGGTTTGACACTGTCCCATTCTACTTGTGGATTTTTTTTGTGCTCTGTGGATTTTTACTTTACATGATAATCAGCAAATAGCTTTATATTAATGTGTTTCAATATAATGAGCTTTGTTAATAGTCATATGGGATATGTGAGAAGGAGTTCTTCAGAAGGGACCAGAAATAAGCACTTTAACAGTGACATTTCAGATGCTCATTTCCTCATTTAGTCTTGTAATAAATAATAGGGATTTATTATCTCCAGGATGATAATTGAAGAAAACATTTAAAGTTATTTAGTTATATAAAATAGATAATCCTACTTTTTATGTAGCTTTAATGAAGTAAAAGTACAAGGACACAATAACAAGGATTAATTTCAGATCCTCTAATTGGATTACAAATTAATTTTGTTAAAAAAAATTCAAATTTTATTTAAAAAACTTTGTCTTTTTAATTTTTTCTCATGAAGGAAACAAACAGAATAGATGGCTTTTTTTCCTAATTTCCAACTTTTAAATAAAAAATAATTTAGAGAGAATGTCAGGAAACAAATATTCTTTTGCCCATTACTGAAAAAAAAAGAATCCAAAAAATAAACTTTTGCAAAATGGCTGCATGTAAGAATTTGCCATGGAGAGAACAATTTATTACACTAGAAATTTGTCATCCAGAATCCTGTGGAATATACCAGAATGCTTGCTCATTCCTTAAAAGACGTCTCTTCCATTCTGATATAATATATTGCACAAAGTGCAGAAGAACAAGAGAAAAGTGTGTTTTTTTAATGATTAAGGAGTGATCTTGTTCCAGTTTGAGTCAATGGCAAAACTCCATGGAACTGAGCTGAATAGATAAGATGTTGTTTACTGTGCTTTTGCTTTTTCTGAGAGCAAAATGTAAATGAAATATATTCCTTGCACAAATTAGATTATCCCAAGTCATCTGCTGACTCCTACTTAAAACAGAGTACACGGATCTCTCCAAGTTCTTCAGAAGCTGCAGACTGAAGTATCTATGCAGCCTTGAAGACACTCTTGCCACCGTGTGAATTGGCTGCTGCATCAAAAATGGAATGAACACAGTCATGGAACAAGAGTTCATGAGATTTTGCTTGTATATGTAAAAGAATGTAACATTAATAAGTTCTCCCAATCCTCTTTCAGCTGCAGTTACAATTTTTTTTAAAAGCATCACATATCTTTGTGCAGAGTCTTGCCTCTAGGTTTTTGTACAGCCATGAACAGGGAGTAAGTTGTTCCTCCATGTGCCACGTTTGAACAGAACAGAGGAAGAACAAACTGCATCACTGTGTGGGCAGTGGCCAAATAAAAAGAGAGGGAGAAGTAAAAACAACCTTAAGTTGTATTCTGCCAATGTCAGCCAGGTAACACATGTGGTAGAAATGGACAGAGATTATGCCAGTGGTGGAAATTATTCCTTACAAGAAAGAAGACAAGAACAGAGAAAACACCCTACTGAGTCTTGATCTTCCTGAAACACTTACTTGGGATGTAAAACTGCCAGTGTGCACGTCTTTAAGTTGACACTCAACTAGTCCTCTGTAAGATGGAAAAAACTATTTGCCAAGAGTGCTCTCATTTTTGTTAGCAAAGTCTTTGGAAGACAAATAATATGACAAACTCTACCTAATTTCTTCAGTGGCACTAATCACTGGTCAGCTTATGTAATGCTTTATCAGCAGAGATGGAGCATCATGAAAGAAACAATTCCCTCTGAAAGAGAAGGTAGAGAACAGTGCTGGAAATGCTACAGAGTAATGTTATTAGGAAGTGTGAAGGAGGAGTAGGGAGTTGTTTACAATAAACTGACCTAATGATTCCTAAGTCATTGGCTGTAAAATTCATCTGTCTGCAGGTAAAAGCTGAAAGGCAAAGTGGATCAATATGGTTACCCCCTTCCTTCTCTGGCCCATCCTGGTGGGTGATGGAGCATAACAGTGTTAGTTTTGACATTATTAGGTTATCCTGAAAATAAATCACTTTTGAAAAGGTGAATAATTGGACAGAGCTTAGTGCTGACAAGCTAAAGGTTGGAGGCTGGGAGGAACGCAGCGGTGAGGGGGAGAGGTAAGGGGGGTTATGGCGTTGCAAATGCAAACCCATTATAGGAGACCACCAGCATGTGAGGACCTGTAAGTCTCATTCCAGTTTGCACTTCAGCAGATGTGTGCAGTTTTTTATCATATTGTATTTACATACAATATAATTGTATGTAATACAATATGATAAAAAATACATATCATATTGCATTTACAGTTTCTGAAACTATTTCTGATTCAGCAGAGGAATTAGACATACCTTTTCATGTAATAGAAATCCCAAGAGGTATGCCCCTGCCCAGAAAAATTAAAAAAGTAGAAAATTTTGCCCCTATAAAAATGGAATTCCCACTTTTCCCAACATTTAGCTAATCTGTGGAGTTCCTATTTCCATAAGTGCTCATCAAGATAATATATTGTGGCTGGACTCTAAAAGAGCTAGACAAGTTTATCATCATCACAACATCTGTAACTATGCAAATGAAGATCATGATAATGGCAGTCCAACCTCATATTTTACAGCATAAAATAAATCCCCTTGGGGACGCAGGAAAAACTAGATAATCGACTGTTTATGCAATAGGATGTTTTAAACCTTATTCTGACACCTAAGAGGCAGAGCACCAGTAGGCACAGGGTGGCAGGTTATTTGCTTGTGTTTACTTCCAGCAAAGACTGTGGCAATATTTCAAGTATTTGCTGTGAACTTGAACTTCAAGAAGAGGTGTGAAAGTTTGGTGCTGATAGAGGGCTGTAATTCTTCATTGAAATGAAAATATAATGAGATCAATCTACCATTCCTGGAAAGTTCGGAATGTGAGTGCGGTGGTTCTGGAACAGTGTTGACATTTAAGGAATATAGGTTCACATCCTAATGCCCAAACACTTACAATATGATCACGAGTATATCGTGCAAATCTGCATTACCTTACACATTACCTTATCTACTCCATATGAGTGATTTTCTTTCAGTGTCTTTCTGTCTCATCCATTCTATCTTAGGTTATCTAGATGAAGACTCTTACATCAATTTTATGCAGTATCTGACACAAAGATACAGTTTTCATCCTGAATGGGGTAAAAAACCTGAGGTAAAACCATCTGTTGCAAACAACAGATTTAATTTTGATCTTTACAAAACTTCCAGAGGTACACCCAGCCTGATTGGTGTTTGTGGCACCAATCTATTAAAGGTCACCATTGCTTGAGGAATAGACTCTATTTTGGGATTGAAATAATGAAAAGGATCCTAAAAAATGCAGTTCCAAATAGCATAAAGTTCCATCTCTTTCTGCCTTTTTCTTACCTCCTAGCAGGTACTTAAGGACTTTCAGAAATTAGGCTTTCAAGAATTTCCCTTCCAGAACATCCCTGTAAATGTCACAGTTCCTTGCAGTGCATGCTGGTGGTGTGGAGATAGGAACACAAAGAGCAGAATAACAGGAGTTGTCAGGGAGCTGGGTGAAATTTTGCACGTCTTCCACCAGACTTTTTAATATTTTTGAGAAACTCTTTTTCATTCAGAAGTTTATGATAGGAAAACACCAACACATGAAGTGGGCCACAAGTCACCAGCTTTTAGGGTTCCACAAAAGTCCAAAATGAGCCCTCTGAGGGAACCCTTATAAAGCAGTGCATTTTGCAGTCCTGGACATGGTTTCTCTACAGGCCAAACCCTGCAATCGAGGACCCACTTGAAGAGATTGTCACCACCCTCTTTGCCTTTGCTGTTTCTTCCTGTCCTCTTCCCCCCGGTGCTGGAGTTCACGGTCTGGTCGGCTGTGATGAGTCAACTGTTTGGCTGGCTATGCTCCCAAGCAGATTTGTCATAGTGCCTGCTTTCGAAACAGATATCTATTTTCTTCCTTTTGCTTTTAAAATCGGACCATTCTCCAGGTCTGGTTTGGAGTTCAGCCATCAAATTGTCACATCCAAGAGGAGGTAACTCCTATCAAGCAAGGAAGGAATCTCTTAACACTTCTCTGCTTTTAAAGAATTTGTGCCCTGGAAAAACACCCTGTTGTTAGATAAGAGGCAACCCAGAAAAGTCACCATCCATGAAAAGGGGAGGGATATTTCAGGCCACACTGCTCTTCTAATAGAACTATTCAAATTCATTATCACTACATGATACAATCAGTCCTATATAGTTATCAGGTTCTGGGGCTGTTTTCTTTTTCTGCCACTGACAAATAGGCCAAAGTAAACCAGGTCACTGATAAGACAGACCCCTGGGAAGATGCTCTGCCACGCTTGATGCATGGATAGGGCTTTTTGTTCATCACTCACATGACTTTGTCTTGCAGCATCTGTTTATTTTCCTTCTCCTTTCATTGCCTAAGTTTGAAAGCAGCCTGAAATAGAATAGGATTTATGCTACAATCTGCAAACCCTGGACTTTTTATTTAGGAGATTCAAAGACTATAAGGCTGAGAGAGGCCTTTGGTATCCTCTTGTCTGACCTCTGCTACAGCTAAGGCCATTAGCTTTCTCTGACTTAATTCTTGTTTGGTCTATGTACTGGAAAAACATCCAGTCCTGATTTAGGAATTGCAAGTGGTGGAGAGAATTCATCACAACTCTCCATGAACTGTTCTTATGGTCAATTACCCCATCTGTAAAAAAATTTCCATTGTACTTCAGTTTAGGTTTGCTGAGCTTCAATTCCCAGATGTTGGCACTTGTCCTTGCTGTGTCTCTGTAACCCTAGATTTCCATCCAGAGTCAGCTCAAAGAATGAGATGGTAATTAGGCACATATATATATCATTTAGAGATATTTTCAGTCAGTATTGCCTCCTGAACAGAAATGGAGTCTGAACAGAGTCAGGAGAAACAGATTAAAGTTTGTTATCATTCTAAATATTTACACTTGTGGCATTTGAATTACAGGCATATGATTTTCGAGTAGCTGTGGAAATGTAACTCCCACTAGATACTGTAAAGGATGACTAGGTACATTTTCAAAAGGGAAATGGCCTCTTTCCCAGAATTGCAGAGGATTCACTTTTGCCATTGTTGTCAGCTGAATTAAATCAATACATTTTATTAACAAAGCAAATTCAGCACATATAAGAGGCCAAAGTGAATTCAGATATTATAGTTTTGATGCCTCACTCTTATGAACTAGAGCTGATAAATGGACTTGAGGTCTGTTTCTAAAAGGTGCTGTCATGTTACTACAATGTATTTCTATTATGTGATGACCTCTTCCTTTCCCTGAGGATGCTCTGACAAATGCTGAATGATAAGGCACAGCCAAGGCCCTACAGTTTGCCTTTTTAAATTGTTCTCTCTGACAGTATTACGTAGCTCCACCCTTTCTAGGGGAACATCCCCTGAACCGCATCAGATGATGCCACCATGGAACATGATCTGGTTACATGTAGCATTTCCATGAGAGCTGTCCTTGCTTCACCTGGGGCAGGGGAGACCTGGGGTGCAGGGCAGAGTGGATGTTTCCTAACAAATGCAGGAATAGGCGTTTGGACCTCTTTAATTCTGTGCATAATTGTCCCCAGGCAGGAGCAGCTGCTTTCCACTTTGCTCTTTTGTGTTGCTTAGTTCTGCAAGCTCATAAGGCCAGGACAGATTGTGATTTGGATCAGGGACATTTCCCCCAGTGAATTATGCCACCAGCCAGTGAAGAAGAACTGGCAAAGGCCTGAGAAAATGTCCTGTGCCATGTGTCCACACCCCCACAGAGGAAGGAGAGTAGCTGGTCTAGGAGGAAGCTCTGGTGGGTTGATGCCAGCTGGGAGTTTTCCTTTGTGGATGATGACTCTTGGTAGCTGTTTAAGATTAGCCACAAAGGGGGCAGTAAGGGGAAAACCTGGCCCACAGGTAGATCATGCTGACACTTCCATGAGGCAAAACTGGCTGCACCAGAGCCAGTTCACCAGCGCAGATCAGCAGACAGGCTGGTGAAAAGAACTAAATCCACATTTAGTGAGGACAGCAGTAAAAGTCTGTTGTCACTTTTGCTACTTGGGTATGGGTCCCCCCTCTAACTCCTATCACAGGTTTTTACTTTCAATACCATTTGACAACAGTTTGGTATTGGGAAGGAGAACATTTTAATAACAAGAAAATTGAAATTTAGTTTGTTTGCAGTGAAACCCTCTAGTTGTTCCAAAAAATGATGCTAGATTTTTCATTAAGAGAAGTTCTCAATGCCATACATGTGATGAGTATGCAGGGACAGCTTACCTTTTGAAGCAGCAGTTGGTTGGTTTATGGGGTTTTTTTGTCAGTAGTAGGAATTAATACTACATGTGAATGAACAAGAATAATAATTATGCTCTGCCGTTAGAAGTTCCAGTGTTTTTTGCTTATTTAATAATTTTCTGGAATAGCTCACAGACATTGGCACCCGTTGTCCAAATACTTCATTTAGATTTCACTTTATGGCTGTCCTGAAATATAACTGGTCATCTGGCCGAAACCAGAAGGCAGCCAATTAAATTCACAGGAAAACATTAATCTGAGCTGAAGAATTCATAGCACATGTGTGCAATCATTCCTCCTTTTACGTACTCTTTCTGTTCTTCCTCTGCTCCTGCTCCCCCAGCTGCCACCCCCCCGCTTCTTATTTCACCGGTCCAAGGAGAACGTGCCAACTCTAACAGCACTGTCCGAGGGAAAGGAAAATTAACACCAGTTTTGCTTTTATGTGTACAGGACACAGTCCAAGAAGGCCACTAAAGTGAATGATGGGTTTTTCCCCTGCTTTTACCAGGCCTGGGATCTGGCCCAAGCATTGTGCTGCCAGCATGTATCAGCGCACGGGGTGTGAGGACAGAGAAGGCAGGAGCCAAGGCGTGGGTGGCAATGAATGAGTTGGGGGCTGGAAGGGAAGAATGAGATGCAGAGGGAGGGTTTGCAGGAGCAGAGGAGGAGAAAGGGGGAAGTTGGGTGTGCTGGGAGCAGGAGCAGAGGTCTGGGATCATGAGGACATGCTCTCCCTGGGCCTGGAAGCTGAGCCTGGTCTCCTTACTTCTCTCCTGTCAGTGAACATCTGTGAGCAACTGCTGGACATGTGTGTTTATTGTCTCCTTCTCCCTTCTGTGTCATTTTGCAGGAAGTGACCCAGCTCTGCTGTGAACTTTAGCAGGGGAGAGGTGTGCTGTGGCTGCAGGAAGGTCATGCTCTTCCAGTCAGCCAGGCTGGAGTCACCTTGATTCCACCTCCATTTCAGGACCAAAAGGAAGGTGGTGTTTTTCCAAGGAAAGGATTGCATCACAAAACAAACAGTTCAGCATTTACCATCTGGGAAATAAGGGCAAGGATGGCATTTGTACTCTCACTGAATGATATCACAAGAGGGAGATAATCTCCAGAACTACTTCCTTCCTAATCTCCACCTCCTTCCACCTTACTTAGGTGCAGTGGAAGGTGGTGAACAGGTAGTAAATAAAGTGGAAGAAGATTGGAGTTAAGGTGCCTAGTTAATATTAATGCCTAAAATTATTCTACCCCTTGTCTATACCATAATGCTTCTAAATAATGCTGAGTCCTGGGTTTCCAAAATCGAGAATATTGCTGTTAAATAGATAATTATGTATTCCCCCATTAGCTGGGGTGCCTCACATAGTTCCTGGGCTGGACTTTCACAAGTGCACAGGTGTTATCAGGAGACATGTTTCAAGCTTAAGAGGCATTGTAAAAATGCTCCACACATTGAAGAATCAGATCCTGGCTGTTGCAGGGCCTGCTGTTCTCTGGGCATTCAGATTCTCCTGTGAAGAGTTACGCTGCTTACAGGTAAGGAGTTTCGCAGTGTGGCATTGCTGTGTCTCTCAGGTGAGAAGTGATCTGTACATGCATGGAAAGCTGTTTGAGTGTAGTAAAGTGCACAGATATTTAGATACACAGATATGTTATACGCCTCAAATATTTTTCGTGAACACTGGAGGAGAGATAGTAGAAAAGTTATACTATTCTATGCCATCCATAAGGGCCTATGTGAATAAGGAATTCTGCCATAATAAAGCCATGATTACATTTGGCTTTTTTTTAACACCCTCATTGTTGGACCCTCATTTTCATAAAGAAATAAGGTTGAATGTTGAAATACATTATCTTTTCAACACCAGAGGGAGCCCACCTGGGATATAATCCACTTATTGGCATAGGGAGTGTGTTCTTTTCTGAATGTAGCTCCAAATATTTTTTTGTCCCTGTCTTGCATTCGAGTGCACACACACACAAGAACACCAAGGTTATATCCATTCACAACAGATCCATGCCACTTACACCCATGTGTATATGTGTATGCATAACCAAGATACACGATGTAGTGTGCTGTATGCTTTTTGTTTTGATTTGGTTATTTAATTCATAATTCAGTTGAGATCTGAGATACAAATGCTAAGTAGTTTTTTGGCTTGATGTCATACAAAGTTTTAACACAATGCTTTTGCTCATGGCCTCTGGCCAATGTGTATGCCTTGCACGTCATTTGTGGATGCTCTCAGGAAAAAAATGTGCAGAATTGCATTTATTTTTTGGCATTATGAGTTGCATGAAAGCTACTTTAATGCTTATTCTAGGCCAGCTATTCAAAAAAATGTAATACTACTTGAATTTTATAAACAAGAGTTTAAACAGGGCTGGTTTATGTTATTGTTGCTTACATTTTACAATGAAGAGGCAAACATACTGATCACCAGAAGTCAAACTCATCTTTTGCTTCCTAACAAATGTGTAAGTTACAGGTATGATGAAAACTTTTCTCACTGTTGTACCCAATTGTTTCTGACAGAAAACACACAAACTGCAAACTTTTCAACTCTCATTTAGTTAAAAGTTTTGGTGCTGGTTTCAAAGAAAGCAGGAGGAAATGCTAATGTGAAGGGACTGTTCATATGGCAAAATCTACATAGATTGTAAGAAAGTATTCTGCAGGCGTGGACTTCGTTTTCACTCTATAGATGTGAAATTCCTGTCAGTAAAAACTTTCTGACTGGTACTCTCTACAATATTCTATGAAAAAAATGGGCTTAACTATTGTTCTTTCTACATACAAAATTCAATGTTACAGCGGTTCCAAAGGGAGGTGGCTGGAGAAGTAAATGCCTTGGCTGTCTGGTTTGTAAAACAAATCCATGGTCAACCCCTGAAAACTAGTGCTTAGAAGCTGAGATGTGGATCTCAGTCTGGACATAGCTTCTCCATTTCAGAAGATTTTCCCAAACTGCCTGTCAACTGCTGACCTGTTCCTGCAGTTCTTGTCACAACTGGTGGCATGATGACTGCAATAATTTCTGTGAAATGTCACAGCAGATTCTAGAAACAGATGGAATTACCAGGTGAGATGTGTATATTCATTGATTTGTTCCTCAAAGCTTTGTTCTGACAATCTCTTGTCTAGAATGGAGGGAAAAAATCATTGCTGAGGATCTTGGGTTTAAGGTCTGCAATGCCCCTCTACTCACAACCCAAAGTGAGCATCACCTTCCCATCTTCAGGTTTTGGCTTGCTCAGAGGAACAGTCCTGTAAAATATAACAGAGGCTGCTCTAATTTGCAACTGTCTGCACACTTCTTAGCAACCATCAGGCAGGATTGCTAGCTTTCCCATATGTTTTTCTTCCTGCTTGCAGTCCAGCCCTTGGCAGAAACTAAGGCTTAAAGGAAAGAAAGGGAATGGCTTGGAGAAATCCTATTCAGAGTGAGTTTGTGCCCCCTCAAACCAGCCTAGAGACCTCAAAGCAGAAAGGAAAGCTAATAACAGTAACAACTTGGTCTGGTGACATTGCTGTGACAAATACCTGCAAAGTTGCAGTAAATACTGAGAGCCAAGAAATATAGCAGTGATGTATGAAATGAAGAGTCCTTTGGACATAGGGAGTGGTGAAAGCACAGGAGACTGTGGACCATTTTGTTTGGAGAGGAACAGATCATGTACCCAAGTATCTACTAGGCATAAACTCTAGTAACAGTTTTAAAATGCCAGCTATGCAATTGGTTTTGTAGTGGCTTTCAGGTGTGTGTATAATTAGTTCTGTAAGAAGAGAAAATGATGTAAGAAAACATTTAGCTGAAGTACTGCCTTCAGTGACTGGGGCTTGATACCTCTGCTAACTCAAGGTTATTGGCTTAGAAACAAATACGTCTTTAGATTTTCCTCTGAACAGGTGAAAAAATCAGCTAGAAATGTTTGGAATATATTTTGTGTAGTGTGAAAAGGACAAAGAACTCATTTTTTCACTTTAAAGCATCCCTGACTTCAGGAACTTTTGTCTTGATTACTTCAGGTGAAGTTAATTTTCTTATTATGAATATGAAGATTGCTGAAAGAAATCTTATGGGAATGCTTATTACTGTCTGACATTCTAAATACTTTTAATCTAAGCAATCTGGGGTCAGATGCAGCTAAAAATTTATGTGCTTCCTCTGAATTTCTAAGTTGAGTATGCCTGACATTTTGTGGAATATTATTACATTGATTTTTAAAAATATTTAATATTTTTACAGTTTTCCAGCTTCCTGTACATCTGACTTCTTTTCTAAAGCTATTGCTGCTGTCTACTCTCACACTAAATTCTAGGAGCAAACAGGTTAAAATCTCTCTATCAAATGCAAAGCTAAACACTCCAACCTATTTCAAGAATAGGAGAGAATTCCATCAGGGGATCCTCATCAGTGATGGTTTTTAAGGACCATATTGAACAAACAAGTGTGGAATGAAACAGATGTAAATTAACCTGTACTTAGGCAAGGGAGTCTTGCAGATGGTCTCTGGAGAACCCTTTGATTCCTGAAATACTTTTTATCATTCTAAAATATAAATAAAGAATCAAATTGTAATTTTTTTTAATATCATAATTTCTAGGGTTTGGTAACATAGCTAAAAATCTGTTTAGAGACACATCATGCTGCTATATTGAATGTGGCTTTTGATTTTTTGGAATAGCTGCTGAAAAGAACTTTTCACTTGATGTTTTACATAATGACCCAGCTGCCACCTTCATTAAGTCCTCTGGCACTTTTCCAAAGGAGTCACCATTGCTAATCAAACACAAAACAGCAGAGGTCTTGCTGTCGCTCAGGTTTTCTGATCCTTACCAGGCTGCTCCTTGCAAGATGAACAGCGTTGCAACGCAGTCTGAGAAAGTCTGAGAGCCTCTCAATTCTGGATACAGAAGCCATGGTAAAGCAGAACTTTAGAGATTTTTATATGCCATAATAGCAAGGCAACAGCCCTCAGCATTTTTTTGCATGAGAGTTCAAGTCATATGAAATCAGAGGAGGCCATCGAGGGAGAGGATGCACTGGCTATTAGCAAAAGGGAGTTAACAAGTGATGAAGTCAGGAATGTGCTGATGTCTTTAAGCTGAATGAGGGGGATAAAGTGTGGGAAGTCACAGCTTCCTAGAGACAAAGCCACTGTTGGGTTAATTAATTGGGGTGGGATGTCTGCACATTGTGGGGAGGAAAGGAGCTTCATTTGGTACATGTACTGTTTGGAGCAGCAGTTACAAAGGACAAAGGACTGTAGAACTAGGGGAAGGAGAGAAGTGTTTAGTACAGCTCAAACTTGCAGGAAGCCAAAGAAACTTGTCAGATATTTATGAAAATAGGTTGCAGCTGCTAGGGCTAGGAGTGCTTCACGGTGTAAGCAGCACTCTGGAACTTTGTGAGAGCCCACACTGACTGTCCCCACAAGTTCTGACAGTGCTCTGTCTGCCACACGTCAGATTTCACAAGCAGGGACTGGGTCTGATAAAATGAAATGCCACACAGCAGGCTTCCCACAGTGTGGCATCTCCTTCTGGCCTGACAGTGCCAGGTGAAGGACTCAGATTTCTTTTGAAGACAAACTGTAAGTGCCTGTTCCTCTGTGCTTGCAGAATATGTATCTTCTCCCTGACATTTAACTCTACAGCAACATCCAAGCAAGCAGTTTCCCATTAGTGGCAAATCAAAAGAGTTAATATCACTACAAACAATGTGCCCTGATACCAAGAATGAGTAGAGATGACTGCTTTGTTTGACCAAGAAGTAGTGGCCATTCAACTTACACTCAAGAAATTTTAAAAGGCTTGCTGCTTGTTTTTCTTTCAGTGACATACTCTTTCTCAATCCTCTTCTTCCCTTGTTCCTTTGTCAACTTTACACTGATAAACTTTATCTCAGAGCTTAATTTTCCTGCTAACTTTGAGGGAGGGAAAGATAGTATTTCCAAAACTAATTTCTCTGACTGCCTAAATACATATGTAAAAACTTGCTTGTCCTCAGGATTGATCAGATTAACCATCCTAAATATATTATGTACGCTCCACCTCCAGAAAGAATACTCTTATGTTTTGGGAAAAAAGATAATTTTGGGAGACAGGACAAAAAGTCACCAAGATTTGGAGGGGAAGGGAGAGGGGGCATTTGTGTGTTCAGCTTCCATAATAATATCTGTTAAGCAATAGACTTACTAATAGCATGACTTCGAACGTTAACAATTTTATATATAATACTTACAACTTTTAATGTCGTGGGTTGGTTTTTTTAGTAGTTTTAGGTGCTCTAAGATAAAAACACTGTTTTGTGGAAGTTCCAGCGTGTTTTCCTGACCTCAGGTAAGCACCACTGTAGCACAGGTTTTATCCTTTCTCCTCTCAAAAGCACCTTTTTGTTTTTAAGAGGAAGAAGGAAAAGAAAGGAAGAATGATGGTTTGTTTTTGTTGTTTTACCCTCATCTTAGTCCACAATATTAAAGTAAAGCAGTGTCTTGCTTATAGAAATGTTGGTATCTGTATGCAAATTTCAGAGGTTGTACAAGGCTGGAGGCAGACAGCGTTTATCATAATAGCTATGCCCATCCTAAGACTTTCCACCATCCTGTGAAATCGGAACAAAATATGCTGATGGGAAAGGATCTCTTTTCCTGCTTTGAAATACAAAATGAATCAAAGAGACAGTTGCATTTCACTGTTTTTCAGTGCTCACATATTGCAACTATTTATTAACATTTTATAATATCCTAAATATAAATCAGGAACTGTACAGGCTGTGGAGATGATACTGGTGCCTCAGCTGGAATGTATCACAATACCTGATTTACACCAGCTGAAGGTGCCTAGTTTTGGATGAGGCTCAGATGTTTCACCTCAACCCTATGTTTCACCCTGCAAGCTACTTTGTACATTTATAAACTTATCTAAATGTGACTAATGACATTTCCACATGCCCATCAATGCATGTTTTCTTTCTCGCTTTCAAACCTGCTTAAAATGAAAGAGACAAAAATCCAGGAGA
Organism: Cyanoderma ruficeps; assembly: GCA_008694505.1. Lineage (NCBI taxonomy): Eukaryota > Metazoa > Chordata > Aves > Passeriformes > Timaliidae > Cyanoderma > Cyanoderma ruficeps. Next base: position 45,472,177 of record VZDJ01007749.1, read on the forward strand.
AGGGCTGCCTGCCTTTTTTTATCTAGCCTGCCAAGGGGCACAGACAGGAGAATGTAGATGGAGCTCCTCCTCCCACTTTCAGGACAGAAAATTAAGGCAGATCTAGATGGAGAAACAGAAGGTGAAAAGCTTTTTTTCCTTCCTTCCTTCCTTTTCTTATTCCTCTTCCCCTTTTTAAACATCTAGTCTCCTTGAACTGAAGGACTGATGTTTTTATCTCCATTTTTTCCTCCACTCCATCATGCAAAGAGTTATTCCAAAATCACTTGGCAGCTGTAAGACAAGCTATTTCCTAACCCTCAAAATAACTTTTGTTTTGAATAGTTCCCAACTCCTTAAAAATGCATCCACATGTACGCGTGTTTTGCATGGGAAAGAAAACTCATAGAAGTAAATATTCATGGTTAATGACTGCTAAAATCCTGCCATAATCATTATAAAAATTTGGGCTCATTCTGTGTGGAAAGTTCTAGGTATTAATCAGTAGCCATTTGTGATGTGAACTGTGCAAGCACTAAGGGAAGAGGCAGTCCTAATCACAAATTTCTGTCATCTAGACAGAAAGGGTGAGTCTGTTAGACCTTCAAGTTCAAAACAGGGAAGCGAATTTTTTCCTTGCTACAGTCTGAAATGGCCTTTTAAATAATTTTTGGCTACCAGCCACATAAACAGAAACACCAAGGCTGGCATACACAATGCAAAATAAAACCATGGGGGTGCAGTTTGCCGAGTTTTGTTTGACAGCCTCACTTCACTAACTAGCTGAGGGTCAGTGCACGTTGTTGAACACTTCTGTTACCTTTCATCTGCTCACAGGCTGCTTGAGCACAGACTTGCTAGGAATTTTCTTCCTAGCAGTGGTCCATAGTAAGCTCAGCAACTCCCTCTACACCGTGGTTGTAACCAATCCTTGCCAGTTTCAAAAAAAGCAGAGACAACTTTGGTATTCCTCCCTGAAAATTCACTAGAGGCATTACAGCAGGAGAAATGATACCAGTAAAATAGACCTTGGAAAAGAAAAGACATCTATACTTGGTAAAAAGCAGGGAGTGGCAAATAAGGCTGGCCTTTTTTTGCATCTAGACATAGCATTTCTTGTTGTTTCCAAAGCACAAAAAAAGTATGGATAACCCTACCAACATTTCTGTAGTAGAAAGTCTCTCTCGTCTTCAGGGTATTAAGCGGAGAGATTTCTTGCTGGAGAATGAATGAAGCAATGATAAAAAAAAATTGGAAATTGCTTATTTCTCAACAGTTATCATATTTTTCTTCTTAAACTAACTCTTCCTGCCTAAAGAGACCCTGTGGATTCCCAGCCTTCCTTCCCTTTCAAAATGGAGCTGTGAAAAGCTGTTGTTTCTCTCCTTCCCCTGGGTTTGTTAATGTCTGAGGCCTATCATCCTCTTCCTCTTTCTGAAAGCTGAAGAATTTGAAAAAATCCACACTACTCAAGGAAACAGAGAGACTTCCACATGTACCAGGGACCTCTTCACAAGCATATTTAAAAAAATTAACTTTATTGCTGATTTCAGCAGGTCTCCAACTTACAGATTGTTTGTTTCTAATTAGCTCTTCCCAATACACTAATAAATAAAATGTGCTCCCGTTATGTAAATGCAAATGACTGGATAAGGCCAGTTCAAAGTAAAAACCAACAGAAGGTAGAGTTAACTAAGAAAATACAAGGCCAGGAAAAGGAGGAGTAAAGAGATCAGCAAGTATTTGACTGTGATGCATCGTTAGACTGGAAAAGTTGAACCTTTAACCTTCGGAGGACTTTTCCAACATGAATTTATCGCATGATCCTAAAAATATTGGACTTTCTCATCCTGCAAGTTTACATCTAAAACAAAATGCCCATTTAATGTCTTTTTTTTCCTGTAGTCCTCAGAAGTCAGGACCTCTGCTTGCTCTTTTCATGTCTTTTCTGCACTGGAATTACGGCTGTAGAACCATTCCCCTTTCTGCACATAACTTGGGCAAGGATTGGATACTTAAGGAAGATAACAGATTTGATGAAGAAATTCAGAAACACAAAACTGACAAATGAAATAAACAAGTTTATCGTATTTCCTGTATGAAAGCATAAAGAGCAAAGTTTCAAAGGAAACAACTTTCAAGTGACAGAACATGTAAGAACATGTGATTTAAATGAGTTTACGAAGTAAGATTTAAAGACAGGCTTTTAAGTTGGCTGGATGATCTCTCCTCAGTTCTTTAAAGATTCTGAACTGTTTTGTTCAATGACAGAAATGATTTAACTTTATTAAAAACTTTATTATGTTAGTTAAACAAACTGAAATATAACAAAATAGATGAAAAAGAAAAGAAAGAAAACCTTAACAACTTAAATCCATCAACACCCAGCAAAGAAGCCCCAGACTATCACTCAGTCTCGGTCATTAAAACTAACATCAAAATAAATTAGGAATTAAGCAACGCAGCTATCAAATTAATACCAGCCCTATTATCAGTCTCCGTTCTTTGAACTCTCTTTTGGTTATGATGATTTTGCCTCCTGGAACTGCATCAAGCAGTGGGATCACACAACAGACACCAGGAGCTCACTCTTGACAAGCCAGTTGTGGTAACTTGTCTTTCATGGAAGCTGTCTTTCAGAGCTCCACAGACTACTAACACAAACCATAAAAGTGGTCATATTTCAGTACTTCTTAATTTGTGATGCGTATCTTACAGAAGAGAAAGGACCACAAAGCTTAAAAGATGAGGCATGAGAAGGCAGCAGCACGTTGTGAGGGACAAGCTGACCTGTCGCTCTCTGGTGAATGTTTAGGATTGTTTCAAATGGGGGGATGTTTTGGCTCCGGTCATAGGTACTTTCTAGTTTCAGCTCTGTTAAGGCAGATGGGATCTGCCCTTGCTGTTCCCCAGCTGCTGGTCACCATTCTTCTGCTAGTTGGTAGGCCTCTTTCAGGTGTTCTGCTGGCTCGTCCTGTGTGAACACTTGCCATGAAATGGGCTAAATAAGCAATCACACAGATGTGAAACTACTCATTTTATTTTGTCTGTCTAAAGTAGTTCTGGGTGAGGAGAGGGCCCTGGACTGTTTGGCATTCTTTGTGTAGGACTGAGCACTGGTAGCAGTGGGGTGATGACCAGGATTTGGGACTAGACTGGAACTGTCATCTATGTAGGGAACAGCTGAAGCTGTTCTGCAGCTGAAGGAGGAGTGTCTGCAGTATTATCTATTGTGATGGGGAATTTGACTGACCCTCATACAGACCTGTAGCAATTCCAAAACAAAAATTTAAGTATTTCAAAAGACTGGGAGATTTCCCAGCTAGAGATAAATCAACAGCTAAAAAGAAATCCAGAAGACAAAACAAAAAAGAAAGAAAAATATGCAGTTCATGAACTCTAGCTTTTGCAGCCATTGAAATTCTCTTAGAATGTATCTTGGAACTCTATTTAAAAAAAAAGAGACGGTACTGGCAAGTTCCTTCTACTGATGGACCCACCACGAGCTAAGAGAGCTTTGGCAGATGTGGGCACAATCTCTTTTGTGACGTCTTGAGCTCCTGTTCCCCAGGAGGCCCATGGAGAGATAGAGTGAGAGCAGAACTCCTGACTAAGGGGGTCCTTGGTCTCTCCCTAACCTCTTGCAAACAGCTCTCAGTGTGCTTGGTCATATCTGCCTCCAGACCTATGAACAACGTGCAAGCTATGCAACTTTCTATAGTTGGCTTCAGATGTGATTCCCTTGGTTTTTGCCTATTTTGGGCAAATTTCTACTAAACTAAAACTTTGGAAGATTTTCTGTTTTTTTATTAGAGCATATATGTGTTTGGGATCTTCTCCTCTGAACAGCAGAAACGTTGACACTGAACACCCGCATTCCTGTAGAAGCCAAAATGGCTTTATCTGAGTGACAAGGTCCAGGGATGATAGTATGTTGCCAGGTTATGTAAGGTCCAGTTCACATATCCAATTAAAAAGAGGGCTTTTGTCAACAACTGACCACTTAATGTTCATTTATCAGTGAAGATAAAAACTAACGAACCAGAGAGCTGACAATCATCTTTCCATTTGGAAGGCACATTGCGCTGGACAGCCGTTCTTCCGGAATCTCTCTCAGTACAGAAATGCGACTTTAAAACTTCTTAGATGAAATGCAGTTAAGCAGTAAATTTATCTCACCCTGGTGTATCATTGCTCTCACCATGTGTAATGTTCATTTCCTCTTCTGGAACCCTGATGTGCTGCAGCAGGTTACACAGCCCTGGCTTCTGTGAACCCATTGGCTTCACTTAGGATACATGTCTTAATTTTCAACAATGTTGTCATGTTTCTTCCTAATCCAGGCCACTGTGTCTGCTTATTAACTAATAGGAGGTATTTCCTCAAGACAGTTCTTGTCTTCATTAGTATGTTTGCTGGTTTATCTCAGACCTGCCAAAATAAAGAATGCATAATAAATTTCAGAATAAAAGCCCTGGACTTTTTAAAACTTCATCGTTATAATGAAGAAGTAATACCTAAGTTTTTGACCTCTCCTGTTCCCTTTTGGAGGCACAGTTCGAACACGCCAAGACCTGGAACCAAAACAGTCATTAACTAATTAAGATTTAGTAAATACAGTCCATGAGCGAACTCAGAATAGACACCTTTTGTGTCTGTCTTCCCTTCTAGGTGCCACACTTCTGTTGTGAGCCCAAAAACTGAATGGATCAGGGCAAAATTTAGCCCTCAGCAATCTCAGTAAAGAGGCAAGTGCTAAGACCCATGTGAGTAACATGACACAGCATGTAATCTTTCAAATGCTGAAGCTGTTATAGTCACGGCATGTCATAAAAAAGCTCTGCTAAAACAGGCTGAAAACCCTCAATGGGAAAGCACAGGAACTGGGACATAGAGGGTTTTAAGGAGAAAATTTTAAAATAAGCTGTGGCACCTCAGTCCTGTAGTCCTTTCCTAAAAGCCACTCATCCCATAGCCAATGGAAATGTCACCTGAAGGAGGAACATACACTCCAGTTTGACATCTGCAGTGTTCTTGATATTTATAGTCCTGTAAATTATGGATCCACAGCCATTTGTCTTTCCTGGAGTAGATTCAAACCTGGTGTGAGCTCACCAGTCTCGCAGCTGGGTAGACTTGGTCCTTTCTTGGTCCTTTTTTTCTTATAAAGATCTTACTCCAGAAAAGCACTTAACTATTAGGGCGAGAATAATCTGATTATTTGTGCTGGAACCTTCATGTTTGAATCTAGGCATGTATTAGACTTAAAGGGACCTCAGCAGGGATGTGATTTTTCAGCTCACTCTAACTGCTGAATAAAAAAATATATATTTTCCTAACTGTATCTGTAACTTTCAGCTTTGTATGCAACCATTTTCCTTCTGCTTTATACTGATGCTAGCATGCAAGGGCAGCTAGATGTCTCACTAGAACAAACTCTGAAAAACTTTTCCTTTCCCAACCAAAATCAGCTACAGTCTCTCTGTTACTAACTGTATTTTCCCCTCAATTCACATCATCCAGCTTCAGAACATATTAAAAAAGAAGTCACAGAGAGAGAGCTTCTTGAATAGGATCACAAATAAGTGTCACTGCTCCTCCTCCATGTAGCTTGCTCTGAAAAAATATACATAGGGAAAAATCACCTATTATCATTTGCATTGTTTAATTGTTTCAGTCCATTTTATACAACAATTACCACAAGAAAGTGAAAATCTCTTGGAACAGAGAGCAGTCACTATTTTATGTGAAGTTCCACGCACTCATGATTTTTATCAGAATATCTTCACTGAAAAAGGACTGGCATTTTCCATCTTTCTATTGACTACAATCAGTACTGCGTCAGGTTTTAGTAGTGGGTGCAATTATGTTACTTCTTTACAAGCCAGCCAGCATGATCTTATTGACCTTAAAGAAATAAATACGTGAGCATTAAACAAGCTAACAACCCCGAGAAGTGGTTTCACCCCCAGAGAGTCACGCTTTAGGATGGATAATGAATAAAGAGCTTATCAGAAACTTTGTAACATATTAGAAACATTCTCCAGATTACCCATAAAATTCATTAGAGACTAGTGACCTGTGCTGAAGCCTGATAAGACAGAAGCTCAGGAAAGGGCTGAGGAAAACATGATCCATCAGAGTAATGGAAATCAACGGTTTGGAGTAGAAGTATAAGTTTAAGTATATAGATAGGGAACATTGCTATTTGGAAAAGATAATGAAAGGGCATAAAAAGGAACAGAAAAAAGTCTTTGTTCTTAATTCTGTAAATATCCACGGTGAGGGCTTCAGCACTGAATTATATAGTTTGTAGGTCATATCTTTGTTGATAAGTAAAAGAGGGGCGGGAATCCAAGCATTATGTACAGACTTGTGTCTGCTCTGCTCAGGGCTCGCTTGCTGTGGGGTGACGGACACACAGAGTAACAGTTCTGTCAACCCCCTCTGGCCCTAAAATACAAATATCCTTTTGTAAATGCTTTTTCATTTCAGGTGTCCAGAAGATTGTCATGGACACCTAACTGGTGCTTTGGAGCATGAAAGAGAGGGCAGGCATGATATAACCCAAGGTGTTTGGCAGTGGTCCCTGGAGTGAAGAGCTGACAAAATGTACCAGTGCACAGCCCATGAGAAAGATCTCTGGGGCAGTTTAAAACCAAAATGAGGAAATGAGAAAGCAATTAGTCAGTATGATCAAGGGCCTGTCTTGGCCTTGTGTCCAGCTGTTTACTAGTTCATAATCTGGTCATTCTTTCAGAGACCCCTCATATCTGAGTTGCCTGCAATAAGCTGTAAGTTTAGATCTCTAACTAAGAAAGAAGCCAAGTGAGGTTTTGTTTCTATAGTGTAAATTTACCACCACAGAAGGGGGACATTTGCATTCATCCAGCATGTACATAAGTGGAACTGCCCTGGGATCAAGGGGAATATAGAGTTTTTGCAAAGAATATCAGGTGTGGACCTAAATGTTAGGTAGATGGTCAAGGCAGAGGGCAAGACTGCTCTCTTAAAATAAAGAAAGAGAGGGGGTCCATAGGTCCTGGGCAGGAGCTCTTTAAAGAAATTCAGTATCTCTCTGTGATGTCAATGGAAGATGAAAAATTAATTAGCATTGGTTATAGAAGTGTATGTCTGGAAGCAGATGGAAATGCCAATAAAGAAAACTTACAATTGTAAAATGCATGAAAATGTAGAAGCTGCAAAGAGATCATTAAAAGCGCAAAATGGTACTGTTTATCTATAACTATAAAATAAACATAAAAGTGCCTAATTATAGGATTTTAAATGATCAGCTGCAAAAGGAAGAGTCATTTTCCTGCTTTGCATTTGCATTAGGAAGAAAGTCCATCTTGGAATCATTAGTGGTGATTAGAGTTGCTGTATTTCATAGGGAATTATCAGCTGTGATAACTAGATGGCATTGCCTTATATGCTTGGAGTCCTCTGAGCCTCAAAAATACATTTGACTTTACAAATTAATCTTTGTCATTGTAAGAATCATTTTGGTTAGCATTAATGAAAGCTGTTCTTATTACAAGCTACCTCTAGAACTGGGATTTTGATAGCAATGCCAAGCTTCACAATACAGGGAGTGAAAACAAATGCTTGACACCATTAGGAAGCAACAAAATTACACAGAACTGAAATCCAGATGTAATTTCCAAACCAAGTGTCGTCATGATTTTGAAAAACTGCAACTAAAAAACCCCTCATCTAATCAAGGTTTTAATTACAGCCAGTTCCTCCTGCTTTTTCCTATGTTTCTACCAGTGGTACTGACTAGACATAGAGGTGCAGTGACTTTCCTCTGAAATTCATGTCCTTCAGCAGTGTTGCTTGTGTCAGTCCAAATGACAAAATTTTATTTCTGTTTCCCACTTTCCATGCAGAGAGTGAACGAGTCTTTTAAGTATTAATGAATTTCCCAATCTGTAGAGTTAATTTATTTTCTACTCTAAGTAGAACTTCTTCCATAGAAAGTATAATTTTTGAGAAGCAGACAGAATCATAGGATCATAGAATAGTTTGGGTCAGAAGAGACCTAAAAGATCACCTAGTTCCAACCCTCTTGCCATGGACAGCCCACTTTCCACTAGACCAGGTTGCCCAAAGCCCCATCCAACCTGGCCTTGAACATTTCCGTGAATGGGGCATCCACATCTTCTCTAGGCAACCTATGCCAGTGTCTCACTGGCCTCACCATAAAGGATTTCTTCCTAATATCTAATCTAAACCTCTAAACTCTCTTACAATTTGAAGTCATTCCCTCTTGTACTGTCACCATATGTCTTTGTAAAAAGCCTATCTACATCTTTCTTGTAGGCTCCCTTCAGGTATGGGAAGGCTGCAATTAGGTCACCCCAAAACCTCCTCTCCCTCTCCCTCTCCCTCTCCCTCTCCCTCTCCCTCTCCNGAGATTTCAGGTGGGTGTAACAGATTTCTAACTGCATGTAGACCAAACCAAAATAAGCCAGAACTACCACAGAAACCATCAGTCCTGAATTGTCCTGTCCTTGCTGCTTGATTAAGAAAAACAAATTTTTATTAGTTTTCTGTTGCATCTTTGGAACAAAAGGTGGAGATGTTCTTGCTGCATGAAAAAGTAGAACAGGACTTTCTGTTTTATTTTCAGCTGCAACCTCAGCTAATGTTGGCTCAAAATGATTAAGTGAAAATAAAATAAAGGTCTTGGTTTTAGCCTGGTCTGTTAGAAGAAAAATCCATATCTGCCTGAGTATATGGAAGTTCAAAACATTCACTTGAGGCAGCTTGACCCTGTTTTTTTCCACCTTCCCTGTCACAAATACATTCACTAAATGAAAGGGCACACTTTTGCTGCCAATTTTCACAGTTATGATTCAATTTTCACACAGCTTCCAGTGGAAATCCAGGATGCATTTCCATGGACATGAAGTAAACCATATTTTCCTCAGTGTGTTGCGAAGCTAAGTGGTTAATGCATTTAAGCAATGACTTTAGGGTTTGAATTAATTCTCACCTTCTCCACAAACAGATATCTGTAATACAGTACAGGCACTACCATTAAGTGTGGGGAAGATGCAGTTCTGTGATGCCATAATATTTTTTTAAGGGAAAAATAGGAAATTAATTGCAATTATTGACAAGCAACATGATAACTGTTTCAGTGCTATTTCATTCATTTTATAGAATCAGAGAATGTTAAGGGTTGTAAGGCATCTTAAAGGTCACCTGGTCCCACCCCCCTGTCATGGGCAGGGACACTAGACCACTAGACCAGATTGCTCAAGGCTTTATCCAACCTGGTTTGAACACTGCCAGGTTTGGGACATCCACAACCTTCCTGGGCAACTTGTTCCAGTCTCTCACCACCCTCACATAGAGAATTTCTTCCTAATACCTAACCTAAATTTTCCCTCTTTCAATTTGTACCTGTTACTCCTCGTCCTATCGTTACAGTTCCTGATGAAGAGTGCCTCCCTGGCTTCCCTGTAGGACCCTTCAGACGCTGGAAGGTTGCTATCAGGTTTCCAGGCAGCCTTTTCTCCTTCAGGCTGAACAACCCCAACTTTCTCAGCCTGTCTTTGTAGAAGAAGTGCTCCAATCCTTTTACCAACTTTATGTCCCTTCTCTGGACTTGCTCCAAGAGTTCCATGACCTTCTTATGCTGGGGACATCAGAACTGTGTGCAGTACTCCAGGTATATTAGCTTGACGTTTATCAGAGAGAAAGTTATCAGCTTGAGAGAGAAATTAGGGATATTTATCAGCTTAAGAAAGGCTATTTGGCTAAATTTATATCTTTAAACTAAATTTAGGCTGCAACATCAGAAAAGATATTGGCTCATTGATTTTATATTTCTTATGCTGCTCAGGTTCTGATTTACAAAATATGGTCTTCTGATGTTGAAAGAAACAAAGTACATAATTTTCAGTTCATAATTGTCTGATTTTTGTTTTGGCACAAACACTAGTAAGAAAAAGTATAATGTAAACCAATATAATATATAATATAAATATACTGGCTGAGCCATGTGTGGCTTTCTTAAATTGAAGTTCCTTATGTAAATCTCTATCCACTAACAGAAATGGGAGGAATCTTTTGATTAGAAGAGAGACAGAACTTATTCCTGATGTTCTTGAATTATTACTCCCATGAGCAGATGAAATGTGACTTTTAAAATGTTTTAATTATCAGGATATTGATACTGCAGTTTTTGAATCTGCTTTGTGTCCAGATTTCTGAGTCTGAATCCTGCTAAAATTTCGTGGCATGCAGACAGCAAGCAGCCAGGACCCAGCCCCTGGGTTCAATCTGTATAGCAGGTTATCCCACACACAGCTGCACTGACACAACAATAAGAGTTCCAAATCCTAATCCAAATGAGATTTCTGGATATTTTATGGGCATTAACTAATTTGACCCTCCCATTTCTTTCATTGTTTTCAAATTTAAATAACTACATTTGTGCTCATTTCACTCTTAAAATCTCTGTTCTGGGAATTGTGTTTTTTGAACTTTTGTACGGTTTTTTATGTCTTTCAAAAAACTGTGAGAAGCCTAGCTCTAGCTTCCCCCATGCCACAGCTGCATACCGTGACTTCATGGCAATCCAGCCTGTTTCCAGGCTGAGAGCGTAACGCTGACAGAGATTTTGCTAGAAGTTAACCTCTCTTTCCCCAGTACCTCTGGCATTCATTCCAGATGACAGACAGATGCAAAACAGCTTCAAACTTGTTTTATTCTCAGTCATTGGAGGACAATTCTCAAGATTTGCACAAATGGTCTGTCTTGGGTTAAGAACATCTGAGGTCCAAACCCACTGCAATGGCCAAGGACATGCTTTTGGCCATTGCTGACTACTGAGTACTTTTCAGAGCACCTTTTTACACCAGTGCTGTAGACCCTCCATCTGGCTACAAAAGAACTGTTGCATTACCCAGAGCAGTTCAGCTGCTGTACAGTAACCACATCAGGTAAGGTCCATGAAGAGTATGTTCAATTCCAATGTCATGATCTGTTTAAAGCCTTAAAAGATGCAGCTGTACAGCTTGCAGTTCTGGAATTAGTACAAGTAAGCTCTAGGGCATCTCTGTATTGACTGCATGAGGAGCAGAGATCCTTAACTTTTTTCTTTCAATAAGTATAAAGCCAATTATGACCAGTAAAGGGATATTGAGGTACTTTCGTAAGTGAGAAACTCAATAGTCTCAAGAGTAGAGCAAGATGAGTCCTGATACAAATGTACATCACTCCCTGAAATCTGCTGCCCCTGCAGCACAGCTGCTCGATCCAGCCCATCACAAACACATGCTTAACACTGAGAAACATTGAAGTTTGCATATTGTTTTTGTGCTTGTTGCAGGAGTTGCAAGACAATGATTTAATACGGTAACTGATATTCAGTTGTGGTCTCTGAAAGGCCATTTCAAGGCCTCTGTCCCTTGAAGGGCATGACCACACCCGAGCATAATATCATGCATAGCCTGTCATGTGAGAACACACTGGTGAACTCAGTTTAAAATTCTCATAATAAGTGTCATTCCATTTGAAAAAATTACGTCTCTTTTGGTCTAGACATTTTCTAATAACCTGTTTTTTGGGGCAATAGCAAGCATGAGATTGGTAGCAGAGATTTGACTGAGGTCCCAGCCACTTGTAAAGTTTTCTGGCAGTTCTCTCCAATATGCCATGAACTATCCTATTTTTCTGTCACATATACTCAGCCACATTTACATCTGGGTACAGCACAGGCCAGTATACTAACACAAGTAATTTCAAATTAAATCTCTCAGTCTTTTCTGGCTCTATAGCATAAGTTCCAATGCAAAATGTACAGAACACCCACGTAACCCATGGCTTTTAGATCTCAAAGTAAATGTTTTCACATAATCATGGATTGCATCCAAGCAAATGTCTGTAAGATGACATTTCTGGAAACTTTTGCATCTTTACATTATATTTAGTTTACACAATATACTGTACAACTGGAAAAAGTGGCCATATGAGCCAGACCAACATTTGACCTCTTGCAGAGTGCCTTTGAGAACAGGCTATTTCTCTACCCTCCTCTATGCTAACACCTTTTACATCAGACAATTTTCAAATCAGGAATTTCTTTGAAGTTTCTGGTCTTTCTTCCATAGTTTACTTTTCAAAACATCACAAGGCTAGTGGAATTCATGTATTCATATGCTGGGGGCCCCCATGCAACACAGCCTGGATCTGAGTTACCCTCTCTTCTTTATATCCACCTTCTTTTCCTCCCTCTGTGAAGCAGTCTTATTCCAGTCCGATTCACTGGAAGTCCTCAAAGTTTGTGGGTGGAGCTGAAATCTGGATCTCCTGGCCCTACCACCATGCAGCCTTTGTCCTTCAGGCACCGTCCACCCTGTTTCTCAACAGAGATCAGCACAGCCGTTGTGCTGGAGCACCTTTGGCGTCAAGGGAGAGGGGATGCTTCTCCCTGTAAAGGCCCACAAATCTACACAAAATTGATCCAGAAACATTTAGGGGAAGGGAAACAACACATTTCTACTGGAAATGTACCAAAGGACAAAATGCTGCACCTTCTATCATTTTGCTTTCTAATACTGTACATGCTGTTTCCAAGGCTTCTGTGAAAATAGTCGGTGAGCTGTGCTCTCTGTGGGAATGGCTGAAAGGAGGGCATAACAGGGGAAAATAATTTCCTTTGGAGTGCTTTCAAGGATCCCATGGAGCCTGATCCAAAGCCCACTGCAGGCATTGGCAGGCCTGCCAGAGAGACTTTAATATTCTTTGCATCAGGCTTCAGCCTATCCGCATATCAGCAAAATTTTTTTTCCATGTTCCTAGTTTTACAGAAACTGCTGTGGTGCCATCTGGGAGCAGGGAGAAAGAAAGTTTTCATTTCCTGAGCATAGGTAAAGAAACTATTTTTGCTTGTTTATTTTAAGATGCTGTGAAAGCCAAAGATACAAGAAGAACCACTTTTCTCTCTGCACAGATTACTGAAACCACAGCTTAAGTTTTAAACTTTCATCTTTTGTTTTTCATTTTTCCCATATTTCTCAAATAGATCATTTAGTGAGAAGAATCAAAGAGGTGGGGCAGAAATCTCTGTCATTTTCAGTTGTTTGGGTTTTTTTCAGTGCAGTACTCCCTGGCTTGCAGAAAACAAAATGTGTTTTCTGATGAGAACTGTGACTTCTTTAGATCAAAGCAAGGAGAAACATAAAAGATGGATGAGACAGCAAATAGCAGACATGAGAAGGTGAAGTGACAAGCAAAGAAGTTAGCTTTCTAAGGAATAAACTGACTCTAGTGCTTCTCAGAAGAAGATTATGAGGGCAGCATGCAAAATATGTTACTTGGTTTCTCTATCAGATATTCATGCATGTAACATTTGTTTATGCCTGCAAACTGATTATTCTTAAAATGAAATTTACCTCAAGTGTCAGTCCTTGTTTTGTCCTCTGTCTTTTCAGTGCCAGACTCAGCTACTCCCTACAGAATGTCGTGTGGGACAAGGTAGCAAGGTGTCAGTTGTCCTAGGAATGGCTCACAATAGGAAGATTTGTGCTATGAAGTGTGTTCTTCAATGTCCCATAAAGGTAAGGGATCAGCCTCCTCCTCAGAAACAGCACAATGCAGTTTATTTTCTCAATCCAATCAACTATTCCCATGAAAGATGAATTTGTGTGTGTGTGAGTGAGGCTGCTGCTTGTTCAATATTTGTTACAGTTGATCATGGGGTTCAGCAGCTAAGGGCACGGGCAGAGACACACTCACATGCATCCCCAGAAGTGTTTAAAGCCAGGCTGGACAGAACTTTGAGCAACCTAGGCTGGTGGAAGGTGTCCCTGTTCATGGCAGGAGGGTTAGAACTGGATAATCTTTAAGGTCCCTTCCAAACCAAACCATTCTATGATACTATGATTCACAGAAAAGCAATATGTGGTGCAATGTTGTAAATTTTTTATTAGAAAAACAGGCAAAAAATGGACTTTGTTACCCACAGCTAGACACCTAGTACAGCTTACATCAAATAACTTCACTCAAACAAGAAGGGCAGATTCAAACAATAATTATGCTGTGTTTTTTTCTTCAGTAAACATGCAACTTTTAAAATTGTACAAAAATTTTATGTATGTAAACCAGAAAATCTTTCAAAGAGAACACCACTAAGCAATGTCTTCATCAGGACGGGGCTTTTAAGAAGATGGAGTATTTATAAACTGCCCCATATACTGATAAGGCTGTATGATTTTATGCACAATAAATGCTCTATGCTATATCACAGGTACCAGAGTGGGGGATGTGGAGCTTCTCATCAAATCATTTTGTGTAAGTGTACATTTAACAGGAAAATAGGATAGTTAATAACCTTTAAAACAGGCTTAAGTAGGTTAAAGTAATGCGTGCTTTTAAAAACTTCAGGAGTGGGTTTTTTATGGGAAACTCAGAATTTAAAAAAAATGTTTGGCGTAAAGTCAAAATATTATGAGCAGTGTTCTGCACTAATGACACATATCAGCAGTATTTGTAACCAGAAGAACAATGTGATAAATTTTAATCGCTAGGGACTAGGCTTTGTGGGAAGTGCCTAATACACAGGCATCCTTTATAGGTTTCCAGTTATGACCTATGTCTGAAAGACATTTTAATGATAACTACGGAAAGTAGATGGATTGTCTTCCCAGAGTGTTGAAGGTCCTGTTTGTTGTCATCCGCAGCTTCTATAAAGACCAGAGATTTTCAAAGGTACTCTTCTGTCCTGCTATCAGCACGCAATACCACAAGGATGGAACTATCTAAGATAAAACATGCCAGAGACATGTAGTCCTCAGGATTTCCTGTGGGAGTCTGACCAAAAGAAGGCAATATTAATAAATATAAATTCTGGAACATTATTATCACCAGAGCCGTGTCATGTATTTTACCCTTGAATCCTTATAACCCCTCTAGTTTTCTCAGGCAGTTCAAGTATTTAACTGCAACTGGTCAGAGTGTTAGACCTCCCCACTGGGACAATTGTTTTCAATTACATTAAAGGCTCAAAGCCTTTGATAGACATGCCAAAGCAAGGAGTTTAGCTTGCTGAACATTTTAACTCTTTGAACTAATGTGGGATCTGGGAGTCCCCATACTCTTGGACCTTGAAAATGCTTAAAAAATAGATGCAATCTGGAAGAAGATTAGTGCCAAAAATCTGTAATAGTCCTCCCTTTGAGGATGCTGTTGCCTCTTTTTATTTTCATTTTCTTGGAAATGGTAGTTAAAGGGAGTATAACAAACAAATAGTTTTTCTTGAGGAGGATGAATTACACCAGTGAAGTCCCAGTCAACCAAAACCTTCTCTAAATATCTAAAATGATTTCACCTATTTTTTTAAATTTTCAGAACTATTTTTTGTTTCTGTGCTTCTCATCAGGGCATTTCTTATCAGAGAATAAGGATACCAAGTGCTTGGTGTTTAGCTTCCTGCTCCTACAAGGAAAAAAATACAAACTAAGGAGCAAGGCAAAAAATGCTTACAATACACTGATCTTGTGGGATTACTTTTTTTGACAAATCCTGGTACAATGTTCAGCAAAGGGTATAATACTATTTTGCTCACAGGAACCTCCAGAATACCTTCTTTTCAAGTTTTACTTTTCAGAAATTCTTCTCAGTCATTCAGATTACACAACCCTTTGGGTATCTCTGCCTCTACAGATTAGCACTCAGGTTTTTCTAAAGAGACAGTTGTTTCAGAAACTCAGGCAAACATTAGTTCTGTTACAGTCCTGCCTTATATATTGAGTTCTTATTAACACATGGGCAGTGGTAGTACAGTGACCTCTAATGCTTCAGGATGGTTTCCATTGACTCCCACTATCTTCCCTTCCAATGCAGAACAGATCAGGAAAGGCAAGAAACAAAAGGTAGTCCACATCAAGCCATGCTACCTCGGTGGAACAGTAGCTTCTGAACAGAAAACATGGCTTAAAAGACAGATCACACTTTAATATTGTATCTCAATTTTGATGAGAATATCTTTCTTCATAACTTACTAGAAAAGGGCTGATTAAATTTCTGCACAAGTATGTTTGCAACAGACTTTGTCCTACTCATTACAAATGGGAAGCTAGATCCTTCCTTTCAGGCAGTGTGATATTTTTGCTGTTCAAATCAGAACATGCTATTCCTTTTGATGAAAAGAGAAGTGGAAAGCAACTAAAAGCATAGTTCTAAATAAATACAATACACATCAATGCTTTCAGAAACAAGCTTTCATGATTTTTGCTTTGACAAAGATCCTATGAACTCCACAAAACATAAACAATACCTCATAATGAAACACTGTTATTCCTAAATTGACATCACGTCTGACTCAAAGTGTGACTTTTTGATTGGGATTAAATTCAGTTTATTCAAAAGTTTTAGAATAACTCCTTAGTTATCTAGAGCACAAGATAAACGTAACAGACAAAACATTTATCTTCCAAATAAAAATGCTGATAAATATAATTTAGATAGTTAGAAAATTCCTTCCTTCCTTCCTTCCTTCCTTCCTTCCTTCCTTCCTTCCTTCCTTCCTTCCTTCCTTCCTTCCTTCCTTCCTTCCTTCCTTCCCTCCTTCCTTCCTTCCTTCTTTACATATGGGAGGATTCTGTGCAAGGAATTTTCACTATTATGCACGTTGGGATGATCAAATCTCACCTGTTTATATGGGTTTTTTTACAGTTCAGAGAGGGAAAAGTAATGTAGAACAATATAATCACACCCATATCATCAAGTTATGACCTATACATGAGAAACATTTGGCATTGACTACCTTTCAGAATAGCTCAAGCAGGTTCATTTTAGATTGCTTAGAGCAGTGCTGGAGTCTTGTGAAAATACCACCTGTTTTTAGGTACCCTGATGGTTAAAAATGTGCAAATCACCAAACATCAATCATTGGTTAGAGCTCAGTCCAGCCAATAGCTCTGGCTATCTTATTAGAGTCCTTCTTATATTCATACCTGGATTTACCCTGCAACTTAGGAGAAGTGTTGTGGTGGGCAAAAAGGACTCCTCATAGCTCACACATTAAGAAAATGAGTCAATTTTTATAGAACAAGAAGCAAAAGCTACCACCTCTGAGGCTAGCTCTGTATTTCTGGATTTGTCCAAGATTCCTTAATCTGAGCTGTGGAATTCTAGCACTGTCAATAAACAAAAATCAGTGTACAATCTGACATAATAAGACTCAGAAAACTTGCTCTCTGAATTGTGAGAACATGAACACTGCACCCAAAAATTAATCACTTTCAGGTGTGGTATGACATGATGGTAAAGATTTCCAAATTACATAACTAGCATACCCCAGGAATCCTCATATATCATCTCATCTAATTAGTTAAATGCTATGTTAACCAACTACCAGTGTGTGTTTGATGTAGTCTGAGTTACTAATAAAATCCTTAGAATAAACCAAGAATTATGTGAGAAGAGGTCAGTGCTTTATAACCGTACATGAAATGTTGTTCACTGTTACTCTGGACAATTAAAAGTTGTTAAATCCCAGGTTGCCTCAAAGAACCATTCAAATGGTTTGCCCCAGGAAAGAGTCTAACTGGACCTGAACTGACTAGTGAATCCTCAGAAGAGATCTAATTTCTACGTATATCCTAATGTCTGCTTATTTTCTGTTTGGTAAATCTGTAGCTAAGAGAAAAAAATGGAAGAAATTTTAAAGCACATCAGGAGCATATTGAGACTAACAAATTGAATTAATGATAATGTCAAGCAGCCAAATCAGTGGTTAAATTCCCCTGGTTTTAAGAGCATCACTAACCTGTGAGTAAACACTGGCTAATTTAACACCCAGTTCTCGTGCTCGTGATTCAGATTGAAGTTGATTTTTTTGTATGTCAAAATATACTGGCTGCTTTTTCTTTCTATAAATACTAAAAACGGAGTAAAAAAAGCCTATAATTTCAGGGTATTTCAAAAAGATTATAATTCAGATAAGACTATTCATGGCAACCCATGGATCTTTACCTTTCTCCTCTTTGCTGTACATACTGAAGTATGGAACTAGGCAATGAGGGGTTAAATAGTAGTGGTGCAGATGCAGCTGGGCCATGTTACACTAAAAGGACCAGCTAATGGGCATAAAGGAGGATTAGAAAAAGGAAATAGATGAAACTGCATTGAGTGCTGGCAGGGAGAGTCTGGATTTTTGTTTAGGGGCAGGGACTCTTGTTTAGGGTTTTTTATGAACCTCAGATAATAAAGGGAGTTTGCATTTGTTTGTTTGCTGCTCTCTGTGCTTATTTTTTTTCAAATTTTTTAAATTCCAGAAGTCTATAAGAGACAGAGTTGTGGAGGTTTATTGACAAATGGATACTGAAGTGTTTAAATATGAAGATACATCTTTATATGTAGGGTGTTCTGGGTCAAAGGGGTTAGTTCAATGGAGTATTATACTAGCCTGGAATTGACATATCCTCCACCAGAAAAATGCTGGAAAAAGAAAATGGAAGCTACCAAGAGTGGAATTATGCTTGTAGGAAGTTCAAACTCTTCCTCTCTCTTCTGTGTGCTTTGTTGCACTACTGAGAACCTGGCAGGGCTTTAACAGCCTGTAGGTAACCATCTACCTTCTCAGATGCCTATGTGCCCCTGAACTTTCATAGGGAAAACTTAGCAAGCAGTTGAATCGAAGAATCCCTGTGGCACGTTCTCCTTTTCCATGGGGAAGAAGAAGGCTGATGAGAACATGGATCTTTGTCAGTTTACAGAGCACATAATCACAGAATTATCTGAGTTGGAAGGGACCCAGAAGCATCACTGAGTCCAACTCTTAAGTGAATTCAGTTTTTGTTTGAATGGGGAGAGAAACAGGGAGAAAGCTAACATTTGGACAAATAAACATTATTTCAGGAGTCTGCTCATCCAAAGTGTACCTGTAATGATTCTTACAAGTATTAACTGGTTTGAAGAAACCCAGAGCTGTTGAAGCATATCAGTACTACAGTGGAATGGAGATGCTCTTATCCTATTTTCATCCAGGCTAGCTCAGGCCCTTCTAGCTGCTCACAAGAGGACTAGTGACAGCTTTTGTGTACGTGCTTCTACTCAGCTGGGCTTTGGGCTCATTTGTTTGTGGATCTAACTAGACCTGCTGGCTGGAGGAAGCCAGACTTGCTGTCCACTTAAACTGGTGCCTGTAACTGTTGGTGTTCCTGCCCATCCTGCTACTCCTCAGCTTTAAAGTAATGCTGTGTTGCTGGCACTTTTTTTTTTTCTTTTCTGAAAGACTTCTGCAAAGTCCAGGGGGAATTTTTTGTCTTTTCCTAAACTTTCCATCACAGAGAGGAACAATCTCTCTATTCTTGTTGAGGTTAATATCACTTTCAGTCCAGGACTCATAATGCCTTATCTCCTAGAGAGTTTCTGATTGTGCATGTGCAGTTAGATAATAAGTGTGCAAATCCAGCCCTTGGAATGGGCCCTATGAGGAGTTGAACTTCATCCACCACCACCATCCCCTTCAGGGGGCTGGGAGTGCTCTCCAACATAATGGCTTCCAAATAATGCCCAAGATGAAAGAAAAGAGGTAACATTTGTGTCAGACCCCTGAAAGTGGCCAGGGACAGACAACAGACTAGACTTGTCTCTGCAGGAATGGTGCCTGGCATTGATTTACTGACTCAGATATGACCACACAACTAAAGACATAGACTGCAGAATCCTCATGCCTCTTGTCTGTATAGCTCTGGTATTCCATACCCTGCACAGGGCTGTGACTTGGGGCAAGAAAATTCAGTGTAAAAGAGACTGACTTGCCTTAGCCTCTCCCTGGCAGCAGAAACAGCATCTGCCATTGCTCTATGCTTTAAAATTCTGGATTTATGGATGCTGCATTTGGGAAGGTCACCAAGATTGAAGGGACTGACACTGACCAAGCATCTGCAGGCAACTACCTGCTTGTGGCAGGCTAACATGAACAGTTACCGCTGACTAATGCCCTGGAGTCATGTGCATTGGCTTATTGCACAGTTTGTGAGAGGTGAGAGTAATGAGCCTATGCTTTAAATCCATCTGGAGTTTATATCCAAATTCCCTCTTATTCTGATAACTCAGTATTTATTACAGGCCTAGCAGACCTCCTGTTCTGTGGTTTCTTCCTGAAAGATCATGAGTCTACATAATGTTGCTGTCAGTGGGATGTTCTCCTCCTCTATCTCTGTTACTCTCAGCCCTTTTCTAGCTCACTCTTTGGGACTGCACTTACCGTTTTCCCACAGGACAGCATTTAATTGCTCCTTGATTGACCTTTTGCCTTGTCCCAACAACTTTGCCCCTGAGGTCATTTAACCAATTCATTATTCTTGGCGGAGGAGAAAAAAAGTCCTTCTTAATGTCTAAGCTTCTTTCCCTATTATTGCAGAGTTAATTACAAGAGAATGATTTAGAGTTATTTATCACCACCTTTTAAATATCAGGTAGCAAAGTGTTCCCTAAAAATAATGGCTTGAGAACCCCATCCACTGCTTTCTGCTTAGAAACTCTATCTTTCATACCCAGAAATGGGTTAGACATGATTTTTGGACAGAGGTTTAAATACTGTGCTGGATCATTCAGCCTTTCCATGGTCCCTCTTCTACCCATTTGCTGTAAAAGCAACAGGGTAGTAGAGCCAACTCAAATCTGTGATCTTTGCATAAAAAAATAATTGTGCTTTGTGGGACAACACATTGTAAAAGGTTCAGAAAACCTGCTAATCAATCACATAGATGAGTCATGCTTGTAAGTACTCTCCTGAAATCAGGTGATGCTGATAAACACACTCTAAGAATGTTTATTAACAAGCCATTAAGGAAAAAAAAAATAGTCCAGGCTATAGAAATCACTTAATCATTTCCACATGAGTTATTCTCCATAAAGACAGAGTCACCTATCTTCCCTTTTCCTACTGTACAATCCTGTCCCCTAGCTTTGGGGTTTGGGGGGAATTACACTGGCTTGCTATTCCAGTAGTCCATTAACCCTTCATAAGGCATTCATAAAAGAAGCACAGAATATTAAGTATGGTCAGAGGAAACCTCCTGCAATGTTTATGTATTTTATGTGCAGTCTGTTTTATCCAGTGCTAATGTTCATTTGTCTGGTGGGTTAGCATCCCTCTTTCATTTGAGGGAGTTTCTTCTAACTTGGCTCATTTGTGCAGCTTTCCTTTTACAAATAGTCAGTCACTTGTCGGAAGTTTCAAGGCAGTATTTGTAAAAGATCTTCAAAATAATGATGAATGGTTAAAATGAGCATTAAAAAATAAATAAGTTCAGTAACTATTTATCAAGATTACAAACTAGAAGGGCATTTCCTCCAGCTAATATGTGGAACACTTCACCCTGGCATAGATAAATCATGAATCAGCCAAGAGGTTAGTTAGGGCTTCCAGTTTATATTAGGTCAGTTTACTAAAGGCTGGCTTTCTGAAGAAGTAAGGATTCAGGGGTTATTTCTTTTTTAAGTTACAATAATTAACCCTGGGATTGCATAAAGCAGCAGAAAAGAAGAGTGTATTTTAACTTGTGTCCCAGTAAAACAGGATCTGAAACTGTTCTTACAGAGTATTTTCTCTCTGTCGGTGAGAAAAATAAAAGACCCACAAGAAGAAAAGAAGAAGGATTTCTCTCAAGTGCAGGGCTACCATCTGTAAGAAAAAGCCTTTCCTGTGAGCAAGTGAAGGGGGTGGAGATTTGTGCTAAAATAAACAACCAAGTCGGGTCTTGTGTTGGATGTACTGACAAGGTTTGCAGGCACTGGCTTTAAAATGTTTCATCCCGAGTATCCAGTGTCTCCCAGAAGGACATGCAGTAGGAGGAAGTGTGAGGTTAAGAATTCAGGGAGATTGGATAGATAGGCGAAAGGCTTGGATAGGCAGTCTGAAATTCATTACAAGAGTATATCCCGGGGGTCACCACAAACATCCTATAAACATCAGTGAACTTTTCTGCAATCCAGAGCTCCAGGAGCAAGTGTGGTGAGTCATGAGAAGTCTCCTCCTCTGAACACGTGCACCCAGCGGGATAAAGAAGGAGATAATGGTGGGTGCTCCCTGAAGGGATTAGAAATATAGGTTTCTAATCTATTTTTAAATGTGTCCAAACTGACCAGCAAATATGATCTGACTTTCCAAATGTTGAAAGCACTCTTTAAATCATGCCTCCGCTAAGTCAGGCTCATGAATACCTCTCTAGACAAATAATCAACACTGAAATTTCTACACAATTTTTGGTAATCTAGCAGAAATGCACATCTATGCACATGTACACTGATACTCTTTTAATGATTAGGAGTGAGGGAAAACACATGAATTCAAAGAAATAAAAAACCTGGAGTAAAAGAAGGGTCATAGTAAAAAGTCAAAGCGAAATGATTTTTCACTTCAGTACATGCTTTGATTACCATGTCCTATCCCATTTAGAAGGATTTGCAGAGTGTCTCAGTGAAAAAGGAATTAAGTGCCTTAAGATGTTACGGTGAGGCTACCCAGTGGTGTAAGCAGACATCCTCTCGAGCAACAGAGTTTATGTGCAAATCCTGGATTGAGCATACGTGACATCTCTGATTCTGAACACCTGCTTCAGTTTCCCTTCAAAGAGTTTTGGGTGCTTCAGCTTTCTCTTGCCATTTTTTGTAACATTTTTCATTTCCATAAGCGTGTTACAAGTTTAAAAAAACCAGTTATGCCTCAGTCCTGTAGCAGCAAAGGAAATATAAATGGAAGAAATATATTCTAAAAATGTTCTGTAGTCCATGTTGCACATACACCTCAAACCACTGAGCTTTAGTCTTGAAGAACTTTGAATAAAATTAATTCTGCTGAGTGCAGTGGAACAACATAATCTCTGAAGATGGTGTAAAATGTTTAGCGCATGAGTAAGTGATTATAGGGCTTGGGTTTAATATCAGAAACCACTTCTGCACCAACAAACATGAAAAACTGTAATGGAAAATAAGTTCATATTGAGTTTGCTTGGGTCTGAATTGCATGCCACTTAGATTGTTCCTCCTGCAACAGTGTGCCAATTTGTTGTAATCTTGTACAGACTTTTCATCTGAAAGTTCAGTTTTGCAAGTACAAGATGTGGGAGCTAAGATGATATATTGAGGCATATAAGTAATCAGGAAAAAATGCAGTTCGGCCCATGTATTCTTTGGAAATATGTATAAATATTTACAAATTATGGAGTTAAATCCAACTCATTTTGTAAATGAAGGGATATTCTGCTTTTTTATGGGAAACATCAAAATCCAGGAAGCATGGGAGCATAAGACATAAAGTCTTTTCCAAGGGACATTCATAAACTCTCATAAAATCAAACATCATGCAGACTGCAACCTTTCTCCTATTTTCATTGTGTGCACGCCTACGCATCCGTGCATTTGTGGAAGCAACTTTCATACAAGAGCATTTTTTTTCTTTTTGCATCTACCAATTACTTTGTAAACAACTTAAAGAGATTGGTGAGGTACTGCTCTGTAAAAATGATAGCACATCTGCAGCACAGGCAGTTAAAGTCAACAATTAATTAATTGTTAAGGGCTCTGTTCATCCAAAACGTTTGGCTCTGCATTTACTGGATGATTCATGGCTTGTGATCCCTAGTTTCCAGAGAACTCAGTCTGGTCCTCCATTTCAACCCTTCCCCTGCTCCCCATTTCACCCTTCCCTGCCCACATCCAGCTGCAGGGAGCCACAAACATGTTCCTTACAGAGTTAACAGGGCTTTATGACAAACAGCTCACCCACAACTCCACCCACAAAGTGTATTCAGCAGCCTCACACACTGCTCTGCTGAACCTACTAGACAGACAGGCCTCCTTGCCTGGTGTCAGTAATTCACTGGTTGTCAAGTATTTACAAAACAAGACACACACAGAAGCATGTGCAATCATCTTTTGTGTAGCTTGTTTTTGGTCGGTTAGACTTTAATCCCTCAGTGTGAAGTAGTGTCTGCTGGTTGCAGCAAACAGATTTTATACCAACCTGTATGAAGTTGTGGAGTGCTGTGGTCAAGAGAGGCTCTGACAATCTGGGAGGTATTTTGTGTCCCAGCCTGAGCCTCCAGATAAGAGATGTCATTGTGATTCGCTTGAGTTGCCTCCCAGGGAAAAATCTGCTATCTTCCAGTGCATATAGGACAAAAAGAAACCATTATGTTTACAGTGAACTGAATCTATACTAGACATGGTCCAAAATCTATAGTTCTTAGGTAAATTCTTAAAGGAAGTTGTTCCTTAAATAAGGAGTGCCAAAAATTTGCAGCAAGAATAGATAGAGTTAAAATGTTATTTGTTTATTAATATTTTTGTTATTGCTAACTTGCAAAGCTCCCCTGGAGTATAAAGCAGAACATTAAACGTGTCTAGCAAAATAACAAGCACCTATCACTGAATAATTGAAGTAGTCACTGAAGAAACAAAATGTAAAACCATAAACAAGCCTTGAACAAACAAGAAATAATCAATGCATGATGATAAAGGGAACCAAAACATCTGGCATCTTTGCCAGAAAACATCTACAGATGTGTTCTGATGTATGATAAGAAGAAATAACATTTTGGAGTCACAGGCCCTCAGTGAGGCTCCTGCCTTCCAGTGTGGTTAAATCACAGGGAGGTGCAGCCAGCTTTGCTCCCGCTGTGGGTCTCAACAGCCCTCCTGGTGAATTGTTCAGATTTTTGAGGGCTATTTCTGGTGTGTGGGACAGAACCTGATTCAGCTTCACAAATGAAGTGACAAAAGGAAAGCTGTGCTAATTGCTGCTCCCTTGAGGTGCTCCCTTCATTCTGAGGTCCAGGCTGCTCCTGAAAGCAGCCATATCACAGAGCCCAAACTTTGCCTAAGTAATCCAGTTTAGACGTCACTGATGGGCAGAGTCTCACTGTTTTGGTATCTTTCCATCTTGAATTTCCCAAAGGGAGGAGAGTCAAGTGAAAAGACAGATTAGTACTGTTTTGTAGATGGAAAAGTTATTCTCATCCTTTCTTGAGATATAGCTTTCAGGCTCATCTTGCAATTTACAGCTAGTTTACAGATAACCTGAACATCCCCACAGGTAATGGCCAGCTGCCTTTAATCCAGGCATTTTACTGGAAGTTTCTGTGATTTAGCAATAGTCACTTTATAAGGCATTACCTAAATTCAAAATCTAATTGCTTCAGAGTCAGATGGCAGGTTGGTAGGTGAGGATTCACTGCAATTATATTTAAGAAAAAGAAAATCAGAAAAAAAAGGGCAAGACATCTTGTTTGATTCATCAGACACTGATAGAGCTGACTGTGGTTGTTCTACCTTTTCCACTGTATCTGCACAGTTTTCCTCATGGCAGGACACACAAGAAGTCACTTTAAAATAAAAAAATACCTGGCTGACTGCTGAAAAGATCATTTGTCAAGAGAAGAATGCTGTGGAGGGAAACTCTGACCTCTAAACCTGCAACAACAACAAAAGCCAGTGTTTTAAAAAGTTATTTTGAAGCCTAAATAAACCTTGACAGACTCCCCTTAAACTTCTTTTACAGTGATTAATTTCTAGCTAGGGAAATATTGACTCTGAGAGAAAATGAAAATATTTCCATCTTCTTTCTAACACTGCATTATAAGATCATTTGACCTACTAGATAGAGTGGAAAATCACTATCTGTCTTGATGTTATTAGATGGATCAGGTTTCACATCTCTCTCCCTCTGTTTTCCTTTGCTTCCCCTGTATCAGCATGTTGTCTTCCCCTCTCTCCCCTTCAGTCTGGCTTGAGGAGGCAGAGCCCTTGGTGCTTACAGGCAGGGTGGCTGCCTTTTTTGTGGGGTGATTGTGAAGATACAAGGGGCAGTCAGAGGCTCATGGAATGCCATAAGGAAAAAATCCACCTTGCCTAAAATATTAAATGTACTTGGTGACTTACTTTTGTTCTGATTATATTTCCTCTCCCTGTGTGGAGGAGTTGTCCTTTTCAAGAATCAGAGCCATTTGTCACATCACCCACACACCCTCCCCATTTCCACACAGAACTCCTCTTATGGGTTTGGCTAGATGCTGTAAATGCCACAGGAATCTTCCAGAGGGCTTTTGATCACAATGCCTATGCATGTATGTATACTGCAGCCTCAGATTTATTGGGAGGGTAAATAAATTATATTCACCAGCCCCAAAAATTCCTTTTAACTGCCACTGATACTTAGAAATGTGACATGTACCCAATGACTTGCACGGCAATACTGTCTCCATCATATTAAGCTGGGTTCTAAAGTGCTTTTGCTGACCTCTAAAAAGTGAGGGGAGGAGCAGGGTACACCAGCTGGGGAGAGAGAGACAGGAGCTGTGGCAGAAAAGCTCTTTTGTTTCTTGTATACCCCACTGAAAATTTTCTTCATGAGGGAACTTACAATAATTTTCTAAAGTGACTAAAGCCATTGCTCAAAAAACTTTGGCAGCCTTTGTTCATATCCTATTACTTACTTGGCTTAAGAGACAGCAGGACACAGAGCATCTTCTAGAAAAAAGTATATGCTTGATCCTAGCTGTTTCTAACAGAATTAGCCAATTCAAATAAGATGAATGATAATAATAATAATAAAAAAATCTAGCTTAGATCTCTGTGTCTAAAGAGACACAGAAAAAACATCAGTCAACCCCATGGAATATCCTTCAAAGTGTCCTTGGAAGGATATGAAATGTAAGTTCCTATAGTTCATTACTTCAGTAAAAGTGGCTGTAAACTACTGTGTGCCACTGCCCTGAGGATCTGCCTT
Organism: Cyanoderma ruficeps; assembly: GCA_008694505.1. Lineage (NCBI taxonomy): Eukaryota > Metazoa > Chordata > Aves > Passeriformes > Timaliidae > Cyanoderma > Cyanoderma ruficeps. The sequence continues at coordinate 45,498,914 of VZDJ01007749.1, forward strand.
GCCATGTTCCTTCCTGCAGCAAACCTCTGATGGAAAGAGTTATTTGATTTTTCATGAATCTGGGGAAAAACTGAACTTAAAGATTCTTGTGAAGGCAGCAGACTGTAGTGCTCAGTACAGAGTATGTGCATAATGCATTCACCCCTCCACAGCACCCAAAATTAGCACTTAACTGAATTCATGTGTAGATAAGTACACAAAAATAAATATTCTTCTGTTAGGCAATCCTTACACAGGGTGAGGTGCTGAGTTCTTTTCACAGCAAGGCTTCTTGATGCTCACTTCTCCACAGATTCAGGTCATAAAGATAGGTCCTGATTTATGAAATCTTTTCTTTGGAGGACTTTTTTATTGGGATCCAATGTAACAGTCTGCTCCTAGGTACTCTCACCCAATATAGGTGATAAAATTGCATGGTTCTGGCTCCTTTAAAATATTTTCCTGTGATTTTCTATACATTATAGTGGCATATTTTCTGTATTCCTGTCATGAATTACAATGCTTAGCTAAAGGAACAATCTTTGCAATCTGAAGTCTTTGAGTTGAAAGTCATAACTATCAGCCAAGAGGTGAACAGCCAACACTTGCATTACTGAGAACTTCTTGGTCCATTGATTGCAGTGCTCCTGTGCCAATTTAAAGACCACAGTCTGCAGAGGCCAAATCAGTTAAGTAAAAGCTGAATGAAATTAAAAATTTACACTTTCCTGACATATAAATATATGTTAAAAATCAGCCAACAGCTTCTGAAGATTTGGCTGTACTCTGCATAAGGATATGTACATCAAGAGTTAATGAACTTGTCAAGACTGAGTAAATATTTGTTTATAATTGCAAGTAGGTCCAAAGCCAAGTATTTTTTAGGTCTATTAGGCAGACTAAGTCCACAGCAGAAATGTTGAGTAGGACCGTGCTTCTCGTCTTACCCCTCCACTTCCACTGTGCTCACTCCCCTCACTTTGGGGCTCCCCAAAGGTTGTTTCAGGAGATTCTCTTCTCTTCTCTTTTGAATTGTAAGTTTCAGGTGGTAGCTGCCATAATTTTTCTTTGAAGATAGAAGTAGTCAAACCTCAAAGAAAGCACTGTCAGTGCTAGGATCTGGCCTGACCTCTGTAAGTGGCAGTAGACAAAATGTCTTTTGCCACCAGCTGTCACTCCACCAGCTTTCATGTTTGAAGCCTTGCATGAATGTGAACTTCTGGTGTCTTTCATGAACCAGACACTGCAAGAACCTTCAGATCTCATCTTAATTCACTTTAAAGATTTCCCATTCACTTTCACAAGAATAAATGGGGGCTCTTTTCTTAGTGAGTGTTCCACTTGTCTCTGGAAGGGACCAGAGACTTCTAGAGGACTTTGGGCTAGCAGCTACTGCTCTGCAGTGGATCATCTCAGTGCACCTCATGTTTGCCCTGATATTGATTAGACAGGGGCAGAAATGTTTTACCCAAAACCAATTACTACAGAGTCACCTGTTTTCTGGGACAGGCTTTCCCCATAAATATAAAACTACCTGGCAATACTGTGCCTTAGTGGTGCTTTCAAGATGAGACAGAGATGAACAAGGTCAGAGAAGTCTTGCCAAACTGTACAGGGAACCTGAAAGGAAAAGGAGTTTCATTTGTGATGAGGAAATTAGGGCATGTCTGCTACAATTTGCCACTCTGCCTGGTTATAGAGGGGAGCAAGGACTGGTTAAACCAGAAGCATCAATGCGTATGAGGAAACACTCAGAGCCGGATGCTGAGCTGGCAGAAACCTGCAGAGGTCCACTGGAAGAAACCAATTGATTTATATCAAGCTTGGATGCACAATTAGGATGGAGTGTTCAGAGCAGAGATTTACTATTGAAAATTGTCAGTTTTGTGGGGGCAGGGGGAAGAAGGCCTGCCAAATAAGTCACAGAAGAAGATGGGATAACTTGTGCTCTGAGCAGAGCCAAACTATGCACATGTTCAGCAGTTTCAGATGAGTCAAATTCTGGAGCCTACATCTTCCACTTGCAAACATCAAAATGCAGCAATGATGCCTTTCATTATCTTTCCACCTCAAAATCTGTCTTTTTGGTAAAAAAGTGAATTACCTGATAGGACCCTTCAACAAGACAGATATTCTTGTTTGGCAGCAGGATGCTGCTGTTTCTGGGCCCCTTGTAAGACACAGACCATTTCTTTAGTGAAAATATCACACTCCTTCATAAGCCTGGTTGTGTTCATGTATTGTTAACACAGCTGTATAGCTGAAATAAGTACTTGATGAAGAAAAATAGAAGTATACATCTCTCATGCATGTGCATTGCCATTATATGAATATTGAAATAATCTTTCTTGTTCATTTTTATTCATCTTTTGCCTGGAGTAGTAATAAGTGTTTTTCATTTGATTGCTAGAAAAGGAGCTCCTATAGCTGGAGAAGCACAAAAGATTACCTTCAGTAGTACTGAAGGTATATTTCAAAGGCAGACACAGAAGTCTCCAAGCTACATACAGGCCAGGATTTATTGTCCTGTCTTAAAAACTTGCTGCCTGCTTTTCCTTTTCCCCTCCATATCTTCCTTCCATTCTTCTTCTGTCTTTACATCTTTTCCACTTCTTATTCTTCACAGCCAGCTGGCCTTCCTTGGCCACCTTCATTTCATGTACATAGAACTGTCACATGAAAAAAAAGTGTGATTTCCCTTAAGGCACCTAAAAGGCATACTCCAATGTTTGTAGCCTAGAGGATACCTTCTTTCCAAGAGCAGAGTGTAATTTTGATTCCTTCCTCTTTCACAGGCAGCTTGGCTTTCAGAGAGAAATGTTATTGCACCTTCAAATCTGCACCTGTAGAAGATGGTATCAGAAGGTACGATTCCTTTTGCCAGCCCATTTATTGGAACCCCCTTACAAGCACGTGTTTTTGTGCATTGTGTTTTTTGGAAAACTTCTCTATGTTTTGTTGCATTATTACTCCTATTGGCACTATTACAGCGATTGTGCAGTGCAGCCAAGGTTCCCAAAAAGATATACAGAAATAAGGGCATTTTTTTCAGTAGACATTGTGTAGATAAAAATCAAAATGCAAAATACTGTAACTCTTCATCTGCGCAATAACAAGAGGAATAGCATGAAGCTGTAACAAAGCAAATAGGTTTTTCATAAATTATAATAATTGCCCTTCTTTTCTGATCACTCCTGTTGGGATATGTAAGCATTCTGGCATGAGTGAGAGTGAAAAAGGATTTAATGAAGAAAACCACAAGCTGTTAAAAGTGATGCTGGATATATGGCAGGAAAGGTGAGGAACAGTGCAGCCAACTTCATATGTCTCTGGTGCTACTCAAGTTCCTTAAAGAGACTGTGCTGACAATAATGATAATGATAATGATAATGATAATGATAATGATAATAATTTCTCCCATTTCCTTATAGTTTAAACTGAAACCTAATAGTGATGGAAGGATTAAAGTCCCAACAGTGACATCATGTGCTATCAGGGCCACATTTCCATTCTGGAGTTGAGGATGTCTATTGGCACAGCAACAGGTCCTCCCAGGCAGGGCAGGAAGAGGTGTGAGCAACACAACAAAACAGAGGGAGAAAGTGAAGCATTGTGACAACCTGACAACCCACTCTGCTTAGGAAAGGAGGTAGCATGCCAAGTGGAAAGACAAAGGGAGGCTGAGTAGAGAAGAGGAAGATGAGATTTTCTGCCTCCCATTGGTAGAGGTAGAGCAGCGGAAAGTAGAAGGGGCATATGTAGAAGAGGAAGAAGAAAAAGCCAGGGAATGTCACAGAGGAAGCATAAAGTTAAGAATGGGACAGATTTTACAAAAACGGAAACCGTGACCCTGGAAGTCAATCAGGCTTAAGAAGACCATTACCCTGGCTGCTCTCTCATGCCCATGGGCATGAGCCCACATCATCAGCATTTTCTTCTCCTCTGAAGCAGGTCCTCTGGCAAGGCCTCTATTTACTACCTTCTAAACCCTTAAGGAACCTGAACTATGTAATTTCTACTCACTAATTTAACCACACTAAGTTCACAGAAAGCATTTTGTAAGAGGGACATGACCTGGCTTGTTAGCACCACATGTTGTAAGATACAGAAAAGGATCTTTCATACTTCAGAAGTCTCGTTTCTCAATTGCTGGTCTCTTACTTTTTAACTTCTTTGCCGTTTTGAATGGATTTCAAAACAAATCAACAGACACATAGAGTCTTTGGTTATTTTTGGCCAGAGTTGGATAAATGAATAGTCCAGAAAGTTTCTGACATCGTGCCAAATGTCTATGTGCCTAAAGTTTAAGAGTCATGTTTTCCAGGAAACCTTGAAGTTTGCCGAGATTTATGCTTTTGATATTGTCATCCATTACTGTATTCAAAGGAGTTGTCTACATAAAGGTTGATAGAGGGCAGTCAAACCTTTTGCACTGAACAAATTATATCATTAGGTGTCTGCTTGTGGGTCAACTTGTTCTCAAGCCCCAAAAACTAAACACAGCTGAGTTCTAAATCCCCTGACAAATGAAGGCTGTGAGCAAGGATCATGAATAACATATGGCAAATGGAATTTCCAAACACCACACTGCCATACAATATACACCTGATAAATGGTTGTCTACAGTGATGCTGTTGAAAAAGGCACTTGATGCAAGCCTCATGCATGGCAGCGAAACATTAACAGAATTCTGCAAGATCTTTCAAAGCTGGCAATGCACTTACATGAATGTGTTTTCTGGTCCTCCCTTCCCCAAGTAAGGACAACATCCTTGCTTTCTTGTACATGGGAACAAAGAGAGGTAGTAATTTGACTTGTCATGCCTGAAGCCTGTGGGGAAAGAAGTGTTCAAACAAGAACAAAGACAGGATTGATAGAGAGAAGAAAGAAAAAGAGAATATGAAGAAAAGGACAGCAAAATATTATTCAAGATTTACCTTGAGTTGCATTTGTAGCCACAAAGTTGAAAAGATTGCATGACATTTTCCTAGATGTACAGCAAATAATTTTTTCCAACTAAATAAAAATGAAAATGCAAGAACCACTTTCCCTGATCGTCTAAAATGCAGCCAACTCTTGTGCAGACATGAAGTTAGCACACAAAACCACTGGTTTTATAAACAAAGTGTGGGATGCTGCACTCAGATCCACCTTGGCATCATCACAGCCCCAAAATCAAAATGTGCCACAAGAATTTGGCCCGGACCCCAGAGCAATGCACAGAAAGTGATAAGGTAGGCTATTGACCACAGGCAAGCAGGTAAAATGGATAGTTTGTTATTTTTCTAGTTGTTTTGAAATTTTTTCGGGAGAGGGAGGGAATTTGGTTTGGGGTTTGTTTCTTTGATTTTGTTTTGGTAGTAATTTCTGGCGTTGTTCGTAACAATCGTATCATTTCAAAATTTATCTTCATATATTTTTAGGTGTGTGTACATACGTACATACAAAAATATGTATGTTTGTTACTGCTAGCCAGCCTCTTGAGGTGCTGCTTACCCTTAATGAGATTTTTAAAAAAAATAAATTAATAATAATGTTTCAAATGTGTTATTTTCAGAAAAGGTGTAAAAAAATAGTTTTTCATTGAATTAGGGTAATTTTTTTAGCTAAGAAAATAAATAGAAGGATGATTGAGATGTTCCATTTTCAAGTATCTGCAGCGCTTTTATTGGAGTTTCATTTCAAACACAATCTCAATATAATAATTAGAAAGTAATTAAATAGTGCCAGGGACAGAAAGTAGTGGGTATATGCATTCGATTTTTTTTAAGGTGCAAATAATTTTCAATTTTTCATTACAGTGATAAAATCAGAAAATAGGAATTCATTTGCATTGACTCTAAATTATCTTTTTTAAAAAATCTGTCTACATCTCTTGAAGGAAATCTCTCACCTTATTAATAGCACAGGGAAATACATGGATTTACTTCTATGCTTCATCCAGTTTTTTCATATAAACATTTGCATAAGCACAAATGAGAAAGTCACACAAGGAAAAAGTGGTATGGAAGGGGAAGACAATAACTCTTCCTTTAGCCAAAATTGCCACCAAGAGAGCAGGAAAAGGCCATGTACCCATGGATCACCCGTGTCAATTACAACTGGCCACTTAACTGATGTTGATGGGTTAAACCAGCGGTCATACAGCAAGAATCACCATCACTGTGAGACCGAAGTTACCACTACTCTGGCTGTTAGGTGTCAAGTTCAACTCTCACAGACTGCCCAGTGTGGTCTCAGGGCCAAATTTTCAGATGTTCATCCATGCATGGAATAATGCACATGTCACTCAGGGCCTGTGCTTGCTCAGACAACACCTCCATTAAGACTTCAGAAGAGAGATTTTCCTGCCTAGGGGTCATGTGGAGTCTGTTGGCAGACTGGTGTGTAGTTCAGGGCATGGCTAAGTGCAGCACCATTCACAAAAGGCAATGTGTTAAGGTAACAGCTTAAGAATCACTAATTCATGAATCTAACTCTGATAATTATTTTTATTGCCACTGCTAACTTTTACAGTTTGAACTAAAATGTATGAATGTGCAAGTCAGAATTGCTTGGGGAAATCACACATTAGTCTAGATTTGTAGGAAGTCAGATTAGATGATTGTAACACTCCCTTTATGACAGAAAAATTCATGACACTATGACATGTTTTGTTAAATTGGAGTCTAAGTGATAAGCAAAATTAATAGATTTCTGTATTTCCCTGGGTGGTCTGTCCATAACATGGGAATATTTGTGTTTCTGTGCTCTGATCTGCTTGTACATGCCGTATTTACATGCAACATGTGTGTGTATGGACCTAACGCTGATAAATAAATATACCTGATTCTCAGACGGATTACTTAAAAGCCTCATAGAAGATTGAGGAAATATGCTTCAGACTGATTACTTAAAAGCCTTATAGAAGATTGAGGAAATATGCTTTACCCACTGATTTTGTGCATAAAGTAACTCTTAATCAAATTAGCCATTCTAGAGAACAAAACAGTCCCTTGCATTTCAGCGGGACCGTCACCATGAGTAAACCTTTGCAGGACTGGTCTCTAGATGTTGCTTAGAGTTGCAAAGAAGCTTAACTGTTGAACACGTCTTCTGTGGATGTTTCTTTTTAGCCTGTTTCTGGCTCTATACCATCATGATTTTGTCGCAGGAAACATCTATGCTAAACATCACTGTCAATTCCAAGACAAGAGACACATTCAAAAGCACATGGAAGCTTTTTTTTTTGTTACCATAAGTTGCCCGCAGAGGGTCCATTCATTCTGTTTGCTTGTTCCACTGTGTAATAGCTCAACTCAAGTATCAACAAGATAAGCTTTTAAAAGCAGAATATTCCCAGCTGTTGTGGTCAGGCAGCAGCAGCAGGTTCCTGTCTGAGGACAGCAGACCAGCCCAGCTCACTGGCGATGGCAGTGTCGAGGGGAAGCATGTGTTCTCTGTACACAGTAGCGAGGGGTCCAATAGACAGCAATTAGCACCAGCAGAATGAAGATGAACGGTCATATACATAACCTTAATAAAAATGTCACAGAAGAGAAATCTCACACCATATGGATCCATGCTGAACTTTTTTTTCCCTGGTTTTTTTTTTTTAGGAGCAAGACAGCTCTGTTTCATTATAGTCTTTTGCATTAGTTTCTCTTCCTATTTTTTTGCAGTCTTCTTCCTCCCTAACCATCTGCAGATGCAGATTCATTCAATAACAAAGAAAAAATATATTTTCATTCCTGTATTTTTAAATACATTCTCAGCCTGAGATTTTCATCAAAAGTATCTTCTGCTCAACCTTAGCAACCTGAGCAGGCTACGTGAATGTCATTAGATCCTATTTCCACTCACTTTTGGGAAGAGATTTGCAAGGTTTTATTTCTGCTGAATTACTGTAGCTTGACAGTGAGTGTTGCTTGTTCTCAGGTCTTCTACTTGTGTTTTGGACACAGCAATGACTATAAACTTTATCATTATAAACATCACTCTTACAAATAATAGCTTGTACAAATCTTTGGCAAAAAGTCTTTGAAGTACGAAGCTGTCTTTATGCCATCTTGGGGGTGTAATTTCCATTTTCCACCTTGAGATAAAAATCTAAAGACCAGGAGGAAAAGTGATCAAGGATTGCTGGAGTAGGAAGAAAATATTTTCCCAGAAGATCATATTAGAGTTTTGTGCTTACTCTTCTCAAGTCATATCTTTGCCTTTCCCTGATCAAAACAGAATATTACTAATGTTTTACAAGCTCCATTTGAGGTTTGACAGCAATATTTTGATGCTTTCTGCCTTTTGTCTACTCCCAGTAATAAGACTCCTGCCTTTAGTATGTAGTCGAGAATTTTGTTGATTACGTTAACAGAAGATAGGGATGGATGAGACCTTCTGAGGTCTTCTAACCATCCCCTTGCCAGTACATGGGATTGACTATTCATAGCTGGAGATGTTTGTTTGAATGCCTTCTGTGATAAAGATTCCACTATCTCCATCTTTCTCCTCAAAGCAAAAAAAGCTGACCACTATCCTCTTTCTAAAACTAGAAAATTACTAAAATACTAAAGGTTATCAATCTCCCATTTTGCAAGTGAGCCTCATCTCTTTTTGTTATGTCTACATGGAAATCAGGTTAAGTCTTTCCTCTTTGTGACATCCCTTTGCATGCTTGCAGACTGTTGTCATGTCTCCCTCTATTTTCTCTAGATTAAGCAAATTCCTTGCATGCCACATCCTCTGCATCCACAGTAACATCTACTGGGGTTCTGATTATTTGATTTGCTCACCTCTGGACTCTCTCTTTATTTGATTTGTAGTCTTCTTGAAGCACGATGCCCAGAATTATGGGTTCCAGCCGAAACTGATTGCTGAGGTGGGATAGGAAGGTTGTTTTATAAGTCTTGCAGACTACATTTCTGCAGGAACATCACTTCTTTTTTCCATTGGCAAGAACAAAATTGCAGTTTCCTAGTTCCATTGGTTCACCAATGACTAGCTTGACATGGCAATAGAATGACTGATTGTGACTTGAAAACATTTAGAAGACAGAATTTGTGGGAAATACCTCCATTTTACACAGGATTCAGCCCTTCCAATACTTAAGTTACATGAACTATTTTACTGATGGGAGTAGTCCCATAGGAATGAATGCCCATGCTCATGTGTAAAAAATTTGGTTGCATGTTAGTGATTGAAGGATTGGGACCAAGATATTTCAGAGAAAACACAATGGAAAACTCCAAATGGGAGTCTGGATTTCTCTTGCCTCTTGTGCCACTGCTTTTCTATTAATCTGGTGTAGTATTTCTAAGGACAGGATAACCCTCATTCAATCTCTGGAAGATTTTATGCAGGAAAGCAAATCTAGCAAATCTTTATTCAGAGAATGAAAACATTATTACCTCAAGGAACAAAGCAAAACTCAGAAATACCCACGGGATTACAAGTGTAGAAAAATGCTAGTATGAAATCTCATCTTCCCCCTAGTCCCCCTAGTTTAGCCTTAGTGATGACAGCAATCCACTTACAGCATGCACTAAGACATGTCTATCTTCATTTAACTGAGCTCACTTGTGGTCACACTGCCATACTCTCTATGCAAATGGGAAACGGATGCATGCTTACAAAAAAATGTCTTTAACAGTTTTAAACTGAGTGAATAATGAATCATTTCAGGCTCAAAATCCATAGAAGTTTCTCTCCCTTCTCCAACCCCTTTCTACACATTCCCTCTATGATGTGAACATTAATGCCTGGGGACTATTGACTTGACATTATTCAGAGGTGGCTGGTTTGCATCAATATTTCTAAAATCCCTCTTATTATCTTGCATATGTCAAAGTGTGATAAGAAGAAAGAAGTATGAAGCTATTTATAATTCAGAATGACTGATACCAAAAGGTATTTAAAATCAAATCACAGTATGTCAGAGTTTAGTTTTAAATAAGCTTAAACAAAAGACACAGTATGAAAACAATTAGTAAATCTGACAAAATTAACTTTGACCTTACAATCTTATAAATGCCAACACAGCTTTTCTTCCAGTGTCAGTATGCCTGTGTGTGTCTGTGTGTGTATTTTTAGCAGTGCAGTAATTTCACAGCAAAGAGCCATACTGAGACTTAACTCTCAGGGAAGAATTATGCTTCCCTGCTCAGGAGCTCCCCGTGGGGGAATGTGCTATTTCACTGCTCCCTTATGCTGGAAATCCATCTGTGCAGACAAGTCAGATTAATGCTTAATTATTTTCATTATTTCTGGTAAGCAGACATTTTCTCCCAGCCCAGCCTTTCAGTCATCTTCACTCCTCAGCTCGTAGAGGACGGTCTTTTTAGATTTTTTCCTCATTTCTCTTAGTCTTCCTCAAGAAAAAACCCAAAACAAGCAGGTGAAGTTATAATGTTTCCACCTTCCACCCAGCCTGGGAATGGAGATTGTAAAGACACAAAAAATGTGCTAGCGACCTTGTGAGTGTGCTAAGACAGGAGGCAATTCCATTTTACCCTGAATTTACCAGTCCAACCATCAGGACCCTAATGCCAGCTCATGCCTTCTTTTTGTCCAGACTGTCTGCAGAATTCTCTGACCAGAACAGTTTGCATGTCCTCCTTCTAGAAAGAGACAGTCCTTTCTGTAGTCTGAGAACACCTAGAAGCCTGTTCTGTATCATGGCTGACCTTCATAGATTTTTCTTTCTGAGTTAATTCCTTGTCCAGCCACCAGGCAGCAAAATCCAGCATTGACCTGGCATTTTAGGGGTCTCAGTTATTTGGGATCTGGACAACTGGATGATGCACATTTTTGCTTTCTGTGGTTCTATGCAGCTGTTTGTGTGTTGCTGGGTCATTTCTAAGCCCATGGACTGAGTTCATGCACCTGACAGTTTGTTTCAGTCAAAAACTTCCATCTACGTGCCGGCTACACAAAGGAGGCGTGGGGTGACAAGCCAAAGGGTCACAAAAGTGAACTCAGTGGAGGAGGCCGAGCCCATATCCCTGTCCCTACAGTGGCACATTTCAGCACCCAGGGCTTGACAAAGCCCAAAAGCTATAGGTGGAATTTCTAGATGGTCTATGAAGCATCATGGCTTCTCTGGGGGTAAATAATGCCAGACCCATCTGGTGGCCTTCTGTGATGGAGTTACTGCAAGTGTTAATAAGGGAAGGCCAACTGATGCTATTTACCTGGTCTTCCATAAGGCCTTTGACACAGTCACAGTCAACAACTATATCTCCAAATTGGAGAGATGTAGATCTGAAGGATGAACTGTTCAGCATCTAAGAAATTGTCAAGATGGATGCAGCCAGAGAGCTGTGGTCAATGGCTCTATTTCCACATGGAGGCTGGTGAGAAGTGGTGTTGCTCAGGGCTCTGCCTTGGAACTGGTCTCTTCAATATCTTTACCAATGACACAGACAGTGAGACTGAGTGCACCCTCATCAAGTTTGCAGATGACACAAACCTGAGCAGTGGAGCTGACATAACAGAAGAATGGGATACCATACAGAGGGACCTGTACAAGCTTGAGAATTGGGCCCATGAGAATCTCAACAAATCCAAGTGCAAGGTGTTGCATTTAGGTCAGGGCAATCCCAGATGTGAGCACAGAATGGGAAAAGAAATCATTGTGAGAAGCCCTGTAGAAAAGGACTTGGGAGTTCTAGTGGATGAAAAATTGGACAGGGAGATTTCCTTAACCTCAGATGCTAGGAAGAAATTCTTGGATATGAGGGTGGTAAGACACTGGAGCAGGTTGTCCAGAGAAGTTCTGGATGCCCCATTCCTTCAAGGCCAGGTTGAATGAGGCCCTGAGCAACCTGATCTAGCAGGTGGCATCCCTGCTAGATCATGGCAGGGGGATTGGAACTAGATGATCTTTGTGGTCCCTTCCAAGCCAAACTGTTCCATGATTCCATGATCATATTCTCCTTACGCTCTTTCAGTCAGAACCAAAAGATATGGCATTCTTTCAGTAGATTTTTACTGAGCTAACACAAACTTAAGGTAACTTTTTCCTATGCAAAGAGATCTAGCACCCTTCTTTCCAGACTCTTACACATATTCTATCTTTCCACACTGGCGGATACCAAGCATATGCCGGTTGAGCTGTCTGCCGTCTGTCCACAGATGTCTTTTTCAGTATCCTCCTAACATTTTGAAGTGTATTTCTTGATTGTCACCCCTCCCTGGAGATGCTGGTGATATTAAAAAAGATGTCTGGACATAATTAGTCCATTGCTGGCAAGAAAAATTGAAACGCTCCACTTCAGTAGTCTGAGAGCTCAGTTTTTGGGTATGGCATACGATTCATGCAATCCATGAGAACCAATTGCCAATTTTGATTTGCAATTGCTTAAAAACCTACTCTTTTATAATTTTTCCTTTAGTCTTGGTGGCAATTATATTCCTGATCTCTTTAGGTAGAAGGTAGGCTTCTATGCAAGTTTTAGAAAAATTCAATATACAAACTGGTTTAAAAAAATTAATCAAATTAAAGATTGACATATTAATTTAAAATTAATTACACTTTGCTTTCAGTCTGAAACTACATTTGTACATGTAGTGACAGTCACTCATTAATGCTTTTGTTGAAAGTGCCCTACCTCCTGGCTCTATTTATTTTTAGAAGACAGCTCCAGAATATGGGTTTTCATTTACAAGCAAAAAAAGTCACCCTTTATGGCACTAAAAATGATTTTGAGAACCTTAACCAAAGTCTAATGTGTTACCTTCCATAGCCTGGAGACAACCTAGAATTACAGCCACGCTGCGTGAATCACTTCATTCATCTCTGCTTTGACTTGCTCGTTGTTATTTATTTACATACTATGGGCCAGACTCTCTCCTGTGCCAGAGCTCCACTCAGCACAGTTTGGAGATGGGTCATAAGGAAGTCATTACAACTCTCTCCAGTTTTGTGAGAACTCCTGGTCTCTGCACCATTTCCCCTGTTTGCCAGGCAGTCCTGTGTGGCATCTCAAGTGAGGATCTCAATGGTGCATTAACTTCAATGTGACTTACGGATATGCTAAATCCATGGCACATGCTTTGGGTCCTGGCATTATATATAAAAGTCACCTGATTTTTTGATCTTTACAAGTAAGTCTTCTGAACCTTCATGGTGCTTGTGTGTGACCAAAAAATGGCTGCACAGCCATTTTTGATGAAGATACTTAATCTGAATAAAGATACAGAATTATTTACAGCCATCAGTGATGGAAAATAAGTCACAATTCAGTTTGTTCAATACCTGGGGCAGTTGATCTGGAGGCTTTCAGGAACTTCTGTATAATACAAAAGTCACTCGGAAAGAGGAAACTTTGGAAGGTCCTACCCAAGTGAAAAGATTAAAAATCATGGCAAGACAGATATCACTGCTGGAATCCATCTTTGTTTCCCCCTCGGCATCAAGCACCATTGCCCTGACTTTTCCCATACATCTGTGGGATGTTTGAAGAAGAGCCTGGAGAGCTGCTGCTGCATTCTGAGCTCATCCCACCCACTTCAGGCACTTCAGAGAGGTGTCTGATCACCATAGACTCTCTCTGTAATTGGAGGAGAAACATATCTCCAGAGAGTGTCTGGCCACTTGAGATCATCACCTACTTTAAAGAGATCTGAAAACAACTTGGATCCTAACATATGGATTGCTGTGAAGTGTCTAAGGTTAAGTGAACATGCTTTTTAACTATTTATCTTCACGTATGAAGAGTCTCATGGAAAGATAATGATGAATTTCCCTCTATGAATTCCTTTGTGAATTAACTTGCATGTTTATTGACTCGATTGTTTATTGTCCCACAAATAGTAAATTATTCTGGCAACACTGCTGTTCAGTGACATGACTTAATGGACAGATAGGAAACTGAACCTCCAGGAGTGGAAACATAAGTTTCTGTGCATCCTCAGGGCCTAGTGTGAAATTACTGAGTCCCAGTTACTGACTCCTTTCTGTCATAGCGGAGTTCCCTCTGACTGAAATTTTTCAGTGCACCTGTAACTAGACCTGCAGTGTTTCCTCAAGCATCTCTGTGCTAGAGGCTGGGGCAGAAGCCATACACTTCCAACAACTGTGTGTGAAGTTGATACCTTAGGGGTGCAGTCAAATACAGCTCCAATAAACCAAGGGACTGCTTGCCAGGTAATGGGGTTAGCGACTTGCATAAAGACAGAGAGGTGCGCATGTACACACATATGGACATGCCCACACATGCATTTACCCACCAGTCTCACTTACTCAGAAACTCTTGCTAGAACACTACTATGTATATAGCAAGCTGTTACAAGGTACAAGCACGGGGCACCCTAGCTGAAGTTTCCTGGACCACTGTACCACTAGCATTTTTTACTTTATGACTGTTTGATACAGGAACAGTTTTAAAAGTCCTTTTATGAAGTTCAGTTATTAAAGTGTTCCTACTTCAGATTTCAAAACCTCAGAAATACCACACTGAGACCAATGTAGTTTGGCATGTATCTGATTTTTGAAGACTTCTTTCACTGAATATACTACTTACTCTATTCATGTTAACAGAGGAACAGACAGAACTTGTTGCTTTTTATTTTCCTTGTGGATTACTATTAGCAGAAGATAAGACAAGTGCTTTGCCAGTGGGATCTGAGGCAGTAAAACTCAGTTTGTTTAGGTTCAACTTCACCTGCTGAAGCCTTCACGTCTTCTCTGCTGCTCCCCTTCTTCCAGTCACTCCTCGTTCTCCTTCACAGCTTGCATCCACCATTCAGTTTTATTCTGTACATCTGCCCAACCCAGAACCCTCAGACCTTCCTATATTTTCCCAGTTTCTTTTCCTTAATAGTCCTTGTGGACTGTGTCAACCCGTGACTCCTGCCCACATCCCAAACCAATTTTCTGTTCATTGAATCTCAGGCTACCTTTCCAAGACCCTTGTCCAGTCTTCCTGTGAGAGTGAGAGCCCAGGGGACTGAGTGCCACTCTACAAATCTGGATCCCGCCTGCCGTTCTGATCATACCAGTCACGGAGCAACATTGCTGGGCAAGGTCCTGATATTACTGGGTAAGGTGAAGGGATCAGCTGGTCTGTACCAGACATTTTTCTGGAAGAGGTCATGGAATCATGGAAACATAGAATCACTTAGGTGGGAAATAAGGTCATCAAGTCCTACCTTAAACCAGATGTAATTAGTAAAAATGAACTTCTGAGAAAATTTTAACTGCTAAAATCAAATTCTGCATTCAGTACACTTAGTCTGATTTTTCAAAGCAGTAGAATCTTGTTAGAAAATGATTCACGCTTGATCAGCACAAAGGACCCCTTCCCCACCAAGCCCGAATGCCTCCTGGAAAGCAAGGGGGCATTTGGAGAAGTAATCCACTAAGAAAAATGCATTCAATTCTAGGATGAAACTGGAAACTGTGTCAGGCAATGTCCATAAACTTGGATTTTCATAATAGAACAGTAATGCAGAATTTATGTTCAGGTGCTTCAGCTTATTTTAGCCATCTCACCCAGATGCCCATTCTTATGGTCAAAGAAGAGAAGCTGACTCCTCCAGGGAGTCATTAATCCCAGTTTGGGCAGGCAAGCAAGCTAATCCCTTAGCCCAGCACAGGCAGTTCTGCCACAGAAGCCTGAGCCAGTTACATTTCTTTTTGTGGTAACACTTGTCCTAGAAACCTCAGTAAAGAGAGATGAATGTGAAAGTGTTTCTCAGGCTTACTCTTCCTGAAGGAAGCAATTGCACCTAGCAGAGCTGCTGCCACAGAAGGTGTGTCAGTCTCCACCAGCCCTGCACTGCTGTTCATGCAAATCACACGTGGCTGGGTCATCCTGCAGCTAGCATTAATATTTTTGAAGAACTGTTTCCTAAGCTGGGAGAGAAACATATTTGTTGCCTAGGGTGGCTCCTAGACTGTAAATCATATGGTAACCCCACATAAATGCCCTATAGAGCTTTTAATGAACTGTATGCCATAGGTGAAAGCCAACAGCAATATTAGAAATGGTGTTTATTTTATAGCCTAGAAACTGCATTTTAAATGGTAGTCTAGGTTTATTTGACAGTTCTATTAAA
Organism: Cyanoderma ruficeps; assembly: GCA_008694505.1. Taxonomy (NCBI): domain Eukaryota; kingdom Metazoa; phylum Chordata; class Aves; order Passeriformes; family Timaliidae; genus Cyanoderma; species Cyanoderma ruficeps. The sequence goes on from VZDJ01007749.1 coordinate 45,514,931, forward strand.
TATAAAATAGACCCATTACAAAGAAAGCCCTTTACATCTGCTTTTATCTGTGTCTAAATGGCATGCCCAGCTCTGCAATTCTTCAAATGAGACATTTTTAGAACTTTATTTATGTTACAGCCATAACAAACTAGCAACTAGAAAACGATAATGGGCACAAACGGCTAATAAAAATGAGATTGTTGAAAAATACTTTTTAATAGCAATTTGCAGAGGAACCTGATAGAACTGAGGCTGCGTTTCCCTGAAAGTTTGCCACTGCTGTAATCACAGCCATTTGGCAACAGGTACTCCCCCTCTTCCATCTTCTGTGACCAATTCCCGCTGAGAATGCTGAAAGCCAAGTACCCTGAGGTTATTCTCCTGCCCTGCCCTGAGGCAATTAGTGCCTACGGATCCAGTGACACCCTCAAGGAATTCCCTTTTCTCCCCTCCCACCGTGCACTGGCTCACCTGGAGGAGGAGACATTTAAGGGGCTGTGTCACTTGCTCAGTGGGGAGCAGGGCAGCAAGGCACAAACAGTCCCAGGCGTGCGGGGACGGCCCTATTTCCTCCTGAAACCTGCATCACTTCTCTGATGAACTATCTGTTTATACAAGCTGGCTAAGACAAGCAGGTCAAACTTTACAGACTGAAAACTGTTTTGCCCCAAGATCAGTAACACCTTCCCAGGCAAAAGGTTGGGAGTTGAACTCATCTTTTCTGCAGGACAAGTTTTGTGGGATTTTGACAATATCCATGTGGCCATTTGTGTGATGTTAGGAGGAAACTTCCTACCACCCAAGGAAAAGAGGCCTTCTTCCAGATGTGCACTTGTCTGCAGCAGGCCTTCTCACTAGGCAAGGGAGGCAAGGGCAAGACAGAATGTTCAAGTAAAGGTCAAAGTCCTTGGTCTGATCTAATTGCAGGTAGTGATAAATATCCTTGAATATAAATTGATGTCTTAACCAGTTCAGCATTGTATCTATATAAGGAAGAAAAGTTTCTCCTAATGAGAATTTATAAGACACATACAAAAAAAAAAAAAAAAAAAGGAGAAAAAAGAAAAAATTCAAAAGGTTTTCAATCAGCAAGGGGCTAAAAACTATACAGTGAATTAGAAAGAGAATGGTGATATTGAGGTAAAAACAATACATCATGTCACCTAAGACATACACTGGAAATTGAGTGTTCATGACACTACCTCAGGCTTACAGAGTGAGAGATTGTTCAAACTCCATGCAAAGCAAGATTTAAAACAATGTGGGAAGCCACTTACTCAGCCTCCTCAGTCTTCCTACCAGAAGCTCTAGAAATAATTCCATGTATCAGGAATCTCAACCCAGCTCTCCCTGATTGGACTTACATCTTTCTGCAGTCTTGCACTCTTAACTCATCCATCATGCTTGCTCCTGGTTTACTTTGCAATGAAGGCTATACATTATGTCCTTACAAATTCTTTTTGTGCCCCAAACAGATTCAGCAGGATAGCCTGACCTATCTGAGAGTGGTGTTATGTGCAAAATAGAGCATACAGAGGTACAAAAGGAGCTTTGATAATACAGGCACAGGCAGACATGCAGTATGCACACAGGTTCAGGTATAAATGCAAATGATAGATATTTGGTAGACTGTGAGGTTGTATCATTGCTGGGATTTGCAAAAGCTCAATTTAGTACAGCTCTGTGGCTGTCAACATGCAGAGTTAGCCTTCACATAGACCACCTTTGGATTTTGCACTGAAAATGAAAAATTTGACCAAAGACTAAACAAAGAGAGAAAAATAGCTATTAAACTCCAAACAAAACCATGGCAGCAATAGTGGCAGCATCTCTTTGGGGCTGGGCTAGACACAGCATGTGGATAAGCCTCAACTGTGGGTAGCAGGGCTTCCACTCTAAATGCAGAGAAACCTTTTTCTTCTTTTCTTGTTGTCTGTGTTTGGTTGTTGTTGTTTTGTTTTGTTCTGTGAACCAAGGAAAATAACACACATATTTCCCCTAAGAAAATTTGGCTAACGTGAGCACTAGTATAGTTTCATAGTCTCTTGACTGATCCAGCAACATAGACCCCAGTTTATTTGAACTGATCCTAAGAGAATTAGCAAACCAGAAAGACTAAGCAAAATTGGGGTTTCTTTATTCTCTGGGATAGCCAATAAGAGTACTTCTGTGAGCAAGATAAGTAAGATCTGACCCAAAGAAACACATCTGGCAAATTCACGAAAACCGGAAAGTCAGTAGTAGCTGTTGAGAAATCATAGTCATATTTTTAAGTTGTCCTGCTGAGGATTGCCTTTAACCACATCTCCTCTCCCCTTTCTGTCTCCCCCTTCTCCCAGACTTTTGTCCCAAGTACTTAATTGTGAGTAAAATATTTATACTGGGAAGACATCAAAGGCACTGGTTTTAGAAATTTTATTTTATATAACGCAAGACCCCTGAACTTCAGAAAAAGTTCATTTCGTCAACTATCACTAATCATCTGTGAACCTGGTGCTCTACCAACTAAAACACAGTATTATGAATAATGGATTTTCTTCACATCTGAAGTGAAAGAGTAATTGCAAATATGAATACAGGCTATGATCGTACTTTGCGTGATTCTCTTTTCTGCTTTGGCAAAAAAGTGCAGAAATGAACTGATACCTCTGCCTTGGAAAATGGGTAGCCTGTAAAGTCAAAAAGTGTAAAGGAAATACTTAGTGAAAATTTGGAGGTTTTTTGCACATCTGTTCTAGCTGCTATTTTTTTGGATCTTCCTCTTCTACTGTTCTTCATCTTCAAAGCCTCACTGAAATTATGACATTTAGAGGTGCCAGGCCCCTGCTAGCAGAGAAGAAAGGCCATTCTCTCCTATTTCTGCGGCAGAAAGGGTGCAAACACTTTAGGGAATGAGCCTTTGACAAGAATATTTTCACCTTTATTTGAATCAGTGTGATTAGAAGATGGGAGGTTGACCCTGACCTGTGAACCGCTGCATTCCTGCTGCCTTCAGCAATGTAGAACAGCCCCTTGGTGACAGGGAAACGAGATGCCTTTGGAAACATCCACCCCTATCTGAGGAGAGCTTTCCTCCTCCTTTTTCAGCAGAAGAAACCTTTTCTCCAAATGCCATGGACACATATGGAGCATGAGCTTTGACTGGCTCGTAAAATTGTGTTTAGGACAAGAGTAGCCAGATCCAACATCTCAAAATTATTAGTATGGGGACCAAAAAAATCAATTTAAAATTAATAGGGCCATACCCATTAATTAATGAAAGGATAGTTACACAAGACTTCTGAAAAAAGCAACAGTAGTGATTTAAAATAAAAATCTAATTAGATATTGGAGTCATATTTTCTATGTGTAAAGAGTTATCTCTTTCTTGGATGACAGAAATAAGAAAAATCAGTAGTTCAAGAAGGAAAATAAGTCAGTACTGCAGAAAGGAACATATTGCTCTGTTCTTTTCTGTGACAAGCTGGTTTTCAAATGAAATCTGAACAAAAAACTGGTCCCAGAGACATAAAGGCATAATTCACAGTAAAATCAGGGGAAAATTCATGTATTCCCTGCAGAGATACCCCATGCTTATCAGAAATGAATGGCAAAATTAGGTACTTGCCCTGCCATGTGAGGATGGCAAACTTCTCTCTGCAAAAATGGGAATTTTATTGGTGACCAATTGCATTTATTCTGTCATATGCTGTTGTGGATCTCTCCAATTGCATATATATCAGTGTTTTACAATTAATATAAGCCAGAACACATCTCCTGAGGATGTGTAACTACATGAAGAAAATTACACTCTTCATTCATTTCCCAAGTCACAATTTTGTTTATATTGCATTCCTGATCAGCTACGGAGTGTGTGCTTGCTTATCTTCTATAAATTCAGACATCTTTGTTGTAACATTCCAGTTCAAAGCAAGAGACTGGAATGAGAGACTTTTGGTTAACATTTGTCGCTTTTGTTTTGTAATGCTTTTCCTTTCTGAAAGCATTCATGTAGAATGTGCATCAATATTTTCAATGTTTTCCAGTCTCTGGAACCCAGAAATTTCTCTCATGGAAATATGGATACTTGCATAGACATCTTAAGCTGTTCTTGTTTGGATATAGGTTTTGTTTTCATACCTACAGTAACTTTCTTCCACACAATTCTTCCAGAATTCCTCATTTCATATTAATACCCAGTCTTACACTGGTAACAAACAAACCTCAAAAGATTCAGATTGCATTTATTTAACTATGAGTTTGAATATATACCAGAACCTTTTGTGTCCAAAGTTCTTGAGAAAAAAAGTAGGTTGTCTCTTATTAATTGGTTAACAAACATTAGGGGAAATTGTATCAGTCTTCTTTTTCTTTACTGCATTAAAAAATATTTCTCTGTCTCTTGAAGGTCATGAAAATTTGCAGAGACTGGGTTATCCTACTCTGCACTTCTGAATTGCTTCCAGTCATCTTATTTTTAGAAACTAGAACTAGAATAAGAAGAATATTTTCATGTGTGTGCAACAATTTAAACAAGCTCTCCTCACCAATTCAAGCTTTTTGAAAAGAGTTAGACATGTAGATCTTAGGTTGACCATTAGAAGCATTAGGGATTAGACCAAGCCATTGTCTCATCATGTTACCAAAAAAAGAGAATGAGCAGATTGGTATGAATTTTATTCTAAACTCTTAAAGAGGATACAAGTTGTAACCATTTCCAGTGATGCAGAATGAAGATGATCTCTAAGTTCTTCCTTCTTCTGAAACTGCATTTATATTAAAAATGTATAAACATATATTTTGTTTGCAATATGTGCAAGTCAACCAGCTTCTCTCCTAGGATATCATGGCTTATTTAAGGTCAGGAAAAAGTTACTAGGAAAAAAAAAATCAGCTTAGAAAGAGTAAATCTCTTCACCTGCACTTATACAGTTGAAATTAGATTTCACCTCTTCAGATTCAAAGCACTGTTTCTAACTCTAAAGGTGAAACTAGTGGGTGCATTGGTCACAGTGAGGCACCATAATGTGATGCAATCACAAAAGCTGTCCTGTGAGCTTGGTCCTGCTAGGCACTTCAGGGCAGGGCCTTAAGGGCTGCATGTTAAATCCTAAACACAACTTTCTTTAAAGATCTGGCTTTTTCACACAAGTACAAATAAGCTTTCTCAGAGGTGTCTGGTAGCAGTTGTCCTTTCCTGGATGCCCAAATGATGTTCTTTCAAATTCCAGCTTAGTTTTCAACTGGTTTATAGCTGAACTCCATAGGATTGTTTGGCTGAATAGGATTTGAGCTCCAGCAGAGTTCTTGTTGGCTCTTGCTTCCACACACTTTACCTCTGTCAAACCTCTGATGACTATTTGTCTTTTATGCAATCCAGACAAATGCTGCATGGCCATCCCTGCAGGGTAGCTGTGTTACCAGATGAGGCTCACAGCCTGATTGACTTCATGGACATTGTCAGATTGTCAGCATCTCCTGCTTCTCACCACTTCACTTTTTCACTAATGGTTAAAAAAAAAAAGTTTTTTAAAAAAAATCTTGGTGACTAGCTGGGTAGCTGGGGAAGACTATAAAGATACGAACTCCAACCTCTCCTCCCAAAAGATGCAAACTAAACCCCTCATTGATCTGGGAGGAACTCATTAGAAAGCCAAAAACCAAATGCAACAAATCATGTAAAACATCTGCAAGTGACTTCAGCTATAATACATGATAGGAGGGTTTTCTGTGTCCCAGATAGCTCCAAGTTCAACTTTCACCAAAAACCAAGGATTGCTCCTGGGTGGGAACCACTACTTCTTCTTGAGTAACTCGAGGCATCAGGGGTTCAGGGTTTGTTCTCAGTTCATGCAAAAAGACCCTGCTATCCTCTGTGTCACTGAGCAATATTTTCTTAAGTGGTGGCTTTCCATAGGTGTATTTTTAGAGTTTCAGATAGTAATGTCGAAGGTAAGATGGCTGTGTACAGAGAAAGATTATATTCCAATAATCACTTCAAAGAGAATGGAGAGGGGGAAGGCATGTTTCTAATTTCTATACAAAAACAAAGGAAGTAATTTCTTTCAAGGTTTTTTATTTGTTTTTTTCAAATTGCACAGCGCTCAACTTTTACAATAATAATCATTCTTGACAGCCATTTAATAATTGTTAGTGATCTATAGCTTTATTATAAAGTACTCATCTAATGATGTATTTCCTTTACCCTAAGGGCCAAGTACAAAGCAGGGAAATTATCTCAGCGATACTTTTAATAACTTCCTGTGGGATTGCAAACTCTGGCTGAAGCTGTCTCTGCAAAAGAGTTAATCATGTAATTTCACAGATTAGACAACACAGGGTTACTAATGAGAAACTTCAGTTCAGTGATAAACTCTTTTTTTTTTCCAAGAATATTTTGAGAGGCCTGTAACCTTTGGCTGACACCCAACGAGGCTATTAGTTTAACCATGGGATGCACTACCAAATGTACAAGAGTCAGCAGAACTTTTCCTTCTGAAAATTGCTTGTAACTTTCTGTGAAGAAGCCTTCGAAAACCCCGAAAGAATAGACGGAACGGAAAAATCAGGCAACAAGGGGCTGACTTATTGGCTTCCGATAACTGGCATGGCTTCAGCTTCCAGTTTCTTTTCAACAACGTCCGCTCACTATAGCAACCCCAGATCCCATTTAAATGTCATGCTGCCCTCTGTTCTATAAACATGTATCATCCATCACTAAATATTTAGATCTGAATTGTTGGAGCTGAGTTCTGTGCCAGGGGTAAGGGGATTAATTCCTTTCAAGGCCCTCACATGATGGATTTTTCACTGAAGTAAACATCCGAGAAGAGCTCACACTACGGCCATAAAATATATAAATAAAGTTTAAAGTTTAATTAAGTCAACATTATTTAAAGTGGTTGTCATATTTTATGGTGAACTCTCTGTGTTTATTTTGTATGACTCCTCATAAATAGTCTCTCCCTTTCAGACAAAAGGCACGGCTGGGTTAAAGTTAAGGGTCCCATGCATGGTATGGGAAGGAGGATCTACCGGGCTGGGGGGATCCAAAATGCCCCGTATCGGGTCCTCTGCTATCTCGTGTCTTCCTAATGAGCTGAGATGTTATGCAGACACAGGAAAAGCATGGTGGAGTTTACAGCAGATGTGACACAGGGAAGTCCTTTGAGTGGCTATCTGGGCTTGGCAGAGGGAGAACCTCTGCCAGCCCAGGCCAAAGGCGGCTGCTGTTGGACGGGCAGGCAGCAGGGAAGGAAATGGGGCTAGGAGGGGACAGGTCAAGAGGGAAAATCCCCCCCGCCTCCACCAGCAAGGGGATTGCCCCATATGCTGGGACAAAGCTGGCACTGCCCCCGTCCCTAAACAAGTCCCTCATCCCAACAAGGTATATGTCCAAGAGGAAAATTGTATGATGTCATTTTGTGGCCAAATCCTTTGGAACATAAAAAGTAATTTTAAAGGTGAAAGAAAATATGTGGAAAAATTCAGCAAAGTGATTGCTAATCAATGCTGTCCTGTAGGGAGGTCCCTGATAAGGATTCCTAGATAATTAGCGAAGCAGCCAGTGAGAAAGGGTGAATCAAATGCTCAAGCTCCAGGTCAAACCTGGGGAAAACTTGCATTCAACTGCTGCATTTCCTCAACTGCCATGGGCTGCTCCTACCCACGGTCTCTGCCTCTGCTGCCCTTCTCTATGTCAGCCATGCCTTACATCCCAGTGAAGGGACTTGTTATTAGAGCAAACACAGAACTGTTGTGAGATGGTCATATTCTTGAGTGACATGTGCTGTGTAAGTTTGAGGCCTCTTTTTTTCTCTTTTTTTCAGGATTTTCTCTATCTGTAAAGAGGGACAGCATCTATCTCTGAAAGGGGACTACAAACATTGTCAGGACAGTAGACTTCAAAGACAGAACTAGTAGCAGAAGTATTAGCTGTGACAAGAATTTGTCTCTGGTTTTCTATGAGACTGAGAACAAGGCATTTGGTATTTCTTATTCTCACTAATAAAACTGGAATAACAGTATTTTATCTTATTGAACCTGCTTCAACTGTAAAGTTCCTGTGACCAGGCTTGTCTTTTACACTCTGTATGCAGTGCTCACACCAAAAATGTCCAGTCTGGGAATAGTTACCTATAGCTGCCATCATGCTGCAAACACTGAAGCAGGAGAAGAGTGTAATCCTCCTTTTGACTGCAATTATTTCTCTCTGAACATTTTTTTTTGCAAACATGTGAGAAGAGACAGAAAAAAACGTAGGTGAATATTATTCCTGTCCCTATGTATGCTCAGTCATCTGGTACCTATTTATGAAGTAAACATGTGCATGTGTATGCATGTCTGCATATATACATGCACACATACACTTTATTAATTCTCAAATACCCATGTTTTACCTATGAACATGGACACGTTCCCTCAAACTCAGAAGCACAGGTCATGTAGTGTTTGTGAGGGGAAATGCAAGGCATGCTTTGTCCAGACAGAACACATGCAGAAACACAGACTAAACTGAACTGAATTTACCAGACAATAAATTGTCTTTCTAGCAAATGAAGCCGCATGATGAAAGATCCCTCTGCTTTCGTTCTGTATCAGTACACATTATGTTGCCCCAAAATCTTTAGCATTAGGTTACATGATCATGCTGAAGGTAGTAAGAAATTTAATGAGGTCTTAATCTGCATGACAGGTTAAAAGCTATGAGAGTTTCTAAGGCTCTATGTGGTATAAATGGAGTGCAAACTAATATTATTTGATAAGATATGAAGAGGCCCAGCCGAAGGGAAAGCATTTCCCCACAGGCTTTGGACTTTGGTAAGAAGTGAAGTTGTTGAAACTGAAAAGATGCAAAAAGAAAGAAAGAAAGAAAGAAAGAAAGAAAGAAAGAAAGAAAGAAAGAAAGAAAGAAAGAAAGAAAGAAAGAAAGAAAGAAAGAAAGAAAGAAAGAAAGAAAGAAAGAAAGAATTTCAAAGTACCAAAAAGAAGTTGCATCATTCCAGAGCAAGCAAACAATTTTTAAATAAAATATAGAGAGGGAAAAATGTTTAATTAGAAATTCACTGACAAGCAGTAAGGATTTGTTTTAAAACAGTTAAGGAGTAACTAAAAAGGTTAATAGTGGCCAAAAGTCACTATTGCTATCTTTAATGGCATGGAGGGAAATTCTGTGCAAAGAACAAGAACTAAACTTGTTCATTTTTGTAAGTCCTGTCTCCTGTGTTTTTCAGCCAGCAAATGTGGCTCACAGGGTCTGAGACTTCCTTTCTGAGCTGCCAGAACTGGGAAATGGGAGGCCAATTTGATTGCACCAGGATTTGTCACACAAAATATTTATTGCAATGTGCAATGATATTCATGTCTCATAACGTCTGTTGCACTTCCCTTGAGGAGGTCGCCATTTGTTGGAGGCATGAAATCACCACCCTGGGGCTCACACACTGGGAAAAGTCCTACAGAAAGGACTAAGCAGGACTGGCATGCAAGCATTGTTTTAGCCTCACTCCCTGACGTCGGGATGGATTTAGATCCTAACCTACTGGCTGCACTCCTGACAAGTTGCATTTTAATACATCACTCTGCCTTCCAAAGGTCAACCAGATAAGCCATCCATAAAATGCACTATTAGTGTTAAATTCCTCTCTTCCCAACTTGTCCCCCCACCTATGGTGTCAGCTGCTTTGGCAAATAGCACAGCAAAGGCACGGTGTCTCTACAGCTGCTGGCGTTGCACATACGATTGTAAAAAGTCTGTCACTTAGTTTGTTCCCCAAGCACCTTGAAAGCTGAGAGCACAGTGAAGTATTAACTCAGTTTCTGAAATATTAGAGGTGGGAAGCAAATATATTTGCTATTGATATAGACAAATATATACATTTTCAAAGTAAAACCAAAACCAAGTTACTATTTTGCTAGTATTTTTAAAGCGGTGAGTGGAATTTATAGGAAAACAAATATCTCATTTCTGATAAGTCAAAAGTTTTCTCCTTTCGTGGCAGATATTAGATATGCCAATGCCTTGTTCACTTAAGGACCAGTGTCTGCTAAGAGAACTATCCCCTGGAAGGGAGGAAGAGTTCAAGTAGTTGTTTTTAATAACAGGAGCATAAAGCTATGAGATGGGGAAATGGTGATTAGGCAGACTCTTTGTTCAGTTAATATCGAATTTATAAAGCTATGTGAAACAGCTCCAGTGAGGAAGACAACTTGTCTTGGTCAAGGGATTCATCATGGACTGGAAGAGAAAGGAGCGTGTCTGGGAAAGGGTATATATGGATGTTAGCTCTTAGTTTAGCATAAGTGCTTTTTGGCTGTGCTGTGGATATTAGCTTTCTATTTTTCCTTCACCACAAATGTGCTCATTGTCAAACAGGCTATATATATTTGTGCAGAAATGTTTATTTTTGACAAATCATCAGGTTTTAACAAAAAAACCCAAAACAAAACAAAAAAGCATTTTCACTGGTGAGTTCTTGGGCAGCCCTCACAGTCAATGCTCCCAGAATTGCCTTCACACCGCCAAATCATTCCCACAAGCACAAATATCCAGTTCCAGCTACTTAATGGAATTTGCATGTGTATGTCAAGGGGCAGAATTTGGCTCTCGGTCTAAAACACCTGGAACACTTTTTAAAGAGAAAGTCATTTAGCAGTGATGTAAGTCTTCACAGTTTCCCTGTTTTGTCTATGCAATATTCCAGTTTTATAAAATTGTATGAATACATGAAATGTATTTATATTTGGCTTTTATAGCAGTGTTCAACTTTCTAATGAGCCAGCCGACAATACCTCAGTCAGTTGGCACTTACCAAAACTGTCATCCCTCAACTGTAATCCTTTTATTCCAGTAAAAATTATTGTGATTCTCAGTACTCAGATTGTTTCTGATTTCACTGCTTTTCATGCCAAGGGAATTCCAGTGATTTCAGCAAAGCTACCCTGGCATACAACTCGTGCAGTGAACTAGTAAATCAGACTCTGGAAGGAATCCTGGTCTACTGAACTCAGCAGGAATTTTGCCATTGATTTCCAGGGAAAAACATTTCCAACAGGATAAGAACATCTCTTTGTGTAGATGTAAAATAATAATATCAGATCCGCACAATGTAAGGAGTGCTTTATGTTTCCGAATACAGAAACAACAGAGGACTTTTAATCTCTACTTTTGTTTTAATTCTCACCAGTAAATATACTTTGGGCTACAAATGTATCTGGAGAATTCATCCAAAAAGGTATAAACAAGATAGCTTAAGTCTTATACAAGGCATGCTGAAGTCAAAGTTTGGTATAGCTGACCTAGATATTTCTTCAAGAGGAGTGTGAAAATAAACAGTGACATGAAGTGTTTGAGTTTTACTTGTTTTTTGGCAAACAACCTGGCCCTTATTCACCTCTCACTTAATTGTATAAGTGCTATAAATGATAAAGTCAGACCTCATCATCTGGAAATAATAGAAGAAAGAAAAAATACTGTGGAAACTGTAAAGAATTCTTGACCATGAGAAGGAAAATTTTAGGTTTTTTTAGTTTATCAGTTTCTGGTAAGGACTGGCCTTCTCCAAGGTAATGTGGGTAGATCCTTTGGCGTACCTTGAATGTATCTATTTTTTTTACTATCTGTGAGCAGACCCACATGCAAGGAGTAAAAGCAGAGAAGAGCTCATGGAGTGATTAGCAGCTCATAGGCTTTACCAAGGGGCCCACTGGGCATCCTGTCTTAGAAGAAGAGACGAGAAGAGCTTGGCATGGGTCAGCAACACAGTGAAACCTAAGGGAGGATGAGGTTACTTTCCACAAATACATTAAGAAGGAAGAGGAGAAATACTAGGAAGAGGAGAAGTTTAAACAGACAAAAAAAAAATTGTCACAAGCAGAAATACTTATAAACAATACAGGAATTAATTTAGGCTTCAAAGAAGAAGGTGGTTTCTGGGTCAGGTTTACTTTAAGGCAGCAGATAAAATTGGAGGGTTCAAGGTGAGGCTGGTAAATGTGTGTGCTGACTGTAGAAGATGGGGTTTGTGAGAATGAGGAGTCATTCTGTGGTACAGGGCAAACCTTTTAGTCTCAAGTTTCTTCTCTAAATCAGGACTAGCTCTCCTGTTTCAAAAAGCTGGTAATAAGGAAGCGTTATCATCTCCTCCCCTATGAAAAATCACTTTAGTGACTTTGCTGTGATATCTGTGTAGCCTCAGAAAACCCATCTGCCACTAGAGGGGTGCGGAATTCTTAAGGAAACAGGTATGTCCCGCACACACACATGCTCCACTCCTCTCTGTGTCTGGGATGCCTCACATAAAAAGTGTTGACAGCTGCAGTAGGGATTTTACAAGAGATTGCCATTCATATTCCACAAGGACCAAAAGATCCACATGGGAATATTTAATATAAACAGTAATAGTTTCCCACATCTTTGTTTAGAAAATAGCCTGAGGATTTCTAAACTTTAGAATAGTATTTATTCCAGAAGAATGGTTTCACTTATAGCTGCATAAATCTTTCCTTTACTTAAATGTAAAGGAAAGATTGTTGCTTGTGTCTGAATATTTAAATACAATATTACAATACGTAATCATACTGCCATACTACTGCCAGGTAGTACAGGTAACTCTCACCTCGTATAGTTTTACTTTACAGTGCAAGACCTGATCTGCAGGGACATTATCTGTCTACAATTACAATGTGAGTCCTGCCAGACTTCCAGGAAACTCAGGGGGGTTGTTGAATTTTCTTCATACAAAAATAATTGGAAAATATTTCCCTGAGATTTCAATATTGAACTTGCAAAGAAATCTAGGGCTGAAAAATGAAAATCCTGCTTCTAGCTGGGCAGGGCTCCTAATCCCATGGCCAAGCTGTGGAGTTTAGTACTCTGGAAAGGCCAGCCTTGCCATTAAGTACCTAAGAAGGAGCTGTTAGATACTGAGCTCTCTGGAGAATCTGCTCTACAGCGTCCGAAAGGCCATTTCTCTTAGCTTGCCTTTGGAATATTTTAAATGCGTTTTTGGCCTACTTAGCACTTTTAAACATTCCTAACGTCCTTAATAAAGCCTACTGCTATATCACTCTTGTCACTACTATCCACAATCTGATAGAGCACATGCAACCTCCCTTGGAATTACCAAACGTAGAGGAGGGGAGCAAAAGCTATCTTTTTGTTAAGAGATAGCAGTACAGCACTCCTGGCTTCTAGCACTTATATGTCAGGCTGGGAAATAGCTATGAGACTGGACTACCTCTATTTCCTTCTTTTTGCCTGCTGATTTCTGAGATTTAACTGGTTGTATGTATCAGCTCTTCTCCACAGCCATGCGGGCTAGAGTGCACCAGATATTAACAGTTACTGGATAATGGAGTGGTATGTATTAGGTATTCTTGAATCATTTCCCCCCCCACACACAAAGTATTTTGACTTGCTATTTTCATATCTATACCCTCTGAATAAGTTTAAAACTGCTGACGCTCTTTCCTGTTACATTGGTGGAACATTTCTGTCTTGTTGTGTTCCTGGAAACAAAAAGGATGGATGAAAAACAGAGGTCATAAACTGCTGTAGAAAGCAGTGCCTGTTCTTTCACACTATTCATCTTCAGGAAATAACTGATACCTGAGTTAACAGTAGGAAATTTTGCTAAAATTTCCAGCCTGTGAATTCTGAACAGTGTATGAACTCATGGAAAATTTCAAACAAAATTAAGAAATCATAACCTTAACAGCTGTATGGACCTGGCAGGGTTGGTTTTTTGTTTTGGGGTTTTTTGGGGGGTTTTTTGGGGTTTTTTTGGGCTTTTTTGTTGTTGTTTTTTTGATTTTTTTTAACTCATAGTGTTCCTCGTGTTCATTTATAACTGTTTCAAGAAATGACTGATGACATAGATTATCAAGTGTGTGCCACAGAGGACATAAAGTGGCCAGTGTGCATGGTATTATCCAGTTTAAGGGAGAAATAGAGAAGCAGAAGAGCCAAGCGCTTCTCTGTTGGTAGCTCATGAGACTATTACAAAAACAGAGGGATCACTTGTTTGAAGTCTGAGAGAGAAGGTTCTTTCACAAGCTTGCTGACTGCTGGATTTTCTTTCTGGGAGTTAATAGGAATATACTGCTCTGGGCTCAATTCGTTGATGTCAGGAGGAAGGGAGCAGAGGTATTAAGACATAAAGAACCTCTTCCACTCTAGAGAACCTAGAGCTTCTTTCTCCATTTCTACACAGATGATATGCTATGTTCCCTTCAGACAGACATGTTAAGAGAAAGCAGCAGGATGATGAGTGTCTTCCCTCACCAGTGCAATCATTGAAGGGAACTAAATTTAAGTAGGCTACCTCTACTTAAACAGTAACTTTAATTCTTTACAAACAAAGCCTCAGTTTTTGTAAATCTATACTTTATATGAAGAGTATCAGAAATTCTTTTTTGAGCTTTCATACAAAGGTTGTATTGTTCTGATTTATCCATTTCCTGGAACACATGAAAGATAGAATAATACAGCTTTGTGGTATTTTCTAAGAGCTAGGAAAAAAACCAACCCAAACCAACAAGTAATCTAAGTCTATTCAGTTAGATGTTTAGATTCACTGCCTAATGTCAGAGTTTAGAGAAAAGAATTAATTTCCAATTCATTAATATTTATTTTTTCAGTAATCAAGTGTATTATTGGTGCCAAAAGAAAAAGCCAAAAATATAAGAAAACATCCACTGAAGGGGCTACTTTGTAAAACTTGGTCAGTATTGGAAAAAATGGTGTCAAACTTCCCTTGTGCAGTGAATCACAGCAAATATGTTCTCTTGTTCTAGTTGTTTCATCTTCTGAAATTGCGATTTAACTGCAGTTTGCAGTGGATAAAGTATCTGTGTGTTCAAGACTACTTTTTCTTGATCATGTGCTTGACACAAGTTTTCATAACTACTTTGTTTTGCTACTTTGATTGGTTTTATGCTTCCCTTTTGCAGCCTCTCCCCTTATTCTGTAATCTGGACTCTTAACAACTTTTCCTGCAAGCACACCAATATTTATGGCATGCCCTACAAGACAGTGTCCCTTAAAAACATATTCATAAAAGTTAGTACAATCCTAAAGTACAATGACTTCAAAAGAAAAACAATCTGGAAATGAGCTTTAAGATGAATACTTTAGAGTCGTTATCTGAGGTACACTGGCAGTCTCTAATGAGACATTTGTAATTTAATTGTGTCATGGAGAAACTATAAATTCCCCCAGAGCCCACATCCAAGTTGTTTTTATAATGAAGATAAAGTAACTTACATACCAAAAATCTTTTGAATACACTATAACTTCTTCCAAAAAGATAAAGATAGCCTATATCCTATTTATGTCACTACACCCAATTGCATAACCGAACTTACAACAAGTACGATACAGGGCAAGAGTCAGTCTATAATAATTTAATGCTTTATGATTCTTTACATTTCTCTTGTAATCACATAATAATTTGGGGGAGACTGGTTCATATCAATACTAGAAAAAAAGAAGAAAAATAACAGGATTGCAAGTGGTCATTCTAAAGAATCTTTATGAGAGATTATATTGTGTTTGATACCTCCAGGGAAGAAAACATTCTAATATTGCATGACTAAGCCATTCCTACATCAGATTTCTATGGCTGTGGACAGACATTTGTAAACATTATTATAATGCCTCAATTAATACCAAAATGCTGCCTACTCACTCCAAGTTCCTAAAAAAATGAGGGCAAGCTCAACTTTCAGACATGGAAATAGCTTGTGCAATTCAGCCACTTGATCATAACAATGCCCTCTGGGTCCCTCAGCTGGAATGGTGTATTTACTGCTCCTGCAGATTTAAGCAACTTTTTAATGCCATGGTTTGGTTTATTAAATTGTGCAGGAGATAATCTCCAAAGTTCCAACTTTTTGGGACAGCTTTCTCAAGCGTTGAAAATGATTTGAAATCAAAGCAACTTCTAAAACCAACTTAAAATTTAACAGGTATTTAAACCTTCAACTTTTAGGCAAAGTAGGAAATAAACGCAGGAGTGGGAGATAGAGGAGGGTGAAGAATATTTTATGTTCTAATTCTACAGCAAATATTGCAAAAATATCAAATCCTATGGGAACCTGCTTTTGACAAGTTACCTCATTTTTCACACTCAGGCCAGATACTTGAGAACTGTGACCTAAATGCAGGAGAGGGAGTGATCATTCTTGTATTTCTATTCTGTTTTCAACATAAACTGTCTCTGCTTTTTAGGAAAAGGTATCTCACAGTGAGATAGCTTTTCAAAAGCCAATCTGAAATTTCTCATTAACTCTGCAATATCAGCCTGAGGATCTGAGGCTGTGACCCTTGCAGATACCATCTATAGTGCAAGGTCTCAGATGAAAGATATGAAACTCCTTTTCAAAAGTAACTCCAATATACCTTTTTCACATTTTGAGACCATTTTAATTTTTTTTTCACTCCCAATAGATGAATCTTTTAGTATGCTTTCTCCCATCTGAAGATGAGTATTTTTATCAATAAACAGCAATAATAACCAAATAACTTTTAAAAAGCCCCAAAACCTCCATCTAAAATAATTTTAATTGAAAATAGATTTAGTAAGATCTCTTCCAAACTCCATAAACATTATGATAATAATATTTTTCATTAATCTATTTAATTTTCTGTTCCAGAGATTACATACAGATTGCAGTGAAACTACTGAAACCTGAAACAAGAGAAAGTTAAAGCATTATGTATAGAATCACAGAAACTTAGAATCATTTAGGTTGGAAAAGACCTCTAAGATCAAGTCCAACCATTTACACAGCACTGCCAAGCCCACACTAAACCATGTCCCGAAGTGCCACATCTGCAAATACCTTCAAGGCTGGTGACTCAACCATTTCCCTGGGCATCCTCTTCCAGTTCTTTCAGTGAATGAATTTTTCCTTGTATGCGACCTAAGCCTCCCTTGATGGAACTTGAGGTCATTTTTTCTTGTCCTATAGCTCATTGCTTGGGAGAACAGGCTGACCCCCACATCACTACAACCTCCTGTCAGGCAGCTGTAGAGAGCAATAAGGTCTCCGCTGAGCCTCCTTTCTCTAAGCTAAACACTCCAGCCCCCTCAGCCACTCCTTGTAAGATCTGTGCTCCAGACCCTTCCCCAGCTCCGTTGCCCTTCTCTGGACATGCTCCAACACCTCAATGTCATTCCTGAAGTGAGGGGCCCAAAGCTGAACACAGGATTCAAGGTGTGGCCTCACCAATGCCAAACACAGGGGAACAATCATGGCCATGTCCTGCTGGGCACACTCTTGATGATACAGGCCAGAATGTCATTGTCCTTCTTGGCCACCTGGGCACATTGATGGCTCATGTTCAGCCAGCAGTTGACCAGCAGCTCCAGATATCTTCCTGCAACACAGCTTTCCAGACACTCTGTCCCAGACTCTAGCACTGCAACAGGTTGTTGTGATCCTCTAGGGATACATGAAAACTGGTCAGGAAAGATTTGACAATTTTGACAATTTTCATGTAATTCTTCAATGTCTAATACCTCGTGGAGTCATGTACAAGCCTGTATAAGGAATATGGAAGCTGAGGAATGCAATAATGACTGTATTTCAAATTAATTTTCAGCAAAAACGGGAATAATATGCATTCTAGCTAGTACAATGTGTTAGGGCTCACATTGTGAATAGCTAAATGAAATTTTAACATGTTAATTTTACAGGAAGTTAGGCTAGACAATACAATTGCTTCTTCAGGCTTTAAAAATCTAGGATCTGTGTAGTAAATATCTGCATTGGGTTCAAGTGAACGGAGACAAGTTCTACTGCAGCTGGAATGGATAGGAATTTGCAGGAAATACAGTCCAGTATACACCAGAAAAGGAATGGGTTGTTTCAAATAAAAGTTTGTGTGACTTGTTGCTAATTCCAAAGAAAGAGGTTATAGCTTGCAGATGAGGCTCGGGTTGTAAACTATTCAGGATGACTTTCATTGCTCAGAGGGTATAATTAAAAGTATGAAGCAAACTGCCAAAATCTACAATAGAAGTGAATAGTGTACACCAGGTCAAAAGGGATCTGGAGTAATTTCTGGAAGAAGAGACAGTGCACAGTTGTTAGCTTGAGTTTTTAAGGGTGAAGATGATCAGTTACTATATGAATTGATTGGTATTTCCTGGACATGTTCTATTAGAATTAAAAGTCTTCTCTTGGAGCTTCATGTGTCATTGTTTGTTTCTGGCAGCTGCAGCCAATCAAGAGCAAATGTCTTCCATTGACTGGAATTGTATATTGATAAGTAAAATTTCTGAAGTTATCAGAGAAAATACCTTGGTATGAAGGAATTTTCCTGATTTTTTCAGGATGTAATTCAGATCAGGCCAAAAAAAGGATGGGTAGCTAACTCCACAACTGGGTGTTTTGCCTAATGCCTAGACCTGGGAGCTAACCAACTGCATACACATGTCTGTGCAAATAATATCCAAATAACTGAATGCACCTTTTAAGTCTCACTGGCTGCAGAGTCTCTGTAGTGTAACACACTACATGAAATCCAGAACAGGAGACAAATAGACAGGGCTGTGGAAAATCAGATCAGCGGATAGTGCAACTGTCCATTAATCCTGTCTCAGTTACTCATCCAGCCAAACTCAAAGCACTGACATCTGAAACGGGTAGAGGGAGGTATAGGTAAAACTGAAGGGCTTTAGAAAATCTGAGGCTTACAAACTTCTTGGATATTGTAATCCTCCCAATAGTATAGTACCACACAGGTGATTAATCATCTGTAAGAGAAGGGATTACCACTTCTGTGACAACTATGAAATCGCTAGAACAACTAATGTGACTTCAAAAAGTGTATTTCCATACTGCTGGCACAGAAGAAGACATGCTCTCAAGGAGGATGTACTAGGGTGAAAAGAGATTGTAAGCATTTGGATTTATTGGAGTAATTCTTGGAGCCCCCTGTGAAACACTGAGGGCTAAGAAGCCCTGCTTGCTCCACAGTATTTATCTGGAGCTGCAAATCACTGTTGCACCTCTTCAGCAAGGCTTTCTTCAGGAGACATAAGCAGCAGGTGTGGGGGAATTTGTAAGCCTGGATTAAACCCACTCTTTCCTCTCTCTTTAACATGGACCAGGAACCTACTTTCACAGTACCAAGCCAGGGACACCAAGGGTGAAAGCTGAAGTTTTTTTGAATAGTGAACAAGTTACCTGGGGCACAACTGCAGTCCACCATGAAATCTGCTCACACCAGAGCAGCAGCACAAAGAAGGTCCTAGGCTTTCTCTGCTCTCACTGGCACTCTATCCAGTGCACAGAGGAAACAGCTACTTCTGGCTTAGTCCCAAATTTACAGGGCCCTGTAAAAGTATGCAGAAACAGCTTCTGTGGATAATCCTGGTGCCATGCAGCCATTCTGTTTTATACCTCTTTACTCAGAGGGGTTTATAAAATTTAAGCCATATTAGTATCCACCCTATATATGGAAAAGGCCTACGGATAACCAATTTTGCTCCTAGGCCTTTTTTTTTTCTTTTTTTTTTTAATAATCTGAGTCACCCTTTTCAGATGTAGGAGCAGCAGAAATAGAAACAGAAATTCTCATTGGAATAGACCCAGGGAAGTTGCCTCAGTCTTCTCTCCCTTCCCTCACAGGTTTTCCTAGGCTCTCCATAAATACAGCAGGAGATTGTCCATACCTCAATGGGGTTTTAATCTAAATATTATCAGAGATTTAACAGAAGTACAAATGCTTCAGAATTTTCCAGCTTCACATACCACATAGATTACTAATGGTACAGCTCTTTTTGGTGTAACTTGAACTGCACAGGTTAAGACTCCTGTGGGGCTGGGTCACATGTAAAACCATTGAATGCTCTCAGAGACTGATTTTTCAAGGATTTTATGATTTGTGCAAAGTGCTCTTGTCCCTATTTTCTGCCTACCAGCTTTTCAAATAGACTGTTGTTGGCTGGAAGAAGACACCTCAGAGGGGCAAACAACACAAATTAGAGATTGTGTTGTCAATTATCAGCTGGGTGGCTGACACGTGACTGTTACTGCTGAGCCTAACCCTGGCTTATAGTGACCACAGTTGGCTTTAATACACAAGCCTTCCCATTCTAGCCTTATTTCCAGAATAACACCTGTAATCATGACACTAAACTGGGTATGGATTTCCCTGATTTTCATTTGTCATTCCTCATGCCCATAGGCTTAGTTAATTGTCTTTTGTGGTTCATGACTGACTCTTTATGAAGCAGATGAAATCTAGATTTCCCTGGAAACATAAACTTGCCATTAGCTTGAATAGAGCTGTGATCAATTTGTCATCACTGGGATTTTGAGGATTTTTTGTTTGTTTGTATATTGTTTGTGTTCAATATTTCCTGTTCATGGAATACTTAGGGAACATTTTCTCTTAAGGAAATAATGCCTTGGTATGAATCTCTTAATAAGCTTTGGTGCTTACTTTAAGCTACTGTTCCTTCTTTTGAGAAAAGTGTTCAATGAAAAACGCGCAGGTTTCTCTTCTGAGCTGAATTTACCATACCAAAAAAAACCAAAAAAAAACCAACNAAAAAGATATTTGTGTCAACACCAAGTGGCTTTGGTTGTTCATTGGTCTTACAAAGAAGAGATCCTATCAAGTCCTCTAATACTTTAGAAACCTTTGCAATGATATGGTTAAAGCTAAATTGTCACAAGGAACATCAATACTATTTTATAGAGCTGGTATTATGTGATGGTAAAACTCTACTTACAAGTATTAAATTAATCTTCCCTTGGAAGTGCTTGGTTTTGGTACTCCAATATCCAAGGTTGTTAAGTGGTTTTTGTTCTGTTCTGTTTTGTTTTTAAATCTCCCCTGATTATTTTGTCCCAGAGTACAGAGAAATTGAACAATTCTGAAAAAGCAGTCTGGAACAACAGTAGAACTTGACAGGGCATTGAGATTAAAAGATCTACAAAAATACTCTTATTCTGAAGGACTGATGCCACTCCTCTTTCAATTTACAGCAGTTACTCTTTTGTCCATTTTAATTATAATCAGGGCATCTATATTCCTACCTGGGATTTTCTGGTCTAGAAGCCAAGTACGAAAGAACATGCTTCTCTCAGGAGATGTCTGATCTGAAGGTAGACACATGCATTAAATCTGAGGCTTTCAAAGTACACTAGATTTTGTGCTTAAGTGTAAATGAGCCGTGTAGATGAAGTGCAATTACACTGGTACTGCTGAGAATTGTTGGAGTCACTGGGAGGACTGGTACAGCCAATCTGCTCTTGCATGGCCAAGGAGGCCCAGGGCTCCAAAGCACTAAGCACTTAGGTAGGAGGGAGCACAGATATAATTCCCCTGGCCTGACAGATACCCAGGAATCCTGAACAAGTCCAAAATTCTCTAGTATTTTTCCTAGACAGCACTTCTGAGTGAGTTTTCATGGTGGCCTTTCTTGCTCCAGTGCTCAGAGTGTCCTTGTTGGGCTGATGTTTCTGGGGACCTGTGAGGCTGTGGCTCATCTCCCAAACTCCTCCTGAGCAACTGGGGTTGACAGATTTCTGATCCTGTGAGACAATATCTGCAAAGGCTCATGGGGACTCTCCAGTTGCTTCTCTGGGGTGGAGATTAGGCTGGTTGTCTTCAGCATGGGAGTTTGTCTGTTGTCAAGAGCCCAGGAGTGCTGCAGGAGGAAAACAGTGGAGCTAATGCACGCTGCTCGTTTCTATATTTCTTCCACATGATTGCTGGCAGATGTGACCCGTGACAAATCCTTGAAATATGGCTTTGCAGACAGAGATGGGACAGATCCAAGGGTAAAAAGCCTGTGCTTGGGAGATGCTGTGCTGTGACAGATTGCATGAGTTCAGATGTATCTCGCTCCCATCTCATGTTTGCCATTGCTTACTTAGAGGAAAGCAGAACTGCCGAAGAGGACGGCTGGGCAGGATTCATTTCCTTACTCCCAAAACCTATGGAGAGAGGAAACACATGCTACTCCAAACACTAAAGCTCTCCTAACAATATGGATCATTTGAGACTGAGGAGTGGAGCTGAAATGACAGAGATAGTTTGTGCCAGAAGTGCATTTTTTGTGAATGCTGAAATCCTGACATTCCTGGCTAGCCCAGTATAAATATGGCCACCCAAGTGCTGTGCCATTACTTGAGTTCATCTGCGGAATAGCTGTTATGTGGTTTCTTTGGCAGTCCAGTGATTCCTTGAACTGAAAGAAAACCATGGCCTCGCTCTCTGTGGCTGCTGTGTGGGGGCCAGCATTAGGAAAAAATCCAAACACGCCATGACCCTGTGAGAGCACATGGGCCTGCACATCCCTGTCAGTGTGTGACAATATCAGTGCTTGAAGATTTCCTGCACTGGAGCTGGCCTCTGTCCTCTTCGCCTGCAGGGCTACAGCGAGACCTGACCTGGGGACTGATATCCCTGTCCTCCCTCCTAAAACACAAACAATTTCTCACAAGTGTAACGAGAGGAAGAAGCAGCACATTTATATTAAACTTGCACTCGGCTGGGTGTGTTTATGCTTTGTTTCTAAAGACTGGACTGGGCACATTAGTAACTAGGGCAGGACAAAGTTCAGTTTGTATGATGCCAAGAGGGCTGCGGGGGAAGATGACCTGGAGGTTGATACCGAGGCTCCTCCCTGGGAATTTTATTTTTTTAATATTTGCAGTCTGTTGTAATCTCGTCCCTCCCAAGGGAAATAATTTACTCTACTCAAGACATTTCATAAGACCCAAAGAGGAGTTCTTGCTTTGCTGAGAGACAACAGAGAGGAATAAACACAATACCCCATAACAGCAAAGAAAACGTCATAAATTTCTGTTCAGATCCAAGGCAGGACTTTGTCCAGAGAAAGAGGAAGCTTCCTCTCTATTAAGATCTGGCAAAAGAAAATGCCCTTCTTTGAACTGAAAAGAAAAAATCGGTAGAAATGAAGTGGAGACAGTGTACTGGGAAGTCCTGGGCTCCTGCCCTCTTTCAGGTGCTCGCCTAAGCTTTTCACATTACTCAGGAGTATTTTAGTCTCTTCAGCCATAATACTGGAGTCGAATATCACCCTACACTCTTTTTATGGTTAATGGATTGCACTGCAGCACTGTCAAACCTCAGGGGTTTATTAAACATAAAGCAGTGTGGGAACAGGGGAGTAAAGAGAGTTTCACAGTTTCGGCCTAGTGAAAAGACAAAATTTCAAGATTATCGAAAGTATTTAGCAATGTAACCCTCATTTATTTAGGGCCAAGTTCATTAACCTGAAAGGATCATTACATC
Organism: Cyanoderma ruficeps; assembly: GCA_008694505.1. Taxonomy (NCBI): domain Eukaryota; kingdom Metazoa; phylum Chordata; class Aves; order Passeriformes; family Timaliidae; genus Cyanoderma; species Cyanoderma ruficeps. Next base: position 45,538,176 of record VZDJ01007749.1, read on the forward strand.
CTTGACACTAAGCCCCTACAGGGATTTAAGAAAAAAATTAACTTTGTTTAGGTGTTGGGACTGCAGCATGATATTCAGAGGTACAATTCAGTCTTTGTGATTAGGGCTGATGCTTCTGAGCTGCTTGGACAAAAATAAAGTCTGTTACTCAACCGGCACATACTTGTGATGGAGGATAGATGACACCTCACCTTAAAGCCTCCACAGGCAAGGTGAAATGCTAGTGAAGAACCAGGGCTTCTGTCCATTCTCACAACTTCCCTGGCTGGAGCAGGGCCAGCCTTTCTAATTTCTGACTACCTTCTTCAGTCCAATCCCACAGCACTTTCTGTTTGTTCAATTCTGTGCAGCACCCTTGAGATAATGAGGATGCTGCCAGAGAGACAGGGCCAGCTCAGGGTCCGCTTTGTTGTTCTCCAGCATCAAAAAATTCACTGTCCAGGGGTCCTTCAAATACACTGATCTCCAAGTGGGCCATGTTGTCCAATGCCAGGGTGTCAGGACTTAACTGCAGGTTGCTTTTGGAGCTCTGAGACTCCTGCTCACCACCTAGTCATCAGCAAAGTCTGGCCTAATCTGACCCCCTCAGTGATCTTCTCACCTCCAAGATCCCAGTCAGTGTAGAGAATTCTCTTGCCCCCAAAATAAATGAACATGAGCATGTCAAAAATATCACATCTATGCAAGTAGGCATGCATGTATGTCAGGATATGCATAAACTTTCCCTTTGAGAGCTGTGTTGGGGATGGAAAAGTTTGCAGGCCCTGCAACGAAGCAGTGCTGTAAGGCCAGAGGAAAATAGGAAAGTACAGCAGCTGCAAATCCTCATACAACATCTCACTTAAAATGTCATGTGTGCTACTTGGTTTAAATTGTCACCCCTCCAGCAACCACAAACAATGCAGAAACAGCAGATGTGTTTTCTATTTAGAATTAAACAGTTTATTTCAACCACTGTCATTGTTACAGAGGGAAAATAAATAAATATCCATGTTAATGTAAACTTCAAAAGGTACTTTCTGGCATGAATGGCTATTCTGAATCCAGATTTCACTGAGAAAACTAGGATTTGACCATGGATTTATATTTAATTTTTTTTATTGTTTTTCTAATAGGGATGCTGGCAGCTCAGCACGTAGTAAAACTTAGACTGGTCAAAAAGATTTTTTGGCCAGATATAGCATCCAATAAGTCATGTCATTTGGACTTAATGGTCCAGAAAATTTAAGTAAACATCATAAATGTCTTTTGTTATTAAACTTTCCATCAAAACATTTTGTTTAACTCTTTCTTAATGGAGAGTAAAGATGACATTTGGGGCATATATTTACCTACATGATAATCCTAGAGTCACCTCACTGAAATTTAAAGACTGGCCATATTCTCAACCTAGTCAAGCACTCAGCAATTAAATGATAGCTGGTGTGAGTGTGTTTTCCAGAGAAGTTAAATTAATGATGAATTTGACCTTTAGAGGCCAAGGTCAATTTAGTGTACAACTCTTAATTTTATAGGTCTATCACTTTGTAGGGGCATGAAGTATCTGAAGCAAGAGTGATCATATGAATATTACAAGATCCTTTTTTATTTCTAAGAGGAGACACTCTTTGTAAGGGCTGTTGCTGAGTAATGTGGTTGGGATAGGTGTTAGGAAAATACCATCATTTTGTACGAAAAGTGAAAGTACAGTTTCACTTAGTCCTCAATGCCCTCTTACATTGATGCTTACATTTAAGATACAAAAACAAAGCAGAATTCTGTCTAGTTGTGAATATATTTTGTCTAAATGAAGCTTGATCTGTTTCCACAGCCAAAGGAAGTTTCCAAAGCTGAGTATCACTGTGTTCCTCTGTGTGTGACATGGCCTTCACCAATACCTTTCTTGTGTTTGATTTGCAGCCAATATTTTAGGACCTCACCAGCCAGCTTGTTTCCAGATTTTGTACTTTCACAAAGCATTTTTTGTCTTTAGGCAACCAAAACCACAAATGTTCCTGCTACTCCTCCTGACTGAAATGGGCAATAGAGGGGCACTTTGCAGCAGTCAGCTGCAAAGCTTTAACTTCCAGTAGTTCTTTTTGGTCCTGTAAACATTCAGTTCAATGCTTGTATCAACACTGTTGTCACAGTCCTGAAACTCTGCAGGTCTTGGTAGTTAACTAGATGTCTGCAGGCAATGCAGTCACGAGGACAAGCCAAAGTCTCTGCATTTCAGAATGAATCCAAGCTGGAGAAGACACTGTAACTCACCATCCTCCAGGTTCCCAGTAAGAAAGGAGCATTTTGAGAGTGGCAAAGTTTCCGGGTGGTTAGGGCCATAAGGGATCATTAATTCATCCAGTCCAGGGGCTGACCACATACACACAATTGAGATTCACCAACATGAAATCTCAGTAACCCTCCTCACATGATGGAGAGCTGATCTAATTCAGCTGTCCCTTACTCAGAGATCAGTGTTCAAAGTTTGGGGGGGAAGAATAGGAAGCCTGCCTTCTAGATGAGATGACAGCCAACTGTGGAGTGTTGCAACAGGATTCCCTCCTCACTTCTCGGAGCAATTGCCCCTAAAGTTGAGATTAAATTGCATCCCTTGATCAGTTTAATATAATAGTTAATACAATTTCTGTGTGTCAAGTACAAACACTTTATCAGCCTCTCTTAGCTATCCTGAGGAGAGGTAACATGCAATTAGGCTAGGGCAAAGCTGATTTCAAGGAAGCATAGTTCTGATCTCATCACTGATACATGCTCACTGAAGTTAAATCTGCAAAAATTAGTGAAATCTCTTGAAATTATAACATCAAGGCTTGGCTGTGCTTTGGGCACCTCTGTTAGTGATTTTCGGTCAGCTCAGCCAATTTGTCTCTCTTAACTCCTTTTCTGGTTTATGTGACCTGAATATAGATCAGAAAGAGTCTTCTGAATGTGATATTGCACCTATTTCAGTTCTACTGAAACAAAAGATCTAGATCAAGATTCCTGAATAATCCATATTCTTGAATAATTCAATGTGCAATAACAACACCTAAAGGAAGAATTACACAGAAAAAGGTAATGTTTAGTTTTCCCCCTGCATTTGTGCCAATCTAATTTTCAAGTGTAAATGATCTCATAGAAGTTACATATTTACCCAGAGCACAAAATATACTCCTTTATTATAAGACTGAACTGCACAATTGAAGAAACATAATAAAAAAGGAACAGGCAGAAATCTGTTACTTAATGGAACTGAGGAACTTCATTAAGTGCATCACTGAACAACAAAGGTATTTATTTCTTAATACCAGCTTAACTGTTCATTCTCATGAGCATCCATAAAGTCTTCTAGCTGTTGGACCGTATGTTTGCATATGCATCCTGTTTGTCTCTGTATTAATATTATTCTGTCTTCCAGCATTTAGTTGGCTACAACTTGAGTGAAGGTTGATAGGGAAAATAACAGCTGAAGAGGCATTGTATTTTTTATGTGCTTCTGAACAATTTAAAATTGATTTGCAGCAACCTAGACACTTGAGCAGATAAATCTGAAGCCAGGATAATTTTCTTATTGTTTGCTTTTCTTTTCATTAATCCTTACATGAAATCATTTCAGGCCATCATTCTTCAGGGATCTTGAGGTCAGACCAAGGAAATTTCCAAAGCAATATGAAGTTCATGCTAAAACAATGCTATCAGACAGAAAAGCCAAATGCTAATGTTATCTACATGTCAGAGAGTATGGATAAGTTTTTACAGCATTTCTTTGGCAAAACGGGTTTGCTTCCTTACTACGGAAGTCATGCTATTGCTATTAGTCTCAACAGAAACAAAACCAGATTCTGACTCAACTATTTCTGTTTCATAAAGGGAAAAAAACCTTTTAAGAGCGAGAAAATAAGGAAGTGCAAATATCTGATCTGATTCTTTTCCTTTCTGTGAGCTGCCTAGGAAAACAAATTATTTGCTGAGGTTATTTTATTTTCTTAGCTTGTTTGTTACATTGAATTATGAAATTATTTATGCCTCTTCCAGAGATACTTTGGCATATTTAACTGTGCAACAACATTTATTCTAATAGAGATCATGCCAAAGTTTGGCTGTCTTGATTCAATGAATAACTCTGAGACTCCTGTATCCAAGGTCAACACAATTCAATATGCAGTGCACTCGATTATTCTGTGATATCAAATAAAACATTTAATATTGCCTTTACATCCATTTCTCAGTGAACACGGATGGTGGCAAGTTTATTCAGCAGAAAAAAAATTATGACCATAAAATTGGCCAATCAATCTCAAATTTATTCCGTTTTTTTAAGTGCGTAATAAAGCAAAATAATTGGTAGTAAGTCTGTAGATTTGGATGGTACTCCCTCTGTCTCAACACAGGGCACCTACCTGCCTCTATGCAGGTCAATGACAGTTTGTAGAAATCATGCCAAATAGAGAAAGGTATCTGTGAGGAAGACTTAAGGGGTAAGACTACTTTTTTCAATGTAATCTTATATTTGTTTTATTTTAATAATTTTACCACTATTTTAAGACAGATATAGTATTAGGATTCCCCAAATGCCTTCTTCAAGATGGTTTTCTTTGTGGTGAGTCTTAAAATAAGGGCAAGAACTGCTTCACCACTGTGTTATTTCTCAGGAATCAGAGGATGAAACCTTTGCTTTCCAGACAGGCTCTTCACCCTCACACCAACACTGAAATAACTGCTTGAAATTATGGTTTGTTCTGAATCCTGAACCCTGAATCTTGACTCATCTTGCAGTCTCATTCCTAATTTTAGCCTCTGTATCTTCTTTTTAGGGACTATAAGCATCCCTTCCTGGCAGGGCTGCCAACAGCCATTGCACTCCTCACTTGCTTCTCATATCTACAGGAACTCTGCCCAAGAATAGAAATTTTCCTTATATTGAAATGGGTGCCCAGACAAGCCAGGGAGAGTAGAGCCCTGTGCACCTCCTAGGAATAAGGCAGGATAGCAGGTGTTCAGAAGCAATGGTCACAACTTATAATATACTGAATATCTACTTCCTCCTCTTAAAAAAAGATAGAGAACATAATTTGGTTCTGATTTCCTTTAGCGACAATTTAAAGTCAATTAATCCAGACATCTTAGGACATTGTTTTCCTCAGCTGATCATGGAAAACAAAAGTTTCATGACCATTTCCATCTAAACACATGCCCCTATCACAGTAAAATTACTGGCTTTCTAATGGAGGAAAATGTCCTTTGTGAGAAAAGGGAAGACAGAGTTGAAGGAGGTGAAAGTAGGAATGAGGAGGAAGGAATGAAAAGACTTCAAAGGTTAACATTTAAAAAAATATTCAGTGTAGGAGGTGAAAACAAGGCATGATGCTTATGATGAGGGTACTTGTCACCCTATGAATTATGTATGGTTATTAAATGGTTTTGTTATCAAATTAATTAAACTCTAGTGTGACACAGTGATAATATTGGGGATGGTTATATTATGTGGCTCTGCCAATTCAGGGTCATTAAAAACCCCAAGGCAACATTTATATGTTCCTGAGAATTTCTTTCACTAATGGGCAAACTCTATTTTGGCTGCTTAAAATGAAAATAAAAGAATTGTTGTCAAGACTAAACTATCACATCTTTCAAAATGAGGGTAAGCTGTGCGCAAATGTCTTTCAAAATATGGATGCAAAGGGAAGGAAGCTCTAGGGTGTGAACAGTACAAAAAGAGCTGCCTCAGATCTCATTCAAGAAAGAAGAATTGCCCCCTCTGCCTGGCTTTCTGATGGCTGCTGTGGGTAAGTGGGGGTTTGTTCGACATGAACTGCTTGTAGTTTGCTCCAGGGTTTTCTCCTTGATTTGTTGTATCCAAGCTTTTTGGTTATATAGATATATATGTAAGTACTGCAGCAGGAGACTTCTGTTTTACTCAGTTTACTCTATGGTCTGACTGTGCCTTTGTTTCTCAGCATCTGGCAAGCCACCATCTCTCCAGGAAACATTAGCAACACCCACATCAGTCATGACGGATTAGGCACGGTGTTGGGATGGTGTTCATTGTGTCTCGTTTTTCAGGAAAGTTGGCCTCAAACATAGAAAGCTGGACTTAGAAATACATGCAACTAATGAGCATGACAACACAATGAAGCATTTAGACTGGCTGGCCTGACTGGAATTTTTTCCTTAATGAAATTAATATTTTGGGGTTTGTGGTTGACATTTTCACCCATTCCATTCAGGCTATGATCATGTCACTTACTGTGGGTTTTTTTGGCATTGTGCAACAGACTGTGGGGTCTCAGGTATCTCTGAACAGAGTCAAAGTAGGCAACCTTGCTGTGACTTTTCTTGGGCATCGTCCTGGTCTGAAAAATGCTGTCCTTGCTATTAACATAAAGACGCTCTCATCAGAGCTAGTAAAATCTTGAAAGAGTGAAAGAAGTGCTAATTCCCAATTTGACACCTCTTCAGCTTTAAGATGGAGCACTCTATCTGGGGTGAAAGGCCTGTTCAGCGTCATGTCTTCAGAGCTTACTGGAACCTGTTTAGCTTTTTAAAAGGTCAGGGAAAACACTGTTTCATTGCAAAGTAAAGCACTGAGGGACACAAAAATGATAAGATGAACTTCTGACTTGGAATAATGATCTCCCACACATCTATTAATTTCCATGTGTTATTTTTCATTTCACCATTTCTTTATATACATAATTTTGAACACTAAGTAGAATCCTTAGTTAAAAGCTAATGAAAACAATTACATTTTGTACTTTGCACGCATTTATTTGTGCAAGAAAGGCTTGTTATTTCTTTGTGCATATGAAATACAAATAATCTTTCCATCTGGGTAAAACAGTCAGGGACAAGAGATCCTTGAATTGGCATGTAAAGTGAAAAGGAAGGGGAGAGAAGCCAGAGGAAGTAGTCCGGTATTGTTTAGTCACAGCGGCAGCAGCCATCCCACAGGAAGCATCTCTAGCCAAAAGGGAGAGGGGTGGTCCCCCTTCCAACACTCTGACCCTTGCAGTGCTGCAGACCTGTCCGCAAGGTGTTGGAGCCAAGGAATATGCTGCTCAGGAAAGCCTGAGACATTGGAGCAAAGCAGTGAATTGCAAACTGTGACTGCATTTGCACAGGGCAGCAAAATCCTGCAGGCTTGCTGCTGTCTTTGAGGGGACTGGCACGATGCAGATGGGCAGTAAGCAAACAGCTTTCAAAAGCCTGATCGCAGCCAGCACTGCAAACTTCACAGCTCCTTCAGTTCACCAGGACTTCTCCATTGCAGCCTTCCTTCTGATTCACTCAGATTCCGTATGCCAATCAAACAAAGAATTTCCGCTTGTCGCTTACTAACACAGCCGCTGTTAGACACAACAGTCAGCCAGATACAGATGTCTGCTTCCAGCAAAACTAGACCATGGGCTTTGCCCCACACTTAGAAGGAGGAGGATTCTTCAGTAATGTAACAGGGCCAAACTGTGTTTGGTTTCTAAAAAGAAAGCAAAATTATGCAGATGTAGAATTTTGTGGGACCAGATGGATTGTATCTGGAAGTGTTTATCATTTTTAATATTTTGAAACCAGATGTTGATGCACAGACATTGCTGGTTGCAGCCATAGGAAGCTGTGTTAGAAGGACACTCTCTAACCTTTGTTAAGAAATTACAATGTTTTGATCCAGTTAAGATCAACTATTAGTACAGAATTGGCCAACCACTGCTGTAAACTGTTAAAAAAATAGGAAACAGATGCTCGATAGAAAGAAAGCTATCAGCCAGAGCATTCCTGATCTTTTTATAAAATGTAAACTTAAATATTTTATGTGTCCTTTAATGAACTGCTATAGAACAACTTTAGTAGTCAAAACATTTCACAGGATTACACAAATGCAATTTGTCATTTATTAACATTTCCACAGAAGTGGTGTCCCTGGGAAAAAGGGCACAGAGGTGGCACATGCCAGGTGATAAATGTAAAGTGTTTCTGTGGCTAGAACTCTATGCAGATCTGATACTAGCAAGACTGATGGCATTTTGATTGCAGGAAAGCAACAGCTTTTATCACTCAAATAGACTGTGTCTGTGTCTGTGGGGGAAGGAGCAGCCATATCTACATTATGTGGCAACATCTACAAACGTTAACAAGTACATGTTAATTGATCATATTTGCAGGATGGATGACTGCAGCAGTGCTCAGAAATTGCAAATGGAGCAGAGATTTTTCTGTGGAAGCCGCTCTACTCTGCTGCTACACTGAAGAATTAACTATGTTTTTCAGATTTTTATTTTCACTGATTGCAAAACTGAATGATCTGGTCCTGTTCCTTTTTTCCCAGCTGAGAATGGTGATGAGTGGCAGACCTATGCTAGTGCAATGCCTGCTGCCCTCCTCAGAGCTGTGACTTCTGTGTCAGAGGAAGAATGGAGCTGGATAAAGATGCCAAAGTAAGAAAATTGTCTGAGTTCCCCAGGTCTTCCATTCTTTCTGTAAGATGGGGATTATAATGTTGTTTATCTCCTACCTCTTTTTCCATTTAATATAAACCAATAATGATAATTATTGTCTAGTTGTTTTGAAATTTAGTCTAGTCAAACCAGAATCTTTTCCTTCAAACCACTTCATGCAGATTGACTTTATACTTGGAGCAAATTGAGCAGCTGGGCCTTCATGGGGAAAACACAAGCAAGTTAAAAATGGAAAAACATCTTGAAGGTATTTCTTAATGTGTTCTGGAAACCAAGTCAGAAGGATCCTTCCTTACAGCAGGGCTCTTTTGCAAAACAATTCTGTGGAGGTATTCAAATTGCTGCCTGTCTTGCCCGTGTTCTTGCACAGCTCTTGCACGGGAGCGAAGCAGTGAATCACAAACTGTGACTGCATTTGCACAGGGCAGCAATGCTGCAGGTTTGGTGCTGTCTTTGACAGGACTGATATTCTGTTCTGCCCATGCTCTTGCAGATTGGGGAACAGCTGCAAGCAGGTGGTGGGATGGACAAGGCAATCTGATCTGCATAGTACTCCTAGGTTTCCTTCATCATCTAAATGGCTCAGGGAGAAAGGTAAACTCGACAGTCATAGACATGACTGCACATAGTATAAAGTGATATAGGGAAGTTCAGAACAATTTGTTCTCTTTCTTGGCACATAGGCACATAGGCTGGACTCAGTTACCATAGTTCTTGGTAATTTGTACCTTAGGTAAGTAGTCCCAAGGTAACTCAAGCCCACCATCCCACGGCACAATCAGGGAAGGGACTGACATCCATGTACCATACACTTAATGGAGGGGCTCTCACAACTGCTGCCTTGTTGTGAATTGTCCCAGTTGATTCACATTTTAAAAATGCAGTTTCTCAAACAGAGCAGCAGTAGTTTGTTAAAAACTTGGGACTCAATTGCTGCCCAACAAAAATAGCACTCTCCAAGCTCTCCTCCCCATTTAGCATGGTCTCCAGTGTTTATCAAATGAATTCAGCACAACCACAAACTAGATTATTTTTTCCTTTGTCTTTTTCCCAGATTAGATGTGATTTGCACAGGGGGCTAGTGGAAGGGATACCTCCTTTTCGTATATTTTAGCAACCAAATAGTTTAGTCTTTTGTTCACAAACAAGCTGCTGCTTCTCTTCTCCCTGTCCTTGCTTTTGGAGGCTATCCCAGATCTCCACTCATGTTAACCAGAGCTATAATACATCTGGCACTGTCCCTGTGATTGCTCAGGCAGCTGGAACAAGTTAGATTGCATTGTTTCCTATGACTTCCCCTTGCATATCAGTTGCCATTACTCCACCTCTGTTGGAACACTTTTCCATCTATGTTCTCTCCTTCTGTTCTTTGCAAACTGCCAGAAGTTTTCACAGTTTCTTCATTTCCACTGTGAAGCACAGAGAAGACCAAACACCCAAAAGCAGATGCTAAGGAAAATATAGTATAGGCTTTTGACCAAAGCAATACAGATTACAACTAATGCTGCTGTCCTACTGTATTTTGTCCTGTCCCTGCTCAATATGGGCACTTCTCTTTCCTGAGGGAGGATAATGTGAGATGCTTTTCAATCATTATTTTTTTTAGTTTACAATTCTGGACACTTCCAGTGGCCTAAACTTCAGGTCATGTTAAACAGCAGTGATGTTAGCAGGAAGGTTTTGGCAGGCACTACTTTGCAAGGGGAAGCTCTGTGAAACTGTTACATATACAAAGTACTCATTCTCTTGAGAGTGCTGACATGAAGCTGTATCCAGCCAGCATAAGCCACCTTCTCTGTCCTCCTGGAGAGCTGGGACTGAATCAGACATGGATTAATTTCTGTGACAAGACACAGTCACTAATTCATATTTCCCTTTTGCTGTCATTTACAGCTTGTTCCTTCCCAGCTGGGTATGGCTGCAGGTCAGAGACTGAGCCTCTGCCCAGGTGAGCCTTGCAACAGGTGCTGCCATGGTTCAAGTTTTTGTTTCTCTGCAACAATGCCATTGTCTAAAAGCCATTTCATCACTCCAAATCACAACTCTGGATTATCCTTCATGCCACATGAAAGATGTTGTTTTCCCCTAGCAACCCCATGAGCTGTGGATTGGAACTTGTATTTTCTAGTTGCAATCACGTATGGTTACAAAAGAAAGAAGGCATTGCATTTGGTGTAGCATGGGTAATGTGGAAGACGTATACATTTTTTATGGAGTACAGACACAGCCTAGCCATTAATTTCTGGTCCAGCTCTGGATTACTATTGTTTATTTGTTAAGTGCCAACTATGTGCTCAGAGCTGTGGAAGACTCAAAATTAAGACAATCCCAGCCCTTAAAAACTTGGATCTGACATTCTCCAAAAGTCAAAAGAGGGTTTAGATCAGGTGTTCCAGTTCAGGCTCATCCTCATTATGAAGTGATGCTGAAAAAATCCAGATGCTTAATAAAGAATTGCTGCATTTTCTTGTAAAAATGTAACATTTATTGTAAATGACTAATTTTTCTAATGAATATTTTGGAAGTGACGTTCATATAGAGAACTATAAACTGCAATAAATTGCATAGGGGTTGCCTGATGTTTCTGGAGACTAAAGAGAATGGAAACTCTTGGCCAAGATGATGAAAAACTTTCAGACAAGCCAGGGAGTGAGTGCCGATATAGTGTAATCTTAGGCATCCATTAAGGACTTGAGGCGATATTATCTGGGTAAGTGCTGGACAGACAGGGAGTGAGGTACCAGAGCCTGTTATGGCAAATAAGTGTTAAGACTGTGAGAACAGCAAAACTCATATGTTGATATACACTGTGAACTGAGGATGGTTGTTTTTCTAGCCATTCTTCCTGGGGGAAAAAAAATCTATGAGAAGAGTGACCTACCTTTTCTTGAAGTGGGTAGGTGGAGTGCAGAGAAAGATCAGGAAGGAAGGGGTTAACTTTCTGGTGGGTATGGCTGGGTTAGCACTCTGTTCTTTGCCCAAAGCACATCAATGCTGTGTACTGCATTGCTCATGTATGAGATGAAATACTAAGTCCTAGAAAAGTGGCACAAAACATGTTTGTGTGTGTGTGTGTAGATTTTACCTCCCCTAAACCTATACCTCTGTTCCTGTGGGATTATGGGCCTCAAACACCTTGCATTTAAAATGGAAAACACTCACAGTAGTTGACAGGAGGTACACATTTTTCACGTGGGTAACCTGCTTTAACTAGAAGCAAAGCCCTAGGTGTTCTAGCCTCAAACAATCTATTCCTCATTACTACTCACATGAAAAATAAATCCAGCCGACACGTGGGACACAATCTAAAGTCCAGGGAATGTTCCCATTGATTATCAGGCCTTTCAGATCAAACTATCACTAGCTAGAGAAATACTTAAAATTTTAAAAGAATTTTTTTTTTTTTTAATGTCAGGGAAGAAACCAAACACCTGTTCTTGGTAATTTTAGTCCATGTTTGGGTGAACATTTTGTTCAGATTATTTTTCCTCCTTTATTCCCGTCTCTCCTGATCTCCCTAAACTGGTCACCTCTGATGTTGCATTAACATAACTCTGTGTGGAAAAATCGCATTCCATTGCAGATGTCTCTAGCCTGAAGCAGGATGAGTGACACACCTGTGTACTAGACCTACTGCGTTGTTTAGCACGATAATAAATGAGTGGATGTGATTTGTTCAAGGAATGTGTACAATTACAGGCAAATACTGTAAACCATTCAAAAGCCTTTCCACCGGGATAGATCCTCCTGTCTTTACTCAGACAATATTCCCACCACTTTCCTGTCTAAACACAACCTTATTTGCAGTTCAGGTTTATCGTAGGCAGTGGGGAGGCAGAGGAAAAAGGGAGAGGTGTTTGCTGGCGCCTGTATGCTGAGGCTGGTCTAAAGTGGAGCTAAAGAGTGGAATGACCCCTGGTGCTTTTGCTGGGAATTACTGGCCTTCAGCTTAGCACGGAGCTGCCCTTCTAGAGGTGTCCCACAAAGGGTCCGGCGTGCTAGAGCAGCCACAGGCACAGCGACTGAACGCGTTTTCCCAGCTCTGTCTCCCAAGCTTGCTTTGCTTCAGCGGGAATGCTATTCGTATATAGCTAAACCTAAAGGTGCATGAATTTCTGCTGATTTCCAGCACATATTAGTGTCTTTTTGGAGTGTAAAATTACGCTATTGCTTCCTTTAAATGCATTCTCCTTCGGGAAGATGGATCAGGTGCAGTGAGAGGGTGGGCAGGAAGAGCACACAGAATTTAGTGATTCCTGTCTACCCTGCTGTTAATGATGGTGCCAGGAATGGCCTGTGACAGCCCGCTCGGTTTTCAGCTTCAGGCACTTCTGTGTGCCTCCCAAGCTCCTGCGGAAATTCGGGCTTATCTCCCTGTGTCACCTCTGTCCACTGCGCCACTCCTATCCTGCGGCCCGGAGCGTGGCCTCTGCGGACAGACCCCTGCGGACAGGCCTCCAAACCCGCCCCGAAACCAGAACACAGATGAACATAGATGATGCCGGGCTCCCAGGCACCTCATCCCATGCTGCTTTCCCCGCAGCATGCCCGGGGAAGCGGGAGCAGAGCACTCCCTCAGCCGGAGCCCGGCGTCGGGAGATGGCGGTGTCTCCCCGCCGACGAGCGGCAGCAGTTCACACGACTGTGCCAGCGCAAACCACAGCGAGCGATCACCTGGTTCTCCTCCGAAATACCCGCAGCTCCGCGTTTGTACAACCCCTTCTCGATAAGATGGAGAAGAACCTTGGTGGCTGGAGGCTGGGGAACAGCAGTGGGACCAGCCTGTGGCATCAGCTGAGTCGTAGTGATCCGCCTGTGCTTTGCCACGCGATGGAGCATCTCTCCCGCTCCTCCAACCGCCAGACTGCCTGCCCACCCTGCTGCCTCTCCCTGCTCCTCACACTTCGGCGTCAGGACCTACACAGGCCACAAGGAAGGCTGAAATTATTCCTGAGCTCTGTGCTGGTCACACAGAGGAATGAAAAGCTGGCTCAAACCAGTGCTATCTGCTTGGGATCAACCTATATGGGGGGAAAAAAATAAATAGGGGAAATAGAACGCAAACATTCACAGGCTTCGCAATTCTAGGCAAGAACAATCATATTGCTGTTCACCTGTCACCCATGATGGTTCATCTCTGCTACCAGGGGCTGAGTGACAGGAGAAATAACTCATGTTTTTCTGAGGGGTTTCAGTATGAAGCAGAAAGGGAGGCTGACACCCAGCACTAGCCCTTGGCTGGAGAAGACATCTGCTTTTAAGCATCACAGAAGTTCAGAAACTAATATCCCAAGTACTCAGCTGATACCCCAGGGGCTGCTGCAAGAAAATGACTATATGGATCTCAAGCCCTGATGTGTACCCACACCCAGCCCTGTTCCAACTCCACTCTGTGCTTTTCCCATCCCAGTTTCATTCCCATAGCTCTTTGTGCACCCGATTCGATTTGGCAAAAAGGAGGGGACACACTTCCCAAACTCTTCTCCTCCGTTACCTTATCCCATGTCACATCTCCTCCTGCAGACCATCAAGTCTCAGGGACACGCAGGGTGAAAGTGAGTGGGTCCCTGGGACCCTCCAGTTTACCTTCTCTTGAAGAACAGGTTTTTGCAAAGGTTTTTCCTTCCTTCCTGAAATTATGTTTCAAAAGCAAGAAATTAATCTCTGGATTTGTCTTCTTTTATCAGTTTACTCCTCTTAAACATCTCTGGACTCAGCTCAGTTGGCCAGAGCATGCTGCTGACAATGCCAAGGTTGTAGGTTTGATCCTTGTATGTGCCATTCACTGAAGAGCTGGACTCAGTGATCTTTCTGGGTACCTCCCAACTCAGAATATTCTGCAATTCCACAGATAGCCCAAGTCACCTTTGAGAAACAGAACTGGCATTTTTCTGACCGATACCAGTAATGTGTCTATCTGAGGCTACTAGTCTGCCCAGAAAGTGAGTGGATACGTTAGCCTGTGCTTTCACTATTATTTGTTTGATTTCTGAGCGGGCAAAGCATTTAACAAAATTCTGTGCTGGAGCATCATTATAATAAGATCAATTCTCCTCCCACAATGAAAAGTTGTAATCTGTTTTCCATTTGTGTCAATGTGTTTGTGTCAGAGACTGCACAGTGGTGAGGCCAGAGGATCTAGGAATTTATAAAACATTTATCCAAACTTGTATGGATGTCTTCCATTGAGTCAGTCGCTCAAAAATATGTTATATCCCATGAGTAAAAATTTTATTCACTGTTTCAGAACACGTAGGTATCTGCTACTACCAATAATTTTCAGTCAGCTTCCAGAATAAAATGGGAAACGTAAAAACATGGTAACAACTGTGAATTTTGTAAAGCAATCCCAGAAGGGTTGCTATTGAAACACTGTAGCTGACATTGGTTTGCTGTTCTTTCCACCAATTTCAGCAAAATGCTGAGTAGTAAGTCTTCAAGAAGTCACTATAGCTAGAAACCTTTGGAGAAGGGAGGCATTCAGTACTATTCTATTTTTCAGAAAACAACTGAATATATCTGGCCTCCCATCTCTCTTCAGCCCAACAGATGCTCTTGATCAACTGAACTGAATTTACCTGAAAGATGCACTAGCACTGGCAAAATCTTTTGGAGACCATCAACTGCTGTGAAGAATGCTATGAATAAGCCTATTTAAATGGCTGAGGTCCAAGGAATTTGGGAATACCAGATACCTGTGAAATTGTCCTACCATCTCCATTTCACTTGTTTCTTCTAGAATGAATCAATACAGAGAAAATTTGTGACTCCAAACAGGTGTATAAAAAAAGACAGGGCTCAGCTTGCTTAAGGTGGCTGACAATCTGTTTTGCACAGTCTCTCTGCAGGATGAGCATGGGAATACAGGCTCTTTTTGTTAAGCCAGGGAGAGTGCAGGAACATTTTGCAGATAGCTGAATTACCCGCTCTAATATGCTATGACCTCAGTAGAAAGGAAACTCATTCATGGAAAAGACTGTGTTTTAATCTTGGCTTCTTTGAAAATCCGGTCCTGGCTCCTGGGAGCTTATGGAATGTCTCCTGGCATTGTCTCTATGGCCAACTCATTGCCTTGTTAAGCACAGGGTGGTAAAGTTGCAGAGATCCCAATGTGTCCATTTATCTCTGCCTATTCTGACACTGAGAGCTGGAAAAACCACACACACTGCACTGCAAACTCTTTGGACCACACTCCTGTGCCATCTCTGAAGGTTCTCCTCTGTAGGCAGCAATAGGTCTGGTCTGGTTTGCTGACAAATTATGCAATTTGTCTGAGACATAAATTTGGCTTACAGTGGAAGCATTTGTCTGGCCGAGAGGCATACTGTATCAACAAATGCACTTATTGGATTGTCTGCCATCACTGAAGTCATCGTCTTGTAGCCGAGGCCAAATGTTGCAGTGCACGTCTTCCCTCATCTCTCAAACAAATCACAAGACAGCTCACACAACTCTGAGAAACTTTCACTGCAGACAGCATGCTGTGGAGCTGACACTTGGGTAATGTTACACACGTGTAATCTCAGTTTATTGGATGACCATCAGCTTTAGAGATAGCAATTCCAGGAGGTTTTCTCAAGTAACTCTCAGACACTACCTCTCAGTTAACGGGTCAAGCAGCACAATCTTCTTTTTAAATGGCCTCCAAAATATTATTGCCACATTCTAGGGTGATGCCTGAGTAGTCCTAAAGGTGTACTAATCCTGAGACAATGGATCTTTACTCCCTTGCCATCGTTTAACCCCAGCCAAGCCCCATGCAGCCACATGCTCACTCTCCCACCTGCTGGATTGGGGAGAGAATCAAAAGGGTTAAAGCTGGAGAACTCGTGGGTTCAGATAAACACAAGCTAATAGGATAAGCAAAAGCCCTGCACACAAGCAAAGAAAGACAAGGCATTAATTCCTGTTTCCCATGGGTAGGCAGGTGTTCAGCCATCTCCAGGATAGCAGGACCCCATCACATCCAATGGTTACTTGGGAAGACAAGGACATCACTCCAAATATCCCCCTGCTTCCTCCTTCTTCTCCTCCCATTATATACTGAGCATGATATCAAATGGTCTGGAATATCCCTGTGGTCAGTCAGGGTCACCTGTCCTGGCTGTGTCTACTCCCAGTTTCCCATATAGCCCCAGCCCCCTTGTCAGTGTGGCAATACAGAAGGCGAAAGAAAAGGCCTTGGCTCTGTGAGAGCCCTGCTCAGCAATAGCAAAACCTGTATTATCAACCCTGTGTTCAGTACAAATCCAAAACACAGCCCCATACCTGCGACTGTGAAAAAAACCCTACCTCATCCAAACCCAGCACATCTCTTGACCACTAAACTTGCTGAATCATTATGGAAAGATTATTCTTTGGCATCCATCAATCTCAGACTGCAAGGGGCATCATAAGACAGCTGAAAATCTGTCTAAATACCTGGACCCAGTGTTGTGTGTTGACTGGAAGCAGCTAGCACAC
The DNA here is from genome assembly GCA_008694505.1 of Cyanoderma ruficeps. Classification (NCBI taxonomy): domain Eukaryota; kingdom Metazoa; phylum Chordata; class Aves; order Passeriformes; family Timaliidae; genus Cyanoderma; species Cyanoderma ruficeps. Next base: position 45,555,065 of record VZDJ01007749.1, read on the forward strand.
CATCAATAGAATGAAATGTTTAACACTGGTTTTAAAAGAAAAACAATAATTCTGAAATAATGCAAATGCTTGATCATAATTATGATAATTTTTAATGCACAATATTTGCAAAACAGACTAGGAAGTGTATTAGGAACTAGCCTGAAAATAAATTGTAAAAGTGCTCCATCAGCAAATGTCAAGCAAGGGTGAAATATCTAAATGTTTATTTCAGCTATCCCAGACATCTTTGCTGAATGCACAGCTATGCTCTACATAATATTCAAGAAAATTTATCTCATGAAAGGTGGGAGTAGGAATAAGGGACCAGGAAAAAGACACTGCCGTTGCCAAGTACAATTACCCTTTTCTGACATGATGCTTGATATAAGTAGACAGGCTAGATCTCCTGGATAGTTGGTCTAATCAGATCTGATACGGAAAACTGCAGGGGAGATAGGTTTATCAGAAGAAAAGATTGCAAGCAGGCAAGTGGAAAATAACCTTTCCCACAGCTACAGCTTTGGAACTCCTGACAGTGCTCCAAGCATCTGCTTACATCTGTAAAAAATAAGCCAGTTGTCTTTCCTTTGGTCAGCCTTTCTACACTGAAGAAGCCAAATATAAATGACGGTATGTGGGTTTTCCAAACCAGGCATTAGTGTTCCATAGTTCTAAGCTGCTGTGAAAGGGGAAGAAGCTGATCAGCCATGGAATTGTTAAGCTGGACCAGGAGAAAAACTCTGCATCGGGGAGTAATCTACACCCTGAAAACCACAAAGGAACTCTGGATTAAGTACAAAGGTGGAGAAACAGGAAAAAAAACATTTCAGCCAGGATTACACTAGAGAGCCTGCTGTGTTATGCAGTTTGATGTTCCAAACAAAGCAAATGTCAACACATTTGTTATGTATTTTATTGTTCTATAAATCCAAGACTGTGAAAAGACTTCTGGCTTCTTCTATTCATTATGTTATCCTGAAATCCGCAATGATAAAAACTCTGAAAACATCACTTCTCCAGATGACAGAACATTGTGGAGACAGATTGTCAGTTTACTGCTGTGAGAGTCAAGAAAGACTTCCAGTTACAAGGCTGGGAGTATAATGTGGTGATTTATCATGACACTATTTTTCTTGTAATGCATCCCAATATTGAAATCCATGGTTACCAGAGATAAAGAGGTTCACTCTCTTTTAATTCAGAAATATGCCAAAACAATGTCATCCACTTCTTTAAGCACCTCATCTTCTTAAAACCGTTTAAAAGGAACTATTGTCCCAGAGCCCAATGGCTGCTTTCCACAGCCAGATGTTTTGTTCTGTGGTGTTATTGTATCACCACAGAGGTCACTGCTATTGCGTCACTGCAGAGATCACTACCACAGAGTTTTCATAGCAGAGGCAAGATTCCTTTACTAACCCCAGTGGTCAATTTGAGTCTGTAGATCTGCATATTTGAATGAAGGACCTGCTGGCTCTGATACCTACAGGTGCAAGAAAAGATATTTAAATGCACAACTACCACTGGAACTACAAGGAAGATTGAAAATCAGTAAAGACAGCCAGCTGAAGAAAGTAAGGAACTACATGTTCTCCAGATAAAACCACAGAGCAGAGTCTGCCTGTTGTTCAAAAGGGGTGGGGACAAGAGAAAGGTACCAATTAAAGATTTACATGTTCTACCCACCTCTATGTAAGTGGCTGAAATACTAGATAGAAATTCAGTATCTCCTTCAGCTCATATGTAAGGTGTGTTATTTCCTCTTAAAATCCAGAACACTTTCATTAGAGACTTACACCAATCTCTGCACATGGAGTAGAATTAAAAATTTCAACAAGGATTAACGAAGTCATGGGGCCCTGGCCAGAGAATAATAGATAAAGGATTTATCAACAGATAAGGGCAAAGAGTTGAGATTAATTTTAGGTGTGTGATTCATATCCTGCCATTATGTGCCAATAAAAATCACTTAGTGCCTCAGTTACCTGTGTGTTAGAACAAAGTAACAGCATCTTTCCACTCAACAGGGAAGAAGGGAACTGTGCCTGTCTCCCCAAAAGCTCTCATCTGGGCATGCTCAGTGGTAGAATATTGCAGCTCTTGGCAGGGTGCAGCGGGACAAGTAGCATGAATGGGATTTACCTGAGAAGCATAAGGGGGATGTAGCAGCAATACCCACCTGCCACTGGGTTTCCTTTGCTCCATCCTCACAGCCACGTGCCCGGGGAATGACTCTTTCCCTACATGTGCCCCACTGCAGCAGTTTCCAGCAGCCAAGGGGGAGGCCGCTGCAATACTTGATTTATGGTGAATTTGCACTTAGTACTGCATGGCATTGAAGCACACAGAATCCACAGCATTTTGTGAGCAGATTGCTGGGTGATGAATAGGCTGAGAAAGGCCAGGCAAATAGTACTATTGTAACACTACATAAATATGAGGTTTTTTTCCTTCAACATTAAAACACCTGATTTCCTTTAGCACTGTAAACATGTCACTTTATTAGGTCTGGGAGAACTGATGAATTTAAAGCCATTTTCAGCAAACAAGTGGCAGCTTCTCTGCTTTTTAGATGGAGGTGAAGGAAAGAAATGTTTATCATGAAAATATATGAACCAACAAGAGACAGGAGAAAGTTCTTACCTGTACTGAAGTTTCTTATAGACAAGAGCCACCCAGGTGCTATTTGTGGGAAACTGTTACAAAACAGGGGAAAGACAGGGCATAATCTCCTTGAAACAGCTGGCATAGTCGGAATGCTTTGTAGCTAATAAATTCAGCTTTCAGGAGGAAGTTCAAATAAGCTGCACTTACTAGTTTTTAAGAATGAAGATGAACACATTAATTATGTACAATGTTACAATCTGCTAAATGAGACAATTTTAGCCAGGGCTTGGCAATTTCTTTGCAAACACAAGTTTAACCCAAGGCTTTTCAACCATAAAATTACTGCCCTGTAAAAGGACAGATAAATGTCTAAGCAAGTGCCTCATTACTGTCAGAGCCATGATTTATTGTTTCATTTTACTGTTGTGTTTTCCTGGTTATTAGAGTGAAGGTTGAGTCAGCCTTTCCATTATAAGTAAACTTCCTTTAAGAAACCGCAGTTTAACCAGAAAAGAAAACTCATTTGTAAGCATTTGGGCAGAGGAAAAATAACAACACTGGCAAGTGCTTTTGGGTTGAGCAGTTCTTGACCTCTTGAAGCCCCAAATTAGCTGTTTCTTTTCCTCTGTGAATAGATGCCTCCCAGCTAGGATACCTGCTCCACTGAGAAACAGTTTAAGGAGGATATAAAAGCAACTCAGAGAGAATCAGCAAGGCACTGGGAGCTGCACCCCTTGCTCCCTTGGGGGCTACACCCAGGGAGAAGTGATGCTGCCTGGGTCATTGCCTCTCCCCAGTAGAATGGTGGCAGGCAAGGTTGTGGTGGGCAAGGTGTGGGGCCAGGTGAGTGGGGTGACTGCCCCCCTTGAGAAGGGGCCTGTGCAGAATTGGCTCTTTCCCCTTTCAACTGCTCATGCGGGTCAGGTGGCACCAGGCAGTTCCATGTTGAACACAACTGTGTTCCTCATCAAGACTATTCAGAGCTTGTAATAAATTCATTTTAGCTCCCAAGCTAAAGAGATTGGGCTTTGCTAATTACCCTACCTCCATCAGCTGCCATGTATCAGTGGTCTGTGGTGATTACTGAGAATAGGACTGCATTTCATAAATCAGTGTGTATATGCCATTTGACTGGAGCAGCCCTCTGCACTTGGCTTCATTTTTCTCCCTCTGCCATTTTTTCACCTCCCTGTTTTGTTTTGCTTTTAAACATGAGTGATCATGAGGCACAGATTTCATTAAGGGTTTCTGGTTTGCATGAGCTGCAGAGGTATAACACATGCTCCAGCATGGCTTGTATCATAAAACCAAATCAAACTAAAAGCTTTCCATGTGAGAAAGATAGCATTTGAGGCTAATGCATCCTTATAAAAATAACACAATAGGCTGCTCATGGGATATGTTGGTGAGATACAGGCAGAGGCCTCCCCTGGCAGCAGATATCCCCAGCACAGAGCAGTCCCTAAGAGAGCAGCTGGGTGGGAGCCTGGCTGCCAGTCAAGGCTACCCCAACACCACCCAAAAAAAAAAAAAAAAAAACCCCTGCAAAGAAGTCCTACTGCTAAGTGCCAGGAGTTTGCTCCACTATCCAGGATGTTCACAATACTAGATATGATCTCCATCCGCTTATTCTTTTTTCTTTTCTTCACTTATCTTTCCTTTTTTTTTTTCCTGATTTTAGAGACATTACTCTTCACAATTGGACCAAATTAAAACCATTTTGAATCAGGAAAAGCAAAGAACAGGAGCTTGGTATGTCAGCTGAGGGCCACAGTCACCAGACTCCTGCAATGGATCAGACTGTTTTTCTGGCTGATGTGGTGGGCCCTTGATTCACCCTTTCTCTAAATAGGACTAGAAATGTTCCATTCATTGACATTGGTGTGTGCACTCCCAAAACATATTTTGGTCTCAATGAGTCAACAATTTCTAATATTTTCCAAATAGCTCCAGTTGTTTTTGTTTTTTTCATGTAGAAAAAGCATGTGCTTCCTGGCGAAGGGCACAGTAGATTGTATAGTACTGTAGGAAACATGAATCTCTTTCCATTTGCCTCTCTGCTGCACTCCAATTCTCCCAGACACTACGAGCAAGGCAGAAAAATTGAATCTAGTTAATCTCCATTCTAGCCTTACTCCTTCATATAATTCCTATAAATCCTCTCCTTCATACTTCTCTGCTCTCTTGCTTCATGTTTACTGAAGTGAATATGTGAATTTCTAATAGCCCGTGTTTAGATGGATGTCTGATGTCTAAATTACCAAGATAATTTGAGAAATGTTTTTTTGTGTACCAAGGAATTTCTTTGCTTGTTCACTTAAAAATCAGTTTCTGAAACTTTCTGGTGTTTTCTTCTTTTCTGTCTTTCTTTCCCAACCAGAAAAACAAATTCTTCCCTTTTTTAATTTGTTATTTCAGGTTAGATACTCAGTCCTTTGAAAATCAGACTTTGAAATTTGTAGAGAAACTAACATGGAAAAACAAACTTGTGATGTTTTGACTTTCTCAGAATTCCATCTACTGCTTGGGCTTTTGGAAAATCTGAAAAGTTCTCCCAAACTTATAAACATTTCCAAAATGTTTCAGAATCCATTATTTGCTTAAAAAAAAAAAGAAAGAAAATTAATCAAACAACTCAACCCTAAAGTACATTTTTCTAGAAGAGTTTTATAGGTAATGGATAATGATGAAGCATTTTTGCACCCAAATGAGGAAGAGTCCACCCATAAATGTTCTTAGACTGATATTTTTGCTTCAGTTCATCACTGTGAACATCATGTGCAGGGCACAATGTGAGCCATTTAGAGCCCTGAGTTTCTCAGCAATGAGAAATGAAGATAATGTTCTGCTATCACCCATTTTCTAACTACCTTTTATCTCACTCTTCTGAAATGTTATTGAATGTTCTCTGGAGTCACATGCAAACCCATTTGGGAGACACACTGTAAAACCGTTTGTTTTACATGGGCTTGTCTACATCATCAAATTGTTTTTTCTGTCTCAAATTTTGTCTCAAAGACACTGCAAAGAGCTGCTAATTGTCTCTCAGGCTGCATCTGGAGCAAGGCACAGTTCACAGGTGAGCCAGTGTCTACCAGACCACATACATGGGCTCAAGGCTTCTCCAGGCATGAGCAACAGGGGCTGCGTGGACATCAGAGTCCCAGCTCACACTCGGCTCCTGTAAGAGACACTGCATCTTCCAACCACAAACCAGACATCTTACAACATTGTATAGTGCAGAAAATGACACTTCCAAGTGTATTTATTGAGAATAGCAAAGATGTACATAATTTTACAAGCTTTTAATTTTAATTTACATTTTTCTTAAATTAGGTAGGCCCTAATAAACTATAATCTACTAATACATGACAGAGACCCTTGGCTTCAAATCTCCAAAATGCTGCTACTGCTGGGATTTTGGCTAATGTCACTTCAGATCCTCTTCAGAGACACTAAATACCATATTCATTTACAGCATTTGCCTGGTGTCAATCCTATAAACCAGAGATGACTTTTGAACTGAAACCCTGGATCTGGATACAACTTCACTGCTAAAACTTAGTCTTCCTGTCGTGGGTCAACTCTATATTCTCCATAAACTCTGCAGTTCCAATGGGATGAAAGATTTCATCTGCTCCAAGATGAAGAGTGCTTGTATAGAGGACTTTGATTTGGCCTCATCTCCCTTGCCAACACTTACACTGGAACACTCTGCATCTGCTTCAGAGCCTGCAAACACTGCTGCTCACACTGGATTCAAATGGGAACAGATCTGGGAGCTAGCTGCTGCCTATATCTTTGGGCACAATCTCCACAGGCATCTAAAAATAAGCTTAATTTTTAGGTTTTTTCTGCCCTCTTTTACTGAACTGCACAGAGTTATATCTAAGATACTATCCTGTGACTGTAATCACACATTATTTGTATTTTGCAACTGCCACTCAAATGCCTGATGAATGTTCAGGCTCTGTACTGAGAACTGTTAGAGTATCAGCAAAAGGCATCTTGTTCTATATTTCATTTGCCCAAAATATGGGCAAATGGGACCTTGTGCTCAATCTTGGTTGTTGAGGAGAGGCTGAAGGGAAGGTAGTTTCTGATTAATATGCTTCTGAATTAAAATGCACTCAATGTCAAAGTGACCAACCTTCAGTTTAATCTTCTTAGGCCCGTCTGGAACAGTCTGGCGTGACTGTCACTGCCTTGGTTATTTTCGCCTCTGTATTGTTCATGCAAGAAAATATAATAGACTAATTTCTCTCTACAAGGCAGGCATATACTACGCAATTATTTTGTATATTACGATATGTAGCAATTTTTGCTTAGCAAGAAAGTATTCATGCTCTGAAATTTTGTTTTAGGGTTTTTGGTATTGCGAAGCTTTTTGAGCTACATCCTTGAATTTTCTTTGGATACATGTTTGTGTGGATTACTTGTTTTAACAATTAACTTCTGCCATGGTAGCACACAGAACCTTGTCATGCTCTGCAAAACTTCCCTCCTTTTGCCTCCATCTGTCTCCTCTCTAGAAGTCCATATATTAATTGAGCCATATCTGCCACAGAAAGCTAAGCACAACTCCAATGAAGGCACTGCAAACCTTTAATAAGAACCAACGGCTGTTGCTGGGCTACTTTTTGTTCTTACAACTGATTAGGAAAAGAACACTGAAAACCTGAACAAATAACTTGAGAAATAACATTAGTTCATGCATTTAAATAACACTATGACATCCAAAAAAAAAAAAAAGATAAAAAAAGCTAGTTAACCATACAATTTTTTTGGTTTATCATGTCTTTTACATTGAGATCTTTATGTGATGCTGGAACTTGAGAAGGGCTTCAAAGTTCTTTCCCATTCCAGTAGAAACACTTTTTTCCCACCTGAAAAACTACAAAAGGCTGTACTACAGATTTTTATGACATGTATTTCCAGGTACTGAAAATACAAAGAAGGTATGCAAAATTTTTTGTGTTTTGGACACACAAATCTATCACCCAAATATCTACTTAGTCTACAGTAATTTCATATGTGGCGAGTCTCATGTGATGGCTTTAAACTGCCCAGTGATAAAAAATTGTTAGTTTGCTGTGTGGTGACTTGTATATCCAATTCCAACACAGCAAAGAAATCTATTCTTATGAATTTATAGAGGAGTTTCACCTTGGACTTGTAGCAGCTCCAGGCTTTCACCTACCAAGTAACTTTATTAAAACTTCAACAAAGTTTAGAGTGAACAAAGTTACTACCTGGTAATTGGCATACGGTGGTTTAAGAGCACAAAGAGGGAAGATTTTCACCTCAATGCTGACTACTGTGCTCGTGCAGACATCCTGGAGTTTGCCTTTGACATCTTCTCTTGCCAATACCTCTTCACGCAGTCAGTGCACATGCAGCCTCAGGTGTCTCCACACAGAATGTTAAAAATTGTAGAAGTAGTTTCCACCTTTTGTCATGAGAGATGAACCACCTGCTGTTGTTTCAGAGTGCTCAGGCTGCACATGGAGCATTAAGGGCCCCGTGTGCAATATGGATCTTGCTCATTTTCCATAGCTGAAAGGATGTTCAAAACTTGCAAGATGATTATTGCTGTATGGACCACAACTTTTAATAGAAATTATGGAAGTCAGGATGATATATTCCTCAATGTTTCTTCATGAAAATCATCTCCTTATCCTCTCCTCAGATGCCTGACGTATTGAAATTTCTGATTCAAAAACATTTAGGGTTGTCCCTGTGTAATTGTGTTGAGCAATCAAAAATGGATGAGAAAAATCATGCTGACCCAAAACAAAATACACGAAAATGTGGAACAGAATGGAAAAGCTGTCAAAATGCTGTTTTCTTTACCAAAGTGGACTATCCTCCTGAAATGGCTGATGCCATCAAGCCAGCAATTTCAGCAGCTTCTGCTGATCCTGAATATGCTAAACATAGCATCATTTCCACATCTGACTGATGAGAGCTTTTTTAGTAAATTTTCATTCCTAATGAACTTGTGTTTTATTCCCCATCTGGGATTAACTCCACATTTTCACCTTCTAGTAATGCCACCTGAACACTTTGTCTGCTGGGTGGAACTTTGTTCTGTTACACACAGCAGATGCCCTCATTCTATGGCTTTCAGTGGACTTGGTAATTCATGAATATGGCTCTTAGTTCTCTTGCTGGAGAATCAAGAAATGATGCTGAAGGTGTTAAACACTATTTCTTCTTTTACCTTTCCAGGTAGCGGTCCCCAGTATCAATCTCCCAATATATTCTTACCTTTTCTCAAAAAATCAGTGGAATTATTCAGAATCCAAATAAAAACACAAACTTTCCTTTATTATTTTTTCTCACTGCAACAAATACTTAAATTCTTTGGTGCAGCCCTGTTCTTTGATTTCTTTGAATTTCAAATTTGGTCATGTCAAAAGTTATCACAAAGGCTTTTTTGTTTATCTACATAGTTTTTAACCAAAATTACATTATAACACACAAACACAGTTTTCTCTTTAAGGCACAACACATCATATGCACATTCTGTTTGCCAAACTTATAAAAGAGACAATATTATATAACCCCTTCCCTCCCCTGCCACCCCCCAAAAAAAGAAAGAAAAATTGCATCCACTTCCAAAATCAGCTGCTAATAAAGTCACAGTAAATTATTTTCATCAATAATTTACACAAATTACAGGTCTAGACAGGATTATCATTATACAGTCTGAGTGCATTCCAATTCAGATTTTTTGGGTTAGGTAGGCTAAAGTCTGGTTCAAACCTCAGTGCTGAGAATATATCCCATTTTGAGGAATGTTGTTGAACACCACCTTGTTGGCTGGAAAATGCTTTTTGGTGCTTTGCCAGTTCGAGTCCTTTGTTCACTCCTGTCAGGGCTCACTTGGTGTGTACCAGCAACCTCCACAGTTTTTATTCATTTAAAAACGTTGCATATATAAGACCATAGAGCTTTCTTACGTAGCACTAATGTTTTAACTTCATTCAGCAATCTGAATTCTTCAATTTGGAATTTTTAATTCCAAATATTTCTTCCCTTCTTAAGACAATTCATATGTGTAAAGCCAGAGGCATTGAATCACACATAAAAATTCAGTGTACTTGAAATATATATATATATATATATACACACACATATATATATATATATATAAAAGGATCACCAGCTTTAGAACATAGTTACAAATATTCTAGTTCCAGTGCTTGATGGAGAGCCAAGAGGTCCGAATGACTGGATATCCTCCAGAAAGGCATGTTGTGCTGTGTTTGTTAGAGGAGGGAAAAGGTCAGGAAAGATGAACACCGTGACACAGGGAGGCATATGACACATGAGGATAGTTACAGATTACCAGCACCTATTTTACACTACTGTGTTCCTGGACTGTTTTTTACTATTTAAGTACTGACAAAAATCAGGCCAAAATAGATCTGAGCTTAGTAGCTCAAGTAAAGTTAAAATAATTAGATGATAGTCATTTTTAATAGCTTCTTTGGAAAATGCCTGCTACTTGCTTATGGTTAGCATGCAAGCCCATACAAAGGAGCATTAACAGGAAATCCTTCAATGCTCTGCTTATTTGACTGCAAAATACTGAATCATCATTTAAATGACTACAAGACTTCCATGAAAAGATGCTTCTCACTCAACACTTCAAAACAGAGCTGAATTACATTTTTTCTCCATCCAGGGAGAAAAAGAAATCTCTTTGGATAAGAAACTAACATATTTCTAGTTTAAGAAAAGATAATTTGTGTTGCAGAAAGCATCAGCGTCTGTGAGAGATGCAGGTATATGCACTATTCTTTTCCAATAATTCATCAGAACAGAAAAAATCCCCATACCTCCATGTCGTGTTTAGATCTATTTGAAATGTGCTATATTCATCCATCTCTCTGAATTCTACATCTATCCATGCAATATAGCCAAAGTTAAAGAAAAAGCATGCCCAACCAGAAAGCACACAATCCAACCACCACTGTTTAGCAAAAATTATAAAGAACCCATCACCAGTACTGTATACCTATATTAAGGAACCATTTGGAATGAGCATTTTGGTTATTTCCATTTTGTTTCCACTCCAGCTACAATGCTAAGAGAGTGCTTTATTTTGCTGCTCCTAGCACAACAAGATTTACATAACTGGTCCTGCACAGACATTGTGAGGCAAAAAATTCAATTTCTGCACACTTCCAGGGGTTATACTGGGAAACATGGCACAAATTACTAATTTGATCTGTTTCTGAACATTAAAAACTTTTCTGCTGAAATGAAACTTGAATTATCATAATGAGGAATGTAGGAAACAGTTATTTTTTGGAAACACAGATTTGGTGCACAATCTCTATATTGTGTTCTTTTTTCTTTAGCAGATATGTCTTTCTTGAAGCAAATTATGTTTTTATCATATTTGCCCCAGTAAACTATGGATCTTCATCTATTTTAGCAAAAAAAATCACACAATCCTTTAGATGTTTTCCACATTCCCAGTAACGCTTCTCTTGAAATATCCCCAATTTCAGCATTTTAAGAAAAACACTACCCAACCATCATATCATAACTCTTTCTATCTCTTCTGTTCATCTTTTAATTTGCTTGAAGTTTGTCAGACATTTTTGCTGCATTATTTTTCCATCTGTTTTAAAAATAATTTTGTGTTTTTGTGTTTGTTTTTTTTCTTTCCAAAGTGAAATGAAGCAAATGCTAGAATCCAAATGGTTCATTTTACTCTAATGTTGATCTCATTATGCTCTTGTTGGCTTGCATCTGTGGACTGAAATTATTTGTCATTTTGTGCAACAGTGACAGAAATGCAAACAGGAAGGCTTGCATTAGTAGCTATGTATCACACCAACATTTCAGAAGACAGGTTACCTTTTTTGCTGCCTGTTCTTCTTCTACACCATCCCCAATTACAACATATACTACTTTTCTGCCAAACCTTTGCATTATTCGTTCAAAGCAACTTTCTTTTCCTGGAAGATAAATGAGATAAGAGTTCAGAGTGAAGTTACCTGATTAGCTGCATGTTCCTCATCTCGGCCATCTCCAATCACAACATAAGTTATGTTAGTGCCAAATCTGGACACTATACGCTCAAAACAGCTCTCTTTGCCTGAAAAACAATGCACTATTTATTCAAGCTATCGAGCGAGTTATGGTGAAGCCTTACAGAGGACTTTTGCAGTGGTAAAACATTGCTACTACTACTTTTTAAAAATTCCCAGCCTGGGAATTAAGAGCCAAATCTGGTAAGAGGCAATGGATTCTCTTAATGACACTAAGGTGTTTCAAGTAAAACTAGATCTCTTAATCATTACAGGAAAGCCACTAAGATAAAGGAATTAGCAACACTGTAAAAATGAATAGGTTAGTGAATGAATAATTGAATTTAAATATTTACTTATGATTGTAATAATATGCTTACAGGGAAAGTAGATATTTTAATTTTAATGTATCTGCAACAATGATGCAGTAATTAAAAACCTTAATTAAATGATGTCTGAAATAATAGTTTTGCCTGACACTGCTAGAATATGCACCGCTTTTTCCCTTGTGAAAAAAATTTAGGAAACATACTGCAGTGCTTTTGTCAATGAAGTGACACACTCTATACCATAAAAGTTGTTGTAGGTATGAAACATTCCTGAACTGATGATTGGTAAAATCTGCAAAATTATCAGTCACTGTATGCTGCATCACATTTCACAGGAATGACAGCTTCTCTTGGTTTATAGTTTTGGATGCAACTTCCATAAACCATACATTTCTAAACCATAATGCACAAAATGCACACAGAGTGGGGAACAGAATGGGCAAGTGCCCTTTGGCTATCCAGTAACACAGATTCTGGTAGTAACAGCTGTCATTCCCACCACTGACATACTAACCCTCAGGAAAAGGTTTGTGAAGCTATGGCCTGGCTTGCATAGAGCTGAAGATCAGAGCAGAATTTAACAGAATTTCTGCTCAGATTTGAATTTACCAAAAATTTTTCTTCATTCTTTTCTGCAAGTTTTTTGTTTTCTGCGCCATATGAGAAGTTTCTGAGGATTTGAATCAGCATCTCTATTCATTTAGGCATCCTTGAAAATAAGGTGAATAAACACATAAACACATCTGAACACATGCAGTGCCTAACTCTTACAACTAAAACTCTTAATTGTCAGAGGAATGTTTTGGAATACATCAATTACTGGAAAAAAAAATAGGTAGTCAAAATGGATGTAGTCAAAATGGATGAAAAAATATTTTTCTTACCTATTTTGGTTGCACTGTATATATTTTCAATAGGAAAAGCTCCTCCTAAACTGTATAGTAGAACTTTTGCAAGTGCTGGGATAAGCTGGGTTGTTGTTACCAATACGTTTACACAATTACTCCTAAAATGAGAGAAATAGTTTAAGTAGTTTTAAAACAGTACCCAAATGTTGATGAGGTGAACCAGCTGTAGAAAGCATATTAAAGATCCCTCAACATTTACTTTCATTCACAAGTATAGCTGCTCAGCACCACCATTTACAGAAAATTTTCATAAAACCCCGGGTGAAATCCTTTAAAAATATATAGGCCTGATTTGTAGGAAATGTTCCACACTGGTTTATAAAAATCAGATCTTTGAAGATGGGTATAGTAAAATACAGACATTTAAGACCACCACCAGCCTCCAATGCAAGGTATTGAATGCTTTGAAAGCACAATTTTCAGCTTTGAAAGCACAATTTTCACGCTGGCAATTAAAGGTCAGTAGCCACCAGCAAAATAAAAGAGTTAAGAGAATGCAAAACCATAATTTGTTACTCTTTTATCTATCTTTCATCTACTCTTTTTATCTATCTTTTATCTACTCTTTTTATCTACACATTTCTCCACAATGGCATTGCTTTCTTCATGTTTCAGGAGTAAGAATATCTCTGAAGAGAGGGAGAGAGAAGAATGATCACGTTAATAAGCTAGCATTGAATGTTGAGGATGAAAACTCGAAAGGAGAACCTGTGCAGGCCAGAGAACTCAGAGCTGAGCTACTTCAGGCTCTCACAGGCTGAAACATGAACATGACCATGATGTGGGCATGGAGTTGAAAATAAATACTTGTGAGTTTTCCTTCTGGCATTTCCACAAATTCCCAGCAAGACCCGAGGCTGCTAGTTTCACCTTTATGTATCTAATTTCCTGTTAGTAACGTATTAGTAATGTTTAGCTGACTCACAGGCGGTTTCTGAAGGTTTATAGTTTTACATTTCTTTGAAGACATGACAAAAGACTATTATTTAACAACCCTGAGTGAAGGATAACAGTTTTCCAGACTCATCCACCAATGCTCAACTGGCCTTCATTACCAAAAGTCTCTCTGAAGACTAACAATTCAGCAAGAAATGCAGAGCTAAACACAACAGCTTACACAAATTTGTTACTTTTTTCCCTGAAGTGCTTCACACATTTTTAAATAAACAATTAAGAGATAAGCATATCGCAAAAGTTGCTATGTTGAAATTAATGTTTTTGTGTCTTTCCAAGTTTGTTCTTTACACTTGACACTGAGTCTTTTCCCAGACTTGTTCAGAAAGCAAGATGACCTAATGTTATTCTTTTTTGTGGTTTAAAACCAGATTTTTTTAGGATTCTTGGTAAGATACATATTGCATGGCTTACCAAGTAGCAGCAGGGTTCACCATTTGATTGTTTCAGAGGAACAACATATTTTCTGTCTCAATATTGGGAACACAGACTTTTAACTCAGCTAAAAGACATTTTTGCTCTTCTGAAAACTTAAGATTTATACTAAGATATACTGGTTTGCTTGGAAGGACAGAAGACTAATGCCCTTATGTTCTGCTATCTATACAGTATTTAGGTAGCACTGTGAATAGACACAAATATTGAAAGACAGAACTGAGAGTTGTGGAGTTCAGAGAATGCTGTCCACAAGGTAATAAATTAAAAGCTGTCTCAGAATTCTACAATATGCTTTCAATTCACATTTGAGAAGACACTTCATACTATCCTTAGTAAGTGCTGGAATCAGGATAAAAGAAACCACTTTCCACTTTTCCTCAGTCCTATTCAAAAGTCATAGTAGTCCTGTTGTGTTCTATAAAGACACTAATTATATTGTAATCTAAAATGCACAAAAATATCCATTACGTGTCTGGAAACTTTTTTTACAGCAGACTCAGATACATACCTTGTGCTGATAATTGATAATGATTTAAGTGCATTTGTTAGCCAGGAGTCTGTCAGAGCTTCAATCTCTGCTCTTAATTGCAACCATGCATCTCTTTTAGCAGGACCCAGGAGACCTTTTATGTAAGAAAAGTGAGAAAAATAGAATTAAATTCTGTATGAGATAGGTTTATTGTCATTGTTTCTATTTTAAATTCCACTACAACTTAGAAGAAAAAAATCAAAGAGAAAATCTATTGTCTTCAACAATCAGGAAACCTTAGGTTGTAGTTTTACTTCACTACATCAAGGAATGTCAAATAGTATTTCAGATAATAATAATAATAATAATAATAATAATTTAATTTCTTTATATATAGACTGCATTTCAAAGTATTTCTTCCAGAAACACATATTTTTTAAACCACCTTCCCCCCACATACGACAAGGAGATCCATGTCATTTGGATCATAGATGAAGACAGTCACAAAAGAAGACACTTTAGAATAAACTGACCTTTGTACTACCTGCTTATCTTTAAAACTTCCCTTTTTATGACTCTGCATATAGTGTGAACCTCAGGTTACACATATGAAAATATATTTGTTTGCTGAGGGCTTGCTCTTCATGTCCTGTTGTAATTGGCTCCTTTTACAGCATTTACAGCCTGAAATGGCTGCACATCTTTTGTTCTCATATCTCAGTTAATCCTTAGAAGTTAGTCCTCAAAAATCTCTTTTTCGGTAGACATTTAAAAACACCCAGTCTATAGAACGTTGAGACATGAATTTGTTGGAACCAAGTATTTTAAGCGTAGGTTTGGTCATGGAAGAGCAAGGAAATAGGCTTCCTGACCTTTAGTATCCCTCTCCTCTTTCACACCCTATATTCCCAACAAGTGATGATGACTGTCTTCAAAAATCAGAAATGAAATAACCTAAAAATACATGGATTAATCTTGCCTTCTGATACTTTCTAGCAGCTCTTTTGAAATAAACAGATACACGTGAGCTAAGAAGATTATTAAAAAGGCAAAGATGTGGAGAACAAATTAAGACACTTGCCCATTAAGAACGGCTTATATTTCAGATGCAGGATATGTAGGAGACAATAAAAACCTCAATCCAGTAAAACACACATCTGCACTCTTTTTGCAATGTTTTGTTCTTCTCAGTGTGTTTCCCTGTGCTGTGCTCTGTTCTCTTATCAGTGTTAAAGGTTCATGAAATGTAGCCACTTCAGAATCTTAGATGCATCAAGAGATACAAGAAAACCCAGTAAACTTTTGGTTAACACTGTTTCAAGAATTATTAATATATAAAAACTCTATTCACAACACCAATGAAGGGCAAAGAAGGGCAAGTGAAAGTCAGCCCCCTACTACCACCCTTCGGTCCTATTGCTTCATCCTGTGGTAAGGAGACACTGAACTACGAAGAGTGAAAATATGTGACTGTAGCAATTATTGAAGACTTTAAAGAATTCCCTGTCCTCACAGTCTATTGTTGAGGGGGTCAGCTGACACCTTCCCCTTCTCAGAAGAGGGCTGGCTGTCTCTGCCAAGTCACATAGGACTCTCCAGAAGATTCTTTTTGGCTCTGCTGTCTGATTGCCTGCAATCTGCTGGTGCAGATGTGAATCCATCAATTAAAACAGTAATAGCAAAGTTCTTGTCCCAAATGAGATTTGGACTTACTGGAGACAAAATTGTGTAAGCTACAGGATCAACAAAAGGGGCTATTGGCATGACAGTGATAGAATTTTCTTGCATCCACTGATGAAAACACACCAGCAGGTATCCAGCAGAAAGTTTAAGGGACAGTGTTATTACCAACCAGATCATGAAAATACAGGATGGAAATGGCCATCCACAACCAATTTGTTTTGTGAAACTATACAACATCTTTCCTAGAACAACAGCAAATCAGAGGTAGAATAAGTAGTTAAACAAATCTAGCTGGCTGTGAAGGAGGAAAATGGGCTCTGCAGAAGCTAAATGGCAGCTTGCTTGGTTTTCTCCACTGCATTTCCCTGGCACAACAGCATGTGGCTTTGCCATTACAGTCAGTAGCTTTCAACAGCCCATGGTTCAGTCACATCACTCTCCATTCCCTCTGTGGCTTCCCAGGCTCCTTCCCTGCGTGGCAGCTCATCACCATGCAGCTTAGACTGATCAACATTCAAATTTGTTTTTGACAGTGGAACTCACCTCCTATGTTGTTCTTGTAAGTATTATACAACTCTTTTACTCTTCTGTAACGGAAAGCCAGCTTCCTCATCCAGTCAACCCCTCCTCTTACACCTGTTGGCAGACAAAGGTTTGCACTACTTGCAGCTGCATGGAAGCCATCAGTTGCAAAACTGTAGGTACTGCAAACACCCAAAATACAGTAAAAATAAATACAATGTATTCCTGTAAATGCTCAAATTTTTTAATCTTAAAAACAAAAAGAAAAAAAAAAGAAAAAAAATTCTGTCTCTTACCTTAGGTCTTGTCCATTATCATCAGAAGAAACATCATCTATATGAACTTGATCACATTCCTGTTAGAAAGAAGAAAAAGAAGCAAACCCAAATGAGAAATTTATCTTATAAGAGAGTGCAATCACCATTCCTGGGACATGGGTTTGCTTGCGAGCACGGTGGGCTGGGCTAATGGCTGGACTAGGTGATATTAGAGGCATTTTCCAACCTGAATGACTCTGCTCACCACAGGTTTACTACAGATGAAGAAATGAGCGGTGCAGGCCACTGGTTGTACCAGAAGATGGCAGCCTGAGCACACCAACAGTTTGTCACTGCCATCAACATCTTTAAAATGCTATAACCTTCAACACCTACACAGTCTAAATCACTACTTAATACAGACCTTTAGGAAAGCAATATGCAATTTTGGTGTGATTTTAGGGAGTATATTTATTTTAATTGTAAAGCCACAAAAATTGCAAGTGTCATTCACAGTCTCCCTAGTACACCAATACTTGAAGATCACATCAACCTTATTTTCCCACTCCCTAAAAGCAATTGATGGTGAACCACAATAGGCATAAAACTTATGTTAAGTAGTTTGGACACTTATCAGGTTCTTCTATTAATTTATGTGAATGCCTTTGGCTGGAAAATCACATATAATCAGCAATCCTACATTACTTGATTATTTCCTGGCCTTGGAAGGGATGGAAGGAACTCGAGGGAACTGAGGTACATTGGAAAAATAACTTCCCCTCCAAGATGGTTTTATAATTGGACAGCTACCAAATATCCTTATCTGCACAGTGGTTACAGCACAAAGACAAGAAACTGTCGTGAAAACAAAAGTAAATACGTAAGCCAAGTCATCATGCATCATATAATTGTTTTCTGTAGTTGCTTGAACTAACATCTTAACCCAAAGACACACCTGAAATTCAGTGTCCATCTAAGTCAGCACTTAATTCAGGCTCTCTGTGACATGCAGTGGTATCCCGTTCTAAGTTTCCAATCTTTGTCTCATAACAGTAGTAAATTGTGCAGACAAAGGATAAATCTGAACAAAGGAGTGATTTCCAAATGTGTAAGCCACAAGTTCCTAGAGTGTGAATTTAGGGAATTATCATTCCATCTTTCTGCATTGTTTGCTTTGCAATGAACAAAAACTTTAGAGACTTTTACTCGCATGACCTAAGTTGGTAAAAAAAAGGCAATTCTGTACAAAACAAATACAAAGAATTTAATTTTCAAATACATAATTTCATTGCCTCATACAAGCAATTATAATTTAAAATATTGGGTCAAAGCTAAAAGAATGTGTTGCCAAGCTCTGCTCATGTGGCTTAATCCATTAAGACAGGATAATAGTGCTGTTTTCAAGGAACAGAAATGAAGCATTCTTTTCCTCACTGGAGAAATAACATTTTTTAGTTCTGTCAGAGGAGATTATTTTGAGCTGTAGAATATTTTAGAGAAGCTACTTTTGGATGTAAATACCAAATGAAGAGAGAAAGTTAAGGGGAAGTGGCAGCTGAAATAAGAGATTAATTTTTTTATCCTTATCAATTATTCACAGTCCAGAAAAAAATGCAACAATCCTTCACCAATGTAGGACAAGAACTCAAAAATCAGACAAAAAGCCCTACTGGGAAAAATTCTGACTCTATACTTTTGCAATATCTGGGCAAATATGGCTTCCTAATCACCTTCACAGATTTCCCTGGAACTGGTGAAAGTGTTAAGTGCAAAAGTTTAAAAATTATTCCTGTGGATATGAAGGTGCTCTAATTAAATGGAGGGCACACAAAAGCCTTGATGGATAAGGAATGTCTGCTGCTGTTTGGGTTTTGTTAAGCCTTTCAGCTACATTGTTCCAGCCTTGAAAATTCTAGGTAACTGTTCTGCTGATAATTTCATTATTAAGTTAAATATGAGTGGGCGGCAAAGTCTCAGCTGTTTCATGTTTTTTGTCTCACAGTTTGTTCATTGTGATTCTGTGACTGACTCCAGGAACAGGATGAGGGGACCATGCAGTTTTCTGATTACTCATTCCCTTGTCCCTGCAAGAAGGTTGTTAACATACGAGTTAACATAAATGTTATACAGGAGATCAAACCCAACAGCATTCTCCAGCTTCTTCCTTTCCCTCCGTCCTCCTCTCCTCTGGATCTACAAGTCACCTCCTCTCTACAGGCAATACACATTGTCTGACCAACAAACTGTGCCAGTCACT
The DNA here is from genome assembly GCA_008694505.1 of Cyanoderma ruficeps. NCBI lineage: Eukaryota > Metazoa > Chordata > Aves > Passeriformes > Timaliidae > Cyanoderma > Cyanoderma ruficeps. The sequence continues at coordinate 45,574,521 of VZDJ01007749.1, forward strand.
CTTTGTTTTCTCTTACTTTGTTTACTTGTTTACTTCTCTACTTCAACAAAAACGTTTACCTTTTACAAATTCACTTACACGGTGTGAAAAAAACTTGCCATTCAAAAAAGCAGGCAGTTTGAGCAGATTTGAGATAGTTCTCTACTTTTCTCAAAAGAAGCAGGAAACTGGTGACACAACACTGTATCTGAGTGTGCTTTTAAATGACGCCAAACAGTTATGGGAAAGAAGGAAAGAAAGCAAGCTCTCTGACAATTTAAACATTAAGGTAAAATACTTTTCACAACAGCTACAGTACTGGTTAAGCTCAAGTCACAGTGGCTGTCAGTGCAATGTCAAAACTAAGAGGCATAAAAATACATTTCCTATTAGAGCAAATACAGGAAAGGAATTTAGGTATAATATCTTGCTTTTGCTTGAAACAATACTAATTTAAATTGTATCTGAGTGCAGTCAATTCTTTGCAGCAATTTTTAGGGCCTGAAAATTTAAGAGTAAAGAATCAACACGTCATCCATAAAACTTAACATCCTGGACTGGACAGTAATTTCATTATCCAGTAAAAACACTGACTTACCATGCTGAACACAAAACTGTTTTTAATGAGGGGATGTTCAGCACTCTGCTTTCTTAGGCTGTACAGAAAACCCCTTTTAATATATATGCTTCAGTCTCTGTTAAAACTAGTTTTACCTGCCCCCCAAATTCTGAGACTTACCTAAATCCTATATTTAATTTCTCATTTCTATTAATAATGAGAAAAAAAGGACAAAATCTCATTTAAAATATGGTAGGATAATGATAAAAATGGAAATATAATTTAGTTTGTTTGAAATGAACGGTCTTGTTTTTCTTCATTGACGTGAGAGTGGAATGGAATAATGGAGTTGGAGGATTCATGTCTGAATTATTACTTGCAATTTGCAGAAATTGTGGTTTTAGTGTGCATAATAGGCCTTACCAGCATTTCTAAATGATGTCTTAAAATGAATACTGAAATATGAAGAAAAACTCAATTTTATTCCTTAGCTGGTTGAAAAGAGAATGCCTTAGTTTGGCTATTATTATAAATCTGAGTCCCATCTCTTAAGTGTTGTTTAGGCATATGAACTTTCTGGAGCACCGGACTCCTATTTTCATGGCAAAGCACCAACTGCCCTCCCAAGCAATACTTCTCAAGCTAACTAAAATTTATACCCTGAGAATGCAATAGCTGGAGAACAGCCTAGCCTGAAATAAAACTGCAGCTTGGCTGATTAGAACACGGGTTACTGGGTCAGCAGGGAATGTCTCAGCAGATCGGAATTTCTGCATCAGCAGTCATTGCAGTGCAACAGATTTGCATAGAGGAAGGAAAACTTTATTTTTCTATGTGATAACTTCAATGGCTTGGTTATTATTCCTAGAACCTGCTATGTGGTGTTTGTAACCAAGAAAGACAGGGGGTAAAAGAAGGTTTAGAGGATGGAGTAAATATTACAGGAATACCAGTTCAGTAGTACTTTACAGTCTTCGTGTCCAGAACCACGAGGTTTACTGTGGGATGAAGATGAAAGCAAGACAGAAGGTGTGGTTCCTGAGGGCTCACCATCAAAAAAGTGACATGATGAACAGACAAGCAATCTATCTGCCTAGCAAATAAAGGTCTCTCTCACTTCCTCTAGTGAGAACTGAAGGTCTCATGTCTCGATGGCCATGGTCATCAGCAGCTCAGCACTCATTTCTGCTCCCCTGGGGGAGGACAGAGAGAGGAAGACAGAGAAAGACAGATGGGGAGAGGAGGGGAGATGAGGGAAAGATCCCAAATCAGACTCTGGGAATTCTCAGAATTCATGATACATACATCATGCAGATGCACTGTAATATTGAGTAATGGACATCTGCTCTGCAAACAGATTTAAACAGAAGGTTTGTTCATCAGCATATTGAAGGATACCTCTACATACCTGGGCACTTTATCTTATTTTCTAAGAAGATAGAAAATTTCTGGTCTTCTCCCAGATACTGAAATGTATGCATATAACTCATTTCAGCATGTGAACTTTGGAATTTTGGTAATTTTGTAAGACATTTTGAGATCAAGATGAATTCTGGGCCATAAAATACTAAACTTCTTGTAGAAATTGTGATTATTAAATACATATAAAATTGCTTTTAATCAAATCAAACTGATTGATTTATGAGACTGTCTAAGACACCTCCCAAGTAGTATTTTTTGATCTATCTAAAACTGTAAACTGTTCAAACTCTGGAATGAGGTGGCATATGAGATTACAGACAGGGTATTAAAACCATCCTATAAAGATTAGCCAAAATATAATGATCCACCTATGACAGCTGAACTTGTGATCTACAGACAAAAGAAATAATGAGATAAAGGAATGATGTTTCAATGGCCATAAGCAAGAATAAAGAGGTATGCAAAGAGGGCAAAGTTCCATTTTGCTGAACTCTTCCACCTGAACTCAGCACAACATTGAAGAACAGATTCTACGGAATGGCTTAAATTTTGTTCATGCCATATAAAATCTGAACACTTCGCAGGGGCAAAGGTCTGCTGAAAAGAAATTTAAGAAATGCTTTGAAAATTTTGAAAAATTTATTTGAGATCTCTACCTGGTACAGGGCACCAGAAGGAGATGTTCACTGAATGTACTTGCATTGTCAAGAGATGCCTCACTAGGACTGCAAGAAAGTACACACTGGGAAAGGCATGTCTAGGGCTTTACTTTCTTAGGTTTCTGTTGCTGCATGGGAGGAAGTGCAGTTCAGGTGTGAGATGAAGTAGATTCCAGTTCTTGACTTAAAAAGAGCAGAGAATAAATGAGGTCTGCAAGGGATGACAAGAGCAGACTGGTACCTTCTGCTTTTTTTACTGCCTACTTGATGAAGGAACAAAAGACAAAATCAACATCCCAATGGATGGAAAAATTTCACTTTTCTTTATTTTGCCTGTTCACTCACCAGAGACCTTTCTCTGGGATTCGAAACCAAACCTCAATGTCTTCCAGCTCCCATTCATGGCAAGTATCTGTCCCTGGCAGGAAGTCTTGGATCTACTCTGAGTAAGAAAACAACCATTTCAGACCAGCAGAAGGTCTGAAATGCCCTAGGTTAATTTGAAGACTCTTTTTCAACCATGTCTTGACACACATGGCTGTAGGCTGTCACTGTCCACGCTAACGGATCCAGACTCTAAGAATGAAATAAAAGGCTTTTGAAGCCTAGCTGACAAGGCTGCTTCCCAAACCACCATCTGTCCCTGTGAGAGTCCATCCATGTGCTTCTGACAGGTGAACTGCCCACAGATGGCACTTCCTAGGAAGAGGTCTCTTCCTTCTCTGACCAATTGCCTAATTATATTCCCTGGATATATTGTGACAATACATTGGTTGCCTGGTTACCTTGGGAAGAGACATCACTGATCAGAACATCTATCACAATCCCAGCTCTCTGGTGCTTCATTCTTTGAAGTAAATGAAGAATATTCTACATTTGAACAAATAACAGGGGCCTGTAGCCAAAACGCTGCTCAGGTACGTCAAGAGAAGAACAGTCTCTTCTGGTCAGATGTGGGTACCCATTGAAAGCAAATGAATATAGAGAACTTCAAGAGAAGAATGTGAGGAATGTATGTAACCATCTTGGAGATGACAGCAGACAGCTTTACATAGATGGAAACCAAAAAAGATGGCTACAGGACAAAGAAAAGAATGGGTAGTTTGCAGATTCTCTCTCTCTCTCTCTGAGTTTCACAGTACTCTGGTGCCACTGGAAGTCAGTGCCACCTGGCTAACTTCTCTCTGATTAGAGTATGACAAACCCAAAGACTACACAGGCAGAAATGTCACACACAATAAGCACTAATGCACAACAAAGCCACTAAGTTAAAAATCAGGAATACCAGTGCCAGTTATTCCTCTGACTCTTACCTCTAAATCATTAAAAAATAAATGTGTGTCAGCGAGATTAAAAATCATTTCTTCCATTCGCAGTCCAAGGGTCACTGCCATGGGTGGATCCTTACAAAACAAAAAACAAGGTTAGTTAATTACATGTCTCTAAGTCATACGAGAATTACTTTAAAAAATGATGTATATAAAGTGTTTTGAAGAATTAGCACTGTAAGGAAGTTCCCTGAAATCTTTTCAGTATTAAGCTATTTTAATATAATTCTATAAAAAGACGCTGATGAACCTCTGTGAGAAAATTCAGAGAGCTGTGGGTGTTGAAAAAACAAGTTTTTAAAAGCCAACAATTTTCAACCTGGCTGAACTGACAGGAAAAAACCTGGTGGCCATAAACATACACATAAATATAAACATGAACAAGTATAAAGAAGACTGGAAATAGGCACAGCACTTTTCATAAAAGATGCATGTAGGAACATGCATTCCTGTGGAAAGCATATATAAGTTTGTTGTTTGCTACTGATCATCCCTTCATTGCTGATGAAACACAGGAATCCTGTCCCTGGATAAGATTAATTCAAAATGTTGCCTTTGTTTGTAGGTCGTCTTTCACACTATCAAATTGCTCTGCCTCAGCAAGACACCACAAATCTACTGATCTGCAATAACACTGTCTGAGAGCATTAGGCGTGCAGTTAAGGCAAGGTAACTAATCTAACTTTTCTAGCTTTGCTAGAAGAGAGGTAAAGCAGACTTGTGTTACCTTACATTTGGTTTAGAGTAACGGTCCCTGATGTTTTGCTGACACCTAGTAATTAGTTTGATTATTGCCTTAATCATCTGCCTGAGCTTGTGGGGTTAACTTTTTTATGCTTAACATACTGTAGTGGACTTTTAAAACACAGGCGGTCCTCTTCTCATCAAAATATGAAAAAAATATATATTTCATCATTTAAACTCTGATTGACAAGAGCAAGTTTTCAGAAATCCCTTCTTAAATACCTTGAGATTTAAAGTCTAAATGTTTACCAGCATGTAGCAACAAAATCTCACAAAACCTTAAATGATCATTTGTTAGCATTAAGATGAAAGGCTTCCCAACCAAGACCAGACATTGACTATTCCAGGGCTTTGCAATGACAGAATAAAAGATGGCTTCTGCATTCAAGCACTTAATAACCACTGGTAAAATCTGAAACACTGACATACTTCGACTCTTGCTCATGAAAAAATCCTACTTGAAGGGGAGAATAGTGTTCAAGAAGTTGTAATGATCCAAAGTTAGACCCAATTCTCTGGCCGTGAAAGGAAATATTTTTATGTTGACCCTTGAACTAGTCTAGACTACCTTTCAGAAACAAAAAACCAAAAGCAATGCCCAGGAAGAGAATTTTTATCCATTCTGTCTTCTGTAGTTACGTTCACTGGATTTGAAAGTCACATGGCTGAAAGCAGCACCAAGTGCAAAGGTCAGATTTCCAAGAGGATGATTAAGGAACACCATTAACGGATTAGCAAAACTCATGTTAGGCACTGAGAACACAAATCACCAAAATACCTTGGACTCACGAGATTCCTCATCAAGCTGTAATGCTTTTATCAAAATGTCATCACATATAAACACGTTAGTGTCTTTCGTTTGCATTTCTTTTCTGTACATTGGAAACTACAGATCTTTTCTGCCTAGCTACAGTATAACAGAGAGTATTTTCAATATTCCTTCTTACCTTAATCCTTTGAACACTAAGACGTGCATAATTTTATGCACGGGTGGTAACTCATTATTATTTACATAAATTATTCACTGGAGTGCTTCCAAAACTGGAATCTCAGACTTCTAATTTTCAGCCTTTTTTTTACCCCTTCCTGGATAGAAGCAATCTTGAACGCAGAAATCTCCTATAATGTTTTCCATTATAATTCAATTTGTTTTTACAGAAACTACCAACTATGTATGACAATTTCCTGCCTTGCCTAGTATAGTTGAAAGATGTAACTGTGACAAAGCTCTTATGATTTTCTTATTAATAGTAGTTTTGTAACCAATTGTGTCTGACTATTACCACTAAAATTATATTTCTTACATTCCTGTTTTGATAAAGGCATGAGAAGCCTATTGCTAGGTACAGTACATAAAATAAAATAAAGCAAAACAAAGAAAATTTGTTTCAGCTTAGCATAAAATCACTATGGGATCTCCCTGTAGCAACTTCTGGTAGAGAGAATTGCTGGAATTGAATTCTCAAGATATGAACAATTCTTCCCTTAATAAATTGGCCAAAACTTTGCACTGCAACTGTTTAACAGGAATTAAGTATCATGTTCCATCCAGCTCTTGCCATGTTAAGTTCTTTCCTTCACATACAAAAATAGACAAGTAAGCAGATTTGTAAGTGTCTTGTGGCTTTATAGTGCTTGCACCATATGGAGGAACATAACAATCATCATTTTACTGTCTTTCAGCCTGAAGCAGAAATTACAGACTGATTCAAGTGGCACAAAGGACTGAGTGTTGAAAAGAAAGCAAGAAAGTTGCAGTTGATACAGATCTTAGCACAGCAAATTGAAAAACTTAGTAAGAGGCAGGGTCAACTTCTGGCAAAACTGTATTTTATGCTACTCTGCACAAGCACACACAGTAGAGGAAATAATGATTAAAAAAAATCTGGAAGTTTTCCCCAGATAATTCACAGAACAAAGAACAACTCTCTGGCCCACAGAGGTATGATGTTAGCCAGATATCATTAGTGTGCAGAAGAATCAAGACCAGTTACAACACTTCTGTACACCTAAATACAAATTACTTTACTTATGTTAGGATGAAGACACTAAACTGGAGCCAGACTGTCTGTCTGTGGACTTCTGTACCAGACTGGTCCATGCATTGGAATGCCTTCTGGGAGACTAGATAAAAAAAATCTTGGAAGGACCAATACTTAAATATTTTGATCAAGAATAGAGTAACTAGAATAAAGCCCCAAAAGCTCAGTGTCCAACAGTGGAAGAAATCTATTTAATACTGTATTGGAATGTCATGTTTCAGCACACGTTCAAAATAATTTCATTTCTTGGGAGAAAAAAAACTCCAAATACCAAAGTGACTTTAATAAAACCTTAGAAAACAAAGAGATAAATAGAGTGTCAGGTAGATTCATTGTGACAGGAATATGCATGCATGAAGCCTTAAAAATAAACAAGAAAACAAACAAAATTTTAACAAGTGATTTTCAATGGGTGGCTGTCCTGAACAGACTTAAAACAAAACTGACCTCGGGGAAAAAGTGGAAATGCTCAAGTACCAATATTTTAGCTTAGAGAGACTTCTCTATATTACGTAGGAATCTCAGATTTAAGTTCAGCCCTTACTCTCTCTTAGGGGACACTTGTCCCAGGAGAAATTCATATGGGTGGCAATGGAGGAAGAGGAACATTTCTTAGTAACCATAGCTGGTGGCTGATGAAGGAAAACTCACGTACTCCACAGGGAGTTTCTGTTCCACGCTCTCTAGAAGGCAGTAGGAAAATCAACTCAGAGGTCTCAGACAAGGAGGGAGTGAATGGAGAGGACAACTGGAGGTGATGAGAGATACACTATTAATACAGGTGGGCAAGAGAATATTTATGAGTGAATTTGGGAATGTCATTATGGGTGTTAATGGTGACAAAGTTTCTCTGTTTGATGACCAGACAAGCAGACAGTGAGCAGTAAAAAGCTTCTGAGCCCTTCCAAGAGAAGTGCACAAAGTAAATGAAGCTTCCCTGACAACCTTCAGTGATTTGCAAGGTTATAAAAAATGATCAAGTATGATCATCAAATATGGATTTGTTTTGATCTTTGCACTTGGAAATCACATTCTCTGTCTTCTAAGCTCACAAAGGAATTTTATTCTTTTTTTAAACAGTTGCACTTTGAGTCACAGCATTTTTGGGAATCCTTGCCCTCTGGATTGACCTGGGAGAAATGAATGAAATATAAGTGCTTGGAGCTAGACAAAAGTCCAGCTTAATTGTCCTTCAACTAGCAAGAATAACTGGAATGCAATGGAACAAAGAATACACACTGTTCACAGGGAATAAGAATGTACCTCATAAACTTTTAAGAGATGATGGCATCTCCTAACACATGTCCTGTCACATCAACAAATGCTCACTTAAGAGCTCAGCATTGTAAAAAACTGTATCTGTCAACTGGTGCTCAGCTGCAAAAACCATCATCATCCACACAAGTCATAATGTAACAGCTCCAGTGCCAACGTTCACAATTTGCTACTGTAGTAAATAATTAAAAATAGAAGTGTACTGGTTTCATGAAGCACAATGCAGATGAGCAAATGAGCTGAAAAGTGAGAGGTGATCTTACTGCTGGAAGGCAGCACAGCTTCCCTGAAACCGAAGCTCTGGGAGAGCTTTATATTTTAAATGCAGAAGTGATACACTGGCCAAGTTCTGGCCAAACCTTTCCCAGTTCAATTGGATTTAAAGCTATACTCTATTGGCATCCAGATAAGTAGCAGCAATCTGCTCCATTTTTAAATGAGATACTTACAGCTGCATCCTTCAGCAAATCACTAATTCTGTTTTAACATGGTTATTATAAAAATTTGACATCAAATAATTATCCTGGAAAATTCTGACATCAAATAATTATCATACCATGCAAAGTGCTGAACAAGTATATGTACCAAGGAAAAGTGTCCATTCTCAGCCTCACAGATCCTTAGGCATAAGTCAGAAATCTGCTGTTCTCTTGACAAATACACAACCTGAAACTCGCCTACTGGATCCAGGCCTTCCAAATAATCTCTGCCAATGAAAGCCCTCCTTGCCTAAGAACTTGCTCGTTTGACTTTCCGTTTTCTCTTATACTCCAACCATTTGTTAAACTTCAGAAATCTTCTGAAAGTGTTTATTTCCGGATACACCTGCAGCTCCCAAGTGCTCCTGCACTGACATGTGGATCCCTATGCCAGTCCATAATATGCTGCACCTCTTCTCACTGCATGCCTGTGCAGCCTGAACTGCAGCAGAAGAGAGATTAAAAGACCAATTTCTGTTGCTTTTTTGGTGTTTTTTTTTTAACCTGATACTCAAAGAAACAGGAAAAAGCTGGTGGAAACAAAGAATGGAAGTTTTCAGGTCAATGAGTACATGGGAAAGAACTGAAGGTGAATATCCTTGCCTGTTTATATATTCCCACTAGCTCTAAATGCAGCATCACACTCCTTCTAAGGATAAAGTGAGAACACTTGGTATAAGAAATTGCCTTCCCTTAAAGCAATTTTTGCTATAAAGACACAATATTCTCATGTAGAAAATTAAAAATGGAAGAAGGAGAAAATTCTGCTTATCCTGCAAGTTGTTTGGTTGTTTTTGGGGTTTTTTTTCTGATGTGGTTTCTTCTTTTTTTGTGAGTACCTTGATTATATTATACAAAATGGGCTCATGAAATATATATGGAAGAACATGGTATTCACAGCTGAGCATCTGTGTGACATTAGATGCCTTTACTTTTAAAATTAGACAGCAAACCACCACCAGTTAAATAATTTACTATGTCCACCATTTTACACTACCCTGTTTATTTTTTCATTGTTAGGCAACAATTTTATACCACGTTTCCAAGGCAAGCAGCTCTCTCAAGAATTTTTGAAGACTTATGTGCTAATAAGACTTCTTCTGACAACCTCACAATTCTTGGAGCATTTACTCTCCTAGCAACACAATTCTCATAACAACCCAATCTTCAGTCTGGATTAAGACCTTGTATACCGATGGAAATCATATGCAGAAAAGATAAGGACCATATGTGCTAAACATGTCATGTACCAGAGACTGAACGAAATCTATCTGTGGGATCTTTCACTTCTCCCATTGCTAACCTCTTAGGCACTTAGACTGAGACAAGTCCCATCTTAAATTTAGGCAACACTGCAATGACATGCAAAAGCTAAAGCCTATCCATTATAAACTCTTCCTGTATTCCCTTTCTTACTGCACTAGCGTCCTTGCAGTCAACAATATTTATATTTGACTTTCACTGGTAATAACTCATCACACAAGTTCTATGTAAATATGGCAATGGCAATCACTGCAAGAAGGAAAAAGTCTACTACTTTTATTTTACAGGGTCTGGAAATGAACAACTTTTCCTACTTGTGTGGATGTCACCTATCAGTATCAAAAACAAAAAAAGAGACAGAAAAAAGAAAAAGAGGATTTTACTTAAGAATTCTGCACCTTTTGCCTCATTGTTGTCCATGACATTTGTTTACTGATGTTGATCTCAGCAGTATAAGTACATTCATTTCACTAACCCTTGAGACACTTTTGGTTTATATAAGACTTTATCTGTTGTCAGTATTACTGTCTGTTAATATGACATTACTAATATACCAAGAGGAATTACATTCCTGTTGCTGTTTCCAAGGCAGTTTTTAAAGTTATCCACAGATGTTTTGTGGGCTACAAAAATGTGTTCTGATTTTTAAAACTATGTGCTACAGTTGATTTAGGAAACATCCAAAGGGCACAATCAAATAAAAAAAAGAGTAAAAGGAATAACTTTATCACTGTGGCAATTCAGCAAGTCCTGTTGGGTGACCAGAGTAGTCTATGGGCTACTCTCAAAGTGATACAGAAGTCATGTTCAGCTAGGTTTCTCTCTTATTTTGATAACTATTAGTTGGAAATGGTTCTGACAAAGTCACTGTTGTTACAATGTCTGAAAAATGGCAGGAGTTTTTGACAGAGTACTGGAAAGTGCACAGATCTGGCACTGTGAAGCTGCAAAGCAAGAAAGACTGTTTTTACAAGGCATGAGTACCTAATCCTTATCTTAGCATTCCAGAAATTCAGATTTTGCACTTGGCCTGTGACTTTTCCTGTTACCTTTCTTTTTTAATAACTGCAAAAGGTTGATTGCATGGAAGACTGGCCCATCTCTGGTTATAATCCACAGGTCCTGGTTCAGGACATTTCTAATCCACTGGTAGGGGAGGGGGTTATGAAAAGCATTTCTCTACTGTACTGTTTCTCACATCCTTTTCTCAACTATCTGATTCTGGCTGGAATAAAGATGCTGAAAACGTGCTAAACAAGTCCCTTTTCCAAGACAATATGGACATTGTTATGTTCTTAAAGAGAAATACCTTTGCATTAATTTCACTTGAATAGCACAGCACATATCTCGTACGTACATATACCGAGAAAACGGTGTATGTACATACTGACATCCCCTCTATCCATTTTCTGCCTTCCATATATTTGTTTGGATTTTTTGTTTAATCCAGGCCTTTAGCTCTACCTCTCCCATTAGTCTGCTGCTGTTGCTACATACCAGACTCTTCTCACCTTGCCCAAGCAGCCATTCCCTGCCAGCACCAACCCCAGAGCTCCTGCTCCTGCAATCTTCCACTGCCTCTCTTTGCTTCCTGCTCTCCCACTCACCGGTCCGTGACTTGAACTCCTTTTGGACTCACTGGAGGGGAGAGGATGCTTAAAACTACTTGGGAGAGGGTTTCACTCCCTGACATTATTCACTCCAGAGCCAGCCAAGGGAACCAAAAATTCAGTGAAAAAGGTGAGGTGTCAAAGAACAACATTTGCAGCTGGCATTGAAATAAGTCAGACTCTTACTCATCTTATTCATAAATTTCCTGGTAAATTCCCCCACCAGCCCAGTTTCTTCCTTCTGCCTCTGCTCTTCCAGATACTGCCAGTTATTTCCATTTGTGCACTTCATCTATTATCTCCCTGAAATATCTCTTCCAACACATGTCAGGACCCTCATTCTTGTTCCTCTATAAATTCTCCTCTCATTTGCAGCATCTGCTTCAGACTCATGTATTGTACTTGGGGTCTGTGCCGCATTTCTCTCCTTGACTTCTTTACATTAACCCTCTGAAAATGGGGTTTACTGTACACTTTACCTCTAACTTCATCCATAAGAGCCATAAAGAACACAGAGGTGAAAAAACACATACAGAGTCAGGCCGTATAGCTGCAGTGAATTGACACAAAATTCACAGCTCACATACCTTGCCATACTTCTGTGCATATGATCCTGTAAGCAGCGAATGAAAAACTATGATTGTTTCATCCAAATCCCAAACAAATACACGCTGAAAACAGAATTGAGGAAAATGTTATTGAACAAATGATATCACAGTCCCATCCACCACCACACCACCCACGGAGGTTAAAAGTCCACTGAGTCTTAAAAGTTAACCAAGTACTTATTAACTGAGCAGGTTTTCTCTGAAACTCAGGAATATCAGTGTATCATGCATGGCAAAAAGTCAAAAGGCAGTAACCTTTTAACTCCAACTATTTCTTATTTGTTCTCTAAAACCTTTTCATAAAAGCTCTGTAATACAGATTTCAGAAATGTGATGGGGGTCAAACATAATTGTTAAGGATAAACAGTACTTTCAGATACTTCTCTGCAAGTCTTTCTGATTCAAGATTATTTTTATTTCTACTGTATAACTAATATCTTGGGTAAAAGTGCTATGTGCCACTGCCATATATAATTTAAATAATACTATTTAGGATAAATAGTAGGATAAAACATTATTTAAACTCAGTTTCATTCATTCGATTTCACTCATTTTGGTTTTCACTGATAAAAATAATAAATAAAAAACCCACCCAACCAAAAGAAGCCCTGAATTGTAAGAAGTTAGTTTCTTCACTTGAAAAATTAAATCCTTTGAAAAGCAAAAATAAATACACGTAATTAAGCTGAGCAATATATTTGAGATTTCCTTTTCAAAAAACTACAAACTCTGTGGTTCTATCGCATGAGTAACTACCAGATTTGTAATCTGAGAGCTAGAAAGCACAAAGCTGAAACACACTTACTTTTCTGCCTAATTTTGTCATGCAGAACAGTGAAGTCTCATTGTACATGTAGATTAAAACAGCTCCTACTACTCTCTGTTACATTCAGTTAGTGAGACGGAGTCCATGATGTCTTCTAAAATGCTTTAAGCTATTTTCACAGCTGCAGTATTCAGAATTTACACTTCATCAGAAGAAACCTCCACATTAACATTCATCAATTACCACAGACATACCTCCAAGTCACTGTCTGGAGGGGGTGATGGATTATTCTTCCGCCCTCTACCCCGAGACTTTGACCCAGAACTCCTACATGTTCTCTCATCAAGATCTTTGATTGGCGTGGAGGGGCTCTGCACTGTGTCAAACTCCCCTGTAGAGTCAACCATTCACGCCAAAATTAATGCTGGATTTTTAAATAGTTAACTTTTTCCCCCTCAAAGCTCAACATGTCTGTACGCAAACTCAACGACAAGAGACATGTAAAAATGTTGTATACAAAGAACAGGAATGTGGCTTTTCTTATGTAGATCAGCAGATGCCACACACACTTTTGACTTAACCAGTGAAACACTGTGTAAACCTTAGCAGAATAAGACCAAAATTAAAATGACATATATACATGTGCATATATACAAATACACGAGCACAGGCAAAAATCAACATATCCAAGAAAGGTGTATTTTAGAAGTCATACTAATGGTTTCTCAAAATATGAAGTGCTTTTTAATTAAAGTAGTTAATTTCCTATGTTTTCAGTTCAGCTAGACTTATTTCCAAGTCCTGCTTTACTTTTACCAGAACACACTTTGGCACTCATCCACGACCCAGAAAAGCCAGGCAGTTTCCAGCTTCATGTCCTCCTCACATGTCACCTGTTCTTTAGTAAAGTTCACTTTTTTTCTTCACCATACCTCAGCCCATAAATTGTCAGAGAGAAGTCATAATATGAGATGCAATATTCCAGTTAGTACCTGAAAGAGGATGAAGCTGTACTTGCTGTGTTCTGATCATCTTTCTCTAAGTATGAGGCAGTGTGGGCTGTCACAGAGATTCTAGCAATAAACGCAGTTTGGCTAGGTTCCTGAGTGCTACATGACAAAAAAACCCCTCCTTCATCATTTATCCTATTAACAATGATTTGATTTTTCTCCACTAAAGGAGGAAAGGGTACATCTGACATCTAATACAGATTTTGATTCAAGAGAGTCCTTGAGCTGTCTGTAGTTGAGCATTTCTGGGCCATGGGTAGTATTTGTTAAAAGTGCTCATGATGGCAAATATGTAGAATAAATTAAACTTGGTACAAACATTTCCCAAAACTCATCTTGGATGCATCTGATTTTGAGTTGGAATCTGATTTTTTTTTTCATTTCTACTAAAGGGGATCACGGAGCCTCCAGCAGATGATCACTGAGTGTCCAGCAGATGAAGGAGACTGATTTTTCTGCTCTGTTCTGAACTTGCAAGACCACATCTGGGAAAATGCTCAGTTTTGGGTCCCCAAGTAGAAGAGAGATATTGTCAAACTGGAGTTAGTTCAGGTGAGGGTCACCATGACAATTAAGGGGGCTGAGCACGTGGTAAAAGAGGCTAAGTGACTTTTCATAGAGGTATGCAGAGAAAGGACAAGACACACAGGCAGAAATCCCTACAGAATGGGGAGAGAGACAGTTCTTGTTGACTAATCATTTCTATTCCCAGCATGGTGTTGATGTCAGCAAGGTCACAGCAGGCAGTGAAGCAATCAATAAGGATCACATTATCTTGGCTCTTTCCCCATAAGAACAGCAAAATCTACTTGGGTAATTACAAATGTACAAGAAGCGTCCAAATCAGAATACTTGTGCAGCAAAAACCCACAATGTCTTTAAAATAAGTTCTGAGTGTGCAAGAGCTCTGTGCAAAAACAGTTTCCTGGACTTTTATGACGGAGTGGAAAAATTGTCCCAAACCAAACCCCCAGAAAAAAAAGGCAAAAACTAAGAAAGTGAAGATGAATGTTTACATTCTTACCACAAAAGTCTTCTTATTTATAACACTTCAACACATTACAACAAAATCAAGACTCATTTCCACAGTAAAGTATTAAAACATCTGTTCTCAATGACTGTGTTTATTTTAATCTACCAAAAATAAAATATAAAAAAAACCCTGTTCTAAATCTTCTTTGAAATTACCCAGCAACTGAAGTAAATAACTCCACTTTTCATTTAGCATTAGCCATTACCAGTTGCTCTAGGCTTCTGCTTGGGTCAATGCTGTACATGATTGCATAATTATCTATTAATCAGTACTGTAACTAATTGTTGTTCCTTGTAAAGTCTAGATATTTAAAGCCAACTTTATTTCATTATACTAATCTCCAAATCAAAATGAGCAGCTGTCTCTTACTTGAGTGCAAGGTATGCATCTATTTTAGAACTGCAGAAGTCAGTGGTGCTTGTTTTTTTTAAACAACTGTAGGCTTAATTGCTCAATTTGCTTTTTACCAACAGCAGTCTAAAGGAGAAACTACACTTTTCTTATCCTCTGTTTGCTTTAGAAATGAGATCAATGCTGACAAAATGAAAAACTATTAAAAATTCAGCCCTGTAACATAAAAGAATATGAGAAATTCTAGTACCAGAGAGCATTGAAAATGTTACCAACATGAAGCACTCCTACTGCAGCTCATAATAGACAGAAATTTTTATTACAATGTTTGAAATTTTTTAGCTTTTTCAATATTCAGCACATGCCTAATAAATGTATCTCATAGCCTCTTCTCAGTGGGACTGTGAGCAGTGCCAGTGATCCAAGAAAACAGGAGGAAAATGTTAAAACCAGAATATGGAATGACTTCTTTATCACAGATGTTCTTACGCATACTCATACACTTGAATATGAAGCTTTTCATGATTTTCATGCTGTGGAGACCTTGCAGCAGCTCCAGTTAGAGGACAGGGAACTACAGCACCAAGTTACAAAGGGAATTACGGCACCACATTACAAATGGAGGTGGTCTTTCATATCCAGGACATTGTTTCCCACCTCGAGTTTGATGATGTGAACATCCCCTTCTCCTTGTTAAAACACAGTTCTACCATTTAAGAAGGAAAAAAAGAGTTTGTGCAGTCTGAATATAAACCTGATGCCATCTTCCCAGAGAAGCTGCAAAGGGTGACTTCATTGTGGGTGCCAAATTAAGCTTTGTTGCATCCCAGTAATGGAATAGGAGCTAATATCCCATAGTGTTTTGCTTCCCCTAACTCTGGATATATGATAGCAAGGTGCTTTAACATGAAGCTTTTATTCAGGCCTATATTCTCTGCTAGAGTTTTATCTATCCCAGATTGAATGTACTCATGTATTCATCAAATATACTCCAGTGTATTGTCTCCTGAGACCTCACCCCCCAGCCTGTCTGAATTATCCCTATTTGAGATGAAGTGCCCTAGGAGACACCTATTTATCTCACAAATACTCTGTGGTAATGAGTGCATTTTGAAAAATCTTAATATAAGGCTGGCTCAATGCAAGCTCAGAAGAGAAGCCCCTGGTTTAAGGAGCTGAGCATTACACAGATGTGGAATGGATGATACTGTCTTCATGGATTGACTTTTGTTACATATCCTTACCAGAAAGAGCAGCTAGAAGACAGTTCAACATTACAAGCCTGCTTTTTTTTTTCTGACTTATAATGTGTTATTGCTTGCCATGAAGAGCAGAAAGAATAAAGTCTATTTCAATTTTCATCTCATTTTCTTTACACATTCAATATATAAAATTGTAGCTGGTATTAACTCTTGATCTAACGAGGCTTTATTATGAAAATGAGAAACCCTGAATGTGCAGATAGTACTAAAGGTTTTGATTGGATATTTGAATTGATAGCTAATAGAGATGCCAAAAGAATGAAGTGGCTTGCTGTGTTCAGTCTTAGAAATTTTTGTTGGAGTAAGTCTTGAGGACTTGTTTGACAGCAAGAGAACACAGTGAGTGCTAAAGAACTGCAGTATGATCTATGACATCTGAAATTATCTCCAAGACACTGCCCCTCACCAATGGAAATTTATTTTTACTGTGACACAGAAGGGCACAGGCATGTCATGCATTCACAAAGTGGGTGTTTCACTCCCAGCAGAGGGTCGCATGATCACTGCAATGCTTCACAGAAACAACGAGCAGATGGGGGCGGATTTGTTAAACTCAGACGCACAACCTACTTAACAAGAGAATAAGTTCATATGCCTAGACAATCCACAACCAAGAAAAATCTTCACTGTTTCACAGATGTGAAGCCTTCAATACTTTTTCAACATGTTCAAACTATTTAAGATTCCTTTTATTTTGCCAATTCTATTCAATACTAATGGTACTTGTAATAATACATTATACATTTACACAGCATTTCTAGGAAACAGATACCTAGGGGAGAAACAACATGGGAAACTGTCTTGATTTTCTCAAATAAGTATATGAGGGAATAACAAAGCAGCAAGTAAAATTACACAGGACATACACAGTTATCAAGACATGTAACTTGTGAGTACACTTCAAACTCTTTTAAAAATTCTTCACATATGATTTGTGTCTGTTATAGATATCCTCCACCTGTGGAAATTTCACTTGATTTCACATTACCTTTAGGTTCTTCCAAGATTTGCATTTTGAGACTACTGAATAACATTACACTTTTCGTCAAAAATCAAGGAAATATGTATCTCCCCATCGCCATTCCATACCATGTCCATATCCATATCCATATCCATATCCATATCCATATCCATATCCATATCCATATCCATATCCATATCCCGAACATACACCCACAAACACATGCACTGTCACACTTTAAAAATCAGCCTGAGCAAAACATCTGGGTAGGAAAAATTTCAACTGATTTAGTTAAAAATTCCAGTATTTTTAGGAAATTTAAGCAGCTTATATTATGTGTGAGTCTTTGCTTATACTTTTCTACACAGTGTTACCTTTCCTTTGTACAAATTCATTACAATAATACATTAGTCTTTCTACTGTATTTTTCAATAAGATGGTGCAGTTAGGAAGATTTATGCAATAAGATAAGGTGGTTGTGACCAAAGCATAAATCCCTCCCCTATTCAGAACCTAATCCAAAAGCCAGTATGTTAGTCTTTCTAGAAATGCTCAGAGTCTGTGGGCATGGCAGACGCTGCCCATGCTGGCTGAGGAAGCTGGTGTCCCTGAATGAGACTGCTCTAAGAGTGCTGAAGAAAAATGAAGAACTGCCACTACTCTCCAGGGATGTCCTAGGAATACAAGTAGCAGCCCACTGCGCTGTGGTGGCTGTGCACAAGAGGGCAGGGCTGGGCAGGCAAAGGGAGCCTCCTCATGTCTCCTGATAATGCTCTCCTTGCAAATTCAACTCCTTCAATACAATTTTTTTTATGGTGCTAATAACTAATTTCTCTATTCTTGGTTACCTAAATTAGTGAATTACCAAGCATAGCCTGTACACATTTGGGTAAAGCCTATGTGCTCTTGCCGGCATGGCTGAGGCATAATAATTAAATGAGAAATGGTATTGTTTTAAATTCTTTACAGCAATTCTTCAGAATGTGTAGGTGGAAACAGCACTGTTCCACTGCCAGTGATACTGACAACCATCTCAGTCTGCAAAAAACTTTCTTTAATTAGTAAAAAAACTGGACAGGTTTCCTAACTAAGCAGTAAAAAAGCTGATTTTGGGGGGTTTACATGCCAAAGTATTCTGAAAGGCACAAAC
The DNA here is from genome assembly GCA_008694505.1 of Cyanoderma ruficeps. Taxonomy (NCBI): domain Eukaryota; kingdom Metazoa; phylum Chordata; class Aves; order Passeriformes; family Timaliidae; genus Cyanoderma; species Cyanoderma ruficeps. The sequence goes on from VZDJ01007749.1 coordinate 45,593,022, forward strand.
TTAAAATATCAATATCCATGCAAGCTGAATATGGAAATCTTGTCTTTATACAAACAGCAAATAAAATACAAAAATTGTTTTCACCTGAATGTAGATCTGTACCTGGTTGATTAGTCAAGCCAGGGAGAGAGTCCTGTAATTGGTAGGTTGATGATGATGAAGTGCCATCAGCCGTGTTGTTTGAGGTCATATATGCACCATATGTTGATGCTGAGTAATACTGTGCATACTGATTTTGGCCAAAAGCTGTGTATGATGGATAATCCTGAAACAGCAGATGCAGCACAGCACTCAATTAAGTACAGTAATGAGTGAAAATTTTCCATTAAATATTTCTAAGTGTACAATCATACGACTTTTGCAAGATTTGAATGCTTGGTTTAGCTTTCTTTAAAAATATAAGAATATTTAGTGGTTTTTAATTTAAAGACATTTACTAAAAGACTACAGGGAAGCTGCTGAAATATTTAAGTGCTAAAATATGCAACTAGGCTTCCAGTAAGATTTGGATAATTTTCCACAGAAAATAGCATTGAACCACAGTTACTCTCATTCAACATAACATTTAAATTAAAATAACATGCTATCTCTGGAGTTATATAAGCCCTTTTGTAACTGGCAAATAAAAATGGCAATATTCATACCTGTTGTGAACTACTGAAGTTTGTAGAATTTGAAACAGAATTGTTTGAATAAATAGTGGACGATGGTGTGAAACTAGAACCTAAAATTAAGAAATACAATTAACTGTGAGAACTTGTTTGTGAATCAAAATAAAATTCTAATTAGAACATTTCATGTTAAGATGAAGATGAATCAGAACAAAAAAAACAACTTTTATTTTCTGTTAGAAGTATAAAACATTGTAATGAAACTTTAAAAGAAATTAAATGCTATTTCCATGCCTAAAGGCATGCATTCCTCTTCACACCATGCAAGGAAGGTATCAGCAGTAAGTTATCTCACCAATTTAGAAAGCATTTTTCAGTTTATTGCATTCTCACCTCTTGTCAAACACTGCTTTTCTCTTTTGCCTTCATTTCTAATACTTTAGCGTTAAGTTTGTGAAACAAAAACCTTTTCAAAAGACTATATTTGGGTGTTTTTAATCAACCTGTAATGAGGCATGTCCTTGTTTTCAACATAAATCAGATGATTCATATAGCAGTTTGTAATATGCAGAAGATTAACCATTCTATAAGAAGCTTAAAAATTATCCAAATAAAATAGGTTATCAATGACCAGAGGGTAATCAATGAATTCCTAACTCAATAGTAAATGAAAGAATGAATATCAGTTAAGGAGAAATTCTAAAAAAAATATGTTAATCCAAGGAGAAACAAGTATCAAATTATGTCATACTCAGGAACATATAAAGAAGGAAAAGCCACTTATGTATATTACTAAATATAACAAGTGCTTCCAGTCCTGCCACTAAAAAAATTAGTGTATTTCACTCCACTAAAAAATCCAAAAGCAGGTGCAAGTAGGGACTGCATTCCATGACCAGATCTAAACGAACAGATGATCAAAATGAATACACATTTGCCTACTATCATACTACTGGGAAGAAATACTTAGCTTTAGATTTTAGAGGTGGCTACTCACCTGGCATCTGGTAAGAGTAGGGTGTTTGGCCTGGCTGTGGGGTGGAAAACCCTGGGCTGTAACTGAGGCACCCGCTCTGCAGTGGAGACTGGGTCTGCGAGAGCCCACTTTCCGTCTTGATGCCTGGCAACATTACACCCAAATCTGTATAAGAAATTAATTTTCAACTCATTCTTTAAAATATTTTGTCGCAGTTGGGAAAACAAGAGAGAAAGCAAAAAGAAAACCCATTCCAGTTGGCAATGCTTTCAGTTCTGTGTAAAGTGAAGTAATAAGTGGTGAAATACCGTAAGTGGGTAGGCTGTAGGGCTGTCCTGTCTGTGAATAGGCTGTGTAGACCGCTGGCTGCTGCATTCCCGAATACTGGGTTTGTCCCGCATAGGCAGACATGGTTTGAGCTGCTGGTGTAGAAAGAATGTGCGGATAGGGCCTAAATATCAGGAAAAATAGCATTACTGTGGCAACAAATACTTTGTATGTTGATTCAAGCAATAAAGTAAAGAAAAAAGGTTTAAAGATGTCCAAAGGCAGTTCATTATTCTGCCAACTGCTCCTCTTCTGGGATTTATTCCATCCCCCACTGAAATAAGCTGAAAGACAGTCTGTCCCACATTCCCCAAGGCACACTGAATATTTGATGTTGTCCCATCACTATAATTTAATTCTTAAGCTACTCTGTCCACTTTTAGGTGGGCTGTGCCACTTCTGCCTGTCTTTATATGGATTTAACCTCTTTCAGCCAAGATCAGAGCGCTTCAATTAGAAGAGCCACCACACTCTTATTTTTAATCCAGTGGAGGGGAAACTTGGACTAGAAGAATAGAAGAAACACTGGGGTGAATGTTGAAGCTAGTACATTATGTCATCTGTGTAGGTTCTGCTTCAACAGACATGTAGCCTCTAGCTTCAATGGGAGATGGATCCTACCCATTGAGAGCAGCATAAAAAATACTGACAGCAATACTTTGGTAACCAGATGGGCTTTAAATGTTCGGAAAATATGGGCTAGGAAAATAGAATGGAAATAAAAATGGCCTTTTATTTATGAATACTGAGGTTTTATAGAGAGATTGAATAAAATCAAGTTCAAATTTTTTGCCCTCCAGGGTTGCAAAAATATACAGAGAAACATTTTTCTTGGATTGTTTTGTAAGTCAAATAAGACTTTATGGACCAAGAGTTGAATAAATACTCTGCAGAATTATGCTAACTGAACATGGCCATTAAAAGCCATGACTAAATTTCAGATTCCAATTTTAAATTTTTTTTCTTTCTAATTAATTCAGTACAGTTGGCAGCCTTTACTATCAGAAAAGGATTACTCATTAATTTAGATGCCAAAAAATTGTAACAGTAGATTAAAAATTCTATTAAACCTTGTAACATATTTGGCCAAAAATATCTAATATAGTTAGCCAAAACCTGTTTTAAGTGCTCTTACTTCAGGCACCCACCTTCTGTATTAATAAATTTTGGCTACCGTCATATGAATGCAAATTTGCTAAAAAAAACTTGGAAGAGCCCAACTGGCTCTTGAATCTTTAGATTCAATGTTTTCTCTGCACCGAAGTCACACTGATAGTTGCATCAAAAACATGGAAACAAAGAGATGGCATACTGGAGTCAAGAACCCCTGTGCACAACATTGATCATGAGACAGGCAAACTAATATACTGCCAACTGCAGCAGTTTCATACATCTTTGGTGTTTCTTCCTAAATTTACCACTCCTGGATTTGTGTGATTACCCAAGAATCAGTTTCCCTCCCCACCAAAAGAAAAGCTCGAAGAAATTTTCTATTTCTAACAACATCCGTTGGCTTAAAAATAATAAGATTAAAAGCTAATCCAATTTATTTGATTTTTAAATCTTATGATATCGGAGAGGGACAAGGAAAGGGTGGTTCATGATTGTGGAATGTTTGGAAGTGTTTGGCATTGCTGGCCATGGAAGTGTCAGGGACAAGGTTACCCCTCCCAGTTTGCAACTTGTGCATGCAATTGTGATTTCTATATATAAACTGACTTCTTCAAAATACATCTCTATATATTCCCTGCACATGCTGTTAATATGCTGATGTCTGAGAATGAAATAGTCTGGTTATTTTACTTCTGTTGTGCGCTGATATTCAAGGGTATTTCTTGTGCAGCAAGATACTGCACAAAGCAGGATCTTACTCTGTAGACACACGAGGAAAAAACAAGTCAGAGAGGGAGCCAGTACTGGAGTCAGTACTGTGGCTTAAAAATTTTCCTTTTTCTCTGTTTCTCCTGCTGAACACTTGTTTGCAACAAACCACAAAACTGCCCAGAGCCAAGGTCTATAAAATACTAGAAGAAGTGCAGACACTAACTTGGAGGGATATATCTGTGGAGAGTACTGGTGCGCTGATCTGGGACTGTAGCCACTACTTGTTATTACTGCAAAACAGAAAACAAAGTTAGAAACACCATGAGACCTACACAGCCACACAGTGTGAACTAAAGCAGCAACATTAACAGAGAAGCCTATTGAAATAAACAGCTTTTCAACGAAGCAGATGTCACCAGAACTGCAACATCTTAAAAAAAAATTAAAAACTCCCAAATCTTTCACTGTCGTGCAGAACTCTTCAAGTTAGCATGGGCGTGTCACTCTTTCTCAACTTGACTAACACATTTCTGAGTATACTGCAGAGGCATGGATCTCATACATCACCTGTGATCAACACACTGTTGATTTTTCAAATCTGCAAGTTGTACTAAAAGAGGTAGTTAAACAGAATCTTGTGATTTAACATATTTCATGGGATTGAAATAATGTACACATGCCTTTATAGTCCCACATTAACAAGAAGTTCAATTTTAATACCAGATAGGAAAAGCATGTTTTATATGGTTGTGACTAATTTTAGTAAGGTTAGGTGACGGAAGATACTAGATTGAGCACTAGAAAGCAACTACCACTACTTAGAAACAGGCCAATTAGAATATAAACCCTAACAACAGCATTTTTATTTTAAAGTATGCATAAACAGTCCTGTTCAGTAGCTATCCAAATAGTGTGTATCTATACTATTCACAGCTGCATTCTTCCCAGAAAGCCAACAGAACAATAGTCGTAACCACTAAAATTTCATCCAGAAGCAGTGCTCACACTGGATTAATTCCAAGTGTTTGGAAGTTTCCCTTTCCTTTAGCCATCTGTCTTGACTAAGACTGATGTATTCCAAATATATGTACTCTAAAGTGTTGAACCAATCCCTTCAGAGCAAATCCATACTGGGCAAACATACAGAGTGTCTTTATTAGGCCATCTGCTGTTCATTCACTTTTCAAAAGATTAAAGTAGTACACAATGAAGCACTGGAATTTCTTTAGTCTAATCAATCATAGTTGTACTTCAAAGTGTACCCTCTTCCTGAGTTATTCATAATGGTAGTAGAAATGAACATTCAGAATTTTATAAGTGACAAATTGGTTTAGGTTCCTAACTATTTTATGGAACATGATACATTTCTACATCCAGCCCTAATTAATGTCTCTCAGATCTATTGCTTTGAACATACACAGAACTTCATATTTTTGAAGATAGTTTAAATGCATTTAGGATGTGTAGGACTTTAAAGGAAAATACAGTGTAAGAAAAACAATTAACTTATTTTTAAAATGTGCAGTTAAGTATGGCTTGGAAGGAAAGAAGAATTGGATAATAACTTTTAAAACATGTGCCATTAGATTTCATAAAGGAGTTGTTGTTTGAAAAGATATTGAGGGTTTGCCTGTGATGGAAATCTGCTAAATTTCATTTTGTGTGGATATTGTTTTTGAGGGGTTTTTTGGGAATGCCTTTCCGTGGTTTAGGCTCAACCCACAGAGCAATCCACTTCATGTGCAGGCAGCTATTCCCAGAGTCAGACAAACGTGTAGCTGTTTCTATCAGCCTAACTGGTTCATAGAATTCTAAAGAATGCTCTTGATTATTTAAGGCTTGATGAGTAATTAGTCTTCCCTGTTGTAGCTCTGTGACCTTTCTAAAGACAAGCAATAGCAGCAGAGTGACCTTGGTGGCTCTCAGGGCAAGGAACTTTTGTGATCCATTATCAGCTTATCGGATCATTTTTGCCATACCGCTTCGCTTTTTGTCTCGTTATTTGCTGGATGAGAGCTCAATCAATTAATCAATTTGGTTAAAGCACATTCACCATGCCACTCCACATTATGTAAACTACAAAAAAATTAATTACTATTCATTTAAATCACTGGAGCTATCAAAACCTAACACTTTTCAGCAAAAAACTGCCCTGCCTGGCTTTTTATTCTTTCTGCATATACCTTATTTTTAAAATTCTGACAAGAAAATGAAATACTTTTGGAATGTGTCTGGTTTTAAATTTCCTTGGTTTTATCCCAAATTTTCCCTGATGATGCTACCAGTTGTAAGGGAGAGAAAGAGGCAAGACTAAAAAATCTGTTCTTTTCACTGTTTCTCTGTCCCTGAAATTTGTCCACTACATTTTAGACTGCAAGATGTTTGAGAAACACAGGGTATAAGGCCTATCATAAGAGACCACTATAACTGAGTGGAGCCTGTGGACCACACCTGTATCTATCTCACAGATGAAACTGCTAATTCTAAGGGTTATCAAACTTTAATAGCTTTGGCTGCTGGACAGCCTCCTATTGTCTCCCTTCCCTGAAGACTGCTGGCAGTGCAGGAGATGGTGGAGGCAGGTTGATGTGGGTTTTGTGGTGCTTTATACAGGCATTATATGAACAGGGCTAAATGCTCTTTTGTGTTGCTTATGTTAAAAAAAAAAACCCAAAATTGTTTATTCTCTGAAAAACTCAAATATTCCTAAGACTTGACTACTTGAAATCACCAGAGGAATTCCCTTCAGGGCAGGTATAAGACCCTTGATCTCTCCAGATCCCATTAGTGTTGTTTCACAGAGGGGCAAGCTGACAGCCAGCTTTTAGGAGTTACTGTCTTCGTTCAACTGGCCAAGGTGGTTGTGGAGGATTTAAATGAACATGAACCGTTTAATAGCATGTTTTGGGTTTAGTACATTAACATGGGCCGGAGTTTTGTATTTTTTCCTTATACATCTTGAAATTTTTGTGCAAAAAGGTTAGGTTAAAAGGACCTCATTTAAGTAACAATACAATCTCTCTACACAAGGGAACCAAATGTAGGTTTAACAGCAGTGACATCCCCTAATTTCACCTTTATAGCCTTCAGAAATTGTTTTCTATATCTACAAACTGTATTCTATATCCTGTGTGTAATAAATACTAAGTAAAAGCAATGAGAACATCAAATACTTCTCTCTCCACTCCACTAAAATGATAAAACAGTTCTCAAATTATTCCACTATTGTAAGCAATACATACACAGTCTTACAGTACAGCAGCTGCAACAAATTCACAGTGCATGAAAATCTGAGTTAAGGACTGTGCATCTCTCCCAGGCCTGAGAACGCCCTCCCCAGTGGGAGTGTGCTGCAGAATCACAGAGCTGCAAACTGAGGACACTAATTACCACCTGTTCCTCTTTGAAGAAGAGGAGGAGGAAGGGAGTGCGCAACGTGACTCCTCGCCTGGCTAACCCTTGCCCAGAGGCACAGGTTCTCCCAGGGCAGCTCTGCAGCACAAACATGAGCATGAGCTGCAACACATGGGCTGTAGCCCTGAACAGGACCTTGCCAACCCCAGTAGCCAGGGCAAGGCCATCAGGGGAACTGCCACTCTAAATTCAAGAGATCTACGTGCTTTATATTTTCAGCTTTTCAGTCAACAATTCGCAGAATTGCCGTTTTCTGTGAAGTCTAATCTGCATCTCCTGTCCCATACCTCACACAATCTGTTTGACCATCACTTACAGCTGGTCATTAGGGACAGAGATGACTACTTTACACCCCACAGGGTCTGTTGAGCCTTCTGCTCAATTCCAGGACAGGTCACGTGTTTTGACTGCCCTCGGAGCAGGGAAATCAACTTTACTGGGTAGAGTGTTTGAAGGAGAGGATTCTGCATGGCAGGCTCAAATGCATCACAACACCAGTTCTCTTTCCACCCATGTCTCATTTCATAAAATACAGAGAAGTGCTGGCATCGTGACTTTGCCATAGTTAGGAGTAACACATGGATGTCCCTCATTTTCAGGAAAAAAACAAACTCTTCACTGTTGGGCTTTGTTTCGCATTGTTTCAGTCACAGGTGGCTCATTTGAAACAACATCTGTCTACTACTCAGCATTTACTGTCTTTGGCAACCCACTGAACTTCCCAACTAACCAGTTTGGCTAAAAAATCAGAGAAAATCCTGGTTTTGCTGAGTTTTTACTGCTCTTTAGCACCTCTCCCATAAAATAAAGCCAAAAAAACCTGTCTGATTTGGGAGTACAAGTAAATGGCAAGCTCAAAAGTAATACAGTCAATTCTTATGAAAGGCTGAGTGCGTTATCAGGGCAGCTCTGCGTCTCGCTCTGATGATGAAGACTGCACATCACCCAGACAGGCAGACTATTGATTTCCCACTGAGAATGACTGTACTCATTTAATGCTTGAGTTTGTGCACTAAACTGAGAATCAGGTTCATATTTCTTTTGAGTATGCAGGTGGCTAACAGGCAAAAAAGGACTGTGCAAGGGTCAAATTCCCTTTATTTATTTTTTTTTTTTGTGAGGCACCAACTTTCCGAACATCCAAAGTGTAGAGATCTCAAGACTTCTTTTGAAGTCAGTGGAAGCTGATGGGTGAGTGGCACCTGGGGAAATCAAGCTGTTACTTAGTTATCTAAACCTGAGCTGAAGGCTGCGATTCTTGGCACTCCAGTGTTGCCTCAGCCATAGAATACAACTCAGCTGCCCTAAATACATGGTAGAAGCTGATAAAACTTCACCAACAATGAAAAAAATCATATATAGAGTTGGATATTTTATGATTTGTAATCATTCCTCATAAAATTTTAGCATTGAGTGAAAACAGAGTGAAAAAGAAAAGCTAAATTTTAGCCCAGACTATTTAACTTTTTATGGAACATTTTAGCCTTTAAGCTGAGGTTCCTCTCAGAATAATTATAATGAGGATAATGTTTTCATTTTTCTAATCAAAAATAGTAAACGCTTTAAGTCTCACAAATTAAGTTTTCTTCAGGCCTTAAATTAATTATAAATACTTTTCTGAATAATCAACTTTTGGGTTTAACTGATGGCTAAAAGAGAATTCCAAAACTCAATTTTAAAAAAATAAATTACACAGAAACATTGTGATTTCCAGAATATTTTAAATAGGGCTTGACTACCTAAGTCTACCAAAATAATAGCAGCATCAGTGTGGGGTGGTGATTCATGACTTTGGTGACATTTCAGTCAGGACATTACTGAACTGGTATTTCCAGATGCAAAACTTATTCTCCCTCCTCTCCTTTTTAATATTAATAGTATTCAACTCAATAATTAGAAGGCTGATTATCTGTACTTTTCCACAGCTCATTCACATTTTAAAAATTTATAGGGATCTACTTAAACTGTTTGTTTGAATTTTTTGAGAAGTAATTGAAGACTATGATTATTTAAAGTGAAACTATTTTCTTGGAAAGAAAGTAGCTCATCTCGGTGGAAGGAGACTAACAAGGCAATCTGGTCAATGTTTACACTAACCCACTGCTAATAGGAGGAAAAGGATTAGCACTGAAGTATAAACCTTAAGATTTAATACTGCTCAAATTAGCATGGCTGATGCACATACAATCCCATTTTATTTCTAATATCATACGAGACTAATGCTGAGAAAAAAGATCTACAGTACCATAATAACAGCATTATTTTGAGACTTTTGCCAACAGCAGTGGTCTCAGGCATCATTAATTAGGCATTCTTTAAGATCACATCACATATAAATTGCTGAGTTGCATTTACAAAAATGAAAAAGCTAATATTATTTCTACTATTATTATGTATAAGATACTATAATATTTTATAGTAGATTTGTAAAGATTTCTTCCATGCAAATGTTCATTAGTGAGGGTTATTAAATGCTGCATTAATGTGCATCTAACAAAATGTCATTTTATTCTGGCTTTACCTGACCCAGTAAAAGTGTCAAGCGATGCATCTCCAGTTGTTGTTGCTGTTTCACTGTTGTTCATGGGTTCTGTTTTGACTGCAAGAAGAGACACTACATAGAAGAATAAGTAGACATGAGATTTTACTTCTATATTTGTACTGGAGTCCCCATGCCTGTCTCAGTAGTGGTAGCCCAGCCCAAACAAGCACACGTGCAACAGCTTCAACCTTCACTCTAGCACCACACTGGGACAATCGACAGGAATCTGACAGGAATGCCCATTTTCCTGCACAGCTCTGTATCTGTGCACTCATTCAGCCATCCGTTTTATCAACTGGAATACCTTCTGGGGAGATTTCAATCTAAATCTAATTGATTCTAACCATTCCCTAAGAGTAGCACAATAAAAACATTAGCTGTCAAGGGATGTAGCCCATAACAAAAATAGTTTTGCCTGACAAGTAAACTGTAAACCAATTATAGTATGGTTTCATGCTAATACAGAAGCAAATTACTTTCACAGTGCCAGCATGTTGCCTTTCCCTACAGAGTCTGTGGGAGCCTTTTTGAGCTAGGTCACCAGCAAGCAATTTTCCATAGCTGAAGAGAGAAGTTTGAAAGAAAAAAAAAAAAAGCCAAAGAACTAGACTAGGACAGAAATGACAGCCATGACAAGTCAGCTTCTTTCTCAGAGGTTACCGAACTCTTTAGCCTAGTCTGAACTCAAACTTATTTCTTAGGGATCATCATGCAGTCTTACCATCCAAGCTGGAACTGAAAGCACAAAAAGCACCACAGAAGCAATACAGATTTTGTAATTTAACATTACCTGGACAGAATATTTGGCATGGACTTTTGTAGTGCAATTTGGGAACCACTCATCCAATTGGTGTGGTAAGAAACAGCAGCAGAGAATACACTGCAGCTCCTATCAGCTGTCTGACTGGCAAATGTGGAAGCCTCAATATATTAATGCAATTTCTTTATGAAGGTCAGCTAGGGTTGGGCATGGACATTTACCACATGCTTATGGATATCACAAGTTGGGGCCCAGGGACACAGAGTGAACAGGCAATGAAGATCTGCAAAAGCAACTACCACAGCTGCATGCCAGCTGTATCCAAATTCCGAGGGCACAGCCTGGGATTTGTGAAGAAGCCTTTGCTGTGACAGCCAGCCTGGCAGAGCCCCCCCAGCAGGTCTAACATAGGCCAAGGAAAGGCATTCTGTTCCAGTTGGTTACCTGACGCCTCTGAGAGGCCTCAGCTAAGCTTCCCAAAGCTCTCATCTGTCAACATCACTGTGTCCACGTTTGACTGCGCTGGCAACAGTATGGGAAAGGGGGGAATTTCATGTTCTGAGCTGGCAATGTATTTAAAAACTGTGGCTCAGATTCAAGTCACCTAAATCAAGCATATAAAAGGTGCCTGCTAGTCTCCCTTTATGTTTAGCTGAGACAGAGAGGTACTCCCAGAGTCCAAGTATGGCCTGAGCTGCCCTCAAATTCACTATCCCTCATACAGTCTGCAGCGGAAAAGGCAGCACATGAGCTAAATAAAGGATTTAGTTTCCTCATGGGAAAAATGTCTAGAACAACACCTACAGAATCACAGAATCACTAGGTTGGAAGAGACCTTTAAGATCATCAAGTCCAACCTATGCCCTAACACCTCAACTAAACCATGGCACCAAGCGCCACATCCATTTTTTTTAAACAAGTCCAGGGATGGTGACTCCACCACCTCCCCGGACAGACAATTCCAGTACTTTATCACTCTTTCAGTCTAAATTTCCCTTGGCACATCTTAAGATTGTGTCCTACAGCTGTAGGAAAACAGTGAGGCCAATCCTGCTTAATATGCCTAATCCAGTCATCAGTCAAACGCTGTGTGGTTTCAGACCACACAGACTTGTACATTTCAGGAAAATTGTCCCCAAGTTTCACACCCAGATTTCACACAGAATCACTAGGTTGGAAGAGACCTCCAAGGTCGAGTCCAACCCAGCCCTAACACCTCAATTAGACTATGGCACCACGTGCCACATCCAGTCTTTTTTTAAACACATCCAGGGATGATGACTCCATCACCTCCCATGCAGGCCATTCCAGTACTTTATTATTCTTTCAATGAAAAACTTTTTCCTAACATCCAACTTATATTTCCCTTGATACAGTCAAGCAATAGCAATAGCATTCTGCTAGTCTTCCCTGTGTCTGTGAGCACCGCGGGTTGTTCACTAGAGATTGCACAGCTACCAGCAAAGCTGCCTGTGGCAAGCCCTGTGTGAGTTACCCCTTCTACAAAATCACATCCCATTTCCAGTCACACTGCCTAATGGATCTTAATTCAGGAAGTCACATGGGATGCTCTTGATGTCTACAACTGTACAAGTGACCTACGCTGAATTCAGAGGGACATCTGTTTGGATCAAGCAGGAGAAATTGGGATGCATTTGTCACTGTGACTGGTAGAGTGTCCTGCAGCATTACCTGTGCACCAGTGCCAAACAAACCAAGTAGTACCTTCTGGTTTCAGTCATACAGTTGTATCTTCCCATTTACTGTCTGAGAGTAACACATTTTTGAATGTGTGTCTTTTGAATGTAAACTTTTTTTCATTATTGTTTCTCTTTCATAAAACTACCACGTCCAAATACTCTCCCTCCAAGCAGCAGGATATTAATTCAATGTGGAATCATTAGGAAAGAATTTTAGCCACACTTTTTCAAGCTGTTGTGCACTCCTCCCTTTGCTAGCTATTATCTTTTCATAAAAAAAAAAAACTGTGACAAAAACAACCCAAAATGGAAAAAAAGTAATTCTTAAGAGTAATAAAGTAATCAGTCATTCCCATCTCTATAATTATTTGAGAAGGATGTGATTTTATTTTCATCATATCAATAAAAAACATATCAAGAAAAAGTTCAAGGGTCATCTGTCACAAAATGATGGCCTCCACTAAACCTCTCAGTCACGTGGAACATGCGTTGTTGCGTGAAGTATCAAAAGTATCTAGATTAATTTATTTGCTGATTACTACATATGGATGCCTCTAAGTCTGGGCATCTACCTACATGAAAAAAAGTACTTTTTAGTACCTTTATTTATTTCTGTTCAAGAAGGTATTTCACTACTGTCCATAGTGAGCTACAAATGTTCAGTACTGCATTCAAGAAGACAGTGTGTGTTTAACTGTTGTATTTAACAAAAACTTGAGCCATGAATTGAAATGTTTACTTTAGAATTCTAGCTAGTTCTGCTTAATGCCAGCTGCACTGCACTGCCATCAGCACGAATAGACACCATCTTTTTTCTTTCCCTGTCAAGCAAATAATTAAACCAAAAGAAACTCTCTCCTGTACTTACCTTGAGGAAAAACATTATGTTGGCACTGAGTTTTGTTAGAAAATACCTATAGAAAGTGTTTTTATATGTTTATATGTGTTTGATTTTAAATAGTTCTACTTTTTTTGCATTCAAATTTTATGACAGTAAGGAATTCATCGAGGTTCTTCCTCAGTGTAGCTAGAGATTTTGTCTATGACCTACTTTTCTTTATGTTGTATGTCATTAAGTAAAGAGGGGAAAAAGCACAAAGCCAACTTAGGAAAAACAAAATATTCCAACATCAGTTCTAGAGAACTATTTTTTTGTTTGTTTGTTTAACATATTAAAAGAGTGAAAATAGAATGAACAGCAATCTCAAACTGGAAATACACTTGAGTGCTGCTGGCAGTGAAGACTGCCTGTGTTCTGCTCTCAGCTGGGATAGAGCAAGCAGCCGTGTGCTGCTTTGTTGCCAGCTGGGCTTAGACCATGACAACGCAGTGACAGAGTAGAGCTACCAGTATCATCAGCTGCTGGGGCAGATGGTGTACAAGGAGACACAAGAAGCTAGGCTTGTTCTGGCCTAGGAAGAGGAGGCTGAGGGGAGAGCTAATTGCTGCCTGCAGCTAATGGCAAGGTGCAAACATGACAAAGAACAGAGGCACACTCACCTCAAAAGGTGCCCTGGGAGGAACAAACAACAGGTGGGAACAGATACAAGCTGCACTAAGGGAAAAATCCAATTAGATGTAGGAGGAAAATTCAATGCTCCCTTGAGCGACATGATCTAACAGTGAAGTTGACTCTGCTCTGAGCAGTGCTTGGCCCAAATGACCTCCAGGGATCTCATCCAAACTTCATTGTTTTAAGGCTAACTCAGAATTCAGCTCCCAATAAGCAACAGCTTCTACAATATACCTTGGTGAAAGGACTTAGCAGATCAAAATGACTGCTACTCTGCTGACCCCTTTTTTATTTTCTCTGAAGCATTCCTCTGTGTTAAGGAGTGAAAATGAATGCAGAGTTTTAGGGGCAAGAGGTGCTAATACTAGGCATGAAGGAGGACAAGCAAGTGCAACAGAAGTTACAGCAAACAAATCTGGTTTAAAAAGCTCATGTAAAACGATAATGCACACTGCTTGTCACAGGAATGATTTTCCTCTTTCTTTTAGGAAGCCTTAAGAGGTTTCCTGGGAATATACTCAACAAGAAGCACAATTCTAAACATTCTATTGCCTATGGAAAATCAGATTTAATACAAGTAACACATGGTATTTCCTTACTATTAATAATTAGTACTTGAATTGTTACCTTCCATATTTACCTGAACATACTGAACAGTTAAATGAGGTCATAGACAAAGTCATCTTAGACTTCCTTAAACTTAAAATCTTGTAATTGAGCAGAAGCATTCACATGGAACGACTTATTCTAGTGCAAATGATCTTCAGTGCTCAAGTCAACTTCTTTTTTTTTGTAAATTTTCTTTGCATATGTGTTTTACAAATGGCAACCTAATTCTGAGGGAATTTTTTAAAGGGCAAGTTTTTGAAATCTTCCTAACTTTAGTGCAAACCTGCACAACTTAAGCACCTTTGCAATGACTTGTAGAGAAGCATGGTGATGCATGTTTACACCTATGATTAATCCCATATGTACTCCAATGATGTCACATACAGAGTTGTCATTAATCCTTACAACTTATGACAATTAATAATACATGTCAGGAAACTCATAAATGAAAACAACAGCTTGAAAAATTTGGCCAAAATTTTCCAAAGGGGCAAGTCACATGTGGCAGCACATTAGATATAAGCTTTGATTAATAACAGAAGTCTTAGTAGGAGTAAGAACAATACTGTCAACTTTGACTTGTGCTCAGGTAATCATGCAATGCTCTAACTTAAAAACAAAAGAAAAGCAAATGGGCATTCTGCCATAATTCCATTGGTCTGATTTCCACCAATGCTGAGTACTGGCAATTCCCAGCAATGCTGAACACCACGAGACAATCCCAGTCACTCAGAGCATGTAGACAGCTAAGCTAATTATAAGCAGGTTAAATTCTCCTTGCTCATCAAATGACTTTCAAAGCGTTGTAAGACAACTACTTGCTGCAACTTCCTAGCAGTTTTCTGATTGTGGGAAAAGCCTCTGAGAAAGGGCAGGAAAACAATGCTCGGGGTGAGGGGAAACCCATGAGAATGTTAAAACTGGACAAGAAAACACCAGAGCAAACGGAGAGAGATGTCACACAGCAGTCATGGAGACACACCACACACACATGCACTTTACCAGGGTCTCTCATACTTGTTGCAGAGGAGGGAGTACTGCAACTTAGCAACCAGTCTGCAGTATTTAACACAGTCATGTTGTCCCCTGAGAACAGGAATGGTACAACAGTTCATTCTCCTGATGTCTGTTCAGTGTAAGTGAACTGTCTTCAAGGGAGATCAGTGTTTTGGCACTTGAAGTCGAGCTTTTTAATGGAACTGTATTGGTTTTATGGGTATTATTATAACTGGTTTATTTATGCACATTGTATAATATAGAGGCTTCCAGTTACTAGTGTTCTTTAATAGCATGCTTGAAGGTTGCTCCTCTCTTTATGCTGAAATAAGGATTCTGTTTAAAAATATGGTTCAGCCCTTTGCAGAGCTGTTACCCTCCCAGGCACATCCACTTTTTATTGACATTGACAGACTTTTATTTAAATAGAGTAAGTGAATGAAATGCTCTACCCTGTGGCCAGAAAGAAAAAAACCAAAAATATTTCTTAGTACCAACTGTTAAAATAGACAGGAATGTATAAACTCTAAAAAAGAAACTGTAGCTTGACTCATATCCATGGTGTCACTTTGATGCACTGCACCACAGAATGTGGCACCCTGCCTCCCACTGTTATGGCAGAATTGGTGATCTGAAAGCATTGGAATAGCTGTGTTGTAGTTGCACGGCAGTGCTGTCCCTACAGTATCACCTACAGCAGCAATGACCAGCTACTGCTGAGGAAAATCTAACAATCTCTTTATTATGAACTTTTATTAACTCTCAAGAAAAGGAATTCATCAGAGAAAAAAAAAAACCTACCTAAGTCTAATTTTGATGCACTTCTCTTGATAATGATTTTAATTTAACATAAATGCATGTAACTCAGGGTATAAAAGTAAATTATTACTTCTCAAGGAAGTATGACACAGAAAATACAATTTATTTTGTAAGTTACCAACAGGTATAAGCAAACATTTAACACTGTGTTCAGTTCAACCATTCAAAAATTTTCCTTACTTTATCTTTGCACCTTGTTTCAGTCCTGCGTCTAACTTCCGCTGGTGCAAGTCAAAGAAGTGATGTTGGAATTAGAAATTTACACTTGTATGACGCTCAATTTTTCATAATTCTTGCTAGATTTTTGAACGGGCATACGGTAATTCTTGAAATTATGGTAAAAAAGGCATATGACTAAAAACCTGCCAAGACTTTCTGTGTGCCAGCTGTGTCTTATACTTACCTCCTGTTCCATTTGTTGTGACTGATGTGCTACTGAGATTCGATTTATCCAGTTTGGAACTACCTGGTGCATCACTACTTCCAACAAGATTATGAGGACTGGCTAGATCCTGCATTTCCATAGACCTGTTAAAAACCAAGGTGAAGTATTAATGCATTGTGATACTATCTAAAATAATCTGCTTTTTCTAGAATAACATTTTTTTTTTTTAATATATGGAGAGTTTGCAATGCATCCCGATTAACAAACCAGTACAGGTTCCCAGGTTCCTTTGACATCTTTGCTTTTTACCAAACCTAAGAAAGTAGGTAACAGCACACAATGCCACTATTTTCCACTTTTCCTTTAAGTATTATGAAGTAACACAGGTTTATGAAACTGCCACTGAAACACACCACACAGTTTGTGCATAAGGTAGTGCACATACATGGAAAGACAAATGGAGAAATAAATGAACAAACTCAGGTATATAGGTGTTTCTTAGAAGAAAATAGAGAAAATAGGTGAAAAGTCAGGCATTACACAGAAAGCCAAAACAGGAACTTCTGCCTCTCATTATCTGTATTCCAACCACCAGCAGTTACTGCATCCACAGTAAATTATAGGAACAGACCATACAAGTGAATGAACAGAACTTTCATGTACATCTGGAAAATTCTTCACTCCTACAAATGTGTATATTCTTCTTGGATCACTGGATATTTGTCTTCTTCTGCGTAATTTCTGGGAAGCTTGCAAAATTTCAAGTGGCTTTAGACTGCAATGAATTCCAGTATCACAGTTACACTGAGGACCTACAGTTACACTGGGGACCTGTAGATGGCTTTCATGCAGTGACAACAGGTCTGCCTTTCTCAGACAAAGACAGAGCAGACAAGGGATATTTCTTGTTAGACCGGTAATTGCAATCCAATTTGCAGTGTGTGCTCGCCTATTCCTTGCATCATTTATATATTAATTACACTGATTTTTTTTTTCCCCCAGAGAAACAATTTTGCTATTTATATAAGCAAAGTTGCCAGCCCATTTGTAACAAGAGAATGATTTACCATATGTATACTCCAAAGGCCAACAGAAAGATTGTCTTACAGAGGATGTAAAAGCCCAATTGCATTGTAGAAGGCTGGGATGGCCAGGAAAGAGATGAACAGTTGGAATGATTCAGTAAAAACAACAGCTCCCTGGTATTCATATTCTGACCAGGACAATCAATGGGAAATTGTTAAGGGCAGCACCCAACATCTTAAGTATTTATTTCAAGTTTCACTTTGAAGCTGCCTATCTTCTCTGCTCCGCACATCCTCCTTCTGTGGAAAAACAAACAAACAAAACCCCAGTACCTTTCCATCAAATGAGGGTCAGCTGGCTGAACCTGGTCTTTTTCCCCTCCAGAAAATGAAATTATCTGGCTTTTGTGCTCCTAATTCTGCTGATCTCCTGGATGATTTACTCCCTCACATTACATTCATTTAACTTAAGGCAGAGATTCAGGGCTTTCATGTCTTGAATATATTCGAGAAAATGTAGAAAATACTGTATCCCAACTGGGAAAATAAATGAAGGCCTTACCTGAAGCCATGTGAAGCAAAGAAACTCATTTACTCAAGTAAGTGCCTGAGTCAACAATGAGATGCACTGGCTAAGCCACTGGCAGGATAGCCTTCCCAGCAGCACTCTGGATGAGCAGGAAAAAACTGGTATTGCTGCAGGCCATGCATCAGCAAGTTAGAATTTTACAGCCATATTCAAGGAAACGCAAAGGCATAAACTGGATTTGAACCGCACTGAACCCGATTTCTTCATCTAATTGTGTGTGCATTTCTACACATCTGTCAGCAGTGCATTATATTTGTTTGCTGGAAACGTGATCAGTGTTAGACGAAATAAAATGAACTTAGGCTGTTTACAAGTCTGCCAGGTTTTGTTTAGCAGTCTCTGTACAAGTATAGCAGCTAAAGGTTAAAAAAAGTCTGAGTTTCCATCTTGTATGTATTTAAGGGAGCAGAAGAATGCTAAACAAAATAAACAATGCGTGTTTCACTGAATATACAGTGTAATGCTCCCCACGTGTTCACTTGGCAGTTTTAAATATCATGATTTCCTGTTGAAGTATGATCAGCACACAGATACCTAATGGGCAGTTCCAGCTTAGAAAGTTCACACGTGTTTTTTCCCCTTGGTTTGCATGAAAGTTATAATAATTTCTTTTCAGACAGGCACATATCATTGCCACAGATGCAAATACTTCAGTGGCATTTTAGAAGCAAAATTACTGGTTCACCTACCTAGTCTTTTTAAGAAGTATCCATTTTAAGCACTTTTCACAGTCAAATGAATCAGGTTTTCTTAATCAAATCAGATTTTTTAAAATCAGAAAACTAGGTCCACCAACTCTCATTTTCTTGGGAAAGAATATAAACAATCAAATTTTGTAGAATTAATACTTTTTGTTCCAAACAAGCATGAAAGCTTCTGTGCAGAGAAGTTTTTTTATCACCCTAATTAATTTTTTCATAACAAATGGCATCCATAGACATGGCAAGTTAATTAACTAAAATTATTTTAAAAGTAGTGTCTTCACAAGTACACATTTTTTCTGCATGAGCAGAAGATATCTTGCGCTTATTGGTAGTCTATTAAGAAAAAAAAGGATATCCAAACCAATAAAAAGTTTCACAAAACCATGTGTATACATTATAGTATCCTGGGTGCTCCATCCTGTGTGAACAAGTACAGGGATTACTTTAATATATCCCTATGTGATTTATTTACAGAAGTGCACATGTTACCTTCTGTGTAACACATATAATTCAATTCAGTTTTCTGGATGCATTTAGTTTACCTTTAGTCTAAAAATTTCTCAGGAAGATGTAACAGAGTTACTAAAATCTTATCTTCCAGTGAATGGAGGATTCGGGAAAAATGCTTTGTAAAATGAACGAAATAATTCCAACATCTTGAATTCATTTTGTCAAACTAAATGTTTATCAGAGTCCTCCTTTCACTGACTTAATCAGAAGCAGGTTCAGGTTCAGTATGTGCTTTCCTGCACTAAAAAAAAAAGGTTAAAAGAAATCTCTGAAGGAGTAATTAATACTTCTAAGTTTATACAGCTATTTATTAAAGTCTGCTTTCTAGTAAATGCAGTGTGTTTCAATTTAGGTGGAATAAAGTTTATTGTTAAAAGTGCTTAAAACACTACACTGTACTATTTTATTTTACATATTTTGTTTCTCTGCCAGGCACAAAACTGAGCTTCAGTTTTCCCCCTCCTGCAATATTGTCAGGAAAGGGATTGCTTGATAAGATGTTTTAATTATCTCTTGACTGCTTGAGGAAGTTTGCACTATTCCTAGCTTCTGAGCAAAAACTTGGAACCTGGCAAGACAGATTTGTCTTTTATTCTGCTTTGGCTGTGCTTAAAGACTTTGAAAACTGGTATTTGCACATGCTTGGTGGATCATTTCAGAGGCTCACTGGAAAAGTCTCTAAAACATTCCATTTCACAGGACAGTCTCCCAGATCTCAGTGGGCTTTAACTCCAACCTGTGGACAACCCTACCTAACTGAAGAAGGTTTCAATCAAAAATATGTCTGTGTGGGGATTCTGGGCCTTCCACATTAGAGCATATTCTGTTCCCCAGCTTGAAGTTACATCTTTTCAAGGGTTAGCCTATGCTCAGAAGTGGATTAAGGAAGAACATCCAAAGAGATAAATTCCACCCTCTTCTGTCTCATCTTTACAAGTGTGGATGAAGAGAACTTGTGCCCCACCCCAGACCATCAGAGTGCACAGCCCAGCACCATAACCTAACTGTGCACAGGAAGGTGTCACGAGGACTAATTATGAGATGCCCCAATTGCATCTCTCTATTTCTGTACAGCTTTCACTTGTGTTGTTTTAAAAGTAAAAAGCTCGAGACTTGCTTCTACAGTTGTTTTTAAAATTTCCTTTTCCCCCTCCCCTTCATTACAATCACATATTCATTTGTGCACTTCTCTTCTTCAACGGGCATAAAATCTATTTTCAGAAAATCTGGGTTGCTATAGCTGTGTTATCCATCTGCAGTTCCAGTTTAACTATTATTAATGTGGACTAAGAGGTGGGTCCTTTCACAGCTTGCAATTCCATTGATTATCTATTAAATTCTACAAGTAGAACATATTTACATGATTTTCTTGAAAGAGATGATGTTCTAAAATGTAAACTTATGGCTTCATAATCCAGTTCAAACGTTTTCCCAACAAGATCAAAAGTATGAAATAATTTATCTAAGATTTATAAATGAATAAATATTCTATCATGAAAACTAAGTGCATCAAATTCCAGCTTAACCAGGATATTTTTCAAATACCAATACCTTTGTGCAGAATTTGAAGCAAATCCAAATTACAGGAGAACTGAAAGAAGGACTAGATGGAGACTATAGAAAATTTAATAATTCAGTTCGTAAATAATCATAACAAAAATTTTTAAAGTATTTAAAATTCTTTGACAGGAAATTTGCCACATACACTTCTTTAGCAGAATCTCACTAAACTTCACTGAGGCAAAAATGCATACTGTTATTATTACTATTATTGTTAGGTTAGTTTCCCCCGTTTTTCTAGTATCCCTCCTGTTGTAACACCAATTCTTAAACATTCCATACCATCTCAGAGAAAACTGAAGTCTTGTCCATTTAAAGTATCAGCTACCCTGGAGGTTCTGAAATTAAGCAAACAGGGACTTTCCCTTTATTTCAAATTAACTTTCAGTGCAACAGAAAAGTTGGATAATAAGAACTGTTCAAACTCGGCTAGATCTGTTTCCTACTGGTATAAGCACAGCTCTCAGACCAACTGCACTGTTTTGAAAACAAGTAGATTAATTTTTTTTCCATTTCCCACACAGACTTTTTTAGGCAGATCTTTCAGCCATGTTATGAACAGGACAAGTGAGCTCACCTCTCTTTCTTATGCAGTCTGAACTAGCTCATATAAGCCTTTATTCTGACAAAAACAATCAAAATGGATGTACATACACAAATGTCCTTTTTCCAAGCTACATAAAATCTGCAATAAAGTTTAAAACAATCAATAATTTAGATAACACCACAATTATAAAGGCTTTTTTCCTAGTGTTTGGGGGTTTTGTTTTTGTGATTTTGGGGTTTTTTTATTACATTTATAGTTAGACCAGATATTTTTCATGTTTACTTGTACCCAGAAGAACTGTAAATAATCCAATTAAAAAGAAGTTACACCAACCCTTCAAAGGCTACAGTGGGCAGTAAGAAAGAGGGTGAAGAGAGGGGAATTCTGGATGATGGACAGGTTTCCAGGGAATGGACAGCTGTATACAACTTCATGTACAGTAACACAGAGCTACATCCAATCTTATAATAATTCTTTGGTGCTCAATGTACACAAAGACACGAGTTTAAGTGTATACACAACAAAAAACTTCCTGACATCTTTCCATGGAGGATCACCACCAATAGTGCAACAAAACACACAGCCAAAAAAAACTCCTCAAATGAGTAACATTTCCAATCATTTCATCAATCCCAAAATACAAGTTAATATTTTCTTTTCCAGGTGCTTTTACACTATTTTTGGCAGCCTTTGTCGTTTTTTTGTCACTGTAAAAGGTAAGGAAGGAAGAGCACAATCAATGAGATAAATTTGTTCCATCAAGACAACGACCCCTCTTGTTTTTCCCCAGCTCATCAAGCCCACCTATAGATCTTCTTAAGCTTAGTAGATGGCCAAAATAGCAGAACTTTTGCTATTCTAGGCACAATATTGCAAAAGCTGCTCTTCCAACACACAAGTTCTGTAAGCTTGCCAGATTTAAAAACAAATAATCCTCCTTCCTGCTCTCCTTGAGGCCTCCTTTCTTAACTTGTAAAGCAATACAAAGCAGTAACATAATGTCACGTTTTATTGACAAAACCAGCAAATGCTCCTCAGAGTTTTATTTTATTACCTTTTTTTTTTAACAATACAGAAAACAAGTGCTAAACTTTTTGCAATCATTTGGGGATAGGAGGTAGACTATAGCAGTATAATTTCTGTTCCTTACGTGTTTGTAAGTACAGTGTCAACATTCATATTAAAAAGGTAATGGAAAGAGGCAAAAGTAAAGTCACATTGATATTGCAAGAATAAAAATACTTCCATCAATCTACAACCAATGTCAATCAGACAGAGAGTATCAAAGAGTGGGAACCTTAGTGAAACAAAGAGTTAAAACAACCATGTTTTTCTACCATGTTAAGGAATATCACATAGGTAAGAAAAAAAATAAAATATCACAAGGTTGAGCTTTGCAAAACTGTAAGTATAAAGTAAGGATTGTACTAGGTTTCCTATGGACTAATTATTACAAGGTCGACTATGACCATGCAGCTTCCCAACACATGAGTTCAAGCTCACAGGAAAGGAACCCATACCCAGATATTGCAGTAACTGCACTGTGGAGTGGGTCTCTCTAGTACAAAGGAACAATAATTTGAGAAAAATTCAAAAGTGTCTGAATTTGTTTAATAGTTTTTTTTGATGTTGAATAAACTGCTTGTCTTACAGAGGATGAGACTCCTTAGTTAATTCTTTCAGGGCATAAAGGGGCACAAGTTGAGATTGTATCTCAGTTTTGCTTTCCTGCCTATTGTTCTTCCCTTGGCTATTCAAGCCTAATACCAGGAGAAAAAACCCTCATGGTATTATTTTACAGGCAGACAGTGTCAGTGCCTGGGATGTACTTGATGCAGAGGGCTCAGCTGAGAACGTGGGCGAGCAGGTTTGGTGACAAAGGCCGGCATTGTAGATCGTCCCCATACACCAGTCACAGCTACAGAAAAAGAGATTTAACAGGACTGCAGCTTCTTCCCCACCCCCCCTTCCCACTTCCCCAGTTAAGCTTCTGCTATCACCTTGTGCTACCATGAGCTTCTCTGTGCTTCCTAACAATTAGGTGTCAGATATTTTTTGTCTTTATTAAATCTATGCTTCCCTCTTTTCTCACTGAAGGAACAACTGCCAAAGGCTGAAGCTTTTGTTGATCTAATACATGGCTATTCTTTTAGTAATAAGCTGATACTCTTTTTTTTTTACTGGAAAAGATCTATGTATTTGTTCTTTGTGACTCTAGTGAGAAGATATGACTGAATATTGTGAAAGACAATTGCTTAAAATTTCAAGTTGATTCTTGTCAGAAAAGAAAAACTGGAATGTTCTCGTGCCTCAAAGTGAGAGTTTTAGCTTTGCTCTTATGATGATTAAACACACCAGTGAATTTAGACATCTTGGATTGTTGTGCTATATAATTGCTGAAAACTATTATTTGCTTAGAAGCCAGTAACTGCATGGTTTCCCTTGTTTCTGATTGACTGAGACACTTTATTTCAGTTTACTGTCATTTAATGTGGTTTCCAGAAAACCACAGAAACTGTCCATTATAGCGCAGTTCAGTCGGCCACAAATCCACATTACAATAATTTTTCACTGTTTTCTGGCTGTTATTGGGAATGAATGTCATTTCCCTGTCACAATTAAAAGACAATGTAAAATTAATTTGGATTTCCACACTTTTGGATAAAACATAGAATACCTAGGAGCCATTTCTGGATTCTCCTGTTGGACATGTAGCTGACTTGTCCAAAGCAAATAAGGATTAAAATAAATAAATAAAAATCAAGACAAATCAGGGGGAGTGGAATATACTAAGTCATTTACCTCAGCAAAAACTTCCAGCTCACCGGCTCCATGCTCAGGAGATTGTTCAATTACAAAAGAGAGATTCAGAGTAGGGAAACAGGCTGACACTGAAAAGATAAATAATGGGAGGCATTTTTTTTCCCATACACTCCTCTTCCACATCATCTCTCCACTCTGAAGTTTAAAATTGGTTTGAGCTGATGAAAGCAAATAATAGTTTTATATGGGAAAGTGTTACATTCTGATATAATAGACTGATGCACATGCAAAAGGCAAAGCTATGCATAACAATACCTTCCGGCCAGCTGCATGTCAGCCTCTGAGATCTCTTTTCTGGGCTATCCTAATGTGACAGCAACGGTTTTGATGGAATGCAATTTTAGCTCAGGGTTTACACTCCAGTCACTGGAGGAAGTATCTGAAAAGTGGTAATGTTGTGTCTGAATACATAATTCCTTTCTTCTCAAGGAAAAAGACAGCTGGTTGGAGAAAACCACTCCAGGAGCCAGAGACAGAACATCTAAACTAGTAAGTGTCAAGGACCAGGGACTGAAGGAAAAGCAGAAAGAGGGGTTGGGTGCTTAATTCTTTTACTCCACACAGAGACTGGCCCATCCCAAGCCTGGGCATGTGAACAGAAAACACATAATGGTACACAGGCACCTCCTACTCAACAAAAAACAAAACCAAACAAAAAGACCCCCAAACAAACAAATCAAAACAAAATACTAAAGTAGATTTTGAAGTCCTTATGTGAGTATTTAAGTAAATCAAAAGTGATAATGACACTACAGTTCCATGGGGAGCTGTCAAGTATCCAATTTACATGAAATATAAACTACCAGTTTACAGATACATAAGATCTAAATGCAAGTCTTTGGATCACAGGACCACATTTTCGAAGAGTAGTTCACTCAACAGCTTCTGATCACTTCCAGATGTGACAGGCACTTGCAAATGCTGTGGTTCTGACAACACGATGTGCTGTGTCATAAACAAATAACAAACACTTCCGTGGAGATGGCTGGAATGCAAACAGCAAGCCTGTGGCCTGCCCCCCTATGCCACCACTTCTGCAGAGCAACTGCGCAGAGTCACATCTGAAAAATCCGCTGGAAATTTCAGAGTTCCTTCTACATCTCTGAGAGGTGACCTCGTTGGACATAAGGAACAGGTAACAAACCCAATGACTGAAGCATTTCACAAAATCTTTCTTTGGTGGTTTTGAGTCTGATTTGAGCAACAAAGACTGTTTCTCAAATATACAGAGGAATGTGGAGATGATCAGCTTTGTCAATTACTATTAGCCTGTTGCTAATCTGTCCTTTGTAAAAGACAGCCTTCAAAATGATACTGCTTACTGCAGAGATAATATTATGAATTTAAATATAATAATGTCAACTGTATTAATGGCAGACAATATTTAAGCAAATAAAAATTTTGGGAAATCAGGGGTGAAGGGCTGGGAACTTTGCTGTTGGCTTCAGTGGAGCCTGAACAGCATGATGTAAGTGTGAACTCATATTTTCATTGAAAAAAGAGCAACGGGTGGGTTGTGTCTGACTCACCCTAAATTGAGATGTTTGCTGTATTTCCTTCTTCACCAGGGAATGTCCAAAGCAAAAGAAGCTCTTTAAGGTGTGTTGTATTAAGAGTGACCATACTTCATTTCAATGTAATTTCTTTAGGCACCAGTACAGGGGCCTTGCAAGAAGTTCATCAGTTTCCAGAAAGGATGAGTTATGATGACACACTAGGCAGAATACAGGAGTTGACAAAAACTTGTAGTTTTCATGCTCTACTCATATTTTAATGCAAACATTCTGAAACTTCTCTTGGTAAATACAATATACAGGGAACTACTGGCAAGCAGTCTTAACGTGGGAAACATTAACACATCTCACTTTTAATAGTGAAGTTCCCCTTATAAGTTAAACCTGATCTGAATCTTGGCTCCCAAGACAAATATTCTGTAGTTTACCTCATGTGGAGCACATTATGTTTGGCTCCAAAACAGTTTGTGTCAAAAGCAATTATTTCTGTTCTCTAATCGCAGTCCCAACAATGAGTTTGGGTTAAAATATAAAGCAAACATATGCAACTTGCTGACTGCTGGATGCCTGAACTGCTTCAGCATCTGATCACTGTAAGGTGTAGCTGGATGTCAAGGTACACTAGGTGTGCTGCACACACCCCTTGTCATTTTGCCGAGGATGACTTTATTGCCTGGAAGAATCTAAAAGAGCTTTGGAAAACTAATTACACTCAAAGCAAATTCCATTATTCTGAGCAAGAGAGAGAATGATGCTCTGATAAATGCACCCATGCTGGCTGTGCTTTACAACTGATATAAAATGACTACACTTCATTTCGCTTTGCTGTTTGATTTCCCCAAGTTATTTTATAATTTGAAACTTAAAGCATACACACCTTTTTCATTTGGGGTGAAGTAGGTGATTTTTCTAAGAGTTAATAAATACGTGTTGCTGATAACTCTGGGGCACAGTTCCCCTCCCCTGAATTGTCCCCTTGGGCCACAAGAAGGGGCAGGTAGCAGCTGCAAATCTGTAACACCTCCATTTCCAGCTCAGCCTGCATGTTGATAGCCCAGCCTCCAGGCCAGGGCATACCTGCCTGCCTGGCCATAGCCACAGGAGCATGGCACTGGCAGAGGCACCACTCCAGACCTCACTGCCCCAACACACACACAGCAGCCCTGGGAACCAGCTTCTCTGCTGGTTCTCCTCCTTTATAGCTCCCTCTGTTCAAAACATGGCTTACACCAAATGGTTGGATCTCACCAAGACTTCTGACATAATGCTCAGCCTTTTAAAATCATTAAATATCCACTTCTGTCCAAGTACTGAGGGAAAAACAGGGTAGCAGGAAACAAACCCTACAGTGCCGTTGGTTTTTATGTCCACCCACGTCCATATTGCAGATGCAAGATTGCAATTTTACTGCAATTAGCACAGGTTCCCCACTGGTTCCCCAAGAACCTGGTTTATGAGATGTTCATAACAACATGATTGCTTTTTATAACACATTTATTGTTGTTTCTCAGCAAATGTTAAAATATTGCTGTTGGGAAACATGGTATAATAATGAAATGGTAAAAGCGATGAATGTGCTTCTCTGGTACTATTTTGAGAAAGTCATGAAAAGCACTACATCTTTGAGAGCACAGGGGTTTATTTTCTATTTAATTTAATCTACATAATTAGAAGGAAAATAAGACATAAGCCTGAAATAACACAGGAATAAAACATGATCTTATGTCTAGTCACCTGCCAATTACTTCTACACTGAAAAGCAAATAAAATCCCAAAACCCTTAAAAATTAAAGTGACAGAGATTTAGTTGTAAATTGAAACAGAACTTAAACGGAATTCACCAAACAGGATGTTCTCCCTCTCTGCCCTCTTCTGCACTCGCACCACACAATAAATAATTCTGTTAAAAAGTTGATCCGTGGAATTGCTTTATTTATTTGGGCACTGCATATGCCTTTCTCCATAGCTCTGCCAAACATACCTTCCCACAGACTTGCTGCTTCAGTCCTGGGCCTCTCTTAATTGGCAGACACAAATCCCCTATGAATTAGATTGAGACCATCATGCTAATTTTCACATTTAACCAAAACCAGATTTAAACGTATGTTTTCAAAGGTGGATGGCTAGTGGAAGGCAAGTGTATTTCATGCTTTAAGGGGAGGTAAGGTTACTTCTGCTCTACAAATGACATTAAGAAATTCCGAATGAAATTTGACAATAATACGAACTCAGATCACAGTAAATTATATCACTTGGCAACTAAACTGGAGAACTAAGTACAGAATTGCCAACAAAACTCAAGACACACGTTTGGATATATGGAAAGCTTTGAGAAGACTAACAGAAAAGAGCCTGCACAGGCATCTTGTGAGACCCATAAAGAACCTTATCAGTTTAGGGTTTTTTTTAATAAAAGTGTTCAAAAGGAGAAGATAGAACAGACAGACCATCTGCAATGTAACCACATAAAAGACCCCTGGGCAAATCCAAACCCATTAGCAGAAGTGCTTGACAAATCTGCCAAAGAGCCAGATGCTGCTTTTGGAGGAGCCTCTTTCCCTCCTTGTCATCTGGATCCTCTAACTTCTGTTCCCAGAGGAGAACAACACTGACTGGTGCCCAGACTAAGCAGTGTGTGAAGGGAGCTGAGGTACAGAATTGCTCTCTGATAAGGCTGTCTTAACATAAAGAGGGGAGGCAAAGCCTAAAATATTACAGCAGACTTAACACACATTTGTCTAATGTGTGGAAGATGCAGATGGTAGAAAAAAAGAAAGCAAACTTGCAATTACCTTATTTATATGTGGTCCCAATCACCTTATTTGCACGTTGTCTATTTTTATCTGAATTTTTTTTTTCTTCATTCTTGTCCTTTGCTGTGATAGAGTTAATTTCTCCTCAGTAGCTGTGGCCGGGCTGTTTTGGATTCAGCATGAGAATGTTTTGGTTTTGGCAAGTCCTTGTTTATCCTAAGTCAGGGATCTTTTTCTCTTATGTCTCATGCTCTGCCAGTGTGAAGGTATGCAAAAAAGGCTGGGAGGGAGCATAGCTGGGACAGGTGACCTGAATGGGCCAAAGGGATGTTCCACACCATGGAATATCCTGCCCATCTTATGAACTGGAGGAGTTACTCAGAAGTGGGGATTATCTGGGTTCTGGACAGGGTCTGGCATTACTCAGCAAACAGTGAGGAACTCTACTGTGCCTCACTTATTTGTATATGTATTTTTTCTTTTTATTATCATTATTATTATTATTATTTACTATGATTAGATGTTTTACTTTATTTCAATGATTACACAGTTTTATCTCAAACTACAAGTTTTACATTTGATTCTTTTCTCTATTCCACTGGGGTGAGTGTGTGGATGGTGAAGTTGTGTGATGCTTGGTTGCTAGCTGGGCATAAGCCAGGACAATTCTGTCTTTATTTCCTACTTATTTTTTCTCTAATGACTGATCAGGGTCTAGTAGGATGGTAAAGAGGTGAATTCTGGTATGTTAAATATGAGCACAGCATAATAACTGCGTGGTGTTAGTTAAATGCTTAGTGAGTACAGAGGACTGACTGACGACATTTAAAATGTGAAACATCTAGCCAAGAAATTACATTTAAAAATATTTGAGGAAAAATGTGATTCATGTAAAAAGGAAACCAATCTCAGAACAGGCGATCTGGATCTCAATGGCTATTTTATTTTTATTGTCTACATTCTTCTTGGATTTTTTTCAGCTATATTTGAAGTGCAAAGTAGGTGGAACCAAATATTTTTACTATTCAGGCTCACCAATGGTAAAATATATTTAGAGTACACAAGAGGTCAAAGAAGCTGGAACAGAGTCTGAATTAGTTCTCCTGTGTACTGCTGTAATGTGATATGACAGAGCAAAAAATAGACCACAGGAGAAAGAAACAGAGCTCCTTCTCATTGTGATTACATGGGCTGCACATGTAAGAAAAAACACTGCTATTTTATGGCTCAAAATCCAGTTAAAATTTTAGGATAAGGCTTTAAGAGACTACTAGATTAACCAAAAACATTTGTAGGTGTAATCCTAGGTTATCTTCTTTCACCCAAAACCAGTATTTACCCTATCTAAGGTATTCCTGCAGATTCAACCATTATAAAAGTTTGATGGATACATTAATTAATCCAAAAACTGTGCTGTCTTTAGAAAACTCAAAAATCACAAGGCACTTTGATCTCCAAAATCTTCAGATCACTTCCATGAATACTTCCACTAACATGTCTTGTTTATCCAATTTTTTCAATGTTGTGATTAAAAAAAAAAAAAAAAGTTCAAAACTTAGGTTTTATTGCTTTCATTCATTTCAAAGTCTGACCCATCATTGACTCAGGTTAATGGAAGTCTTAACAGCGACATGATCTGGCTTTGGATCACAGGGATAAATTATTATTAATATCACAGAAAGTATGCTATGCTCAATATTAACAAAAAAAAACCCCAGGAATGTTTAACAGACATGAAATATAAAAAATAAATTACTTTTATTGTTACAAGCCACGGGAATCTGTTAATATAAACCATTAAAATACTTCCCTGTGATGTCATCAGTTACCATGTATTTGCACTCTAAATAGATTATTGTAATTTCTGTAAACACACCTATATATTTTTAGAACTCTTTGGGGGCTTGATCCAGAGCCAACAAAAACTGATGGGCAGATAGTGACCAGCTTCAATAGGCCTTGGGCAATGAGAAGACTGAATTTCTGAAGCAAAGAATATCAGTGCTTAGAAGGCAGACAGATACCACACAGACTGATCTAAAAAAAGGAGAGACTTGCCTTGCCTGAAAACTACATGTCTGAAAATAAAATTCACATAGCAAGGCACAACTCCTTGCAGGAACTGTAGTGCAATTGTCATGGTTGCTGTATGTCACTCAGTTACACATATGAGAAGAATCATCTCCCAACCATGTTACTTTGATTTATTCCAACAGCCTAAGTGGCATGCAGACTAAATGAGTGCACCAAAACTTTAATAAGTACCAGATTTGTATAAAACATCCTCTGCAAGCTAAGTCTCGGTATCCCCAGAATGCAGTCTTTATGAGAAATCTTATTCCACAATGTAGTTATTTTAAAATTGGAAAATTGTTGTATGTTTTTTGCCAGTCACTGTCTTGACTGAGTAGTTTGGGCTTGATCCTGCCAAACACTTCTCTTAGGTGACATGCTTGTAACTGTAGTGGCCTCACTGACATGAATGCTATACTCTGGCATATACCAACCTTCTTATAGACTAGTTTTTCTCCCAGTCCCCAAAATTATTTGTGACAATCTTTCAATTTAATTATCCTGTCTTTTCATATAAAATTTGTTTTGCTGTGTCTGTTCCTCCTTATAGTCTGCCCCAAGCCCAAGAAATACCAGAAACCAGTCAAAAATTCTTTTTTCCTGGCTAAAGATTAATCTTATTTTTGCAGGTATTCCCTTCTGGAATTGACCAGTTTTGCAGAAATTCTGAATCCATAAAATTGAAAGAAATGCTTTCATTTCCTTTGGTTATATTGTGTATCTAGTTGGTCTTACAATAAAACATCAGATCAACAGGTGATTGCTGCTGAAGTCTACATGGTTTCCCAGGAGAAGGATACAGCAAGATGTTAATAGAAAGAAGTTCGAATAAATGGCATTTCAATAGTGCCTACCTTACATGTCTACTTTAGGATGAGAGGAATCTCACCTTCAAAGTCTAAATCAGAGTCTTCTCAATAACTCATTTCCTCAAATGAAGCCCATTCATCATGTTATTGTGATCTACAGATTATTCAGTATGGGATACAGTGGAGCTACACTTCTGAATGAGCATTATCCTCTGGTCAAAATAAGGCATATGTGGTTCACAAGACAACAAACCCTTACCTTCTAAAAAGCTTCTAAGACATGGATGAGAAGAAAATTAGGGAGTCTAATGTGTTTAAACAACATATATGAAAACCAGGTAGATTGGTTTGCTCATTTTTACTGCACAATCAATACACTTTATTTTTCCTATTAAAATTGCTGAAACTGTAATCACAATTTCCATAGCTATTGCTGGCTTTTCTTGCTCAGCAACTCAATTGCAAGCTCCTCTTTACTATGTAACAATAATGCTGTGCATCTCTTGAACTGCAAATGAATGGGAAGGTACTGGTGATCCCGCTCTACTAGGAACGCACATTCAGAGGGTCAACTCTGTTCGAAGTCGTGGAAAAGGCATGAAATCTTCATCACAGAATCTGTCAGATGGCTGTAAGGCCTGGATTTGGGCTCAGGAGTTACAGTGCTAGATCTAGTAAATATGGGCCAGCCAATGCCTGACTGAAAGAGTGAACCATCACTGTGAGTATTCTGAGATAAAAATGCTAAGGTCTTGTTGAGGGAATTAGTTGATGGAAGAAATCTCAGGTGTATTTTAGGTAAAACTGATGAGAATGAATGAAATGACGATCTGGTTGTCTGGAACAAGATGCAGAAGATACATGTTACTTTTATTTTTATTTTTTTTAAGTGTATGAATGGTCATGGAAACACTGTTTGGTAATGCATACACGCAGCATTAGCCTAGCTCAGGTACAGTGAACACAGTGAACACTACATCCACAACAGTGCACCCCAACTGCACAGTAAACAAACTTCGGTCAAGTGAAGTGAATGGGAAAACTGTGGTAGCTCTCACTGTGTCTGGATGTGCATGTGCACTCTGTATCCTGACCAATGAAAAACCATGAGTAGGTATCAAAATGAGACCAGTGAGAAAATGTGAAAGCCTACTTCTCATTCGGAAGTTTTAAGACTTTTAAGATGAAACAGAAACAGGAATTCGTATCTTTTAAGTCTTTGTGCACATAAAAGCATGGGTGTTGAAGAACAGAACAGCAATCATCTGATGAACAGCTGCAATCTATGCTAAGAGCCTCACAGAAACCCATATTAAATTGAAACACTGGAGGCCTTGTTAAACACATAAAAAAATCCCTGTGCACTTTTTTGCATAACTGCTTTACCTGGCAATTCAATCTGTGAATATGATTCAATATTTACCAGTGATCATCACTGGTGAATTTGTAGCTTGGTAACACATAGGGCTGAACCCATCTAACAGGTATCAATGCAGTAACTGTAGTGCCCCTGATTTAATCTCTTCTTACAGCATCTGATAAAGTTTTAAATGGGAGGATTTACTTAAGACTCGTTTAATTTCCTTTACCTTTGCTTTTAGATTTTTTTTTTTAAAGTATGTAAAGGAAAAGTCAGGAAGAGTGGGTATTACTAGAAATATTGGATCCATAGGTTTGTGGTAAAAATCATACAATAAAATGGAGGGCTTCTTGCTCTACAGGGCTTAATTTTAACGTATCCAAAGATCCACTGCCCTTCTACAAACACACAAGCAATGTATTTTTGACATCATGTATCCTAAGTATTCCTAAGTTGATTTTTTAGGTAGCTTTTATCCCTAACTTACAAAACTACTCATCAAAACCTTCAAGTTTTCCCTTTGTTCCTATAGATAGCTACATCACAACATAAATGCCATAGTTTAAAGAGGGAAAGTATTTGATATACTCAGCCATTTTCCTTTACCCTTCCAGGAAAAAAAGTGTTTCAACTGTCAGAAAAATCTCTTTCTTCTGCTGCATTATTCCATCCTCTCCAGATGGTTAAAAAAGCCATGATTTTTTTTCCTATAATCAGTGAGCTTTGAGGAAGCAGTAGAAGACCCTAATGAATTTCCATCTGCAATGACTTCCTCTCCCTCATTTCATTTCTCTCCTCCCTATTTAATTTTATAGCCCAGAAAACCCAATACTTGCTCTCATACCTCAGTTCCTGACATGACTTTTGTCTTACAGTGGAATCTCTGGCAGGCCTGGTGGTACAAGAAGGAGGATTTGGGGGTAGGAGAGATGCATTCTTCAAGCAGAACACTGTCTCAAAGAAAGATGCTGCCCTGGCATGTGTGGCCAAATAGAACATGCTCTTGCTCAGTGTGAGCAGGAATCTCACACTTCATTTTTATCATTTTACCAGACTTCAGAATCACACACATTCTACATTTCCACAGGTCACACAGTATAAGGTTTTAAGTGTAGCTTACAGATTTTAGGGCACCAAAATTATTCCTTATTAGAATTAAAATGGCTTTTCTATTATTTGAGTAAAAAGGAAGGTCATTGATAGCTGCAGACAAGTTAACTTTCAAGCACTGCACTAGACTTCTGCAATTCTTGTACGACATTAAATTTCACGTAGGAGCTGTTCAGCACACTTGGGATTGATACCATTGTAAAGTTACCGGTCATACAAGAAAATTAAGAACAATGTATGTTTGTAGGCTCTGAACACAGGAACTTCCCTCCCTAACCTTACTAGTGAATTGGATATAGGGCCAGCATGTCAGAGTTGTCCACCATGCTACTCCTGCCTGTCCCAGCCTTGTGGTGGAACAGTCGGTAAATCCCAAGTATTCACTGCCTCTGTGTCACACACCAACGTTCTCAGAAAGTATTTTGCATGACTGGAAAACTATCCAGGCTTGCAGGGTGAATTTGATTTTTATTACATAATTATGAAGAAAGAATGCCATAATATTGATACAACCACAACATCACCACTGTGAGGTATAATTCCACCACCAAGGTATAAAAGGAAGCATTCACAACCCCTTCACAGAGATTTGATAAGAAAAACTCCCAAGAAACTCTGACAGAACTTGTAAGACAAAGTTTTTTGTGAATCAAAATGTCTGTCAGCAACATTGAAGAGTCATATGTTTCCTTTTGTGTTTACAACTCGCCTATTCACCACAACTTCAATTCTTAACTACAGATCCTCTGTGCAACTTACCTGCCTGTTAAGACAACAACCACTTTCTCTAAATAAATGCTGGCAAGGTTGATTTTTACTCCATGTATTGCTGGTCACTTCTGAAAAGCATTTTTTGATATGCTGCATAGGTTAGTACATCCCTTAAAAAAAATTTAGTAGTCACATCTGCAGTTTGAATGTTTCTTTCTAAAAGACAAACCCAGGCCAAGCAAGACAAAGAATCTGCTGATACACACATGTCACTCCAAGAATTCTCCTGACAAAGTTCCCACACCCAATTTAATTACTTCCCTACTGTAAAAACACTTTCCATCTGCATTTATTGTAATAGTTTCAAATCCAAAACTAACAGACTATAAAGCTAGCTAAATAAATGAATGATATTGGCCTTAGGTCCCAAGCCAGGAGCTATTCTGTAAGGCTGTGTGTCTCCAGCATTCATTTTTATGCTGATGTTTCATTTCATGTGCAGTGTTTTCACTTAAGCCTTGTTTAGAGAAGAATTATCTTGCTCCAGGCTCTAAAGTGTGATGTGCCACAGAGAGCCCTCTAGCGCCGCTCCAGCCCGAGGTCTGTCAGAGATTCCCCTCCAAGACCAGAAGTCACATCTCAACCAAAAAATCTCACTTCAAGCTGTATGTGCAGCATTGTGTATGCTCAGAATAGGAACACTAATTTCAACTCTATCTGATCTATCCTCCAATTGAGGCTGCGGAGCTCAAAATGAAAAGTGTTTCTGTCTGAAAATGCACATTAAAAATGAAATAACCTGATTGACTATTTGTAACATGGTTCCTTTTGCATGTTCAGGAGAAAAAAAAAAGTATCTTATTCCTCAGATTCAGCATGAAGAATTTAACTACAGGTTGTAAGAAATTTCCTGATGTGCAGAGATCATAACAGTACATCGCATTCTGGGTCCTCAGGTTTGTTGCAGTTTGTTTCCATCACACTTTGATGAAATTACATCAGACTGGAATTCATAGTTTTAAAAGCTTTTAAATACTATAGTCTCATTTGGGCAATCACAACACTTAAAACAACATACTTGTATGAGTGTTATGCTAAGTTGGGACTCTCCGTGGTGACAAAATACTCAGAAAGAGCCTGATCTTTACAATAAATTGTAATCCAAAGCAGCAGCACAGCAGATAAGTTTTTCATTTAGAAGTTACGAGTACTGAAGGGCAAAGCAGGTTTTCACTGAAGTCCAGGTCAAAACTGCTACTGACTGCACTGAAAGCATACTTGGACATTGACCTATCTCTCCCCTTTTCAGTTATTACCAAACTAAATGAAACGACATATTAATAACAGACGTGAGTTAATCAAAGAAATTCAGATGGCGCACAGTGCAGCTCAAGGCACAGATACTATAATGGCCTTGGATATTGCAGGTGACCTTGAGAGGATCCTGCTGCAATAATTAAGGAACATAGTTAAGATGCAGGTAAGGATGGATTTGGGGGGCAAACCTTGAATTATTTAACTTTTCTGAGTTTTTAGTGACTGCGTTAGTCAAATGTCAGGTTTCTTTTGTGGCACTCCCCTCACAGCGAAAGCTTCTGAGTTTTTATGACACTGAAATAGTCTTCCATACTGAAGCAAGACAAAGAAAAAGCACTCACTAAAAATTGAAGAAAACTATCCACCAGTTTACTAACCACCAGGAAGATGTGCATCTAAAACAGCTACTAGTTCACTTGCTCAAAATTATCCATACACATACATATGTGTGCAAAACATGGAAGCTAAATCCATTTCCTTTTCCCATGTACATGAAATTAGAAACGACTGTGCTGGAAAGGAATGTATGGATTCTTTCCAGCTTATGAACACAG
This sequence comes from Cyanoderma ruficeps, assembly GCA_008694505.1. Lineage (NCBI taxonomy): Eukaryota > Metazoa > Chordata > Aves > Passeriformes > Timaliidae > Cyanoderma > Cyanoderma ruficeps. Next base: position 45,629,457 of record VZDJ01007749.1, read on the forward strand.
CATGTTTTTCACATGTGAAAATAGAAGTTTTGGTAAGGGGAAATTTTCCAAATAAATAGTTTTCCACGGTGGAAATAAACTATATTTTCAATAAACTTCAAGATTCAGGTATGCAGAAAAGGGACAACTGAAGAAAGTGAGAGCTGATCACACAAATTTCCCTACACTATTTAACAGTTGGCATTCTATTTTAATTGAATGTCACCATGCAGTGTTATGCCATCATCTAAACTCAACAACCCAGACTCCAGGCTGCATCTTCGACTGGGAAAAGAGAAAAAACCCTTTTCCAGAGTGAAAACCATCACAATTGATCCAAGCACTCGTTCTTTGCAAAATGTGATGCTACAAATCCACAGCACAGCTCGACCTTGCCCTCTGCCACCACACCACAGTCAGCCGGCGTTGGCCCTCCAGCGCCATACCTGGGATTCTGCGGCTCTGAACCATCGGACTCTGGACACGGCTTCTTTACCTGCAAAGCAAAGCAGGGCTGGTTACTCTCACTTGAAACACAACTTCCTGTTGCTCCCCGTTCACGCACTTCCAGCAGAACTTAAAGCGGATCCTGCTCTGCTGACTGTGATCTCTATAAAACATTTCCCGCACTTTACAGCAGAGGTTTGCAGTACTAAACAGTGTGTTTCATTATTATCCCATGAACAGCTGCCAACTGCACTTCCCCAGGCTCCATTTGTAGGTAAAATGTCCAGCTAAAATAGCTTGGGGAGTAGGCTTAACTAGGAACAAAGAAACCAAAGAACCAGGTTCCCCACTTTGAAATGAGAAAGCCATACTGTTCTCAGCTTGGCCAAGAAATGTTTCCCCAATTGATACTGCTTCCTGCTAAAGCTCAAAATAATAAACACCAGGTTCTGGGGCAAGGCATACCATTAGTTAAATAATTCATGTGGTATTTTTAATTTTGTGAATCTGCTAACTGTATGTTAACTATGTTTTCCTATTGCATCAATGAACACATGCACTGTTTTCACTCATATTTACAATACATAAAAGGAATTTTAGCTTCCAATTTGATCTCCACAATGCACTGCTGTAGGCTGACTGGAGGTGATAAAATCCATCACAGTAAAAAAAAAAAAAAAAATAGAAAACTGCTCTCTTGCAGACTAGGTATCTCCTTGGGATCTTCATGATTTCCAGCAAAAATTTAATTGTACCTTATGGTAATCTAAATTACTTGCATTTTCAGCAGAGAAAAAAACATTTTGCTCACTAGCCTGCTAATGCAAAATCCAGGGCTCTGTGGGAGGTTTCAAAGTTCCAGTTTTAAAGCCACCTAGAAATACCACTCGCTGAGGCCCACTTGGAGTGAGAGACACAATTAAAAAAACATTCCTTTTACAACCAGCAAGTTCAATGACAGTTTCAGGATACGTTGCATCAAGAAACTCTTCTCTAATTTTTTGCTACTTTTAAAGTATTTCAGAGAAAAAAAAAGTTACTTTAACTCACTTCTATTGAAATTATTGACAAATGACAAAACATTCACCAGGCCCAACAGAAAAAAGGTTTAGACTAACACTAAATATTATATACACATATATATAATCCCTTAGCTGAATGCCATGCAATGTCACTCATAGAAATGAGCCACTCATAGGGCATAAGACACAGTCAGGGCTCACACAAACCCAAACCTGACAGGCACTATTTCATAAATATTCAGGTGCAAACATCATTGCTACAGTTTTATGTTAACCACATTGTTATTAAAGTAGCGTAACATCTGAAATACAACAAAATACTTCAGTTATATAAGCATATGACCACCTACTATGCAAAATGTCTTCAGTATGCATTATATACAAACATGAGAAATAGTCATTCAGATTACTCTATTGAGTGTCTCCTGAGTATCAGACTCAGAGGAAACTGTTCAAAAATATATTCAAAATCATTTAAAGACACTGACATTACAACAGCCTCTCCTTGACAGGACATATATAATTTCAGGAGCAGTTTGTCTCAATTGAGTTACAGCGGATTTGATCAGAAAAATAATATTTTCATTTCACATATAAAATATAATTTTATATTATTGAAAACATAATGTATTTAGACCTATAAAATACAATAACACAACATAATTAAAATTAATTAGAAAAATAAGAATATGCCTAGTAGCTATGCATTATAAACCCCAGTTGAGCTGCTTCTTCTATGTCCCTTTAGCATATACTCAGTCATAGCATATTTTTGCTATCTCCTTGCTCTTAAATTTACTGGCATTTATACATTCCTTTCCAATTTCTTTGCTGTTTTGTGGTTGCCACCAGTAGCACTGTCTCTCACATTTGCACTGGGGCTCAGATCTTACTCCCCAGGTCAGGAAAGCTGAGCCACTGATTTTAACCCGCTGCTGGAGAGTCTGTCACTCAGACACCCCAACACCCAGATTTTGCAAAGAGACGGCATTTCCTGTGGTGGGCAACTACCACAGAAGCCCAAAGATAGTCCCAGCACATATTAACATAATCTGAGCACTTTTAATACACAGAATATATTAAGACCCCTAGTTTTCCTGGGCAGGGATGTGAGATGCAGTAACTGGGTACTTACAGACAAGTTTTCCTACCACAGCTCACACTACTACCGCATTTCGTTTTGACTGACATTACAAAGCAATCGAAATATCTTAAAGACTGTGCTTTATCTGCATAAATTAACATTAAATTAACATTAAATATTAAAAAAACCCCAAAAAACCACCAACACAAAATACCCAAGTGATAAATTTTGATAAAAGTTGAAAGATCATAGCAGAAAAGCCACTGGCCAATTGTATCAAAACAACTCACTTCCTGTGTGATGCAACAAACTTGGGAGAAAAAAAGGAGTATTTTTTTATTTAAGAATATTGCTATGAAAGCAAAATATGTTAAAAAGTGAGAATATTTGAGGTTTGCTGCTTGGTATATAGATGATGTTGTTCATCTATGATCATTATCTGAAGAAATGTGAAGAACGGAGTATAGATTTGGCTTTTCCTCTGACACTCAATGTAAACTTCGTTGTGTATTTTTAGGGTTCCCCTTTGAGAGAAAAGATTTAATAAATAAAAATGTTATTTCTTAAGGGACGAACAGGCATGGGATTTTCTTTCAAGTGGCCATATGGAATGAACACCATTTCTCTTCAAGGCTACTCAAGTAGCAAAACAAATTCTGTTATTCATAAAATTATGCCACCCTTGAAGGTGAACAGAAAATCACCGTGAAAATGTCTGATCAAAGACTAAATATTGTTTCCTTTGTCTTCAGCTGCACTGTTTTACCTCTTAATCTGCCTTGCTGACTGTTTTCAAAATAATTAACTCTCACTAACACCACATTTATTTACATTCTCATGTGTTAAATGCCATAAAAAGAACCTTTTACTTTACTCCTGCTCTGTTTTCCTTTCCCCCCTCTCTGTTTACACAGGTTTTCTCACCATTTTAGTTAAATGCATGTTGAAAATCATTCACAAGAGTAAGATTCTAGTTTCAGTTTGAATTTTGTTGAACTGCACTGAACATTCCTACTCTGGTTGCCTGCTACAAAATGTTTGAAAAGTTTCAGCTAAAAACCTTTAAATACAAATATTTGTGAGAACAGACTGTTGTGTTCACGTTTTGAATATCACGTCATTGTGCTGCTGATTGGCTTCAGTACCTGAAAGTTGGAGGCAAAATCCCAAGACTGAAAGAGGAGGGGGAGAGTTACCAATACCCAGGAATCATAATTTCTGTGAAATGGTGCCCACATTTATTTCAGATTCTAAAAGGCTTGTTGTCACACTGTTGGTGAGCTCCTGTTGCAGTCTGGCTCCTGAATTTCTGAAGACTCTATCTGCATTGAATACTCTCCATCTAAAGAGGCTGAACAAGCCTTAGGATGACTTCTGAGTGCCAGGAGAACCTCATGCCATCAGGAATTTGACATTATCAAGACTGTCCCTTTTTGCTCTGTTCCATCTCCCCCTGTGCAGGACCCTGGATACAGGGTACCCAGGCAGTACCCTGAAAGAAAAAAAACCTGCAGACTCAGACGAAGGGAGGAAAAACAGACAAAAAAAGAACAGGGAGAGGGAACTAATATCAGGAGACAAAAGAAGAATGGCTCTCCATTTTGTCAAAACTAGAGGAGAGCAGAAGCCAAGTGAAAAAAATGTGACAGATGCAGGGGCGTGGTGTGGACAGTAGAATACTGGGACTGGCAGAGATGGAACACCACAGTTTGCTCTCATCTCTTCTGGGACTAAGACCACAAACACAAGGCTAAGCACTCATCAGATACCTGTGAAACTCATTACAAAAGTCATTAGCGACCACTCTGCCCAGAGCAACAAACTAGTTCTGCTACTGCAGCTGTACTGATGACCTAATTAATGATCCAATCCTAGAAGATTGTGTATAAATGTTACATTTATGTAGAAAAAATGAAAGTCTCATTTGGCTTAAACTTTTATTAAAAATAACCAAAGTTTCATATAATTTCTACCTTCACCTCTGACTTAGTTCATCAGAATTCAAATATGAACTCTGTTAAAAGTGTCTGATAATTCGAGGTCACTATGAAAAAGTCATGAATTTATTAGGCAGCAAAGAACTGCAATAAAGGTATATATATGACAAATATTTACATGATGAAGGATTTTATATTGTATGAGCTTTGGATGCTTCATCTTTAACAAAGAGTGAGGAACATTAAAATAAAAATTGAACTATGCATTCACTGAAAAAAAAAAAAAAGACACCCCCCAAAAAGCCTAGGATGTCAGGTAATAAGATCTACACCATAATGCGTAAGAGGCTGAATTTCCACAGGCCATATTAATTCTGGCATTTCCTTGCTTCTGATGTTTTTCTTTGCAACATTAACATCTTTTAACATGATTTTATTGGACCCCATCACGCTAAATGTTAAACCATGAAATGGTCCTGCTTCTACGAGGTGTTCTCACACACACACACTGGTGGTATTAAACTCGTAATGCAACACAGGTGAGAAATCCCTTCTAACATTTACAGCTCAAAAATCTTGCCACATCAGCACTAAATTATTCTGGCAATGAATCTGCTGAGTTCCCTCATCTACTGCACCAATTATGGCCTCGAGGATCTCTCTTAAATCAGTAGGGTTGCAACAGGGCTGAGTAGAGCCTGCAATGCTTTGGGCCTGGAGGAAGCAGCTGGAGGAAACATGGTGCAGCTGTGGAGGCTCTAACATCAAGGAGACAAGAAGAAAGAAAGAAAAATACTTTTTGCAGACCCAAGGACAACCTCAAATCACATCTTTGTGTTCGCTCAGCCTGTGTGATTGCTCTGAAATATGGATAGGGCAAGTGTACTTCAACTGCCTGGATGACTCCCTACAGCAAATAACTCTCGAGAAAGCTAATCCATCTCTGCTGGCTATCCAGGGAAGGGACTGTCTGCAGAACAACTCCAGGAGAGGACGGCACAAGCAGGGGAACAATTTGATGGAACAATATCAGGTAGAAGAATATAACTCAGGATATTAGTGACACTGCGATGAGAATGAATAGCAAAGAAAAGTAGTTAGCCCCAAATATTTTTTAGATACTGACTGTGATAGTGTTGACATGGAGTTTTATAACCCTCTTAACAACAAAAACCTTAATAGAGACTGTATTTACAATGCTTTTGTGTATATAGTTTGCCAAAGATTTCCTTTGCTGCCATGATGTCATTGATACCACAAAATAAATAATGTCACCTGCTTGACCAACAAAAATGGGGAAAGGGCTTCCTTACAAATACAGTGCTGGGATTTAGTCACAAATTGCAGCCATGCAGAAAATATCCATGCTTTTGATTTAATTAAAAAAAAACCCAAAACAACAACCGAACAACAAATATTATTGAGAATGAAGCAGTTTTTTGATGACTGAATTAAAATAATACTCCAACTATGTATGTCCTGTGAAGACAAAATCTCAGTGAAGCTTCTGCAAAATCAAACATATGCCGAGTAGACCTAGAGAAACATCTGAAAAGAATTCTAAATAATCCCAAGTTCTGAACTGACTTTTTCACAGGAATTCACTATTCTGCCACACTTCCATAAATCTCATAAGGATTTCACTTACTTAAACCTAGTGACAATAATAAAATTATATAATTTAAAGTTTGTATTAAAATACAATATTAAATCAAATTAAAATGCATATGAAAATGCAAGACTATACAGTTGTGCACAAGCAAATTTTAATTACATTTCTGATGCAGTTAAAAATCCAAACACTGATGCTACTGTTGAGCAAAAGATCTTGAAGGAATAGAAAACTGATTTTTTTCCCTATTTTTCACAGTGCAAAGACTGTACATAGCTGTATTTTATCTGAATCACATCCTGAAGTAGATTTGTCATATTTCAGCAGATCTGAAAACAAGAGTTCTGACTGCAATGGAAGAGTGAGGAAAACTATGCTACATTAATTAAAATTCACTATTAAAGGAGTTTTTTGGTTATTTATTTGGTTTTTCGTAATAAAAGTCTGTATGAGCTAGTTCTCTAGTGGAAACAAAATTTCTGCTCATCACCAAAACTAGGTTTAGCTATTCAGTGCTCTCTTCTATTTTCTTAGTAATGAAATCATTATGCCATCAACTACAACTGACAACTCTAATCAAAACAAGATTGAGGTTTGAATATACTTTTTTTTTTTAATTGAAAGTGAAGTGCAAATTATTTAAAAGTTTTGAGTGTGAAAGAAGACCACTGATGCTGACCTTTGAATTTTAGGTAGCACAGTAGGGGAGACTTCATATTCAAAGACGTCAGATATGTTTCCATGCCTGTAAGGAGTGAGAGCAAGGGATGGGAACAAGGAAAGTCACTGCTGTTCCACTATCACTTCTGTTTTCCATGCAGACCTTTCCTGAGATAGATTTGTTCTCAATGAAATGCATCACTGCAATCTTCCTGACTTCCCTCCCTCTTGCGAGAGTAGTACAGTAGTAACTCTGGACTGCATCACTAGGAGATATACACCTAACTTGCAAGGAAAACTAATCCAGAAGGGATATATTTAGTATTAAATACCTACAGTTCAGCCATCTAAATCAGTCCAGGCTTGTCTAGTAAGACTCCCTTCACATCTAACAGAAAGATACAGATGTATTTCACTGATCATAAAGTAGTCATCGCTTTCAGACAGAGGGGAATTACATCAAATGAACTGTGACTGATGGCTTCTACTCTCCACTTACCTGCAAGGTAGTTGGGTAACACTGAGGATGGTGCTGCAAAAGAGAGAGGGACAAAGCCTGTGTGTCTCATGACATCCTCCATGAAATCCTGTTTGTTGGCAACATTGATTTATAACAATGGAGACAGATGGCACACATGGAAGTTGCATGTTTTAGAGCCTCAGCTCTTTCGAACTAGTCACTGAATTTGGTAATTTTAAGAAAGAACTATGACTTAAAAAGTATACAATAATCTTAAATGCTTCCACTTCTTGAGATGACAATCTTCATGACTCTCACAATGTTTTGGATTTTCTGTACAAATTGCTGCCAAGAACAGGGGACAAATCAGGAACGGACAGCCCAAAGAGCTGCAAAGAGGCATTGCATTTCCTTTAGGTGTTATTTCACCAGGCTGGAATGATGAGCAGTGACACACTAGAGCTCTTGCTGGTGTGCACATTACATACACATTGAAGTTAATAGCAATTTAATCAATCCAGGTAAATGCCTTTTTCATACTTCCAGCGAGACTATAATGATCATTTCTTCTGGGCACACTGCACAGTCTTACCATTGACACGAGCCTTTGTAAAACATAAATCAGAAAGCTTTATCCAATACAACACTGTTTTTATTGAGAAGTTTTAGAGAATGAAGGTATCATTAAGGTGACATGAATTGATAAAATCTGAGACAACTTTAACTCCTCAATTTTCTTATTCATATGCTATCGTTGGGGACTAAACATTCCTTCCTTGGTAATTTCTTGCCAGTGGAAGGGTTTCCTACGTGTTTGTTTTTGCAACATGACTAATGGGTTCACACAGTTCAGAGCTCTAAGCGTCTTTAAAATCTTTTATACCTGCAAACATTTTTAAAACACATTTTAAATGGCCTTTGGCACAAGCGCACTAAAAATAGCAGAGGGCATAACAGTCAAGTCATAATTTAAGTGATTGGAACCTGTAAAGTACTAACTTCTACATTTTGAAAAGCATTTATGCATGCACTGTGGGAAAAACTGGCATTCTTTTGTTCTTTTTGTTTGTTTGTGTACAATGAAAGAAGGAAATATGCCTTCCCTTAACTAGTGGGTCAGGCAGGGCAAATGCCATACTACAATGGCACTTTTTGTTTCAGCCTGGGTTACCTAATAGCTCAGAGCTCACAGAATGCTTTTTCCCTGCAGCTAGGAGGGTGGGCCTGGCTCCCTTTGAAAAAGAAAAGAAAAAAGAAAAGAAAAAAGAGAAGGGAAGAGAAGGGAAGGGGAGAGAAGGGAAAAGAGGGGAAGGNCCCCCACCATCTCTTAAAAATGTCCACACCAAACTAAACACAAACCTTTGGCTTTTTTTGCCTTTTCAAGTCAGCATTATATCTCAGTGAAGCTGAATCTGCAAGTTTACCCTCGTTGTCTTCCTGGTGTCTTCCTGGTATCTCCAAACTGGCAATCAGCTAGAAGATACCATTCTTAATCTGGACATGGAAAAATGCTTACTGTTTTTACTTCAGTTATGTTCCCATGATGTCCTCCAGTTTTGTTGCAATCACAATGGGTTTTTTAAAGTGTTTTCTTTTTAAATATCAGCATTCCCAAATAGCATTGATCTCTTTTTATGAAAAAAAACCCAAACCATACTGAAATGCAGGGAAACAGCTATGCTGTGCAATGCTTTCTAGATTGCATTTTCTGATTCCTCAGGTCCACAGAAATACTGTAAGTAAACTAGGTGTATCAAAACTGCTTTGGAGGTATCATCATTTAATATTCAAAGGAATACCAAGTCATCTCCTGTTATACGCATAAAATTCAGAGCCTCCTCAGAAAACCTGAACTTATTTTCTTTCCTCCTGCTTTTCAAAACCAACCAGGGCCAACAAATGCAAAGAAAAAAAGAGTAAACTTTGAAGCTGAAATTTAAAGCAATGAAAGTCAGGAAGTTCAAAAGTTAATGTTCCTATGGCTGTGTTAACTTGGCCATGTTGCAAATAGATCATGCAAATACTTCAAGCTATTTTGTTAAAGACCTATAGTACTGTGCCATAAAGCGTAATAAAACATGCTGTTTTCTTTTCATGTGGAAACCAACTTGTATAAGGAACAGTACAGTGTATTTCTACTGTTCATGCTGACTTCTCCACCACAAGTCAAGTATCTCTGCCTCAAGGCACTTCTCTGTTCTGACAATGCTGGTGTCTCATTCGAATCCAGCTCCCCCTTAGTTCACCCAAGAGCTTACATACTGACCCCAGCAGGAACAAAGGACAACTTCTCTCCTGACTCGTTTGCCTCATCAGAAAATAATCTGTCTTTCCCCTTGAGATCAAAGAACACTTGTCACAACTTTTCCATCCCTCACTTAGATGAAATCTAAACAAATGGCCTTGTCGATCATCTCCTCCTTTCTGTTCTTCACTATCCTGGTTCCTACCAAGGAGCATATTGATACTCCAGCGCAGTAAACAACATGATCTCACATCTATCAAATATTCATCCCCACTACAGATGATGAAATACATATGTGTAAAAAATTCTGATTTAGCAAAGAATTTCTTTTACTCTCCTTGTACTCTTTTGTTTGTCTTCTGTGTTTTTAATATGCATATTTCTATGCGCTATGGTTAAAGGAGATCAGCCCCAGAAAATGTGCCTTATTCTTGGTCATATTTATGCTATATTTCTTAGCTCCATTGAGAGCTAACCCACCAATGCTGGGTCAGTGTTAAGTAAGCAATGTCTGAAAACCCATCAGTTTCACCATCCTCTCTGTCTTGGAAAAGCATACTCATCAGCTGCATTCTTCATCCCAGAGCTAAAGGGACTGTAAAGACAAGGATTGTGGTTTTGAACTGTATTCAAAAAGCTCAGAAAAACAGCTCTAATGTGTTCACAATACCCTTACTTGATGTGACCTTTGTACTAATTAGTTTTCAAGCACTAAACTCTTCATAGAAGCACAACCTGTTTAAGAATGAAAGAATACCTGACTCAGATCACGGTCTGACAGAATGGGATGGAATAGTTTGGGTACAGTGAAAGCATTGTATATGGATTCAGCTACAGGACAGCTTGATTTATTGGCAATCCAAAAAACCTGAAGTTTGAATTATTCCAGACAACATGGTAAGCTCTTCCTACAAGCTCTTCCAAGTTCAGCCACTTGTTCACTGGTGCCAATTTTGCTCAGATACTTTTCAGCCAACTTTTCTTTACTTTTGGTAGCTTTATCCAAGCTGTATGAGCCAGATGCAATGCTAGGAGACCAGCCATTACCTGCAGTGTCTGCCAGCATAATCCACCCTGTGTGACCTGTCCATCACACATATATCATACAGAATCAGAGGTAACGTTGCACACATCCTTCAGAAAATGAGAGAAACTCTGCAGATTTTCAGTATATTTCTTACTGTGCAGCTCGTAAGAAGGACTCAAGTCACAACAACTTTTTTTCCGGATCCTTCTTCATCACTCAGGAGAGACAACCATATTCAATTGACAGTATTGTAAGCAACACAGAATACGAGAAAGAGAAGAAAATGTAACTGAGCATAATTCAGATACAGATAATTAGGAACATCTGACTTCTTCATTATGTAAATGTTGATAACTTTTACCAGTAACAAATGCTCGTTATTCGCTGTGTTCCTTCACAACCCTGAAAGGCCAGAGCACGTTTATGATGAGTACATGTACGGAGACCTGAGAATGCAGAGTGTGACAACTTTGTGACCGACTGCAATGACTGCAGAGTGAGATCCAGCTCTGCCAAATTCCCCATGGGCTTCAGCAACAGCTGCCTGAGGTGATGCTGTATTCACTCCTCCAGCAAAAAGCACTCCCTGAGCAGAGGGGCTGTCAAGCTTGGGACAAGCCTACAAGGATCTAAGCTCTGGCCTAAATTGCATCGCAGTGGCTTGGCCTGTTACTGCCAATGCAACAATTCAGAATAATGAAGGGAAGTCTGAATATGCCTTTGTAGGACAGGAGGCTCAATTAGTGCCAAGAAGCAACAGGTGGACAGAGCAATAAGACAGGTTGGAAGGAGATGAACAAGGTAATATGAGCAGGTAATACGAACATGATTTTAGCCCAGCACCTGCCTACCTATTAACAGCTGGCAGAGTCCTGTAGGCATTGTGGAAGATGGGAATTATGTTAAAACAGTACTAAAATACAATAAAACTAAAAAAAAACCACCACAAAGCCTCAACAATAAAAACTGTTCTGCTATTCCGTGGTAGCTTTCCTCCTGGTAGTAGATCAAAGGTATTCAGCTATAAATATCTGACTTTTCCACAGATAATATCTATGAATCTGATCATGAACAAATAGTTTGGTCTATGAAAACAGCCCAAGCTGAAGTCATCAGCTAATTGTACAACACTAGTATTTTTTGCACCATGCACTGAGGCTATTCCGATTAAAACCACCTGCTTAAAGTGTATAGAAATGACTATGCTACAAATTATTTTAAAAAGTGTGTTCAAAACTTTTGAAAAAAGGGGAAGAAGAAGGTAATAAACAATCACACATCACACTCTACTTAGAAAATTACCAAGTAAATCTCTTGTACACATACAGTGAACAGCTGCGCTTTTTCCTAGCTTCATACATTTCTGTTCTCCCACATTACAGAAGCTAATTTGTTTAGAATTTGAGCAACAATTTCTAGCAGCTGTTGTAACAATTATAAACTATATCAGATAACTAAGAACTTCAGCAACTTATCTCTCTCATAGTAAGAATGCAAAAGATTATTTGTAGTTCAAACTACTTGATGGTGAAAATGAAATAATAATTTTTTATGGCTCAGATGTTATCCAACTGGTGAAAAAAATAATTTGTTAGAGGTCAGATAAAAGGACACACAATACTGGAGTGTAAAATCTCACAAACACTGGATATAAACTAAAGACCTATTCACATGCATTTGTATAATCAGGGAACCAAATTTACTTTGTTTCTGGTTACTTCAATTTTCAGTGCCTTTGGAACATGTCAGTAAAAGTGAAAAAAATGCTGCTAGGAAATGGGTCTTCTATTTTATTTTTTTTTTAGGGATATAAGGAAAAAAATAATAATTTAGCAAAAAAAAAAAAAATAAAGGCAAACCACAGATAAAATCCTTTCCAGTAAATACATAGGAAAATATACTGCACATAATGTGCATTCTAGTTACTGTATGCTAGGAAGCATCACAGAACAAACTCCTATGCAGTGAGACTACTTTTTATACATATGATTCAGATTTGATTATTCAAATATTAATGAACATTTACAACACAGCATTCACTGAAAACCCTGTTAACATTGTAGGGTTAAAATGTCATTCAGTGAAATTAATTGTAAGAGGATAAATGATTAATAGTATCTATACACAGGAATACAACATGCATTTGTGGTTATATACTAGAACAACAACAGCCACAATTAGAAATCACATTGCGAATATTTAATTTTGGTTTTGTCGCTTGCATTATCCTGTAGTTCTTAGCACTAGTCAGATTAGCTATATTTACAGCATAAAGTATGTAAATAAATCTCAAATTATCTGCTAATAATATATTTTTCATTATTAGCCAAGGGGGACAACATCAGAAGCAATATAGCTCTTAAAATGTTGCCACAAGAAAGAACCACTTGACAGATCATATTTCAGCTCACATGTAGGCCAATTTTGTCTCTTTTTTCAGGTTTGAAAATTTGACTGGTAATATCTCACTACAGATCTTTTGTATATCCAGAGATTTTAATTTTTTTAAAACTACTAATACTGCTATATTAAAATGTATAATTTTAAAATATTTGAAAGCATGTTCTCATTTTAAAGGTGTTTTATAACAAAAAATAGTTGGAACTCGCTTTCCAGAAGCAATCAATTAACTTTGTTGGGGTTTGTTTTTCCAAATTCATACCATTTTGTTAATATTTGCTGTCCTCCAGTAAATTCTTTAGCCAGCAGGCAATCACGTGGAATAAGGAATTATTCCAATTTATTTTGGATGGTTTTATGCACCCATCTCAAGTACTAAAGAAAAAAAAATCTCTTTAGTTTAGGAAAATACAACAACCAAGGTTCCCTAAACTCTCAAAGCATTCAAAACAAAAATATAAAGACAGCTTCATAGTGACAGATGCATTTCATGTATCCAGGGCAATGCCCAGGAGTTACAATAAAGTACATTTTCAATGCATCTGCAGCCATTTCTCCCACAAGAGTCTCCTGTTCCAGACAAATCAGCAAATGTCCTTTGTCTCTGGCTCAAATCTTCTGCATCTTTCCGCTCTCCTCCCTTCTCTCCTGTCTCCCCAGCCTGATCCTGGAATGTTTTGGCCACGAGGTTAAGAAAGATTCCCCCATTTATCACAACCTGCCAAGCACAACAGGGTCACAGTCCCAGCCCCAGTGCTATCACTTAGCTAATCCAGCCTCGGCACAGGCATGAAACTTCAAAGATATTTTGCCACGGGCAAAAGTTAGTCCTTATTTGCTTTAAAATTCAAGTATCAATCAAGTTAAACTGTGCTTCAGTGGAGCTAACAGTTTGACTGTTCAGAGCAACATGCACATTTGGCTCTTAGCTGTGGCTCTAATTGGATGCAGAGCTCACCTGGGATAGCAGTACAAATACTCCAAGTACAGCAAAAATCTCATAATGGGACAATTCATTTTATCCGTGAAAACACCCTTGATAAAAAGAATTGTTCAACTGTTCATGTAAACACACAAAAGCACCTTCTGGTGGATTTGCGCAAATAAATACAGATAATACACACAGAATCTCTGTTTATGTTTAATCACTTCAGATTATTTTACCTTCCAAGGTTTTATTATGAGTTATACCAGATGAGCAACCAAACTTATGTGATTGTAAAGGTCAGTTATTGACTTTTAAATATCCCTGAAATTAATGAGAAGACCAATTACAGATTTACTATGAGAACAAGCAAAGGACATTTCTTCAATATCTAGGAAGCAAATAATTGATCAACCCTAGTTAAAATAATATGAAAATTTTACTATCCTGGGATTCTGCCTAGCGATTTCCATTCAACCTAGTGCAAACAATACAATAATTATGCTTTTTAAATGAATCAAGGTTCTTCTTTAATGTGTATTTTTAACTGCATCCTTCTGGATCTAAAAAGGGATCCATCTTAACATCAGCTTTTTAAAAAATCTTCACCTTTTCTAGAGATATTTAATTATAATTGAATACTGTTTAATTATTTATTAATTCAGAGCAATGGCTGAATATTGCGAAGAGAAATAAACCACATAGATATTTTCTTTAGTTAAGCTATTACTGAAAGGTATATTATTTATTTTCTCCAGCAATATGATTAAAAATATCTTTAATAAAATAAAATATAAAAAGGAAGCAAGTAGCATATTAGCTAGAGCATTAAATTCTTAAAACCGCTCACATACTTTTTGTACATAAATTTAATACAGCCATGCTCTCCTTTTATTTAAAAATACTGAAACAACATGTTAAAATTTTAATCCCTCGTGAATAACATTTACTAAATAAGTTTTACAATTCAAAGATTAAAACTGAACAGAGTGCAAATTATTTCCTCTAGTCTCCCAAAGTAAATGTAAATTCAATAAAATTACGTATAGCTATTTGCAAAGAAACAACAGAAAAAGAATATAAAAATGATAGGTGAGCATGTGAACGAGACAGTATGCAATGTGGCTTTTCATCTGCTTCTTCTATTCACCAGTATGTTTGGACATTCTCACAAACCACATTCTGTTTAAGAAAATAACCTTGACTTCTAATTTCTGTAACAGATGAATTAGCTTCCTTGTATCAACATTAACACGCATATACATATGTATGTGCATGATCGTACAAACACACAAACATACAGATGTTTTCCAAAGCCAAATTCAAGTTCTTTCGCTTGATATTATCCGCATTCACACGAAGTTTCTGCTATTTGATTTACTGTACCATTTAACAAGATATACTTTTATAAATCTCAAATTATTTTGGAAAAATGCTTTGGCAAGAACTATTTTTAATTCAGTAATTTAAAATATTGCTTGCTTTATATACCCTTTTCAAATTTACATCTGATTTACTTTAGAAGAAATTGTAACAGCATAAAAGTTACTGAGACAGTCAAAAGCTGTTCAGCTGAAATGTATTTCAGAAAATAGTGAACAGACCAAGGAAAGAAACATGTAACTGGATCCTGCTGCTTGCTGCTTATCAGACCACAGGCACAAAATCGAAGAACTTACTGGCTGTAATAATTTACCATACCTTTCTTCCAAAGAGGTTCCCTACCTATTACAGATCCCTATGGATATAAATGCTTGTTTACAGCTGGACTAAATTGCCTTGCTCTTTCTTTCCTGGGACTGTGCTTGCTGCTCTAGGATAATAAAACAGCACTCCCAGAGCAAACCCCGGCCGAGTTTCCCTGAATGAAACAGACATTTAAGGAGCAGCAATCCCCATGCCAGCTCCCACCGTGGCCTCTGCACCGCTGCTTGTGCTGCTGCGCGCTCCCCACGGCAGGGAACAGCATCTGAGTACAACAGCAGCACACACACATGGGTTCTCTGAAGAAAGCTCTCATGACAATTTCTTCACAAAAAATGGTCTGTTCAACTGCAAAGTGTATTAAAAACAATAGATGAAATTGCACAGACAGCGAACTTTGGAGGAGGTAGGACCGATGCTTTAGCATATTTACAATTTGGCATTATTTGTTCCAAATGCACATCTAATCAACTTAGAAAATAAGTAAATTGATTTGAATTAAGTATTAAAGTATTAGGAAAATATATTTATTTCATTGTAACCACAGTTTTTGTAATTTAGGGATAATTCATTTAAATTCTACTTATGTCTAGACACCTGTCTCAGCCTACCGGCCTTTAAGTGTCTCTTATAAATACGTTATTGAGTAACACACCAAGGAACTGCTCACAGATTTGACAAAACATGATATTTGCAGCCCATTATAGAATGGTATGTTTTATTTCTTACAGTACTTAACAAGTAACCTCTTGTGGTAAACAAAAGCTGCTCCTGAAAGAACCGGACGAATCCAGTCCTGTGACCTATCTAAACTCCTGCACTCTAGAGTCACTATGAACAAATACTTTGTTGCAAAACGAAGTTCGAAACTGCTACTAGAGAAATCAAAATCAAATCTCCTTTTCAGAACAAAATCTGAATGGGAATAAATACTAATTTATATTTCCCGTTTTATCACTAAACAACATTTGCAGCAATATTGCAAATTAAAATCCATCATCGCCTTACCTCAGTAGTCTCTGAAGAACAGAAACCAATTCCCCAGATATGCAAAGTCCGTTTCCAGGACAAAAAAAAAGAAGAGAATATCTGTTACGTTTCACACTAATTAACTTCCACTGTAGAGCAGCTAAGATGTGCAGGCAGGTTTTCAGGACCAAAAAGCTTTTGCATCAGTCAGCTAGGATTTTTTAAACTCAGGAAAACTGAAGACACTTTGTTCTTCCTTGAACTGTCATGCCGAGCCCAGCACAGTCCAGTTTCTTAAGCTAACTAGGAGGAGACCTAGATAGTAAACAAGCTTGGCTCTGTCCAATGGCTTTCCACAGCCTCCTGTTTATAGTAAGATGACTTGCATTCAGAGGTCACCCCATCAACAGCTCCTGTCTTTCAGTGGGTATCTAATGTGCTGCATTTATCCCAAGGCTCTTTTAATGAAACCACCTTCCTGGTCTCTGCTCGCCTGCTGTCGCTATGACACATCTGCTCCTTATTGTGCAAAGCCCTATTAAGTGTTAAAATATACAGAAAAGTCGTACCTGGGCATATATTTTGCAAGTAATTCAGGTATTTATAAGTGCTTACCTTGTCTGTGAATATTAGTAACAGAAAGTCTTTTTAAAGATCAAAGAATTTTGCCAGCAACATTCATCTTGTGAATAAAAGAAATTCAAGAGGAAGGAAGATGGATCTCATTGTTTGATCTGGATTTAAAACTTTTACAAATACTCCCCAGAAGGATAATGCATGTGTCTGTGCCAGATAATATTTACTTGAATATGTTAACATGCTGGAAACAAGAGATGAGGAGTGTCCTCGAGCTCTGCTGTAAAATGATACAGAGCCAAGAAAAACAAGGGTCAAGTGCCAGGACCCCAGTGAAAACACCAAGTGAGTTCTGGGCTGAAAGAATACATGGAATTGATGGTTCTTACAAAACACAGTACATCCACAGCAGTGTAGAGCCTCCTAGCTCTCATTTTTTAGGCATACAAGTGCTACTGCTTACAAGAGGTTTGTGATCCCACTGGCAATTCTTTTCCTCATACAGCACTGAAAATCAAAAGAATAAACCACCTGAAAATTGCTTGTCACAATAGATCTAAATTAACTGTATCTTAAAATGAGGACAAAAAAAAATGGTGTTTAGTAATTTCCTTCAGAAGTCTTACAAAAAAAAAAGAATTCCAAATTTCTGCCAGTACTTTTCCTCACTCCTTAGCCATTGGGCAGCACTAGGAAGTTCAGCTTTGTTTCAGTGGGGATGTGAAACTGAAGATGGCACTCTCTCCCCGTGCAAACACAAGCTTGACTGCTTCTCAGAAAGGTTCTTTGAGTGAAAGTTACACCTGTAGTACATTTTCGGCACTATTTTTTGTCACCACTGCAGCATCAAAATGACAGATAGCAGCTTGGCTCTGCTAAAGCTACTAAAACATGATTGATGAACTGGGCTAGAAAGCCATGTCAGTTCAGATTAGGATATTTGTGCCATCATTTGACAGGTGTCAAATGATTATTAGTTGATCAGACGATTATTAGAATGGACTGTCAGGACTATAAGGGCCATTAATAAATACATCCATTCAGATTCCCTGATGCCTTTTCTTGTACTTAAACCTACCAATGAATTTCAAACACAAAAGTCTTTTTCATGTGAAATCTGGCTCAATTTTTACAACATACTTGCCCTTAGAAACACAATATACTTTCTTAAACAGGTGCCTGTCAGCTGCTATAATCTCATGCACTGAAATCCAAGTAATCCTCATTTTACTGCATTATGTGGTATAATGAAGGCCCACCTCTTTGACAATGAAAACCCACTGAAGCATATTTAAAGTAGTGGGGAGAACATAATCAGCTTTCAGATGTTTTTGACATTAGCTTTGGATATAACCTCATTCTTAACTGCTGACACAACACTCCAAATGTGGAGGGTGGCTAATCAAGATTGGTTGGGGTTTTCAGAACCAAAAAAAAGAAAACAAAGGAAAAAGTTATTGCAAAAATGCTGCCAAAGAAGACTGAAAGCACCAGGATGTACATGAACAGAGGGCTCCAAGGCTCCAATTCTACTCAATGAATTGCAAAGTCATCAGAGAAGTGGAAATAAGAAGTAGCAGATAAGGAACAAAATCTGTCTCTTCTTCTCCCAGGCATCAGGCAGAGGAAAACCAGCCTGGGCTTGGACTCTATCAACAGTTAAGGAGGACACGACCACTCCCTCTGCCCACCTCTGTGTGCAGGAAGTCCTCACTCAGCAGCTTCAAACAAAAGCAGTTGTTTGCTACTCCCTGCCACTGCTTCACCTCCATATTCCAGTCTTCTGTCACACACAAACACCAAGAACGAAAGGACTAAAGAAACAACCACCAGCTTTCCTCCTTTTCCCAGCTACACAAGACAATTTTATTATTTCTCAGGTCTGAATGCCTGGAGGCAAAGTATGGCCCCACACACTTGTAAAGGTGTTTACCACGTAGTGGCGATAAAAAATTTCTATACCAGAAATAGGTGCACAAACTAGTAGTGTCAAGAGACAACCAGTGAAAATTATTACATCTACAGCATGTGCTCCTTTCTCAGAATGACTGACAGGGAAAACACTGTCCCAGCATGTCTGCGGTGGATTAACTTCTCTGCCAACAGATGACCAAGGGGGAGATGGGTTTTATTGGCATGTAAATCAGAAGCTTCTTCATTGCTCCTGATTTATAACTTCATTCTAAGGACACAAATTTAACAGAAAGGAAAACAGCAGATATTAGCAAAGAAAAACTGCAGTCGTTTCAGAAAATATGAAAGCATGAAATGTTAAGTATTTTGAATTTCTCAGTTCTGTGACCAAAACAGCAAGCCTTTTACATTTCAAGCAATATCACGAACTGACATTGCCAAGTTGCAAGTGAGTTGCTACTTTACTATTCTTTCAGATTTCATTATAGGACGTGATGTAGTACTTCTCAATGTACATTGCAGGGGAAAATACACAGCAGCAGCAGATTTTGTGGTCATTGAGGAACCTTCTCTAATACATCCTGAGAATCACCACAATCACTTTCCATTTTGAGTCAGTATATTTTTCAAGCAATAGAATGATAAAAATCACAAAAAAAAAAATAACTAAGGAGACACTTTTGGAGAAAGGGATGCCTCTGAGATTTTGGGTTGGGCAACACTTTCGTAACTGAAGATCAAATTTACTGACATGTTCCTGAATTTTTTAGTGCGTCTTGCATTCAGAGGGTTTGAAGATGTTTTGATCAAGAGAGTTGCAGCACCCTCCGATTCTCCTCTCTGTGGCGTCTGTCCACATTTCCCTGGCTGTCTGGCTCTGGCAGACAGAGGTGGCTCTGGCTCACCACAGGTCCCGGGAAGGGGGCGGGGGCAAATTTTAGCCAAAGAATGGATGATGGTATAATGGCACCTCCAACATGCCTGGCTTTTTCCAAAAAAACTAACTCAACTGCTTTTACCTTTTCTTGTTAGTTTGTATTTTTAATTCAAAGATAAATGACAAACTCCCAGATCCAAACTACCGCGCTTTTTCAAGAAATTTAAATTAGATTTAAATTTACAACCCTCTCCAAGATGGCTTCATTGACTTGTAACTTTTGTTTTCTTTGTTTTATCTGAGCTTTATCTGGCAATTCTTCTTTACATGAATTCAGACTTTATGGAAAGAAAAACTACCGTTTGATTTTAATCTCATGAGTACCTCCCGCCCACTCCAGGACTTGTCTGTCAAATCAAGGGATCAAAATAAAATCATTCATATTCTAATACTTGTGTCTATACACAATGCTGTATTTATCAGACTCTCCAGCCACCACTAAAGCTGTTTTATGTTCTGCCTGGGCACTGATCAGCCTGAGGCTTCAAAGAGCAAAGTCTGTGGTTCCATCACCGTCCCCACTAGTTTCCCTCTCCTTGTTCACCTTGGCTTTGCAGAGAGACTCTCCTTGGATACAGAGAACATTAACAAATCAGTGGATACCAGCTGGATTTAAAAACATGCACTTTTTTCACAACCGAAACTGCTTTCAAAAACTAAAAACTGAGTAAATCTCGGAAAAGAGACTGAAAACAGATGGAAAGAAAGATCTGTGATTCTATGATTCTAAATCACAATCAAATAATTGAAAAACTGATGGAAGCCAGCTAAATTTTAAGTTCAAAGGAAAAATAGACAATTGAGCATATCAGATTTCCAGAGGTAACTGAAAAAGTTTATAAACATAAATAAGAATTACATATAATAAACAAAATATCCTAAGAACAGACTGCACATATTTACAAATAACATTCCTGAAAGAACTTTAAACCATCACTTTTTAAATAAAAGTTAAATAAAAGGTCTTTCTATTTTGCCTTCTGTTTTCTCAGCAGCTGTAATTTCTGATTTATTTCTGCAGTCTTGCAATTCAGCCTTGAAACTGAAATATCAAGCCCTTAACTCGAAACATTAATGACCAACAAAATAAAATTGTTGCAACAGACAACAAAATATTTTCTCTCTATCTTCATTACTCCCACTGGCTTCATTGAATCGTTTTCTAAAAATTACTCATTTACCAGTCATTTACACCTACCATTTTAAGTATCTGTGATATTAAGTCTGATTTGAAATAAACAAATAAATAAAATCTGAGCTTTACAAAATGCCTTTATTTCTAAAAGGCATGCAAGGTGAAAAAAAAAAGTAAGAGTATTCATTCAAATCCCTGTTAATTATTACATGTTTTTATCATCACATTTTCTGGGGTTACAATCGAGTTATGTGTTCAGTGATCAGTGTTGGGCACCAATATGATCTCAACTCTGAAATCTTAGTTTTATTTATGGCTCTAGAATCAACTCTAGTATAATCTTCCAAGTTTATATTATGACCAAATAAGAAGTTTATTTAAGTAATTACAGGAGAGACTGTATGTGAAAGTTCAGAATGAGGTTCAGTTCTTAAAGTGGATCTCAAAAGCAGCAAGAGAAGGAAAAGCTTCAACCATTTATAGAGTTTCTGACTTGAACTCCTTATCACCAGGTCCCATTTTCTATCCTTTTAACTCTTAAGTGTTCACAGACACTCAGTGAGAGCATCTGCGTATCTGACTGCTCTCAGCCATGCCTCCCGTTCTAGGTAACACCCAGCGTGAGTACACAAAATGTAGTCGGTCCATTGGTACCTCTCTTGTTTCTAGATGTGTACAATGCTCTTCTCACTGGCTGCACTGAGCACTTCTTTCAGCTTTTGTTCTGCCCCTGTGACAGGACCAGCTCAACCTCCCTCATCTCCCCTCTCTCTGTGCACACGTGACTACTACAGTGAATACAGTCCAAAATGATGGTCTGAGGAATGGCATGATAGATTTTTCAAATAAAACAAGGGCTGTATCCTTGCTTTAACTCGCTGTTTATTTTGAAAGCAGACTGGCACCTCCATAATTACCACAGACCTTCTCAACAGAAAGCTGGAGCAGTATCAGGTTGGAGACAACCAAAGCAGGGATTCCAACGCTGTGGTATGCAAACCACTTCAAGGTGGTACTTTTGTGCCGGGGCAGGGAGAAGCGGGAGCAGCAGCAACAGATCCCGACCTTTCTGGGCACAGTGCTAGGACTCACACTGTTTATTTGTGCCTGGAGCAAAATCTAGTGTGGTAGGGGAAGTGCTTTTCGCATGATGGAAAAGATGGTGTTTAGGTTCTGACTTGGGAGACATGGGAATTAAGGAATGGCTGACTTTGAAAAAGATCCGCTATATGACTCTTTCCTAGCAAATAAACTCTTTTAGGCCTTCTTCAGTTTAAAGGATTAATAAAGTCAGCAGTTTTTACTGAGGGCACTTCTCTTGATACGTAAGTATGTAAGAAAAATTCCATTTTCCTTTTCCTTTTTTAAAAAATAAACTTTCAAGGAAACAAGGTAAATTTATGCATGCACTAAAACAAAACTGGTAAAAATAATAATTTTTAAAAAAAATTGCCATTACAGTAACTCTCCTAAATACAACCAGAGAAAAGTTCTGATTGTGAGTGAATGAAGCTTGTCTTTCATAAATTTAGGGAAGCCATTTGTATAAAGAAATGATTTTTGCTGTGCACAAAACTTGAAAGGAGGCCTTAAGTAAAAGTAACAGCAAACAGGAGTTATATGGTGAAAATTCCTGGGTTTCTCCATCCCTACATATGGACATACCAAGGGCAAATGGAGCTTACTGGTCAATTAACTCAGGCTTTACTGGAAACAGCATTTCTCAGGCAATTACAAAACACTGTCCTACCTATTATTAACAAAAGATATATCAAAAATAAGAAAAATAAATTTAACATTTTTTGATTCAATGTTCTTTAAAGCTTTTATGCAGTATGTTACAAATGTTTTAGTAACGAATCCATACTTTGAAGTCCTGCTGAGCCATAACTATTGAGGTCTCAGTCTTTTCATATAAAGAGGATAACAACTAGTTAAAAAAAAAAAATCCTCTGGTATCACACAGACATTTTTCTCCCAAAGCTACAAATGACACTGTAACTTTTTGACAAGTTAGTATTTTCCATTTTTTAGATATACATATGATACTAAAATAATTTTTTAAAAGTGTAATTCTAACAATCTTTCACCATAAGTAATTGACAGATTTTCTATATTCCTTCTTGATTTAGGGAAGATAGTGCTGACAAATTTTTTCCCCTGAATGTCTATGTCTTTTTACTCATCAAAGAAGGACTTGGGCGGAAGTTTCCATTTTTGTCTCTGTTTGTGTTGGCAACTTTACCAATGGGAATTACAAAGAATTTCACAGCCTGGCAAAGGGAGGAAGTGACATCTCTATATCCCCAAATTATACAAGCTTTCAGCAGCTTGCTCCTTTTTCTGCTCTGCTAAACTATAGCCTTTTATTCCCTTCTGCTCCAGTGGCAGCATACTGCTTACTCCTCCCTCGCTGCAATTTTATTAAATTCTCCCTTTGCTTTAAGCTATTCCATGCTGAAGCCTAAGTTAATTTTTTATTCCTAGGAAACACAGAAAAACACAGGGTCATATTCTGTTCTTTACAGGCACTCATCATTCTTTTGGTGGAATGCACCCCAGTAATCTGGAGCAGAATGTGGTTACTTTTGCCAAAATATCACCGCATTAAACTGCTCACTGCAGTGTAGTGAGTGACTAACTTAGTGTTACTAAACACTACCAGCTTTTTTAATTTGTAAAACACCTAAGAATTCTACACACCCTCAGTATTTTTCAAACATATCAATTTGCAATTGGAAATAAAATGGTATTAATGTCCCTCTATTACAACACTCTCCTTGAGTAATGTACCCATTTAAAACTATCCATGATACAGTAGCAAAATTTGGCCCTCGCTGTGTTTTATTTTTTACCTAGTGTTTCTGTGTATAAAGAATTACATTTCTGCATATAAAGCTTTATTTCATTGCACCCAGTTTTCTTCTCATCACACTTGCAATTCTGCTACAATCAATGAGGTTGCACTGTTGTGAGAACAGAATCTGGATCAGGATACAGATTTCAACACCATCCTCCTCAAAAATATAGTGTTTCAGAGTTTTTACTGCAACTTCAAAGGTGGATCATCTTACAAGTGACTAGAGCTGGAGAGCAAACATCCTCCATCATCATAACAAATCTCTCAGCATCAGCACAAGCATTTGGAAGAACTACTTGCTTTACATCATCATCTCTATTTCTGGACACAAGTGCAGAAACGAAAATAAGTTGCTTTTATCTACTAGTTAGATCCGCACATAAAAAAGAAGAATAAAATATCACAAATCATAGTATTTTGTAACATGATTCAGCAGCTTTAATGAAATCAGCTTTCTGTCACTGCCATGAGACTTCACCTACACAGTGCTTCAAATTAAAAAAAAAATAAAATCCCACAATGAAGGGTTTTTATTGTACCCTTCAAAATTTATATTTTCCTAAAACAGACTTCTAAAAGTTCTAATTAAGGTTTATACAGGGTTCTCTGAATTCTGCGTTTCCAACTGGACTTTTCATCATATCAAAAAATATCTTTTAAAAACTGAGAATAAAATGTAGAGACTTCAATTTTTTTTTATTCTATTCTGCAGAGAAAGGAGTGAACTGAAATGAAAGAATGAATACACAAAATGAAGAAAAAAACCTAGTAAATTTTTCATGCAAATGAAACTTCTGTCCAAACAGGGAGCCAAGTACTAAACCCAAAAGAAATACAGGTGAAAACCATTGATGATATTTCCTCATAGTACCTGAAAACAATTTCTCTTAACTTCGAAAGTAATGTGGTGATTCTGGTCACTGGTCTTACAAGGAGAGTCCAAATAAGCCTTATTCTTCTCTCTCAGACAGCCTTAACTGCATTTTGACAATATTTTGGATAAAAGGAAGTGGTTTGGAAATACACGTTTAAGCAAATGACTTTTTTCAAAATATTGGTTTCTATGCCAATATAAGTATTCAACATGATTTATTAAAAAGCATATGCTTGTGATTATTTCTTCACGTGTGAGTTGTTTCACCAGCTTTAGTAAGTGTGCAGTTAGGCATATGTGCAAATCACCACAAGAACGGAATCTGAATTGGAAAAGTGTTAAGTTTCTACCAGGGATTTCAGTCTATCCAGATTTGTAATGCTTGTTTTCAGCAAAGAAGACATAGCACTGTAGTATGCACAATTAGAAATGAGCCTTAACTGCTCACACTTACTTCTAGAGATGTACAAACACCTTGAGATATTACTAAAAAAAAGTATATAGTGGATGAAAATATTACTTCAGAGATTTGAAACATTTCAAGCACACATATATTAATTCAAAATGAATCAGCTATAAATATCTTCAGTTTTAGCAAGAGTTCAAGGGAATATTAGAAAATACCAAGGAGTATTTTAAATAACTTAAGGTGCACAGCAGAGAGAGAAAATATGCAACTTGGCAATGAAAATATGTAGCTAAAACAAAGCAGAACTGTTTCATCGCAAGAAAAATGGTATCACCTATTCAGAGCGGCTGACTGGGAGAGGCATGCATGCAAGGTTTATGGTGACTTGGCCCAAAATTGTCGCATCTGGACGGAAAAGGGCATAACCCTAACCAGCACCCTGTTACTGCGTGTAACTGCAGCTCAGCTGTCTCTGCTGTGAATGCACAAATGCTGTACTAAAACAACTGAGAGATAAAAGGAAAATTGAAACAACCTCCCAAGTGCATTTAAAAAAGTCACATGAATGCCTGGCTATGCCTGCACAGAAGAGCAGGGTAGGAAAACAGTCAGTCCCAAATGCAGTCCCCCTGCCCAGAATTCCTGTGTGAGAGTAGAGAAGGAACCACTGCCAACAGAAAAGGAATAGACTTCTTTTTCCTTAGCAAGTGCTGCACTCCAGAGCTGGCTGAGAGCTCAGTTTAGAAGATACCAACTGTGATATCTCTGCCTTCATTCTCTACTGCGAATTAGATTACCAGATTAGATCTTTGGGTTATACAGGATACAATGACATGCTTATGAAAGTGGATTTTACTGATGATTTTTAAAGTAGATCCAAGGATCAGCCCCTGGGCGGGTGAAGTTATGGAACAACCTGCCAGGGCAAGAAGTTCAAACTTACCTATACACTATACAGATTTGTTGTTGTGAAATACAAATATTTCTATCTGACCAAAACAAAACTATTTAATACTTGTGAATGTTTTATTTTTCATGAAATAATTTCAGGCATAGAGACATCCACGTTCTCTAGTGGCAGTGAATTCCAAATCTTTATTATGTGTTGGTAGAAAAATATTCCTTTTTATTAGGTTGAAATATATTTCAGTTTCTCCTCATACTCCCTATATTGCATCACTTGACCCACAGTCTCTATTGTAGTCATTATTGCATACACATTACTGCACCTCATCTGTCAACTGTATCTGTCACAGTCCATAAAGGAGGGTTGGGGGTTTGAATATCTTTATTAATTTCCATTTCCCATATCTGAATTCTGTAATTCTTCCAAATCCTTAGCATGTTGAGCAAATAGAATTGAACACGAGGCATGGACTTCATTTTTTCTTTACTGAAGAAGAAACCCAACACTCTGAACCTTGAGGCTGATACTTTAGTTGTTAGTTAAACAAAATCTAAATTTCTGGTTTCTATAATAAGATTTACCATATAGACAAAAAGGGAGTGACAACCACAGATTAGTATGTTAGTTTTTCAAGCTCAGAGGGACACATTGTCTCAGAGCTGGTTACTGAGAGAAGAACACAAATAGGACCTGGAGGTGCACCAAGTTTAAGAATAACCGAAGCACCAGCACAAAGAGGAATTCTAGAGGGGGGGACAAGCAGCTTGAAACAGCTACCACCTCAACAGAATATAGGGAATCAAACAGAAATAAGAGCTGAAGGACTGTTTCAAAGACCATATGTGTGAATGAACAATCAACCTTGAGCATTTGGAAAACATTAACTCATGCCTTCCTTTTGACACTATGTGAAAAGATCATACAGCTTCCTACTGCATGAAAAAACTCTGTGTCTTGCTTTCTCTAGATATGTAGATCATATGTTTATCATATGTACCTCCTCAGCACAGATAAAGATGAAATCAGGGGTCCTTAAGCGTTGAAGATGGAAAATTGAATTTTTCATTACATCTCTGTTTTTCTAATAAAATATTACAGATTTTTAGATTTCAGAATTTAATAAATAAATCACCTGAGGAGTTCTTCAAAATTAAGTTAAACAGATGCCATTTTCTGAAGGCCAGAGAGCAAATTCAGATGGCTAAATGAACTCAAAGGAAATAAAAATGAGAATGAATATAAAAACAGGAGCTGTGCAAACAGTAAAAAGGCAGAAAATCGTTACTACAAAAATGTTACAGTATGGAAGATTTTTTAAACATACTTAGGAATTTTGGGCACTAAAACACAGTGTTTTTTGACATTTCAGTCACTAAAACAGAGTTTTCATAGTCACTTCTTGGCTAAATTAAAGCACATAAAACTAATTCAATCGACATGAATTGAATTAGAGCTGAAGAGCAACTTAAAAACCCCAAAGATGTCATATTTTCATAAAATACAACTAAAATTCACTAACTTTGAACGTAAATCAGGATAGCCATTATCAAAGAATGGCCTGAGTTACGAGGGACCCTAACAACCACCTAGTCCCTAACCCGCTGCCACTGGCAGTTGGTATATTATGATAAACAACAGGTCACAGAGAAGCACCTTTCAGATTTTGTCTTCATGTTTAAATCTTACAGGGTTGGAAGGTTATGAAGAGCTGGTTCATGAGCTGATTCATGTGCCCCTCCAACTTCTAAGTTGGTCTGAAAGTCTACCAGCATAAGACTGAGGAGAAAAGGAGGCATCAATATCACTCCTGCAAACTATCCAGAGGTGTGGTGGATATGGCTATCTTTCTGCACATCTGTCGTGCTAAATGATGGCCAATTTCTTCATAGGGCTATTAGAGTACCTGGAGAGGTAGCAGAAATAATGAAAGGTATCAAAACATTTTAAAAAACTTGTGTCTACCATATACAAAAACTGTCAGGGAAGTCACATTTCCAAGTACAGATATTTTCTATTTAAATATTTCTTATTTGCTCTCAAGTATGTTAAATTATATTTGTAATTACACGGTTCCATACAAACACCAAATCTTACTACAATTATTGTGTGAATGGCATGTAAAAAAACAGAGACATTATTAAACATATAAACAAGAACTTCCATTTTTAATCTCACACACAAATAAGAAGAAAAATTTCTAAGTATACCTCAAGACTAAGAAGTAAACTACAAATCTAACTATACCCAATAGGTAATTGTTTAATCATAATGGATAAAACCTTGCAATTATTTGTTTTTCAGAAAAATATTTTGTTGTCACCTGCACAGGAAGGAGTTTTCTTAGACACTTAATTTCAGTTTAAGAAGACTGACAGGAAAACAAGGGAAATAAATTCTTTTTACCTCTATTGTAAAGGAATTCAATTAAGACATGCAAAAGCAGGAAATTTTTTTCCTTTTCCAATCTATATAATGGACAAAAAATTAGAACCTGAGCTAAGCTTCACTAGTCAAGCTAGTATTTTGAAGGTTTCTGATACATGGATCTTCAAAGGCATCTAATCTAAGCAGGAGAAAACCTAATTGGCAATTCAAACTCATTTTTTCAGAGGTCAACAATTAATTTAATTTGTAACATATGAAAATCCTCCTGTATATCTTTCAAGGCCTTCATGTATCCAGATGGCTTTGAAAATCTGTCTAAATATGATGACTAGTTCACTTTGTATCTGCCATTAATAATTCTCTTATCTAATAAATCCTTTAAACTTTCATGAAAATATTTTTGTTATATATTCAAATTATTTACGACTAGCTTATCTTAATATAAGAAATTAGATATTGTTTTTCTGCATTTGTCTGGAACCCTGATTTGCATCCAAACTGCAGGTTGATCCAAATAATTAGTTCAAATTTAGATTTCTAAAAAATAACAAATGTAGTATCCTTGCTTTTTAACAATATTTAAACTGAGAATCAGAGGTTGAGTAAGACTGCAAAATTACTTCTTTTTCAGGAGTCATGTGAGACAGGTAGATATTTCATGAATATATTGTCAAGGAGAAGAAAAATCCAATTTTAAAACACTCATAAAAAGCGAAATAAAGTCTTGGGGTTCCTTTCTGATGGGGGGTTCAAACTGCAGTTAGAGTTGCTGTTTAAAACACTTTGACTGAAACCAGACAACCCTGGGAAGATGAATGACTTGAGTTACTTCTACAGAGTCTTATACAAGAACAAGAATAATAAAATTTTTGACACCTTATCTTCAACCACTGAAGTCAAGAGCAGATCTACCATGGATGTCATAGGCCAGATTCTGTCTTGACTCTTCGGATGGCAGAATAGGTCGTAAGACTGGTATGAGTGACTCTACAATCATCAAATAGGCAAATTTATATCCATGCTCGTTCATGGATTTTAGAATACATCTTTGTATGTATAATTTCTGAATTCAAGTTACTAAATATGTTTCAGCTTATAAAAATGTTGCTGATAAAGTGTAGGGTGAGGAGAAAGGATGAGCAGGTAATGCAACTAAAAGGAGCACACATTAATAAGTTAGTTATCCATTCCTATAGTAACTTACACCTTCTTCTGGCTCTTTGGTATGTAAATTAAAGTGACTGAAACCAATTTACATTCACATGTATGCAGCAGAAACTGGGTGGAAATCTAGATTGGCTGAACTTACAAATTCCAATTTCTTGGCAAGTTAGGTATCTCACCTAAAATCTCCTTATCCATTTATACATTAGGAAATGTGGACAAACCAATTATGGAACAGACACAGACTCCATGAGATCAAAAGCAGATCAGTATGCAAGGCTGATAAGCCTAATGAAAACATGGTTTCAAATGGCATATTTTATACTCAGTAGGAGCCAATGGGGACTGCAGAACATGGGAAAAAAGGTAAACAGGTACAAGACCAAATGAAGTTTAGGTCCACATCCTGTGGGGAGCAGGCACTTCTCAGCAGTCAAGGGACGGCTAAGTTAACAGCATGGGGATTGTTTTGACTTTGAGCCAAGGCAATTTTAGGGGACTGCACAGCATTATGGCTGTCCTGCCCAAGAACACCAGAAGGTTCTACAGAGCTCCACTCTTCCAAGTAGAAGGTGTCCCACTGGCCAAGGTTTAATTTTGCAACTTAACAATGATATTAAACATTTGTCCAGATCTCAGTATGTGCCTGATGAAAGAATAGGATAGAGTGTTAAATATATAAAGACTAGCTAGTATTACTCTCAAATCTGTCATCTATTGAATGCATCTGGGAGAAGCTGGACAGAAAACTACAACCTTTAAAATAAATCCACAGATCACTGACATCTTGCAATAGTAGTTCTCTCTGGATGCTGCAAATGAATTGGATCAGCAGACAACTTTGCAAACACAGACACACTGGGTGTGGGTGCACACCCACTCTCCAAACCAGATATTGCCAAGCCACCATGCCAGAATTTTCTCTCTTCTGACTGGACAGTATTATTTTTATGTGTAGTTTTTTGAACAAAATAGTCTCCATAGCCTTTGGATAATGAATCCTTTGAACAAATCTGTGTGTGTGTGTCTGTGTGTCTGTGTGTNGTGTGTCTGTGTGTCTGTGTGTGTGTCTTTTCTTTGAATGTTCCCAGCCCTGTATTATAATACTTGACTTGTTCCAAACCCTACAGCAGTTACTTGGAAGACTCCTCTAAGCATCAGTGAGCTTTGGATCAGGTTCTGGAAAACAAAGCCAACTTAAAGTTTGACTGCAATCCACACATATATGCAGGAATCCACCAGATGCAGAATAATAAACCTGTCTGCTGACACACAGTGGTACATCCTGCATTTCAACAGAACACAGTGACACAAGG
>VZDJ01007749.1:45669890-45703411 GCA_008694505.1 Cyanoderma ruficeps
ATATATATATATAATTAAATTACTTACCAAAATAAAAAGCCAACTTTTTTTCCACTCATCTAAAGATCCTTTTTGATATATGTACTTTGTAATATTCTATTACATTGCCAAGTGTAAAGAATATTTTGTTTCATGAATATAGAGGCAAATCTTCTTGATTATTTTGCATTTTTTCTATTAAATACTCAACAAAGACGTCAAAGGAAACAGTGGATCCTACCACAATTCTCAGAAGTGACAAGTAACATGAAAACTGCAGAGTTTATGTTATTTGAATAACCTCCCAAAACCTGACACCAAACGAATCTTGAAGCATATTTGAATTTCATGTACATACAACTACTTAAGTGTGGTAAATATAATAACATTTGCAATTTTGTGATTTGTGACCTTTTTTTTCCTTAGTAGAAAGGCAACAACACTAAATCAGCAATACATTATTACTACACATTATAGAAATTATCAAGGGTGAAATCAAATTTATTGCAGTTGTAACACTTCCAAAAGAGAACAAGGATCTGGACCTGTGCCAAAGAACACACTTTGGGCAGTTGATCACATGATCTTCGAAATAACTAAATTAATTTTGTTTTAAAAAAACTTAAGCTGTACTAAATACCAAAACCAAGGCTACAAAAGTGATTTCCAGGCTGAGAAGAAAGCTTTAATTTCTTTTAAGAGTATCCATGGCATCTAGCTTTCTAACATGAAATGAAAATATACTATCAATTACAACCTGTATTTATTCAAAACAAAGGGATTTAAATGATGAATATCATAAATATAAAGCCTGATTCAGCTCACAGATGAATGCACTTTATCAAAAACTGAAATCATCTAGAGCAGGAGGAGACTTCCAGAAAGCAGGAAAGGCAGAAAAAAACTTGGTTTGTCTTCTAATATCCACCCCCAGAATGTCCCAGGTGGGAGATTACAGCCCACATGCCAGTTACTCATGGGCTCCAATTCAGAAAAGCATACCTATTCAGGAAAGCACTTAATTAAGCACATGCTTATATGCTTTTCTGAATCAGGTCCATAGTACCATAGGAAATGGGTATAACAGACATAAAATGCATGAGTAAAAGTAACTGAGAACTTAGGCCCAGAGCATAAGCTCTCATTTATGTACCTTTATATTTTAAAGATATGATGCACTGCTTAAAACATAGAACAGCTGAGCATACTACGCTGCAAAATGCAGCATGGACAAAAGGAGACCTGAGTATAATCAGATCCCAGGACCCATTTGGTATCTTCACATGCCTAATCCACTGCAGAAAAGTGCTGAAAAAGATGCAGAGCACCTCTTGTTCACATTATTTCATTTTCCAGCGGATGGACATCTTTGGGCATACTGATGTAATGCGGATAAACGGCTGGTGGCCAAAGAGGTGGTTGTCACAGGGTTTGAATCTACTGATGCACACTCAGTTAGAGGCAGCACAAACACCGAGTCAAGAAAGGGAACAACTCCAATGTGTTGATCAAGCAACAGGGAAGATGTCTTCAGGAAGGTCATTCCTTTTTCACTAGCAGCATTACAGAGGAAAAACTTGGCATTTTCCCTTCCTTTCAATGCTGCTCTCTCTGACAAATCCAAAGCTGCAAAAGAAGCTGGCCACCAGCAAGAGAAGCTGCTCAGCAGCTGCTCCAGGCAAAGCAGGAATCTGACTGAGGACACACAAGGGGCCAGATGGATTAAGAACCACTGGCAAGGTCTGAGAAACGCCAAGTTTAGATAGGCTGCCATGTCTGCATGTGATTATAAACCAGCAGGAAAACCCTGCGGTCTGCACCGGGGAAAACCAAGTCTTAGAATGGTAATTATGCCCATGTATGGGAATACCAGACCCCTCATTTACTTTCAAATAACTGTTCTGCTAAAAAGGGATACCTTTTTCACCTAGTTCACACTGACTTTCTATCACTAAAAAATAATTTTAAGCTGAGTAAAACTTTGTAACAGCAGAACCATTCAAAACTTTACACTGAGAGCCACAAAGTTTAAAAATATGTTGCCGCCTACGAGAGCTTTAATCAAAGAGATAAAGGCTAGAATTGAAATCTCCTTCAATGCAAGAGAAATATAATTTTGATATATATTGCAATTTCATTCCTTGGCAATTTTTATTAACATTGAAAAACAGCAGAAATTTCATTAATTGCTAAATACTCTAAACTTTGTATTTCACAAAC
The DNA here is from genome assembly GCA_008694505.1 of Cyanoderma ruficeps. Taxonomy (NCBI): domain Eukaryota; kingdom Metazoa; phylum Chordata; class Aves; order Passeriformes; family Timaliidae; genus Cyanoderma; species Cyanoderma ruficeps. The sequence continues at coordinate 45,672,090 of VZDJ01007749.1, forward strand.
CAGAAGCTACACAAACTCTCACAACATTACTAACATACTTTTGCAATCAGTCCATCTATTAAAATGCAGAGGGGTTTGTACAATTCAATTGCAGTGTTATAACGTACTTATTCAAATTAATCTTGAAAGATTGAAAGCCACAGTAATGAGATATTTTTTAGTTACACTTACCAAATCACAACATCACGCCACTAAACCAACAGTTTTTAAATGGGCAGTCTTCATGAACTGAAATCCTGATGGCCACCCCAACCCTATGTAATGGAAAGGTGTGTATAACCTGAGCAGAGTAACAGGGCTGCAAATGTACTTCAGAGAGAGAAGCAAGGCTCTTTCAAGTCACAGCAACATAACAAGTAGGTAGGACAGAAACAGCAGAGGGCTACAAAGTCTGTGTACCAATTAATGTATTGCTACCATAGTGTGACTTAGAGTTTCTGAAGGCTTTCCTTATCATCATGCAACAGTCACCGAAGGATCTCTAAAAGTATCATGTATCAAGCCACAAACCCATGCAATCATGCAGCAGTTTCTTGACTGTGTGCTTTTAGCATGTCAAATAAGGGTGCAGAAGTTCTTCTCTGAGTATGAAGACTATAGCCTAATAGCTTCTCTGTTTCAGGTTGTTTCCTTCTGTGGTCCCCAAAGCCCACCACATCATACAGCCATGCTAATTACAAATACTGTGTGTTTGATTTTTGGTTTTCCTCATGAATTTCTTTAACTCATTCTTTGCACCAATTTCTCTTACTAGCTAAAATACAGACACAGCAAGGATTTACAGATACATGCTGGCTACACATGCTATTGCAGTACAAAAATGTTTGATTACATTTCAAAAAATTTGCCAGATTTTGTCTCACCCTTAGGTTAAATTTGCTCACATGACAAATATTTCCTGTATGAACTACAAAACACTGGCATATAAAGTGCACATACTTGTTAATTCCACTGCATAATACAGTGAAGGACCTGCAGGGTTTGCTTTGGTTACCATATATTTTGTTTCTTTGTTTATTGTTATTTTGATAGTCAAGAATTTTCTACTGAATTAGCAGATGTTTACTGGCTTATCAAAATTCAATATATTAACATACCTCAGTATTTGAACAGTGACTTTTTTGTTGGAGATGTAACAGATGTTAAAATTAATTCATAAAAAACTATCTTCAAACCATTTCCACTAAATATTATACATTAAAATATTTACACTGACAGCAAGTGTGAGATGCGTGTTTCTTTATTTGGTACAGAGGTAGATAGGGATAGAGAGATGGCTGGGTGAAGCAGGCACATATTTTCCTGCTTTCTTATTATACCACCTAAACCAGAACCCTTTAATGCTAGTTGTGCCACAATGATTTCTACTTCTCTGCATCAAAAAGGCACATCTTTGCTACACATCCCTTGTGTGGGTACTGAGCAGAGAAAGCACAGCAGAGAAAGAACACTCTTGTGTTCTAATTAATATTGTCATTAGAAAAGTGTGCATTAGTAGCTTTCTTCAGGCAACTAAAAGAAGTACAAAAAGAAGAAAAAAGTTGAAGGATGGTTGCAAGCCCACGACATCTACCCACTTATGCATCCTTTTGGTGAAAAACAGCGCCAAATACTACACACTGCACGATACCATTCTTGCACTTTTTGTATTCACTTTTTATTAATGCATAATAGTCCTGTCTGCTCCAGGAATGTAAGCATGATTGATTCCATCATTTGCTTTCCATGTGGAAGGCACCTACAGCTTCTCTTAATTTCTAAGATGGATCTTTTCTCCGTTTTCCCCTTTAATCTGACATCATTAAGTCGCAGACTTACAGGGTATTATACCTTCACAGTATGCATCATATGATGTTAAATGGGAAGCCCTGGGAATAAGGCCAAGTTCCAGTGGAGTTCATATATTCAAACTCACAAGCATACCTTAGTCTGGAACTGGGTAAATCGCTCACTGGGCTTCTCTAATTTGAATGGAGGCATTTTCTTCTGGAGAAGTGGAAAAATCATACATGTAAACTTACCAGGTGAGATTACTAACATTTATAGATGAGAAGACTGTGTAGTCTTGGTCTACAGTGAGCTTTGTCAGCTGGACAAAGCTTACTGTAGAGCAAGAAGTGGAAGACAATGGCAGGAACGTTTTTGGTGTTCACATGACAGTTACCTTCCTATGTAGCCAAATACAAAGGCCTCATCTCTACAGAGTATTCGCAACAGAGAAAAGATTAGTGCAGAGGTCTTTATCACCATCTTAAAACACCCTGCTTTACACAAATTTACACAAAAACCTTTGCTGCCTGCTTTGCACTGAGGCATCTCTTGAAGACCATTCTCTGACCCCAAATTTCAAGGGTAACTGTTTATGCCCCCCTGAGAGAGACACAAGGAAGGATATGAAAAGAAAAAAACCCCCAAACCCAAGCTAAAATAAAGAGGCAGCTGGAGATTTTCTCTGCACATACTAACACATCTGTGCCTCTAATGAGCATCGAGACTTCTATAATGGTCTGACTGTCTGACATACATTTTTTGTTAAGATTAAGCTCAAAAGACACCACTGAGCAGCAGCAGAATAGCAGGGACTGATTCTCCCATTCTCTCCCAGCAGCTAGTAGTGATGGATAAGTGAATACTAGGAACACACAAAGTTAGCTCCAAACATCAGACAATATTCCAATGGCCTCCCCTAGATGACACACATTTCATTTTTCAGGTATTAGTCATGGCACTTTGATGTTTTGCTGGAGTAGAAGCACTGAAAAGTATAAAAAATGAAAAGTAAACACAGTGGCTTAGTGAAAGCAACAGCCAAGGAGCCCTGTCTGTATAATTCACCCCAGCAGGCAGCATTGCTGCATTTCATTTTTCTGCATTACTGTATATACTTGGTCAAAGTATCTTCACAGTCATCATTTTTTCCCCATGGATGCTATTTTCCGTCTTTTGCTTTCTTTCAGCACTGAAAATTTGCAGGAAAATCACCCATAACCCATGCATTCCTATGTATACTCTTCATTGATTATTTCCTCTGTGAAAATGTAAATTTTCCAAAAGAACTGAGGTAAGCATTCTAGATGTTTGTATTTTTTCTTATCTTTTTCTGAAACCATGCTATCAGCAAGTATAATTTCTGAGGACTGTGAAGCAGTCAGCTGAAAATTTCAGATGTTTTGAAATGCTACAGTGTTCCTGGTTAGGCACTGCATCACATATTCACTCAAGGCCTCAGGAATGTCTCCTGAGACTGCTGGAAATCAGAGGACAGCTAGTTGGTCAGCTCCTGCTCTTGGCATATGCCAGATGGATTTCTGTAACGGGTGATTTTAAAGAAGCTGGGCTGCAGCCCTTTCACAACCATCTGGCATCCTTCCTCTTCAGTGCACATCACGTTAGGTGAAACTGGACAGCAAGGAATATAGCACTGCCCCTGGGATAATTTCATTTATTTCTCAGTTCTATACTCTTTCAGATAAGCTTGTTGAATTTTGCAGCATGATTTGCAGATCCACAATCAGGTTGTATCTGCAGTACTGACTGAATATTATTGCAAGACCAGTTACAAACGGAACTCAATACAAATATATTTACACAGGTCTTTTTGACCTGCACAGTAGGCATGAGAAATTAATTCATCCATTAAGGAGCATGTAGTACAAGCTTCCTGACCCTTGTAGTCTTTACTTTTTATCATTATATATTTTTGCATATTGACCACATCAAGATTTCCTTGTCTGAAAAAATACACAATTTCCCATACACCACAGAACATGAAAGTAGTGATTAGCACAATCTAAACATACTTCTGGCTTTTTCTCCTACTCTTTTTAAGTGCTGACATAAGCTTTTTGGAGGGTAGCTCTGCTTGACACCCTACTGATGGGCTTTTTAACAATAGGTGAATTTTACAGCTGCATAACTCTGTTGGAATCAGGCTCTAGATTTGCATTCAATTTTTTGTAGATGTAACTGGCTAACTACAGCTGCATTGCTACAAAATTTTCCAAATGCCTATATTCTAAGCAATTCTAAGTCTTCTTTGATCAATACACACATATTTAGATAAAAATACAAAGTAGATCTGTAGACTATCAACTGGAAACAAGTCACTTTTTCAAATCTATTATTATATTTGATAGGATATCTTGTTATGCAATTATTCAGTTATGCAATTTATCACAGCTCAACACCAGGGCTTTCAACAGAACTCTTTATATGGTTAATGTTCAAAACAGAAGATATCCAGCAGCATCAGAAAAGCAGATGAAGTGTATCATTATTGCAATACATCTACTTCCATAGACATATTTTAAAAGGCAGTTTAATTACATGAACTGAGAGATTTTCAGCAAATAGTTCAGTATAAAATTCTCAAAACGCTAGTCTGTTTATTCTAAAATCAGGTATTATTTCAACCTGGGAAGTTCAGGTCAATGTTAAGCCTTCATGTGTTTGCTTTTATCAAAGTTGAATACAGTTGAACCCTAGTACTAAGAAGAAAGAATTGAAGAGTTTATGAACAATCAGCCAGTGGTGCATCACATAACTGCCCTTGATCCTACAAGGACTATTCCCTCTACTTCTACTTTCAATTTGCAGTTATCTTTAGATTAAGTTTATTATCTTGCAAGGAAAATGTATGATTTTCCTTCAACTAATTAAACTCTGGATTCCTTGACTTAAAAGCAAGTTATGCATGAAATGCAATATGGTACCAGCTTCTTGAAAGCCTATGATTTTCATTTGTGATGCCCCCAAGGAGCATGGTTTTAATTATCATTTACTACAATTATTAATAAGCATTCCATTTGAAATGACAAACTCACTCTTGCCCCTTCCAAAGCAATGGGATGAGGTGATAAAATGTGTTTCATGTTTATAAAGCTTCTAGATGCAGGTGCCACACTACACAGGCCACAGGTTAATCATTAGTTTTCCACTGATGTGGTAAAAACCCATGAAAACTCATTATAAAAGCTGTTTAACCTGGGCAATGAATTTGAGAACATGGCAGACAAGCAGTTAGATCCTAGGATAAACAGCAGGATATCTGCATGTCCATAGCCCACCGAAGCTCCAGTACCACCACAGCCACTATTACTACAGGGAAGAAAAAGTACATACAGAAAGACACAAACAAACACAGCTCTTAAGATTATTTAGCATAAGCTTGAACTTGTGAATGTGCTAATGACTTGAGCTTAGCCTGAGTAACTAATCTCCTGAAAAGTAGATAATAAATGGATAACGGAAGTGGATAACCAGCAGCTCAATGTGTGTATTAGAAACTGATTAAACGTATGTAAAGGGAACTGTAGTTGGATCCAAGCTCCTGATCACTTGTACCCCTGTATACAGCATCTCACTGACTGTGCACAGCATTCACTCTTCCTATGTTCTGGACCTCCCTGAGAACACAGAGGCTCCTGTGTCCAGTGAAGTGAAGGCTGAGTGAATCTGGTTCATGAAATTAAAGTGTCCTGGAATGGTCCATGGCAACCAGAGTAAGCAAGAGAAGGCAAGAGAAGCTCAGATGCCCCTAAAGCATCAGGGCCTGTCAGGGCCAGGCTGTTTACATAAATGCAGTTAAATAGTGGTTGAAGTAAAACAGAGGATACCAATAGGACTAACCATTAACTACAGAACACATTGCTCCCTCTGATGGTAAAACCCACTGAATGATAGAAATACTCCACACATCTCATTTCACTGTTTCAAAAATTGTCATACTGTCAGGTTTATTTCACAGCTGAAAGAAAACATACTAAAAAGGAGGAGAGGAAGTGACAGCCCATTCCACTCAGGCAAAAAGGCCTGAACTGCTGGGAAAGCAATGTGCTGCATTCAAGGCACAGGCTGCTGGAAGAATTTTAACAGAGTAAGAATCTTTGAATGGATGGAAAAAAGAGCAAGAGGAGGCTTTCCTAACTGCTCGAGAGCCACAGTGAGGCTCACCATTTAGTGAGGAAGTTCTTTCTCACACTTGGGCACGTAAATGAACAAATCCTATTTGCACAGAGTCAGTAAAAAAGGATCCCTGAAAAACAGTTAAAGCACAGATTACTGGATTTTGAACTCCAGGCACAGCCTGACTTTTTAATGGATGGAATTTAGTATCTACACTGCCATGTCCAGCAACACACTCCCAAGCTGTGGGCTGTTACTATGTAAATCCCCAAAATGCTCAGGTGGCAGCCCAACACATTTCACTGCAAGCCATGAGTAGTCCCACAGGGAAGGTGACTGCATGACAAACTGAAACCTGAAAACTTGTATAATTTTTTTAACAGCATTGCTAACTGAAATAAGAAAAACATTCTTTTTCATTTCAGAAATAAGTGATGTTCGCTTTAGCTCCTTCTCTTGTATACTTTGACTGAATCACATAAAGAAAAAACTCATGTGGGCCAGGACCAAAGACTAAAAGTTTAAAGCCAAGTAAGGTTTCACAAAAACAGGAACAACTAAAGACCCGCACTATAAAAGATGCTCTTTTTCATGACCAAAATACTATTAGTCACTGCTTCCAGTACCAAAACCAAACCAAACCAAAAGAAAAGAATCAAAAAATCATAGATGACATTCATTCCTCTGCTGTTAACATACACAAAAAAAGAAAGGGAGAGATATGATAAACTAGACTCGCTGCCACATTTAAGTAGAGGTGTGTTCAGGTTTTGCTTAAACACACCTAGTTTCTTAGTTTCTCAGCTAGAGCTTGCCTTTATAAGAGTATCACTCCAACACAATTCTCTGGGTCTCTCAGATGCAAGCTGCTTCACATTTGGGTTGGTGGCCTCTTTGACTACTGCTGAAGTCCAAGTGCTGACACAAGGCAAAGGATGCTGCCACGACAATATTCTCATAGAGCATCAGGTGTTGCCTTCAAGAACATGGACGAGCATGAACAAATTTTAAAATGGATTATTTAACTAATTAATAAATAACTAAATAAAAAACATGAGTTTCACATTGTTGTCCCAATGGAATCCTCTGGGATCAATTCTGCCCTAAGTTATATTATGGTAAAACTATTTCCATTCACTGTAGCCAAAACATTTCAATGCTTTTAATGCTTTCTTCACAATGCTAAAGATTTAACCAAATATAAAAGAGGACAAGGATGTGTGTTGTTTAATGGGTCTGCATGTGCCCAATGCATTTAAGATATACTTTATAAAATAGGACATTAGATTCTTTCCCTAGTGCCATTTTATTATTTAAAAAATATTTAATATTTCACCCTGTCATTTTTTTTTTTAATGCAAGTTGACTTGCAAGTCAACCACTTGGATATGGAGGTAGAGCTCAGATAAAAGCTACTACCAGGAGAGGAAAGAAACTTTGACTGTTAAATGATGCTGAATAAATTTTAGCCACAGCCACAAATCATTCAGATATATTTGCTAGTAAAATATTTCTGAAATTATTGATTTTATTTTGTACTGTATTTCCAAGTCTTTTCCAGAAAAGTATTTAAGCACATGCCTAACTTAAAGCACATGAAAAATCCCATTGATTTAAGTGGGCTTAATCACATCCCCTAAGTCCCACACATTCTTCAGCACACTGTTGCATCTGGACTTTTTACAATAATCAAATGAGTAGAAACCAAATGTATGTTCAGTGTAAACCATGCTTTTCATGTGAAAATGTAGATTTAGTTACTTAATAGACATGAAGACACTGTGCATTTAGCCTTGTAAAATGAAAAAGCTAGAGAAGATTGATTTGCTGTCATATTGAATATTTTGTTTTCATTAAAAAACCCTGACCCCTTTTTCCTGAAGAAAAAAACATTTCTGAACATGTTAACTTCACCTGGACATTGTCAAAGTCAAAAGCCGATGCTGATGTAAAATCCCTGTGCTAAGGAAACTTGTATTTTCATTTTGCATTCAGAAATAGGACAGACGTAGACACTTTTGGAAATTGTGAGCAATTCTAAGTTAAAATTCAATATTAAAATCAATTACAAGTATAGCATTTATAAATTTGGTATTTTAAATGCTTGAACAAATGTCATATCATACAAGCGAAATTCATCTGCAGAGCCTGTCTGTGTGATTCTGATGATTTATTCTAAAAAAAAATCATTTATAGAGAGAGATAATACCTTTATTAGACTGACTCATTGTTCCAAATCTCATGTATGCATGCATACAAACCTTTTCTTAGGTGAACAGGTCCTTGTGGAGGGTTCAAAGAAGGTCTAAGCTGGCCCAGTTTTCAGGCCTTGAAAACCCTTTTTTTCACCTGCAACTTTTTGCCATTATTTTTTCTAGTGGTGGTATCTGTTTCAATATAATAGAAGTCACTTCTGATAGCCACATCACATCAGGGCTGTAACATCACTAGTAATAGAGAATTTCATGTTCCAGGAACCCTGGAGAACCCTGTGCAGAAGAAGACGGTATCTACCTTGAGGAAGGTTCATGTAGCTTATAGCAGTGGCAATTTTCCCAAGTAGTTCTATCCCTAAAATTCCAGTCTGGGGCCTCTCTGGAGCCAGAAATACCAGCCATAACAAACTATATAGTAGCTATGTGTCAGTCCTTGTCAGCAGTCCAAGGACAGTATGTGACAGCAGAACATTTTCTTTTATTGGTTTTCCTTGTTATTAAATAAAGCCCATACAGTGCCTTTCCACTTAAACCTCTGATACTGACACGGTAACATCTTCCAGGAGACAGGCAGGGAGTTGAACCAGAGGAAATAAGACAGTTACAATGACAAGAGCATTTCTGTTTGTTTGCCAACACCTCTTCTCATCCCATCTTGAAAGTTTATAAGCCATGGATATTATCCTGTAGAATTCCCTTGGAGATATTTTTAAGAGATTGCCTACTTAGCTTTTAAAGAAACATGATTTCAAATTAGAATTTTTAATCAACTCAGAAAAAATGCACATTTCTATTATATGTATGTAAACAGTGAACACTTGTATCTTTCATGCTAAACTCTTTCTCCAATGATATGCAATTCATACCACACACAAGTCAATTCAGTTTATTCTGTATGTCAAAAGCATTAATTCCTCATGAGTGTTGTCTCATTTGGTCTGTCTCATTTGGCAAATGACAGAAATAAAATATATATAAAACTAATAATGTAGTTTGAAAAAAAGTGTCTTCAAATTTAACAGTGGTGGATTGTTGTATAGAGATGCTGAAGTGGTAAAGGACAAAGGAAAGAGCAAAGAAAGTGTGTGTTCATAGAAGTTGTTATGTCATACGTAAAGGTCTTGCAGCTGAAAGAGAACAACGGTGATGTTTCTACCTCAAATTCCTATTAGATGAGAGACAAGGAATTATTGTATTACACTTTATTCTTGATCTACTGTCATTCAAAATGGGTGATAATTTTGGATCCTCTGTGGCAAGCCACCTCTCTGTGTCAGTTACTGTGTCTGTAGAAAGGAGGTAGTAAAATACCTAAGCAATTCTGAAAAATACTTTGAAATAAACCTTCAAAAAGACAGGCTGGTTTTCTATTACTTTCTATTGTAGCTGACTTGAAGTTATGGCATTTTTCTTCAATGACTGATTTCAATTAAAAGCAAATAATCACTCATTAAGGAAACAAATTTTTTCTTACTTAATCCGTAATTTCTTCACTTACCTATCTTAAATGTTCTTTGCTTTCCTAACTGAAGTATTTGTGCATACGGCCAGCATTTCATGACCAGAAGCTAGACCAGATAACTTCCAGATATCTCTTTTAAGCAACATCACTAACCTGAGAAGAATTGCCTGTAATATTCCAAGTCCAACAAATACTGACATAACAGATAAGAACCACAACATGCTATGCTGCAATGCAGAACAGTGAAACAAAGCATTTTAAAATTCAGTTTAAACCACTTTTCATTTCTTTGCAATAAGCTCCAGCCAAAGTGCTAGCAGGCTGCCCACCACAGAGGTGGGGAAGATTGAATGCTGCAGGTACAGGGCTCGTGCAACAGAGAAGTAGCTGCAGCTGACAACTGATCTGCAAAGGGATCACATCTGACAGCTTCACACATTAAAACAACACTGTCCAAAAAAGGCTGCCAAGGATCGTCCATCTGCAAGTGGGCTACAAATGCAAGTAACAGATATAACAGTCTGTACAATCTGATTAAAAACAAATAACTTACCCAGGGCACAAGGGGGATGATAGTCCAAATGTCACAAAAATAAAAACCTGTTCATTCAGGTTTAGCTTCGCATCTGCTAGTGTCCTGTCCCACAGCACTGCAATCTATTGTTTAATTCTAGGTTAAAATGAAGTAATCTAAATATGCAGGCTCTTATATAAAAGGGCCAGGGGATGAAATTACACCAGTTTCTAATAAGGCCCTTTGAAACCCTAAACTAGCAAGTTAGCAGCCAAATTGTTCTTCTTCTATTAATACTGACTGAAGAGAAAGTGATGACTAAAAGAGACAAAATAAAGAGCGTAAACCTGTAGTTCTCAAATCCTAAGTGTGCCTGCTATACCAAACCACATCAGAGGACTATTTAGGTGCCACAAATTTATCATTTTATTTCCCATCTCCAAGACCAGTCTTGAAAAACTTTTGTCTCCCTATTGCTAGACTCTTCAGAAATACAAGATCTGTAAAATTTCCTTATTTTCCATTTCAAAACAAAGAGAACTTTTAACATAGCTTCCTCTGTCCATGTAAGACCAATTTATGTGGTTTAAAGTATTCTTTCACCTAAGTAGCCTCCTGCACTTGGTGACAGACCTCACACCAAAACATGAAAAGGACCACTTGGTTATTTTCTTCTATCTGTGCAATACATCTTACTAATTTCGTCTTTTTCACTCAGAATACTATTAACTGAGTCTTCCCATACATTAAAAGAAAATCCCATGCACAGTTGTACAAACATATTCTGCATCTCAATTGTAAAGAAAAAGAGAGTTGTGAGCTTTTTTGGACACACACCCACCCTAGAAAGTACAGTAGCATGATAGGCCTCATCCCAGGCTGCTCCATGCCAGCTTCAAGGATCCACTGGATCTCAACTGCACTTGATGGATCCCAGCTGACCTCTGCATCAACTTGTATCATCTTCCTGCTGCTCTTCAAAATAGAGCTATTCACCTAATCAGTTGTAAGTAAAGACTGGAAAGCCAATGTGTAATAAACTCTGTCCTGATTCTGACTTTTTCTTGCTGAATGATCTTGATTAAGACTTTATTCCCCTACCTCTGCCACCCAGGATAAGGCAAAGGAAAGGGGGCACAAGAGGCTCTACAGAACAACTCTTAGGCAAGTAGACTGACTTCTGGTTGAAAATAGGAAAACCAAATAAATTACTGACATAATGTCATAAATGGTATATATATATTACATCTAATCAAGCTGGCATCTCAGAAAACAGCAGCTGCTCAATTCAGTCAAACACAATTCTTCAGCGGCTCTGAGAACAGGGGAGTACAGATTTCAGAAGCAGTGTGTGGTCATGCAATCATTGCTCTGAGACAAAAGTGGAAGAATTTATTTCTCATATGGCAANCCAAAAGAAATTTTGAGGCTGCAATGAAGTATTTCTGCTCCCTGAATACATCAAGAATTAGAAATCCTGCCTGATGGGCAGAAACTGCCCAGAGCTAAACAGTATAAAACACATTAACCAGTACCACCAGCTACACTTCAAGCAGACACATCTGATATCTTCTTAGAGTTTAAACCACCAAAGCCTCCTGCCTCCTGGGATCTCTAGCCCACAGACATACCCTGTGGCTTTTAAGGAACTAAGCCAGAGATAGTCTTTTCTTTTTTGAAAATTGGCTAAGAGAGAAGTTTATTATAACAGTGGAATGGCTTTTGAAGCTGGGAAATAAAGGCTTAGTGCCTGCCCTAGGCAGACAGGCCTCACACAACTCCTTTGCTCAGGACAGTGCCCAAGCTCTTGGCGAGATTTTAGTCTCAGTGCCCACCTGGATAAAGGGAGTGATGAAATGGCTCTCCCACCCATTACCTCCAAGTTCTGACACTGTTAGTGAAGAGAAAGAAGAATAAACTTGTCTTGAATAATGATTTTCTGTGACACTAGTGTAAAGACAGCAAATCCTACCTTCATATGCAACACAGCACAGATTTCATCTCAATTTGCAATCTACAGACCATTTTCACATGTAGTATAAAGCTATGAAAAAATTATGAGAAATACTACAGAGATTACACTATGATGGGGTAGCAAAATTGTTTCTAAAATATGCATTTATCAGGCATCCAGTGTTGCAAAAACATTTTAACCATTATGGAAAGATGTTTTTGCAGTAACCTAAACTGGCTCATCTACTTCCTATTAATAACCACACCATGAATACTCTACAGAAAAACTGTTTCAAAGGCTGCAGGAGATGAACTTCTGCCTAATCTTTTATGACCTTTATAAAACTTTATTAAATTATGAAGCCATGTAGCCTTTACAGGCTCTAAAGTTTTGCTTGGGAACACTTTAAATACATAAATATGTGCAGCTGTCCCAAGTAGTGCCACCATGGGGACTTAAGACACTGTTAAGACTTTCCAGTCCTGTACCATTTAAAATTGGTAATAAAACTCTAGTCCAAGATAAAGTCTCAGACAGGAGCTACCCAGCCAGGAGCAAAGTACTCCCTATTGAAGAAAATTACTGACATTTTAGAAATACATGCAACTCTTCCCACTTCCTTGCACTTGTGTTACCCATAAAAGTCTAAATATATATATATTCAACCTAATTTATTGCACAAGATAACCTCCTTCAGCATGTTAGAAATAGAAATACTTAATCCCCATGTTCATCTTTAGTACACTAAGTCCAAGCTGAGAATTGTGGGAATCATGGTACTGGCAAAATGTGTCCCTATTGTGACCAGTAAGAAACAGCAGAAAATTAAGATGTTAAAAAGCCCAGTACAGTGGATGACAAGCTCAGATAGCTTTGAATTTGCTCAGAGCCTGCTGTCTCCTCAGAACTGTAGTCTGGTGGTGAGAACATTTGGAGACGATATCCTTAAAAGCAAGGAAAAATAAGAAAGAGAAAAGGAGAAGAAATGTGCACCCCGTTTTTCCCAGAAATGTCATCCGTGACAAGAAGAATCTCCCCCTGACATGGGACAGGGGGATAGACTACCAATTCTCCCAAACCCCAAAAATCCAAGAGAACCCTGAAAAAGTTAGTGGATGTCATCTGCCACAGTCTGACCATTTGAAATATTTTGTTTCTGTTTTTGGTAAACCTTGATTTGGAAAAACTGACAGACCACTATGGATATACATTTTAATGCAATTATTTGAACAAGACATACCACTGTGCACGTTTCTAACATTTTATTCTTCCAACGTAGCTTAATTATATCCCTCCAATAATTGTAGTTCAGCAAAATCTTATATAACAAAGATCTTGTTCCTTTCAACAGGGAAAAAAGATTAAAACCACTTATTTAATGTATAAACTAAAAGGTTTAAAACAAGGAGCTCAGAAGATTTCCACAGATCTTACTACAATTTTCAAGTCCAAAGTAAAATCCTTTCACACAACTTGGTTGAAAAGAGTTCAATTTATTCCATTCAATTTAGCAACATTTGTACTTACTGACTGTTCACTTAGATCCTGAGAGTCTTCCATTGAGGTTATTCACCTTTCTTTTCCTCCACAAGCAGAAATTATCTTTCTTTCAATTTACAGCTCAGTATTCTAAATTAAAAGAGAAGATCAAAAAATGACATGTTAGTCTATGGTCCCCACTTCTAACGCAAATCTGCAATAAACAAACACCCTAACTGAGGTTGTGGTTTCACTAAAACCCGAAGCAAAGTTCCCATATGAAGACTAATTTTATGTAAAGTGCCTCTACACCTTTAGTATTATTTTGGGAACTATCTAAAATACACCAACAGAAACAGGAACTTTTCTTTGACTCCTTCAAGAGAAAAAATAGCACTGAAAAAAAAACAGTAAAGAAGTGAAAATGTTGAATACAGGCAGCTGTTTAAGTAGTCAATAAATTATAACACTTGAGAGAACATCTTAGAAAGATAGTTATAGAACAAAACTGCTTAATACACATTTAATGATAACCTCTTAGCCATTAAGTGTCTGGCAGAAAAATAGGTTATTATGAAGTTATCAGCATGAAGTCCCCTCTCTAAGGTTCATTAAATTCCTTTAGGATTAAATTAAATACACAAAGTGGTTTATAACAAGCTGTTCCCTACAAAGTACTAAATGACAGACATTATCCTAATTATCTGCTATGTCTATGTCTTCTCTAATAGAATGAACCATTCTCATCGAATATGGAGATCTTCAATAGGAAAATTCTATTTTCCAGGAGTTCTGCCTGTGAATCATCATGGTAACCCTAACTACAAAGCTACATGACTATATTGCAATCTCAATTGCAATATGGTCAAAGATCCATTTTGGAGTTATGTAAATTTGCATGATTTAGAACAAAGAAATGGTTTTGGCAGGGATATTTCATATATGAAATAATCATATTATTAATCAAAGCTCATGTTACATGAAAAAAAATCAATACAAAAAAATCAATACATAAACATTAAGGAACCCGAACATCCAGGACTTGATTATCAATATTACCTAGATTTGTTTATCAAGAAGGCACCACAAGGAATTACCTGGGACTAAGCTCAATAGCATAAACATATTATGGATTTCTGTTTTGAATTCTGACCAGCCAGCAACCGAGGGTAAAACATGTACAGCTGTACTGGCACTTGCAGAATATTTGAAAGGAACCAGAGACATGGGGACCTATGTGGAACAAGCCACGGCACCCACATATTCTGACCCACTGCCCTGCATTGCCCTGTGAATACCTCCTCTCTTAATCTCAAGGGCCACTTACTTGCCATACTTCCACTTACTCCCCAAAACATAACTCCCAAAAATTCATTTTGTTTAGCATCAGATATTTTCTAGAACACACACAACTGCACAGCCCTGGTCTACTTTGCTTTCAAGTTTCACCTAGATTTTTCCTGCCACCCAGTGACACCCTCCTGTCTTTCTTCCCTCTTGCCTGAGTTTCAAAATTATTTTCTTTCACATTTCATTAATTTTTGCCATGATGTTACATGAGGAAAAGACAAATTGCAAGGAAACCATGTTGCATGTATTTCACCATATCAGACAGCTGAAAATAATTCCTGGTTTTCAAAATGGTTTTAATCTCCTCTCAACTTCAGCGGGATCCAAGACATCAATGTCTTCCCCCATAATGCCTTCACCAAAACTGTAAACACTTCCCATGATTTTTTGGCCAGTGTGGAGCCCACACTCCTGTATTTGTAAGCATTTTCTCCAGTCTTTGTTCAATGAAACTACAAGTAGAATTGAAGGGCTTCTTTTAAACATCCATTCTAGGCAAATTGCAGAAAGGAGTCTGCCATGAACAATGGATATTTTAAGAGAAAGCAGCTCTACCCGGCATTGCCTGCAGCAGTCCCAATCAAAGGAGGCAAATGCAAACACAGAGATTTTTATGACTGATACTAAAATTTTCCATTAAAAACTTAAACATAAAATCTGCTTTGATTTAATTAAAAGTTTGTAGTGTGTTCACGTTATTGCACTGGTAAGATTGCCTGCAGAAAAAAAAAGGTCAAAATACGAAATTTGTAACAAATTATTTGACTAATTTCTACGTCCTGACTGAAAAGTCAGTACCTGGCTTGCATTCAAATTCTAAATCTGTCAGTTGGTCACTGAAGGTGGCAGATACTTCACTTTCTGTATAAAACTCAACCATAACTCAACTACAGAGCTATACCAGAACAAACAGACCCATGTGTCTTTCCCTATTGATGGATGCTTAATCAAAGCACACTGAGATCAACAGATAAACGTCACATTTTTCAAAAAAAACCACCCCAGTGTATCTAAATTAATACATCCTGATGACACAAATCCAATAGGAGTTTTATTACTCAGAACTGCCAATGATTCACCCATAGTATGTGTTGTGTCCCAAAATTCAGGTAGGTGTATTTACTGGAACACATCATCAAATATGCCACTTGTATTAGTTGCTTTCTAAAAAAAACTAACTTCCATGAATTTTCAAAGTTACTTTACTGAATTGCAAGACAAAGACAAGCTTTTTTGTATCTTTGCAGAAATATACAATATGTTAAATACATCGTTTGCACAAACATGCTAAATTACAAGTTTCCAGAGCACTGCTGTTCATCTTCACACTGCCTCAAAATCCTGAAGTTCTTACTGGAAATGGAGCTTTTTAAAATAAAATTCAGAAATAATATTATGTAGGTATTATTATATCCATCAAGAGCTAAAGCCTGCTGCATTCTGAGCCCAGTTAAAGTGGCTGATTATAACCAACTGCTAACACAAAGATTTTTATAATGGCATTTATGCCAATTGCACTTAGACCAAATCCTTTAGGGTTTACTTTTATAAATTTGTAAAAGGGGAGAAAAACCATTAGAGAAGTCAGTGATTTAAATAAGACCAACATTACTCCCTAATAAAGATATAAAATTAAAGGATAATAGTAACCTCGTGCTGCTTTATGAGGCAATAATCCAGTTACCAATTCAACCTTGTAGTTTATTCCATCAAGAGAACCGGATTAAAAACAGAGGGAGGGAGGGCACTCTTATCCCTATTATGTTGCAAGTGTTTCTAACTGGGTTTAAATATTTTTTAAACTGTCGTTAAAAGTCTTAAACTCACAGACAAACCAGAATGAAGAAAAATGCCTGTTTCTCCTCTTTATCCACTCCTTGCAGATGTGGCTTTAAAACTGATGAAGTGTTTTATGCTCTCAGATAAAAATTTTACCTTTCTAAGAAATGTCTTGATTAGGAGGATTCCTGACTTTCCTCATCAACAAATGCATTTAAATCTAATTTTTATTTATTTGTTTTTATCTGGGGGAATAAAACACTTCATCAAATTTAAACTGCAACTTCCAGGACTTGACCATGAGGAGAAACATGTGTTTCCTTCCAGAGATACACACATAAGTTAAAGAAAATAAACTACTTGAGGATCTGCTGCACACTCCTTTATAAATGACTGAAAGTGTAATGCAATTTAATTTTCTATGGGATGTCTCCTATGATCCTGTGCTGCAACTTCCACAAGCTCAAGATAGAAGGTGAATCTTAGAGACCCACAGGTAAACCCAGCACTAAAGCACTTGACATTTCCCAAGAGTATCTCAGAGGTTGCTTCAGGTCCTCCAGTTGGCCAGAGGAGGACATGGATCTCCAAGAATCCATCATCTGGGAGTTCGGCCATCAGACAAAAGATCTCCCCTGTTTCATTTCAACACAAAAACTTGGGAAGAAAGTCCTCTCTTCAGCCACTAGGAACTGGTCTTCTGAAAAGAAATTCAGGGGCAGGCGGAGCATTATCCTCAGCCTCTACCACTTTTTTTTTTTCACATCATGATCATCTTGGGCACATTTTCACATTCTTTCTCTTCTGCTTTATCTAAAGAATACCTATTTCTACTAAGGTTATATCATGTGATGCTCTGGCAATATAGTTCAGAAATTTCATAACCTCAGACAAATATACTATATTGTTTAACACTTTTTCAAACCAGTGTTGGTAATTAAGCCAATAGAAGGATGCCTCTTAGGATTACACAATTCATTCAGCCACAAAGAAATCATTTCTGTCACATCCACAGGTTGGGAGTCAAAATGTTAAGAGAGAAGCGGTCACAAATAGAGCAATTTCTCATTTTCTAGTGCTCTACTTCAGAAACCTGTGATAGTACTAGTACTTAGTGCTGATAGCTGCCAGTAAGTGAACCAGGAAGTGAGGACAGGCTCCAGGGCTCAAACTCTCACAATCTCTCAGGCAAGTCTCACTTTGGAATTGCACCAGTCCTACAGAACATCTGAGTAGAATAAAGCACATTTGAGGCACTGTGAAAGATTATACAAGGCAGGTGATGAGAAAATTGCTTTAGAATCACTACAACAAACTAGTACATATGCACTGCAATCTCATTAAATTATGTTATTTCATGCTACTTGTTTCCCATGAAACTCATTTCTTTGAAGGAACAGGGGAAAGGGTATGGGCAGTAACAAATAGGCACTGCCTAATATTCAGTAATTTCGTACATAAGCAAACATCCTTCTGGTTGTCTGTATGTCTATCACAGGAAGTCTCATGTGAAAAACAAAAAATATAACCTGTATTAAAAGGAAACCAAATGCTGATTTATTTTTTAACAAAGCCATCCTGACAGTATGACCTTGTCAGGGACCTGTGCTTTTTGCTGAGGAAAACTGGCAGGTGAGCAGAAATTAATTCAGAATTCCTAAATAATTTTAATTCTCTTTTTTTTTTTTCTTCTATCATTCCAGAAGGATTCTTGCTGAAAGCAGAAATGGCTCAGGAATTTTGCATGTGCATTTAGGTTTAGCTGAGGCCCTTTCCTTAGCTGGTGTCTACTATCTGATATCAATATGAGTGAAATGAGCCTCCTGAAAACCTCCTATTTCATTACAGAAACAAATCTTGCTCCGCAGACTAGAGAATTAATGGGAATATAGTCTTTCTATAGTCTTTCCCTTCCTCTTCTTCTAGTACTTTTTTTCCTCTCCTTGGGCCCTCCTCTGTAGTGAGTTACAGATGGCTGTCCTTGGATCAGTTTGATTTCAGTCCACTTTCAGCTTGCTGAGGATGAGAATTTTACTCCCAGAAAAGTTTTAGAGTGTTCTGGAACACTTTGCAGCACATCCAGTTTCCACTTCTATATTAGTGACTTCCGAAAAACTGAGCTTCTTCCTCACCCAGAGCCCTTGGCATGCAGTGGAGACGACATCAAGCCATCACATCATCGTGTATCACCGATTTTAGCTCCAGGCATTTCCAGCAAGCCCTGCTGGAAGGAAATAGTCTTCCTTGGGTTTTGTGTTCTGTTGAGCACCTGCCTACATCGATTTGCATTTGCAGATGCATCGCTTAAATAGAGAAGATAGATTACTCCTTACTTTGAATAATCTTAATTATACTGGGATTTCACAGAACAACTCATGCAATTTAACACTGATGAATATCCTGTTTTAGTCACATACACTGCTGTGAACAGGAAAGGAATACAGGAAGAATTTCTAGGATGAGCTGAAAAGCAAATGGACCCCCCCAGCTGCTTTCTTTACAAATAGCCCTCATTTTCTCAGTTAATACTTGGGTGACAGTGTGCTGGTTACTTGGAGGGGGCTGTGCAGGGCAGCCTTTAGGACCCGTCCAGCATCCTCATCCCAGCATGTATCCAGCACGGATGTCCATGAGAATGTGCACATGTCTAAACTGGATATATGGTATATATTCTAATGGATACAGAAACTGTGCTTCTGAAATTAATAAGCTTCAAGGTGCGATGTCAAACATTACTAGGTTTAAAGTTGTGCTATGATCCCTGCTGGACATGAAATAGTGTTTGTTTCTGCTAACACAACATTTACTTTCAGATCTTGGGTTAGGATGCATGTTAAGAGCAGGCATGGGGTCTTCAACATCCACCACACATTTACAGTTCTGAGCTCATCTAGTTTGCTTCTACCTTCTCCCTCTCCTGAAAAAAAACCCACATCTGTAACTGTGACATAATTTGTTATTTCTGTCTTCCCTTCTGAGCATATGAATTCATGCCAGACATTAAACACAGTAATCAAAACAGACACGACTCATGTCACCAAACCACAATAAACTGAAAACTCCTCAAAATTCAAATCAAATTATTAAATGTCATGCAAGTCACTATAAATTTGTTAGACACAGTCTTGCAAATTCTGCATGGTCTTCAATAAATATTTGTACAATTGCCAGTTTAGTGTAATTTGCTTCCTTGAACTGAGTTTGCTGAAGGGTGTCATTGCTTGTGTAGCATTTGTGGACATTTTATTAAAGAAAAATTAAGATACTATTGCCCCTCTGCATCAGGTAATTCCAACTTAGAAACAAGTCACACCACCACAAAACCATTTGGTACCAGTCGAAAGCAGGCACCAAGACAAAAAAGCAGAGCATCACAGACCATGATGTCCCTGCACCAGGTAGGTACATAAACCAGGTAAGGAAGAGGTCTATGACAGATCTGCCTGCTGATACTACCATCGTACAACAAAAAAATATGGGGAAAACAGAAAGACTTCCTGTCAAACAGCAAACAGCTGCAAGCACTGGATCTCATTTACTTTAGTTTTGTAAAAGAACATGTTGGGGCAGCATTTATCTTTTGCAGATCTGGATGCCAAATCTACAGGTACCCAAATATGACTAAAACTGATTCCCCTACTCTTCCTACTCCTCCTATCCCATACGTGTGTAACGAATAAGAGGAGAATACAGTTAGTATAAACTCACCAACACCTCCCTTCTCCTAGCAGCGCACAACACACTGTGAAATTGCTAAGATTGAGACCAGACCTACAAATCCACTGATGCTTGGGGGCTTCCCAACTCTGAGAGACCTCTTCACTTATGCTTAGATAAGGTATGCAGCTACATAGACCTTGTCTATCTCATTCCAAACTAATTGATTACAGAATTTTCCAGATAGGAATGAATAAAACAAATGCTGATGCTGTTTCTGGCCTCAATTTATAAACAAATCTAATCTAGAATCCCACTCCATTGCCCTAAAAATACCGAGATAAGAAAGGTAGTTCCCAAGGAAAAGAAACAAACCCAAACAAGTAATGCAAAGATACCACAGATAGAAGCATGCTCTTTTCAATTTTTTAAATTAAAATTTTTGTTTTATTTTCCCACGAGCTGGCCATTTCAATGGTTTAAACAACTAGATTTTTTTAGGAAGAAGGACTTGGGGTTTTACTACACAGTGCATTTTGGTTAACTTCTGAGACAATTTTCTTCTCTCTCTTTTGTAGAAAATGGCTGTGAACAAACCAAATAAAACACTTCAATTATTTATAAACAAGCCATTGAAAACAGAAAGGAAAAGGCTATACTTGGTTAGCCAGAATGCTTAAAGACGCACTGTCAACTTTAAAATATTAATTATTTCTTATTCCCTCTCCCTAAAAACATGTCAAATTTACCTTTCACACATAAAAAAGCCCTCAAAACCTTGTGACACAAAATAAACATAAAATAACAATAAAGGTTATTTCTAAACCAGAAACATTTTAGAATTTAGGAGAACCTAAAAAACAGCATATCCACAAGGTAAAAGCAAACAGCAGTTTTACAAGGCTGAAAAACTTCATGCAAAGAACCCAACCACATGGTATCACAAAAGCTGTGGCAGCATAGTACCTATTAATCCTGCCTGCTTTAAAAATCATGCCAGACTTTGGAGAGTATATTCAGCAGTATGAGGATGCAATGGGAGTTACTGGAGAAGCTTAAATACTCGCCAGGCTTACCAGGAAACATCCTGGTGAAGGAGGAAGTTTGCAGCATGCCCATCCTTTTTTAGGTGTGAGAGTCATTGCTCAGCAGCTGCTACTCCTGTTACTGCCAAGTATCTCACATGAATTCTTGAACTGGACATTTTGAAATGTCAGAAAGAAATACAAAGTAAACTCACCAAAAAGAAACCTGGGTACTTTGGTTCTGGTTTGGTAGAAGAAATGAAATGTTTTTCTTAACTAAAGTTGACAGTAACCCCTAAATATTGCATTTGAGAAACTGTTTCTTTTCATTCCATGAACAATGGGAAACAAAAAGTGTGAATGCAGAACTGTCCCAGCTCACGGAACTCCTTCTGGTGCCAGCATGCAGCTCGGGTGTTTCTGACACAACAGAATGACAATTATTACTCACCAAAACTAACACTGCTGCACCCCAGCCATCAAGTCAAACTGAAACCATCAGAACACAACAACTGAAAGTAAAAAATTTTCTATGTACCACCTTTGTACAGCACAAACAAAATGCAAAACCCCATAGCAGATGTCCTGTATAATCTACATTTTTATGCTGCTGATCCTCACATGAGCTGTCTGCACCAATTTCGGCTCCCGGCCCATCAGCAGTCCCCATAGGCAACTGAAATGCTGTGACATCCATGGAACAGCTTGCAATCCTACAGGCAAATCTCTTTTACTATGAGCCAGCAGTTGACATGCCATGAAAAGTAATTGTGAAAAACAGGTATTCTCAGATTTTAACGAAAACAACTGCTTTGACAATGCATCCTTTACCGCATTTCCTTTTCCTCATTCAGATATTTATTAGCTATGGTCAAACTATGTTACATTCTCCTTCGGCCAACTAAAATTGGTCAATTCCCTGGAAGAAACATTTTCTAATGGTTAATTACTTCTCTGGTATTAAACCTGGAACCTCCAATCTTTTAAATCTTCCTTTCTAAAGCTAAGAAAGAGAAGAGTTTTGCAGTAGTAGCTGCACTCATACTACCTACACAGCCAAAGTAACCCACTCTGCTGAGTCCTTAGTTTAAGTTACTACTCCTTTTTTGGCTGTGATACCATTATTACCATTTGCTACGGCCTCCATTTGTTGATTTGTTGGGTTTTTTTTTAAAATAAACTGCTGGCTTGTAGTGAACTACCTGCTCTTTGCTTGCCCTCAGTTTACTCAGTGAGCCAGACTACTCTCATCAATCTGCTCCTCTCATTATTTACCAATCTCTCGGTCTTTGTAGTAGCAGTACTTTAGGCATTACAGTCTAACAATAGAAGTATAAGGAAGTTTGTAAGAAGAAAAATACCTTTTATTAGGTTAGCAATCGTTCTAATCGAGAGTATTACTTCTTGTAGGGCTTACTAATCTAGGTGTCACTGTTAAAATAATAAATAGGTTTTGATTTGATGATTGCCCCCTGAAAAACCCTTTGTAGTAGCATGCTTTTTGAAGACTTACTAACAAGTAACTATTTGTGAAATCTACGCTTTCGTTTGCCGTTTAATCCATTTCATTCGTGCCAAGTTGATTTTGTATCCTTCAACTTTATTAATCAAAAAGTCATGTCAACTCAAGACAGACTTACAGAACTTTATTACATCACTACACTTATCGTTGGAAATCAAACTTGTACTCACATCAAAAATAATATCGCTGGTTTGGCTTGCTTGAGTGTTCATAAACCCGTGATGCGGTATAGTATGCATATTTCAGTGTTATATGGGAACAACATAAAAAAAGGCATTTGGAACGTGATAGCCTGTAAGTTAATACTTTGTGACAGTGGAGACTAATAAAAAATAGTTGCCATAAATTAAACACTTGTCTACAGTGACAGCTATGTAATGGCCACTTCTGAGAAATTATTGCACTTCTTTCCCCAGGAATAGTGATAAAAGAATGCAGCCTGTCACGAGCGCTGCAGCCCTTGGCAGTGACGTCCTGCTTCTAGTGGAGTTATGCTCTGCCTGTTCCCTGCAATCCCAGCTTTTGGGCAGCAGTGCAAAGATCTGGAAAAGTTCTGTCATCCGGTATCACGTCTGAACTCCTGCCTTCCTTCAAGAAAATCACTGATGTCCCCTCTAAACATCCCAGTACTTTCCCTATTGTTTTAACTTGCACATGTATCTGCAAATTATTTGCAGCTACTTCGATTTTAGTCAAAAATCCCTGCACCAACACAACCTTTTGATTAAAGATCAAGGGATCATTTTTGTAGACAATGTTTTCATTTTGAAAAATTCCACCTACCCCGCAGACTTGACCCTGCACTTCAGTTAACAAAGGTGACAGATTAGGTAACAGAGACTGTGGTTCTGCAGCTATTTCTGCAGCACCGCTGCCAGGCCCAGCAGCACGGGTGCTGCCACTCATTCCGACCTTTGCCTGGCTGCCAGCACAGCTGTTTGTGAACCACAGCAAGAAGGGATCCAACTCAAACGAATGGCCGGCAGAGGCGGGTTCAGGGGCCGCTTTAGAAGCGCTGCCACCAAATGTGAAACCATGGCTTCATGCTTTTCTGTCCTCTACTGCAGGAAACAGACAGAAGTAGGACTTCAGATAGGGTTAGCCACACATAAGGTTACTGCTGTTGATGCTTATATGAACCAATACCCCTAGATAACGATGTAGAAACACAGCAAAATGCTGGATCTCTTCCCACGGACCTTACAATCAAACTGTTTCAGACTTACTCCTGATTTGACAGCATCTCGCAAGCTGCTGTTGCAATCCTGGACTTCCTTCAAAAAGCTGGGCAGTTTCACAAGTATCAGAGAGCAAACTCTTCTGTTTCATTTGTTTTATGTCAAAAATTTGACTTCTCATGTTGCCCTTGGAGAAATCAGACTATCACCTAGTCAGAAAATTGGAAAACAAGCTGAATCATAGCTAATTAGATACCAGAAATTACTAAGAAACACATCATCTAGCCATTTCAGATGAAAGACCTCATGTTGCAGGTAACTCCCAGACATACTGTTGCACAACGAGCTCAGGATTCAGATGGTGCTTTGAACACAAAAATTGCTTCTCTGAAGATGCCATTAACTGAAAAAAAAAAAATCAATTTGAACATTATACTAGATCTTTCTATCATGTCAGATTAGAATAAACATAAAAGTGGGTGGCTGAATGGAAAAGTACTTTCATCTTCCCACAAGGAAACCCTACTACAGTCTAAATCTTGTCTTGGGGTAACAAGAAATGTTATTTTCAAGACCTTTTCCCAGAATTTAATCATTGCATTTGTAAAAACCTCTTTATCATTCAGCCCTATTAGTTCTCAACTACCCAGTTCTCTGTGCTAAGAAGACCAGAACAGAAATGCTAGGTTGAGTTGCATTGCTAGAACTTGGCAGAGGAAATGTGCATAATCTCCCTGAGCTGTGCCTGATTTTGTGAGACCATGTCCATACTAGAACACTCAGGAGGGCTGGAAGGAAGACCTCACATACAGCATGATGTCAGGATGCATAAACTGAAGCATACAGAGGCTGGTTTAGCTGCTCTCTCTGGAGTAAGGTAAACTTCTTTTTCTGTGATGTTCTGGGAATATACTACAGTGAATAAAAATAAATATCCAGATGAGATTTAATGCGGACTTCGCGCCTTTCATTGAATAGGCTTGGAATTTATGAAATGTCCCTAAATAAGCACAACCTAATTACTCATTCCTTTGAGCAACAAAGTTGCCTTAAGAGAACTAAAAGAATATGGAGAATTAGCAACATTTCCAACTGCATCATTTTCAAAAATACAGTTACTGTAAAAGGCATTTCTGTCATCATTTATAAAACGCTACAAAAAAAGTTCGAACACAGGCGTATGAAAACGCCTTGATATGGAAGAAAAAAACATATAATTCAGGCATTTATACTTAACTCTTTCTTTTCCTAAGTACTGCAGGATCATTTCTCTGTGCATGTGGTCTCACACTTATAATGTATATTGCAATACTCCACCAAAAAAGCAGACTGAACTAAGAATAGAGGACTAGATACTTATCTGGCATAATGTGAGACCACTCCAGTAATTTCAGCATTCCTACTCCAATTTGCAACAGCTAAGGATCTGGCACAAAACATCAAGTTGAGTTTCCAATTACCTCATGCACCAGCATTGATTTCAATAGTTACATACACATAGTCATAGAGAAGAATTATTTGAAAAATTGCAAACGCAGCTCTGTGTTTCTTTTACTTTTATGGTCTAAATCAAACCCTTCATGGTATTTTAATGTAGGTTTTTGTGGTTTAATTATATATATGTCAAGAGCAGACTAGCTACTCACTGATCTACCCAATTAAAAAAAAAAAGGCAGCAGTAATTTTTTTACACTGCTGAGAATGTGAGCTTATACTGAGTCACATCACAATAGTATTTAATTTTAATGTTGCCAAAAAAATCTAGTTCATACTAACTTAAATGCAAAAGTTAACACCTATACAAAAACCAGTCTTTGTGTGAATATTTTTCAGGTTGCCTTGGGAGGTCTTTTCTGTAATCTTCTGCTCCAAAATAGTCAAATTGTATAGCCCTGCACAACCCTAGTGCAAAGAGATATCTAGTCAGCCCAGGCAGACTGAGTTCCCCAGAGACAACATTTAAATTACATCCAACTGAACTGCCCTCCCCTGTAGTTCTACAGACAGCTGCTTAATGAAAAGTCACTGTATTAGTATTTAGTTAGTTAGTTCTAGGAAAAAGACATAGATCCCTAAATTAATTTATGTATAGAAATCCTCCAAACTACTTCTTTTCAAATCCATGGTAATTGCATCCTAACTCAGACTTTAGTGTCTAGTACCCAAGACCAACAGCCTAAAACCAAAAAAGCCTCACTGGCTTATGGAGTGAGAAGCTCTGAAGATAATCACTAGTCATTATAATCATTCCTCAGAGAAATAAGGAAATTTTTAACAAATTGAAAATAAAATGCTTAAACTTTAGTATTCCTCAGACAGCTATTAGCACTTGACATTTTGCTCAAAAGCCTGATAGCCAGCCTCTACAATCCTGTGACTGAGACTGCTCAGTGATTCATTTCAATATAGGATAACCAATCATCAATGTCATTTTCACTGTAACGTTAAAGCAAAAAGGCAGCCAGCTATTCCACACATTTCTCAGGCTTAGAGATTAAAAGGAAGAAAATGCTTTAAAATAGCTTTTGCCTTTAAGGTCCTATATTACAGGCATCCCAAAAGCAATCCTTCTGGCAGTATTGCAAACTACAACGTAGACTAAAAATATGCGTTTTACTGCCTTTTCAAATAGATTTTATTATGTATTTGACATATAAGCACTCTTCTTATCTGAGCTTTTGCACTGCAAAGTCCGTCCAAGTTCCTTTAACCACTTCTGATTTAATGACAGATTTAATAACATTGCAACACAGAAGTGTGGAATTGGCAAACATTATTTCATAAAAATCTGATTTCTGTACAGCAACGTCTAAAATGTCACCTAATACCTACAAGTAAATCAGAAAGTTTTTAATGTATATTGTAAAGCCTGGGGCTTTGATAGGTAAAACGTCTACTGACTTTAAAAGACCATAATTTATTTTTAATAACCATTTTTATTCAATTTTTCAAATAGCAGCAGTTTATGCCTTCAGTAGGACCATGCCCTGAAATCTCAGGGGTGATAAAAGGGCCATGCCAAAGCTGAAAGGTTTCAAATATCAAACTATACTATTATGTCAGGGTCAGCAAGATCAATTAGCACTTTTCAATGACAGAAAAAGGTTAAGTTGGGCACACATTTACACAATATTTAAATCCAAAAAAGAAAAATAGCACTTATTAGGCATATTTATAAACCCCTTGATCAATGACTGAATATCAACACTCTTCTTCCAGTTGCCTATCATAAATGCCGGGATTTTTCAACACAAAATGTCAAGGAGATTACAGATACATTAGAGAGAAGAAATACTACTGGATTCTCAAGAACAAAGAATAAAATCAAAGACATCTGAGTGTTGCTGCTACCAGCAGACTTGGTTTAGTGGTGAACATCCAAAAAGCTTTAAAAATACTTGACCAACTTGACATATGTCTGTCAGTCTGATGCCCCTGTGTTTGCATTTTTCCTGCAAACCCTGACAGTACCAAAAATGAAAGCGAGTGAGCAAATAAACCTATTCCTATGCTCAACTAAAAAGCAAACCTAACCCCACCCCTCAATTTGAAAATACTAATCTGTAAATTAACTCATGCAAAATATGGAAAAAAGCAAGTGTACACCTTCTGCAACTAACAGCCTGAAACATACGCACCAGGAAGCGAGGAAACTTACATTTCAGCTCTTAGTACCACAAGAACACTCACTGGAAATACATGTATGTTAGAAGTTAATTCGACACCTGTTAATTCAAACATTGCCGTCGTAAACATAGCTTGAACAAAGTAGCTGGTTATGATACCACCAAAGCCAGCATAAAATCACAATAAAAATCCAGGAGATTAAGAAAACCTAAGGAAAAAGTACACTGTGTTGAAACCAGTGATTTAGATTGGTATTGCACTGAGTAAAAGCAAGGCAAGATTACTTTTCCTCAACGATATATTTCAAAATGTCTCTTTTTTAAGCCCATTTCTTCAAGGAGTGATTTGAAATATTTACTACCAGACAGTACCTAATTTTAGGTTTTAAGTGCTTTAACAGCTCCATGAAATATGATCAGCAGCTGCAATATAGAAGTATGCTGAATAAACGCCCCTTATAAAAAGGGAGACCTGCTTTACCCTGAGTTCATAAAATCCTTACTTTCAAGAAGGAAAAAGATAACACAGAAAAAAACCCGATTAGCTGTGTCCTAGAGCATTTAACAGAAATCCCAGGAATTTCTTTTTTCTTTCTGTTGTAACTTTCGTATTTAAGAGAGTAAAATGCTGTTTAAATTCCAACACCGGAGGATTGCGCACAACATCATCCAATACCACCAGTTCATCAAGGAAACAGGTACCTTTCCCTCCCCAAATGCCAGTGTTTAACATTCATTCTAGGACTTGCACAAAGTTTAAAAAGCTGCATAAAGTTTAAAGAGTTAAACTTTAACACTTGCATCAGATGCTAAAAATATGCCACATGATACTATCTATAGCTGTATTTCTACAGTTGCCTTGTTTGAAATATTTTAACTGGGAACTACAATTAACTGAGAACTCACCAGCGCCCTACTCAATACATTGCTTGTTTAGGATTTATTTATTCCATTGACCTTATCCATACAGAATAAATTTATACTGCAAAGTGTTGTGAGGCCATTAATAAACACAAATCCAGCAAGAATAACCTTCAACTAAATTTATTATCAGTACCACTATATACATGTAACAATTAGCAACTGCATACAAATTATCTGAACAAAGATTCTTCAACATACTCCACTTTCATTTCTATTAAATTTGGTTGAAGAACATTTGGTAACATAAATACCATAATTAAAAAAAAAAAAGGCAAAAAACCTGTTTCAGACATAGCCCAGCTAATGTTAGATGTCAAAGAGAGAAAGAATCACCGGGAAGAGAGAGAAATGTCAGTCTGTATTTCCACTTTACTCACAGTATGATATATATTGCAAGTATGCAAACATTTGTTATTCAGCAGCATTTTCAGAAATACTAGGAGAAGAGTCAAACCCACAGCAATTTTGCGAAACTTTTCTTTTGAGTGTTACGGAAATAAAACAAAGATACGGCCTGGATTTATTGCGAAGTACATGCTTCTAACATCAAACTCCGAGGTCAGACCAGAAAATCTATTTGCCAAACAGAAAAAATTCCTTCTTTGTGTAACTCCCTCTAAATCTAAACTGCTGATTAGTTTATCTTAGATACGCTTTCCAGTCTCCTCAAATGAAACACTTAAAACAAAACTCAGAAAACTGTAAATACTGGTTCCTTACTGTTCTAGCATGACTTCATACTTAAGCTGGAACCGGCCAAGTCGCTCCCTTGTCTGGTACAGCGTGCGTCCCAGGATTTTCCTAAATACCAGCTATTTCACACCGCCACGGGCGAGCCCGGCGCGTCTCTCCTTGCGCTGGGCTGCAAGCCCTGCCCGCGGGTACGGAGCCGGCAGCACCGCGCCTGCTTGGCTCCGGCCGGCAGTTTCATAAATGTAAATGAAACTTTAGATGCCAACTACCGATTGGCAGCGGCGATGCCGTGGGATCCCGCTCTCCCTTCCCGGCGGAAGGCGCCGCGGGGCTGCTGCTCCCCGGGCTGCCCCGTGTCCGGCCGGGCACGGCGCGGAACCCCCGCGGCTCAGGGAGAACCGCCGTGTGAAACGCAGCTGGCGGTTCTCCGCGGGTATCTGACTTTGGAAGTGTCTGTAATGACAGCAGGAGAAGGAGATTAATGGCTAAGAGCCCACTGGTTTTGAACACGGAGAATCCTGTTACCTCCTCGCGGATCAAGTATGCGCACACACCCGCACACACACACAAGGCTTACCCACGTGGAAACTCTTTCTAACCAAAACACAAGTCCCCCCTATCGCCGGTGGAAAAGACGGCGGGACCCCCGCGCCGGGGCTTCCCCGTGCCTCGTCCGCCGGCGCAGCGGGGACCGCGGCGGGGGCGGGGGAGCGGTGGGACGACCCGAAAATGCAAGGTTTTGTCTTTAAACCACAAGAAAAACAAGCGGGGCGGGGGAGGGGAAAAGCAAGAGACATCCCTCAGGGAGAGGAAACGGAGAGGAACAAAAACAACGGGCAGTTCTGCCCCCGCTCCCTTCGGACACTGGGAAAAGTGGCCGCCGGAGCCGCCGCGGCGGCTGCCGGCCAGCAGGCAGCGGGAGGCAGCCTGCCCCGTCCGCCCGCACCCCGGCCACGGCACGCCCGCAGCGCTCCGCCCCGGGGCAGGCGGGCAGCGGAGACCCCCGAGCTCTGCCGGCGCCGGGACAGCGGCGGGGCCGAGGGCGGGCGGCTCCTCTGCCGCTGCCGCCCATGCCCCGCGTCCCGGCCGGGCTGCCTCGCCCCCGCGCTGCCCCGACCCTCGCTGGAGAAGCGGAGGTTTCGGGAAGGGACTACCATCCCCGCGTGTTTTTATGCCGCTCTGTCCGTAGGGGACCCCGCCGCCAGAAATGTTGTTTCCTCACAGCCTCGGGTCAAGTCGCCGCTGGCCCCGCTGCCGGCCCTCGTAGGGGCAGGCGGCCGGCAGAGCGACCTGGCGGCCGGCAGAGCCCTGTCGCCCACCGCCGGCGGGCCCGCAGCCCCCGGCCGCTCCCGGGGCGCAGGCCGGGCCCCCCGCTTCCGCCGCACCGGGAGTGGGCGGGAGGCGCAAGCGAGGAACAATGCGACGGCAGTCGTCGCGGCTTGCTCCTGGCTTGGGGCTTACTCCAGCAGCCCCGGTAAAACCCAGTCCAAGAGCGGCGAGGGCAAAACGGCAGGGAATATCACCTGGGCAGAGGCAGAAAGTCCGGCTGGGCGTGGAAAAAGTCACCCCGTCGGCACGGCAGACCAGTTTGGTCTTTTGCAATTAAACTCGCGTGGGGCCAGGGTAAAAGCTTGTCTCTACCCCGCGATGGACGGCTCTGCTGTTCCCTCCCATCGCATTTGTTTTACAGCGACTTTGTTATTGTTGTTGCTGTCATCGAACCGGCACGAAAACAGAGCTAAATAAACGCTAAACACAAGCAGACGCACACACCCCCTCCACGGACACATGCACATGCGGCAGGGAACCCGTTTCCTCCACCTCTGAGCAGAAGGGGTGGGAGGGAAACGCGGGGACAGGGAAGTCGGACACTCACCTTCTCGCTGCAGGGATATGCCGCTACCTTTATTTTAGGGCCACTCCTTATTTATTTATTCTCGTACCTTCTCCGAGCCGAGGCTCCCCTTTTGCACTGTTCCTCTGGCAAAAACAGAACATCCCCCCTACAAGTCGTCCCCCCCACCCCTTTCTCCACACAC
>VZDJ01007749.1:45706474-45727167 GCA_008694505.1 Cyanoderma ruficeps
TTTTTTTTTTTTTTTTTGCAAAAGCAGGGACTTGAAATATGGTTTCTTATTTTTCTTATTTTTAGGTTCAAGCAAAAAATCCAAAAGCATGTTAATTAGGCAAAGAGTGTTGATCTACATACTTAAGGTTATTATTGGTGCTTCATGGCTTTATAGTCATAAAAAGAAAGAATGAATGGGGGTTCTTTTGACCTGGTTATCAGATTTCAGGTTTAAAAAGAAGGGGACCCACCCTTTTCAGTAATTCAACATGCAGGGTTCAGCTGTGGGTTCAAAAACAGGTTACAACTGGCTAGTCATTGTGATCTTGAAATGCCAACTGTGCCTTTAAGTATGTTATATAACCTATTTTTTGGTTTCAGTTTTCAAGTAGGCCATCATTTCAGTGTTACTTAGATTTCCATATATTTTTTAATCCAAACAAATCTGACCTCAATCATAAGGTTCCGTGGCTCCAAATAGCTGAGCTTTTCTAATATTTTATTTTGAGTGCCTACGTTCAATACTTCATCACAGAGATATGTGCTGCAGACAGTGCCAAATACGGTGCCAGGGATGTTCTCAATTATCTTCAGTGCTTTACCAGGAGAGGGCTCTGTTCTGCATACCGTACACAGACAAAGGTCCCACTGAAATTACTGCAAGTTTTGTCTCTAACGCTTGCTTAAAACGAAGCTGGCTAAGTGCAAAGGAAAATCTGCATTGTTTCAGCTGCTTGTGCAGGCGGAATGAGGTGTGCTTGACAATCTTAATTTGTACCATGCCATTTCACCAGGATCTTTTTTTCTTTCCTGAGAGAGACCCACTCTGCTTCCTGCAATATACCTTTCCATCAGGTTTCATGGAAGTTTCATGAAGTTTCAGTTAAGTAATCTACAGAGCTGATCCAGGGAAAATGTTGGGCCATATGTATTTTTTTGATGATCGATGTGTTCCCTGATCCTTGTGGGGTACAAAACCTATGTCTACACTGATCAGGGCTAGCACACAGATCTGTTAGCTAACTTCTTCCTGCAGTTTTGTTCTCACCAGTTGCATTTTCCTAAGAAATGCCCTGGTCCAGTTCAGATTGTGGTATGGGTCAAGGACCATTCCTGCTTCTTTGTCTAGTCTAGTTATTCATCCTATGCTGGAGAATGAGAGAGCTGAGAATTTTGGCCTTACAGGAACACTGTTCTGACAGATGGCCTTAGGTCAGAAGAGCAATCTTCAGAAAATTTCCTTATGCAGATATAGCCTGAAAGTCACTCTCAGATGTGTTCCAGAGACAACATTGGTCAGGTTGTTGGGGAGGCAGGAGAAACGTCAGGGCTGGTATTACCTCACCTCCAGAGCCCCTGGCACTGGGGGAGGACTGAGGGTGTGCCCCACGTCCATCTGTGTTTATTCTGGCTGTAGAAACTTGTTCCAGATTTCATTTCATTACAAATAAAATAAAGAGCAATCCTTGGATGATTTATAAAAATGTGAACATTTTAAGCTGTACCATTAAATGTTTGTGCTGCTGCTTAGTGTAATTCCCTTAAATTTGCTTTTTTATTCAGTTTTATGTTAGATGTACTTTCCTCACTTCTGATTACTTCTAGGAATTTCCACCATCTTTTAAAACTTCTCTTTGGTTATTTTTATCCATTTACAAGATTCTTCAATGGAATAACTCTGAGATGGCTACCATAATATTACTAGAAATCTATTTAAAGCAGCTTCAAAATCTATGAGATGTAAAACTCATCAGTTTGAAGATGGTTTTTGATTACTTATATAGATAGCATAAACCAGAGACTTCATTTTACTGTCATTGATCAGAAATGATCTGGGTAAGTCAGTATTTGTGTGTTACTCAACTTTCAGGCATGTTGAGGTTTCCAGTGAAACCAGTAGTGAAGCATTCATCAGTGTTCTTGTCAGCAGGATAGAGCTTGTTATGCAATAAACTCAAATACAGATTCATACCAAGGTCTTTTTACTACACTGTAACATCATGTTGCTGTATTGCATTATAATATAACATATGGTCAGCAAGGAATGATTCATCATAAGTTTTTTAACGTGTTTTGTAGAAGTAAAAATATCATTGCCAAATGATGCTGCAAATGACATTATATATTACCGTTACACTAAAAATAACTCTGTTACTTCCAGAAGCATGATTGAATTCAATTCTCCTAGTAGCACAAGATTAAATGAAGGCAATTTCACTCATTTATTTGCAGGTGGTGTGCAATGCAGAAAGGAAACAGAGAAAAACTATAAAATGAAAAGCAGAGATTCAAAAAAATATGTCAAAGAGAATTTTCAGAAAAGCTGTTTTATTTCAATGTACAAGTTTCTTTCTCCTGTTAAAATGTTCTGTTCAAAGGCTTCAGACATTTGTGAACGTGTAAGTTACAGCTCCAGTATAATCTATAAGCATTTATGGATTTAAACTGCTAGTTTATTTGTAGCACGGTCAGAATGGTAGTAGGCAGAAAGCCAGGCATAGCATTTAGGGGCAATTACCCTTCCTTTATAGCAAGTATTGCAATGTTGTCTTGCACTGGGATACTCCTGATCAGACTCTTTAGGTGTTGGTTTTTGTGAGGACCTCATCCTGAATCTCAGAGACAGAAATTAGAAATAAAGTGGTTAACTTATTTTAAGGGCATTTAAGCAGTAGTTGTAGAGGTCCATTTTGTATATGTCTCTTAGTTAATCCTGAGATTACACTTCTTATTAAATCATTCTTTATGCACTGAAATCTTGAGATATCCAGCAAGAGGAAAGTTTGTTTTTTCCTGGTTGTGAAGTAATAAGTGTAGTTTGAATGAATCAGTAATGTTCGTGGTTTCTGCATGCTTCCAATGGGTCTAATTAGTAGTTATTGATGTAGTTATTATATTTACATTTGTCTACTTATTAACAATTACCCATAATTTATACATTCTGCTGGGAGGTCCTTACTGCAATTGATAAATGCAGAGGTAGGCACAGTCCCACTGCCCCAGGGATCTTACCAGCCAGCCCCATGTAAACCACACAAAAGATGTTACAAATATAATTTCCTCTGGCATGGTTATCCACTGATTAAAGTTGATATAAAGAAGCACTTCAGTTCTGGTATTAACTGGAACATGCCTTGATGAATAGCCATAGGTTTTGCATTTTTACTGTAACTACTGGACTGCACAGCTGACAGAACAGTCTTTCAGCAGAGAAGTGGCTAATTGTTCCATGTACTTCCTGAAACCACCAGCTCCTACTTATAAGCAAGATGAGAAGATACTTATGTGAAACTACATAAGGCTGTAATAACTTTGTTTCAGCTAACATAACAGTGTGGATACATCAAGAGCTACGAGAGCTACGATAGCTACCTGAGCAGCACTTTGCCAATTTTCCCAAACTGGACAAGCAGAGATTATGTGTCTTCTCAGTTTTTGGGGTAGAAGAACATGTCAGACACATGGCTGTGTGTGATTGAGTATTGATGCAATGGTACCTGCAAACCTTTCTCACCGTTGGTTTGTCTTTGGGCAACAGCTGTTCTGGGACAGGAAAAGGATGCTTTTGACAGCAGTCTCCAAAGCAGTCCTGAGTGGTTTAAAACAGGAAGCAGAGGTTCATCGAGGTAAATATGCTCTCTCAAACCTTTATCCTTCCTCACCCTTCCCATTAGATTTTTCTTTTCCTCCTAACAAATACTTAGCATTTTTTTAACTGATTAAAACCAAATGGTGTAGGTTTTGCCACAGCTCCTAAGTTGTGCTGAGACCTACAAGTGGCTGCTTCAGCCCTGGTTTCGGGACATGTTTGCTACTACTGTGAAAAAGAGAGAGTGGAGGAAATGGTCACTAGGGAAGTGGATCTCAGATGAGAACAAAGCAGTTAGTGTACATCTCCAGTCCTTGCCCTATAGCACATCACTTTATTAAAAGGCATACAAATTTCTCTTCTTCACCTTTTCCATTAGCTGACTACACTTGGGACTGACTGTAAATGTGAGTGCCTTATTAGCATTTGAATGGCCTGTACTCCTGTGTAAATGAAAATTGAACTTCATGGTAAAAACCAAACCAAAACAACGAAACACATATCCTAAAAGGCCTGTGTTTAATTTTAACTGCTCCATATCCTGTTCTGGGAAAACTTTTCTCCACTTCTGACTTCATAAAAGCATATAGACATACTGAATTTTTTTTTTAAACACACATTTTCATTTTTCACACTTTCGGAGCTCTGAGAGGCACCAGCTTAAAGGACCTAAATTCTGGGGAAAGTTTTATTCTGGAAACAATTATTTTTGTTGAGAACTATTGATGAGGTGATTACCTAAGAATTCAGTAGGAAATTGAAGAGGAGGCAATTTCTGAGTTTTGAAAGATCATCAATAACAAGTAAAAACAAGTCAGGTTTCTCCATGGATTGTTTACACAAGAGTAGTTGTTGATAAATGAACTTCAGATTGGATATATGAGGTACATAGTGTGCAAAGTGTAATAGCAGTTTTACTGCTCAGAGCTTGTGAAGACTGAATAATTTATAGGCTATTTACTCAACCTTAGTAGACAAATTGTACAATCCTTATAGCAGTCCTCTTCATCAAGTATCCTATTAATATTGTTATTCCTTTTAAAAAATGTTTCAATTTCCCTAAGTTTTGTTTTTTAAAACAGGCAACAATTTTTAAAATAATTGCACTGTATTATGAATGGAATTTAATGTTACTGACTTGGTGGTGGGAATTAATAAATAGATACTTTCATAGCATAGGTAATATAAACCACATTTACGATGCTCAGATCTATGGTATCATGGCTTTGCTCTAAGAGTGTAGGAGGTAAGACGTGGCATTACCGTAGTTGGCAGCAAGAGGAGATGCTTTTTCAGTTGTGTAAACATGCAGTTAGTTGTGCAAAGTCAGAGATGAACTGACTTTGATGAATTGGTAAAGGAGGGGGTTGACCAGTGCTGGAGCCCCTTCTTCATCCACCAGATTCCAGATGATGGGACAGAGATGTTTTCTCTCATTCCTTCCTGGAACCTTCACTTCTGAAGATGAATGATAACAGCTTCTATGATATAGCGCCAGGAGAAAATCAGGAATGTTCTTCTATCAGGTTTGCTTTCACCTGTTCAGAAGTTTAAAAAAGACTTTTTGTGATGAAAGACTTTCAGGAGGAATAGACTAAGAGAAGTGAAGTAGTAAGCTTGCTCAAGTATCCAGGACCCTTCTTACTTGTCCTGTTTGGTATCATGCATACAGCTCTAAATGAAACATAATGGGAAACAGGATTTCTAGAAGTGAGAAGTACTGCTGAAATAATTAATACTTTCTTAAAGGAAGGATTTATTACAAAAAAAAGGTTTATTTCAGCAATTATTCTCAAGTAGAACAATCTGGAAAAGCAAAGCAATACTGCCCTGACATACCTGCTAGTTCCCTATAGAGGGGGTAGATTTTCTCCATCAGAAAAAAAGATTTTTTCTCTGTCTCTGTAAGTAGAAATATGATGAGGGGTTTTTTTTTCCTTATTGTCACTAATATTTGTATGAAAATTAGAGTAAGAAAAAGTGGTCTTCGTAATTTTAATTCTGGGAAGTACTTGGCAATTTACATTCTTGCAGATTTTAATGATGGAGAAACAGGCCTAAAGAAGAACATTAAAAGAGATCTTCGGTGGGACAGAGTTCTTGCTCTGAATTCTGCAGAGGTTCTGTGGTATTTGCAGCCTGCATTATTATCTGCAAGAAATGCTCATGGAAGAAGGAATTACAGTCTTGTAGCAGCTGAGCTTGGTGAAATTTATAATGCTGACATAACAAGGTGTTGACATTGGCCCATACTTATTCCCCTTGTAATCACCTTTTCTTTGAAGTGACTCAATATGTGTCACGTTTGTATTGCAAATATCACACTTGTAGTTTGTACACAAATGCTTGAGAGATTTGTAGACCTTATTATATTTAATTCTCTAAATTATATTTGTATTTCAGTTAAATTAGAACTTTATGTCAGTTTAGCAAGATTATTATATAGCTTAGTAATACTTCACATTTTGTAGAATTTCCTTTGAGATTAAAGCACCATTCTTTAGATGCCCTAATTTAGTCTCTTGGGTAGAGCCAGTTCATTTTCTTTTTTCTCTAATTTTTTTCATTTTAGTTTTTGACATCTTCCACTCACATTGTAGCATAATTCCATTAGTATTGTCAGAATGTAGAAGCTGCACTTAATTAAAGGAATACTTAACAGTTCTTAGATATTTCCCTGACAATTATACATTGTGATGTAAAGTGTACCCCTTGTAATGTACATAAATATTTCTATTATTATTTTACAAAAAAACAAGGAAATAAGGCAAGAATGATTATTTTCAGGAAACTACAAAATATGAGTTTGCTGACCTTGCAGAGGTCTTGAACTTTGGTTACTCAGGTACTGGCTGTCATAAGGCTGTAAACAAACCCTCAGTTTAGAGAAGAGGCAGGTGTTGGATGCTGTCAACAAGACTTCCTACACCTCCACAGGAATCCTAAGTTAGTAATTGCTCTAGTTCTTGGGCAAGTGGTAAATAGTAAGTGTAAGAAAAAAAGGTCAAAAGTCAAGCAAAGAGAAAAAAGAAAGCCGCGGATATGTAAAAAATAAATATTTCTGATATCAACATGTTTAGTGGGTATTTCATTCTACATGTTTGCTATAGTTATACTAAAATTACTGAAATAGGGAGGTAAGTTTTAAGCATCTGAAGTCTTAATTTGAAAAACCTTCTATCAGCTGTAGTACTGGTTTCATGAGCTCGGGAGGTTATCTGCTGAGAGTGTGAGTCTGGAAACCAGAATTTGGCTGCTGCCTTTCAGATCCCATCTCACATGTCCTGTAGTAGCTGGGATGGGAAAACCTGTGGGAAGAATATACTGCTGTCACTCAGCGGTAGTCTTTCTGGTAATTGAAGAGAAGCACTGATGAGCTCTGAAAAGAACAAATAGAACAATGTCATATATCACAGGAGTCCTGAGGAAAAGCGTTTAAATGAAAGAAAGAAAAATCAAAGGTGGACAAGTAAAGGCCCCACAGGGTTAATGAGATGATCCTACAGAGGCAGATAAAGGGATGCTAAACAGGGTGCTGTTTGTCTCTAGCTTCCATATCAAAGTTTCCATATGTGTCACAGAGATTTATACGACTGAAATTAACATTGTAGTGGGATAACAATGGAGAATTCTAGATTTATTCTTGCTTTGGGAAATGAAATATGTATCGATCTCTAGGTTGAGGCTCTTGTTATATTGGATGTTAAATGACCTTCTAATGAAAATGAAGGAACCTCCCTGCAGAACTTCAGATTTAAGGGTGCAGGGAAAACAAACATAGAATTATTAAAGTGAAACAATTCCTCAGTAACATTAGTTGAAGCAGAAACCATGCCTCCTGTCAAACCATATTGGCCCTGTGGTATCATGCATTCTAAACATGGGAAATATAGTAAGTAGGAATTTTCATTCTCAAATTATTAGGCTTTTTTTCCCCCTAATTTTCAGAATTACAGAATAAATGGTATCTCCCTCTCTTCCAAAATGTAGAATTATATTCTGTTTTGCATTACCTATTGAAGTGTCGTGGCCCTCTAGGCTTCATTCCTGTTACAATAACTGTTACCTATTAGCATGAATAGACTGCACAAGACTATACTCAGTGTAGAAGAATGCAAGGACTATTTGTGATATTAGCACAGCAGCTCTGTTAAAATAAATAAACTCATCGTGTTAGCGAGCAAAATGAAAAGGCAGAGTCATGTACCTTTTTGCTACAAGTAGCCTTGTAAATATGTGTTAAAAAATCACAAGACTAAAAAAATAGTAATTTACATAGATGAACAAGCCAGCCCTACATGGCTTGGGCCACATGCTGCAGTGTGCTTCAGTCTTAAGGGAATTGAACTACTCCTACCATAGATTTCCATTTCTGTTCAAAGCATTTAACTAAAGAAAACACCACAAATCATGAAAGGCCTCTTCCTTATTCTTCTCACATACCTTCTTTGAGGTACCTATGATTTTTAATGTCAGAGTGAAGAACAATGGCTCAACTCATAAAATAAGAACCTATCCCTATCCAGGGATTAAAAACTGGATAAAAGCTCATGAAACATCATAAAACCTAGGGCACTTGTCTCCATTTATCTTGCATTTCTGCTTGAATGATGGAGGAATGAGGGTAGAGGATTGAAGAAAATAATGGGAATAAAAAAAATTCTGCCCTGGGTTCATTCATGACCAGGGTACGTTTTCTAGTTTTCAAAGCGCTACCAACTTGCCCAAGAAGCTCTAATGCTCAAGACAGCTTGTGTCATAGAGTCATAGAAACATAGAATGCACTTAATTCAAAGGGACCCATCAGGATCATTGGGTCCAACTCCTGGCCCTGCATAGGACACCCCATGTTCCTGAGAATGTTGTCCAAACATTTTTAAACTTGGCTTGGTGCTGTATAGTCAGCAATGAACAGAGTTAAACTGTTGGCAAGATCTGGCTCCTCAGCCTATCTGACAAAGAACCTACTTGCCTTACCTAGCTGAAAGTTTGTTTCCAGGATAACCTAAACTAATGCCTCTGAAATTACTGCAAAACAACTTTTCCACACAGCTTGTCTAAGTAGCTGCTTCTACTGAAAATCTTGCCAGGAGTCTTTAGTTACAGTCTTTAGGACCTATTTCCCCATTACTGCTGGTACCATATTATTTTGTTTTCTTTGATACAGATGTTTCTGATTAAAAAAAACTTGTAAACCAGTCATCCTGGTTCTTAAAGTCTATTTTGCACTGAGAAAGGATATATTTGATTTCTATATGTAGGATAAATATGTTCGGTACACCCCCTAATATTCTTATTGAAGCTGAGCATTTTCCCCATTAGAGTTGCCTTCAACAAACTGATTAAAAATCATTTGAAAAGCAGCAACTGCTAATTTTTGATGTGGAAAATAACTCTTGAAAACATACAATTTTAATTCTTGGTTTGATCTAATTTTTTGTCAGGTAAAGCAATCGCTTGTAATTTTATGAACTCCAAAGGTCCGAGGTGTTTTTCAGCCTCCCTGAAATTCTTGATTTTACTTTTATGAAATATAGAAAAGTTGTTTTACTACTAAGGCTGTTTCAGCCTTTTATTTTCTTTCTATTTCCATCACTACAACATCTCTATTTTGCCCTTCAGCACAAAAAAACGTTTAATTTCCATCCATGCACTGAAAAGTCCAACTGGAAAAGATTTTTATAAATGCTTGTGCTTAACCTTCCTTTTTTCCCTTCAAAGTCAGAGATTTAAAAAAGTACAACTAGTAAAGTCACCATGAATCGTTTAAATATGAGTAAACCTCATTTTTCTCACATTTCACTTATATATAGAAAGTGTGTGCCATCTTTAAACAACTGAGAGTTCAAAAGTGTTGCGTGTCACTGTCAAGGGTGTAAAGAGCCATAAATGTACACAAGCTTGAAGTATCCAAAGAACTCCTGTGGAAGGCTAAAGAGCATACATTAGTCAAAGTCTTCTATTTAACAGCCTCTGGTAATGTTTTTGTGTATACAAACTCACTAATAACTTCATGTTTTGCCATTATTTCTCAAAAAAACCAGATGAAACATCAAGACTTATGCAAGACAAGGCGGTGATCTAAGACAACCAACCCAGCCTCACTTATGGACAAATCATGCCTACCCACAGGGGCTGGTGGTGGAACTACATGGTCTTTAAGGTCCCTGCCAACACATGCCATTCTAAGATTCATTCAAAAGACAAAGGATCTGTTTGATAAGGAAAAATTATGGAGGCAGGCTCTCTAAAGTAATAGTATAGAAGAAATTATACTGTGGCACTGGAAGTGCTTTAATATTAAACTGTATCTTAATCACTTCTTCAATGTAGAAGAGAGTGGTCCTTTATTAGCTTGAATATGAGTATCAACAAAAAGTGCATGGGATTCAATAATGGGACTATCCTAAGAACTTTTCAAAGATTTTTTTCTTCACCTGATAAACATTTGGATAAAAATGCTGCATAAGCGGTGCCCTCAGTGTTCAGTTGTCCTGAAATTAGACCATTTTTATCTCATATGGCAGAGGTCCTTGTGTGAGAACCTGACATTATGCTTTCTGTTCCTGATGGCAGCTGCTACTACCAGGCCCCAAGATTCAGGAGGGGTATTTTTCATAGAAGTTTCAGCAAAATCAGGAGATCTGAAAAGGTCTGATACCATTTTTGTAGTGAGGTACAGAGCTACTGCTGTGACAACCATAACAAGATGGCCAGTTGTCTTTTGCCAGCTATTTGGAGAAGAGGGTACTCAGGACTGAAAAAACAACAGAGGAGTATACAATTGGAAGATGAGCAGATGCTGATCAGTAAGACATCCTGATTCTACCAAAACTCAGGCCGGACATATCAATGGCTTTAACTACTTTAGCTCTTGTTCTGTAAACAGTCCCCTTGGTTTCAGTGGTTTACCTCAGACTGTCTTACAGAAGCAAAGCAAAATCTGGCACAGGAAAGAATTTCTTTTAGATCTCCACTTTATTGCTAAATTCTTTTCTTCTTGAAATCTGTTAACACCATAGAACTACATTTATATTAAAGGAAACTTTATGCCATGATGGAACTGTGAAAAAAACTTCAAAGGCATGTATATCCTTAATGTTGAAAATGTTCACTGTGGATGAACTGCTCTTCTCTCTTTCTAATAAACAAGTCTAAAACTGCTTTGAGTTGTGAAAGGAGATAGATTTCACATTGTAAAAAAACATTGAAATTATGAAGACAAGTGCTAGAGATGTTTGCCAATTTCACTAGCATGTACTTGCAGAAGGAGAATAGAATGCCCTAGCACAAAAGGGAATCTGAGAAACATTTCAAAAAGCACTTATTTTTTAAGTTTTCCTAATACTGATGAAACCCAAATTAATAGGAGAAATGAATACTTTAAACAGCGGGTTTTCCCCACTGCATATGAACCATAATACTTAGAAATTAAACAACCAAAGCAAGAACCACTCATCAGCAGTCATCCAAGAAGAGGAATTAGTGTAATATAGAGCTCTGAAAAAAGAAATCAAAACCCCTCTGGAAACACAGGATAGGAAGTCCTGGGCTACTTGATAAAAATCAAAGGCAGAATTACCATTGAATTCTGCTGGATCAGAATTTCAGTCAGCATGGACTTAGAGTAAGCAAAACTAAATTATGTATATACTAGCTAGGCCAAGATACTGTAATTTACACTTGTGGAAGTGCCATGCCATTGATGCATCAACATATGTACAGTGCAAATTCCATTTGTATTTTAGTTAAGATAGATCCCTCCACAAATTACATGAATAGTGAAATCGAAGGCAAGTGCAACTAAAGATAGAACTGTAGCAAAACATCTGCATGAATAATTTCTGCAGTATAGGTTTTTTTTCTGTAGGAGACAAACAGGCTATACTCACAGAGATCTTAGCATAAATTCTGTGTTCTCCAAAGAAATGCAGAACTGCTGTACACATGTGGCATTTGCATGATGCTGAACTGAGGAGTTTCATCCTCCTTTGTTTGTGTTTATAATCTCAGTAGTGAGAGACAGCTCAAAGTCCATCATTATAGTGGTCTATCTTAAATATACCTCCATGGCAGGAGAAGTGTAGCCAGATCACTTAGAAGATCAATGCTCAGAAAACAGGATGAAACTGCTCAGTTTTGTCATCCCAAAAGAGATCTCTTTGAGGGAGATCTCCTTAACAAAAGGGATCTCCACCAGTCTTGGAAGGGTACTTAAGATAGTCCACTTAAGTGCCCTTCTACCACTTAAGAAGCTACTGGTTTTGTAAGTGGTAAAAGTGGGTAACAGCTTAACCTAAGATCTCCACTGGGGCAACTGTCCGTTCTGCCATTCCTATTCAAGGAAAAACTATTTTCACAGAGCTGGAAAAAAATATAAGAGTATAAGAAGCCTTAGGTATAAATAAAGTATTGTAACATGGAAATATCTTACCATTCATTAACATCAAAACTATGAAATCACAGCATGATTTTCTATGTTGCACAGAAATCCATCATATATAAAAATCCACTCCAGATATATAAAATGGGGTTTGAACATACTGCTGCATAAATAAACCTACTAATGGAACATGTTTGCTACAAGTTTGTGATCAATAGGCAAGTGACAGAAGAACAGAACTAATAAAAATGTGCCAGTTTACTTCTTTTCCTCTCCTACTTTTGCCAGATTTTACCTACATTTTATCTGCTTGCAGAGCTGTACTGCAAATATTTTCTGCATGAGTAGTTGCAAATTGTCAGGATTTGCAGTCTAAGAAGTTTTGGCTGAGAACTGTTGGCAGGGGTAAGCTTGGCTTTGGATCCCATGAGCTATATCAGGCAGTCTTTTGCCTTAGTATATATCTTAAGTTCTGAGGCTTCCTCTTTTTTCCACGGATCTGCCTATCCTGCTCTCTAACATTTGCTTCTCTAGTGTAAGTACATCAAGTAAGCACACGCTGTGTTGGCCAGTGAATTTATGGAGCAAAAACCAGAAAGAGGGGCTTTTAAAAACAAAATCACCATGAAGTACTTACCATCCATTAGAGAGACGCACATGGTGAACATTCCACTGTATTCCAGTACGAGTGCTACTTCTTGAAAACAATCACACTAATAGGAAACCCCGTTAAAATATTTTCCCACCACACAACCCTCCAGACGGAGACTGTTTCTGACAATGGTCTCACTTTTTAGTAATGATATTCTTAGCAGTCCCATTGTTCTAAACTGGTCTCACAGATATCTAATTTTTAGTAGGGTAACACACACTATTATAACATATTAGAATTTTTAACCAGAAAATTTCCCTCCAACTTTACAGACTTAAGGGCGCTATGTCA
This sequence comes from Cyanoderma ruficeps, assembly GCA_008694505.1. Taxonomy (NCBI): domain Eukaryota; kingdom Metazoa; phylum Chordata; class Aves; order Passeriformes; family Timaliidae; genus Cyanoderma; species Cyanoderma ruficeps. The sequence continues at coordinate 45,719,371 of VZDJ01007749.1, forward strand.
CCATATGTGGTTTCTTGCATATTTCTGACTACTGTATTCTAGAACTAAACAAACTTTGTCACACCAGCCCTATCCATGACCGATTTCCACTGCCTGGGGGTGTTTATGGGCAAGAAATAAGCAGTCTGTTTTAACTCATCAGAAAGTGAGCCTAATGAATAGGCTTAAAGCCTCATCTGTTTACTAGTATTTTATTATTTGTTAAACTGTCTCATGGTCAGTCCCATTCTCACCACTGTACTTAGCTAATGGCCTGTCAACATTTCCATTAGAAACTCTTTTTGAGAAGTCAGTGGCTTAGCTGAAAATTTACAATAGCGGTGCCGACTTAGAATGCTAGTTCCCAGATGTGGTTTGAATATTTTTATTAGAATTTTAATATGAATGCATGCATATGAATGCTAGTGAGGAATGTTAATGGTCTTATTTAAACCAGAAAGTCATTGTACAAGTTTCAGTTCCCTATGATTTAGCTGATGCACCTTGGGCTTCAGAGGCAACCTGTATTATTTCAGTTTCAATGTTCTTTGAAGCAGGGAAATGCCTTAAATCAAAAAGCTAGGGTTCCGCTATCTGCTTGAAACTGGGCCCAAGTAGGCTGACAAAGTCCATGAACAGTGCAATGGGCCAGTTCAGACAGCACTGCCAAATCTGCAGCCGTTGGGGACTTCCTGATGTTTGTTAGTCCTATTCCAGTGTCATGCGGTGTGCAATATGAGCTGCTTCTTGCTGAGTGCAAACTCCAAAGTGGCGTCATGAGCCCTCTGGGGAACACAGACATCATCCTTTTTATTAAGGACCTGGCTGGGACCCATCACACATTCTGCCCACTTCTTATTTAAGAAGAAATATCTATGTGTTCTTTCCTTGCCTCTTCCTTTAAAAATTAAGTACCATCATCACTTCTGAATACTTTCCTCCAACTACTAAAACCAGAGCCTGTCAGGAAACTTCTTCAACTTTTATAGGCTCAGAAATATTTAGTAAAGTAATGAGCTGCAGCCACAGAGGTCCAGTCTGACTGGAGGGCTGTCTGTGCAGGCCTATAAGAGCACATTCATCACAAAGCAGAGGCAGTTCATGCTAACAGGACCCTTTGACGTCTCTTCCCCAGGTTAATCTGCATCGACTGAATTTTCAGTATGAACAAATGGTTTTGAAACTACTGGTTTTCATGAAGATGCTGGAAAAGCAGCTGTCCTAGGGATACCATAGTTTTCCCCACAAGCATGTCCCCAACACAATCCAAGCATGAGCTGACATAGATCCAGCAAAGGTCAACATGGCCCATGAAGGGTCTAGAAAACATGTGTATGAGGATTTGTTTAGTCTCAAGAAGAGGAAGCTCAGGGGGGACCTCATTGCTCTCTACAGCTCCCTGAAAGGAGTTTGCAGTGAGATAGGAGCTGGTCTTTCCTGCTGTGCCTGCATCCAGATTACCAGAGGGAATGGCCTTGGATAGCGGAGGTTCAGATTAGACACTAGAAAAAAAATTTTCACTGTTAGGGTGGTCAGGCACTGGAACAGGTTGCCTCACTGGAGGTGCTTTAAAAGTGTCTGGATCTGTCTCTGGGTAACATAGTTTAGTGGTTTAGGGGTTACAGTGGCAGTGCTGGATTGACAGTTGGACTGGATGATCTTAAAGGTCTCTTTCACCCTTGATGATTCTATGATTCTATGGTTTTGGTAATTCTCAATGTGTGGCTTTTGCTGATGTGAGGATTGCAAAATGGGTAGTTAATTTCATTGCTCATTCAACTAGAAAAACCATGGCTCAGTAAAACACTGTTCCTATAAAGGTGCAGTGACACCTCAAACTTTTTTCTTTGAAAAACAGTAGTTAGTAAGGCCTGATTAATTTTATAATGTTTGAGCCCTGATTCTGGTTCCAAGATCAAAGAGATAACAAAAGCTTAGGCAGGAGTAAGGTAGCATCAGGTGATGTTAGAAACAAGAGTCACATGGGGATTCTCCGGGTACTCCTTGTCACATCACCTGAGAGTGAGGACCCATGATGCTGTTCTGGAATTTACCTTTATCAAGACCTCTTTAACTATGGGATCTCATCTAGGCAGTCTATCTCTACTACAGCATAGCCTTTAATCTTTGCCATGGCCCTTTTTTCCAAGTGCAAATAGGACACAAATCATAGCTGAAAGCCAGACAGGGAAGTCAGGAACACAGATCTTGAAGCTGGAGGGATTCTCTCATGTTGCTTTGTGACTACACAATATGTAGATGATTCAAACAGTTGAAGCTGTTCTACAACCCAACAAATAAAAAATGTGCTGGAAGGAAACTAAAGGAAATGAAAGATAAAGAGGATCAGTTTAAAAGGCTAACTGAATAAATATAAATGCCGTGTTTATAGAATAGAGTAACTGCAGTTAGACCTTCAACTTTAGCTCTCGGGAGATGAGAGAAGTTGAAGTGCTACATTATGCCAGGCTTGCTTGGACACCTTTGCTGTTTGGGGCAGCCACAGAGGAGCAGTTGCATTCTTACCCTGAGAAGCAGGGCGGCCACATGCTCTGTGTGAGACGGTTGCGCAATACTCCAACAGCAAACATTGGGAGCCCATCCGAGGTATGGGCCCACATTTTGTCATCCTGGTTCACAGGCTATAAATAAACATGTAACTGATCCCTCTTCACAGAACAAACTAGATGCCTTCTGGTGTCAGCTTGAAATTAGAAATAAGTTTCTCATTTTCTTTGCAAATATTCAAGAGTATTTGACCAATTTCAGTTAGTAAGGGGCCATTTATTTCTTTACTAATAAATGGATAATGGAGCTAAATAATGATTTCACTGACTCTTTTGCAATGCTTTTCTAATCTTTATCTTTGCTTATTCATAAAATCAAGATATTAATTCTCGTTTAGGTCTGGCTTTTCAAATCTTGGAACACTTTGTTGTCCTTGACTTCATGCAAGGCATTTGCTGCGAGAGCCTTGGACCTGGGCACAGTCTAAACTATTTGGAAATAGATCTCCTTCCAGGAGTACATCAGAAAATCCAATTGTTTTTAAGCATTTGTGGAGACCACTGGTGGTGTGCTTCATGTTGTTGATGTTCAGTGATGTTTGGTGATGTTCAGAGTAAAGAGAAGTACTGGATACCTACTGCATTGTGGTAGGAAAAAGAATTAGGAAGAACAAATGTGTAAAATTTAAATGCATTGATGTTGAAACCCACATATTTTCATATGTAAGGGGTGTTTGTCATTGGAACAAACACCCTGAGGAAATAAAACCCGCACCCTCTCTTTGTATCTTTCTAAACAACTGATGCTATAGTGAAAAGCATTATTTTGCTCATGAATTACAGTTATATGTAATTATATAATTTATGTCCTTTTGGGGTCATCAATTTTCCCTTTTAAAGTCTATAAATCTTACACATTTGTAATAATATGGATAATAATAATAAAAATAATTTGATGTTGTAGTGAATGGTTAGATTTCTGTGAGAACAAAAAATTTAATACTGCTAAGGGGTTTGGTTTCGTTTTGCTTCATTTTATTTGAGTCACCATTTTATCTTATTAAGCTTGTTTAAGGAAAATAAATAGGGTGCCTTTTTTAATGCTTTTATGTTAGTTACTCAGCTAGCATTTCTCCACAACTTTCCAAGTAGGCTGAGCATAATTTAGATTGAAATGATAGCGAATTATTTGGTATAGGATATACCAAGGAGACTCTTTCTATAGAGGAGGGAAGGCTTTGCATCTGGATTTGTACCACATGGATTTTGGACATGCAGTGCAACCACAGTGAAGTGCTGGCAGGAGCTTCAATGTAAAGTGAAATTTTGATCCCAAACAGAAGTCTGAACAATCAGAGAATGTTCTAAAGAAGATTTCCATGGCAGATCTGAAGATCAATCCCCAACACAATACCTCTCAGGGGACAAGGCACACATAAAATAGGTAGAAAATTGAGTGTCGTTTTCCCTTTACAAAAAGACTGGAAGCCTTGTTTAAGGATGTATATGGGAATTCAGTCGTGAGCTTTGAGCAGAATCCACTCCATGCCTTAACAACAACCCTTTTACCCAGCATTATTGCTACTCTTTCTGTTATTGCAAACAATTATAGCAGGTCTGGAAAGAAAAATAAGGGAAAACAAACAGTCAAGTTTATCAGACTGTTTTATTTTATCTATTTCAGTATAATTGCTACTACAATGTACATACTCTGAGCAGTATATAAAATGTTTTAATGACCAGGACAGAGAGTTACTAGCTAAAGGACAATTAAGTGGTTACCTCCTAAGTCGCCTGTTACACGTTTACATCTGGAGGGAAATTGTACTCTAAAGGCTGGGCCTGCAAAAGGCTCTGTGGCAGCACAGGGTGGTGCTCTGCCTAATCTCAAGCATCCGCGGGCCAAAGCATAAAAGGAAATTTTGGCCTTGTAATTCTTTCCATGGCAGTGCCCGCCTGCCTCAGGGTCTGGAGCAATTCACAGCAGGTGGCACAATGAGCAGGGACCATGGTGTGTCAGGACTTTCTAGGGCACAGATGCTTTACCCTGGCTACAGGGCAGCAGGATTGGTGGTGTCCTCTCCTGGAGTGAGGTACCTGAGGTACCTGAGTGAGGTTCTTTTTTTGGCAACCAAGGATTAGTTGTTTAATCCTTCCTGAAGACTTCATAGGAGGAGGTGATGGTACTCCTTGTGTTTCAGGAATCTCCCCATCTGGAAATATATGGGAAGGCATAAGAAACAGGATGTTTGCCCTCAGAGCTGTGCTTGTGTAGCTATGCTTCTTTTTACATCTGTCACTGTTACTGGTAAGGTGCCCCCAAAGGCTTTGCACAGTCATTTTCGGAGGCTGTGGGCAGCAGAGTCTGTAGGTTTCACAAAACACAAATGCAGAGATCCACAATGAGTGATGTTTAGCATGCCAGAATATCTCAGATATTTCAGAATGTGTATTAATCTTTGTGAAGTGCAATAGTTTGAGGCTGAAATCAAAATACAACAGAGTGAAGTGACAGTCTTGATGGGATATTTACACTGAGTGGACGGCTGTGGAGAGGAAGAGAAGACAACAAGTACCCAGAACTTGACGTCAAAGTATCTCTGTGAAACTTCACTATCTTGCTCCTTAATCAAGTACATGCTGTAAAAATTATGTGTGAAATAAAGTGGAATATCTGAAGAGGCATTTCAATAAGTACAGTCTCAGTGCTGATGACTGTCATGCATCTCATTCCTTCTTTATTATTAGTCACCCAGTGACTTCAGCACTTCCCACTCTGGGTTCAGTATTTTCTTTTTCATTCTCAAGAAAATGTTACAACAGCCAGTCCAGAGGCTACACTGGGGGAGAAAAATAGATATTTTAACATACTGGCCTAAATAAAAGTTTGAGTACAATCAGACATGTTGGCAGACCACCTGAGACAAGAAAGGACACCCTGGTTTCCAGTATTACTACAAGTGATGACTTCATTTGAAAGCCTGGAGTTGTTGTAAGACGAGGGAATTAATATTCCAGGACAGTAGCCTTGTGTATGAAACGGGCAGATAAAGGATAGAACCAAAGTTGTATAAATGTTGTAACCACTACTAATCTCTTTGGTGGTTATAGTTTTGCTGGGCTTGTATATTTATGGGTATTAAAGAACTGGCTACCAGAGCAAATCTCATTTGAGAGCCCAATAAGGCTACGACTAATTTACAAATCCTATTGAGCTTCATGAATGAAATAATTAGCAACCTACTTAGTCCTGTAAAAAAGAGTTTTTGGATATGTCCAACAGCCGATTTTTGGCTGCTTAGAAATTTTAAAATAAAACATTTAAATAGGATTGGGCAAAAGCTGAGAAGGAGGTTAAAAATCTCTCCGACAGAAAGGTTCTTCATGGCTGTAGCTCTGAAGTAGATCTATGACATCACCTATGAATTTCTCTCATCTATGCTTAGACCTGAAATCTGGGCATGTTTAGTTCTGAGTTTTTCACTGAATAAAAATGGTATGTTCCAAATAAAATGAGGACAAATTTGAATGCATTAATTCTGTTTAGTAAATGTGTAACCAGGCTTATGAGTTCTGGGCATTAAAAAATCTGGATTCAAACAAAATCACAAACTTCCTTTAGAAACTCTAACAAGTAATGGGATCTTTTCTTTGCCTGTTTGTTTCTAAGGGTGTTTTTACCACAGATTTAGTATCTACTTAGTTTTCACCAGAAGACTCTTGGTGAAGAAAAAGGAGCTGGAAACTCACATTATGTATTAAAAAAAAAAATTAAAATAATCCTTTCAAATGTGAATGATATTAGGGCTTAGAGTTCCTGGAAGAACCATTTGAATTATGGTACAAATAGGAAAGCAGACCTATATTTTGTGTCCTAACGGTTAACTCTTTCTCAAGAGAAAACAAAAGGATGAAAGCAGGTAGAGTTGGTGTTGATGTGCTGGGGAAACATAGAAAAAACTTCTCTTGATCCCAGTGATGGAAGAAGTGCCCTAGATCAGACAAGAAGGTAGGCATTGCTTTTCTGTCTTTCTTGAACTTTAGGGCAGCCAAACTGTCTGTTTTCACAGGCAGGGAGTTATACAGAACTGCCTGTTTGCACTTTCCTAACCAGGCGTCATCTCAGGCTAGGAATACTCTAGGAAGCTCCTTGAGCTGCTTCCTTACTTACATTGAGGCTCTGCAGTCTCCTAAATCAGCCAAAACCTGCAAGGTACAAGCTGGCCTTGAGTGTTGTATTTCAAATAACACATAGCAGTATTCTTTCAGAAGGGACATCCTCCCTTTCTGTGACAGTGTCATTCCTTCTGCTATTAATGGGAGCTGCTAAAGAGGGAGGATAAATCTCAGAAAACAGTGACTACAGCATGACGCATGTCCTTGCTTAACCAGTTAGGCAAATGAAGTCTGCTTTTTCTCTCTTCAAGGCCCACAGAACAGCTGAGGGACATTAGTATTTCCCAGGGCCATCAGAAATGAATCCAAATGTCCAACAAATATTTTCTTTTTACTCTATACTTGTTTCACTACCCAACTCTAGTGAATTTTTAGTTCAATGTCTCTAAAAAAACAGAAAGGAAAAGTACTCCTGCCATTATTGCTATTGCAAATTGCCAGCAATGTGAAGTCAAAATGTAAGCCATACTGGAAGCATAATGAATTTTCACCTGTCATAAAAGAACATAATGTTTTTTAAGTTTCAGGGAACAAATGAGAATTTTTCAAAACTTTGTATTTTTTATCCCACAGGAAAATATGCAGGGACATAGAAACTCTCAATTGGAACACCAAATCAGTACAATATTTTGGGAATTTCTCAGGTCCAAAACTAGATTTCCTAATCAAAACTAGAGAGAGACTGAAGGATATGATGAACAAAGAGTGATAGAAAACCCAGAATAGCAAAAAGAAACTTAATCAGGTACAGAGAAAGGCATTGGCTATAGAGTCAGATCAAGTTAGTGTTTACTTTAAAAAAAAAAAAAATACATGGTTCCACCTGCATAAACCTGTAATTGTCTCTTTTATGCATCTTAAGCATCCAAAACTGCAATGACAAGTCACTTTTGATTGGCTTTTCGTTTACATGATGTAATGAATAGAGCTTCAGCAAATCTTGAATTCATGACAGGAACATTTATAAAAACTTTACAAGTTTCATGGTACAAGAACCACATTTCCTGCCCAACTCTATGGCAGGTGTTTAAGTTTTAAATTAAAAATTTAATTGCAGTGTGATAGTCTGCAGTATGGAATTTTCTTCCCAATACTAAACCAAAAGATTTCCTACCAAAAAAAAAAAAAAAAAAAA
>VZDJ01007749.1:45728914-45823365 GCA_008694505.1 Cyanoderma ruficeps
AAAAAAAAAAAAAAAGGAGTGAGGGAATGCTTGTGATGTCAGTGCTCCTGGAATATAAAGCTGAGACAGAAGCATACAGCTCCAAGAAACAAGTAATAAATGAGCACTAAGAATATCAAATAGATGCCCTTTGTTGTGTTGATTGTCTTTTGAACATAGCCTGTGTTACCTTTCTCTTCAAATCCCACTGAATTTTGTTGCTTGTTCTGATTTCTTCCTATCACCTGGTGTATTTTCATTTTTATATATGAGAAAGCTGAATACTAAAAGCAATCCAAGACACATATACCAATATTTTGCTGATGACAGAAAAGGAGGGAAATATTGAGTTTTTGTAAAATTGTAAAAAGATGGGATCATCAGGATTCTCCTTGTAACATGGGTTATGCTGGGGATGGGTTATGCTTCAAAGCATCTTATGAGATTGGAGTATCAGGATGATGAACCCTTTAGTCGTGTAAGAACTAACCACAACAATATTCAGCATTCACACTGGCACAGAGGATGATTTGCTCTCAGAGGTTATTAATTGTCCCGAAAAATCCAAAGAAATACAACTTCATAACAGCGATGAGAAACTGGCCAGTTGAAGAAGTGAACTGCTTGTTGTCTTGAATGAAAGAATCGATGGCAGGACTGTGTTTGAAATACCACAGCCAATACAATAGCACTGAGTTGTTTTTGTGACAGATGGATATAGCCGTGAATGTTTTCTGGGGTATCTCTTCATTCATGCTAACATTTAAAGTATAGGAGGAAGTAGCACAAGCTGGGATCCATTCCACCAACTTCATCACAAAGAGTTTGGGTCTGCTCTGGAAAACGTGTTTCACCAAAGTCTTAGGAAGGTGTTAAAGCACTGGCTGTGGAGCTTCTTCGTTCTGCCTGGTAAGGGTCAGATCTAGGGAAGAAAGAGGGTATTCAGTCTGCCTTCCTCCTTGGCTCATCTGCAGAGCCTTCAAGGGAAGGGTGCACAAACAAAGTCCATTTCACATGTATTGCTGAGAAGCAACTGGAAGGCAGTGACTTCCACTCCTTAACACCAGTCCAGCCTGAGTCTGACCCGGCAAGCCCAAAACAGAAACCTCCGTATCTCATTACCAAAACTCTGAACCATCCAACTCATTTGACTTCTCATTGTATAGACTATAAATAACTTGATTCCAGACATTGCCAGGTGGTGCAGCAGGGCGAAGGCCACCACAGAGCAGCGTGTGCTCTCATCAGAGCCTGTATGTGAAAGCTTGCTTTCAACTTGTATGTCTGGTGGTTTATGTTGAAGGTCACCTGCCAGAGGTGGTATTTTGCTGTCTTTTCAAAGGATGTTGCCTGCTTTTTGACTAGGGATCTGTGTTTCCCTCAGGCTTCGGAGGGAAAATATGGTACAACATCCCCAGGATCAGGAAAGCCAGGGGGCTAAGCAATAGCGTACAAATGCCAAGGAGCTGGCTTTGATGCAGTAGTTAAGACTCTATAGGAATTCCAAGGCCAAATCCCATGGATCCTGCTGCTGGCACGCAGAGGAAGCTTTCCTTCTGGCTTCCTCACTGCTCTCAACCTCTTTTGCAGAGGCAGCACAGGTTGTGGGGCTGCCCTTGGCTCCTGGCCAGCACCTGCATACTAAGCCCTGGGCAGGAGGTGACCGACTGCAAAAGGCTTGCAAAAGCTGCTCCCAGCAGAACTAACATATTCCTCACCTTGAGCTTTCACTCCCAGGAGAGCAGTAGTGTCACTGCTTAGTGCATTTGTTTATTATCCTCTTGCTAGTGGCCTCCACCTTCAGCATGTCCTGTGGTCCTGCTATAGCAGCTGTAGCATACTTTGCCCTGCTTATTACCTTGCCTGTAGTTATGGCTAAGGCAATGGTTGCGGGTGGGGGGATATCTCCTAAAGCCGTCTTTCCTATTTGCAAAACCTGCAGTCTTTCCAAGGTATGTTTCTTTGCAATTTCCTTCATAGCAAGGTTACATTAAATTTCCCACCATGGGGTTCTATATCCTGTGCTCTCAGCATGCAACAGAATGGCTTAGGACACTGCTTTCTTTGTTGGAATCAAGAAGAATTGCAATTTATTTTGTATTGTGTTCATGCAGCAATGGAAACAAATGTTGTTGTAGTGGTTTGGATCATGAATGATGCATCATTCCTATGGAAGCTAACTAGGTGCCCAATAAAAACAGAGGGATTCAGGAAACCAGTTAGTAATGGCTAAATTATAGCAATGGTCGACAGTTGTGTCTGCTTTCTGTCCCAGCTGTAAGGTATCTAGAGGACATGACTAAGATTAGAAGATGATAAAAAGTCATACAGACAATTAATACAGGCACACCTAAAGTATTGCAGAATTAACAGAGCAAGTCCTGGTTAGGAAGGATTCTAACAATTATCAACAATTCTTTAGAAAACAGCCACAGTTTACATGTGCAGTCAGTTGCTTTCTAATTGCTACAGCAGGCTACCACTGGGAAGAACAAAGGAAATATTTAGCACATCGTAAATTCTTCTGCAGCCCTGCCGAGTGGCTGGAGTTCAGATTACAAGTTTATAACCAACATTTGAGAGCAATTTCTCCTCCACTTTGAGAAAGTGGGTGGGGAAGCTGTTCGACACTTTCTTCAAACGCCTGAAGTAATGTGTGTCTGAAAGAAGTGAGGGTCCAAAATTCTCTTCCACTTGTCTTTTGATTCAGGCTTGTAATATACTGTTATATATTTGAACGCTAAAAAAACCCCAACCCTTTGCTAAAAAACAGATGAATGTACCATTGTTGTTCCTATTGCTATAGCTATTGTCTTCCAACTTTAGTGCTATTGTGGGTGATTTTCTGGAATCATGCTGATCAGTATTTGCTCCCATCAGTGCTTAGGGCCTTGCAAATGGTGTGGGGGGGATGTGTGCTGGTAACTGGAGAGGAGGTATTAGTCTACTTGAGTCGGTACTTAATCATGTCCTTGTCTTGTGAATGAGGTGTTGAGGCTCTGACAATTGTAAAGATTTCATGATCTAGCAGAAAATAAGCTGGTGCCCTGGCTGGGGCACCTCCCACCACCCTCACCCCCACCCCCTTTAATGTGAATGCTAGGTGAATTCAGATGTTCCTTAAGTTTCTCCTAGCTTCATAGGGATAGATTATTCTCCATTTGATGTTAGCAATGAGAAATATTACTGCCTACCCAGAAGCTGCCAGTAATGTAAAAGAGTTGTGAGGAAATCTGCTGTGTTACTTACTCAATTAGGAGTAGTTTCAGTGTTGACCCACCTCGGTTCAGTTTTCTGAACCTCCCTTTAAAGTAAAAATTGTCTTAGAACTTAAGTTAGATGTTTGTCTAGATAATCTACTTTGATATGCTTTTTTTTTTTTTTTGGTGGTGGTGTTTGTCAATACTTTAGTACGTCAGCCACCATTACAACCCAAGCATATTGCTTCTCCGCTCCCCAGCTGACTTAAAAATGCAGCACACTTGGAGTTGAAAAATTCAGACTCCCACATGCCTGTAGCCTAGTTAGAAAATTTAAAAACAAGGGAATAAGTGTAAAAAAATTCCTTTTCAGTGTTCTGCCCTTTGATACATAGAGTATATCTACGTGTAATGTATTTTTTTACATTGCTGGCCTGACAAAAAGTTCAGTAAACATTCATATATTCAACCTTAACAACCTCATAGTGATACATTAGAGACACTGTCAAGATCTCATTGAAAGCAGAAAAATACACTTGTCCTTCAGAAGTCCTCCACCAACCTTGGAGTATAAAATTCTAAAGTAATATTGTACTTATGAAGCCTGCTCTCAGTCACAACTTTTTAGGGATGTCTACCTATGTGAATGAGAGTAGTTGACAGTCTAATCATGCTTAACTCTACAGAAGATATAGAAAAAAGATACAGAAGCCACTGGTTTAGCATGGTTTGGCACTATTATTGTTACTCCATAAAAATTAAGTAAGATTAGGTAAACTTTTACAAATAGTTTAGTGGTAGGACACACAGCAAGTTTGTGTCATTAGAGAAACAATCCCAGTGCTTGGCCATCGTGGGGGGACTTGAAAGTTTGAAGCAGCAATACAATGGAATGGCTGAGGTGCTCTGTAGAAGTCTGTTTCTATTTATGTCTTCCTATCATCAGCTTTGCACTCTCCACCCCCACACACATTACTCCTCTTCTACTGGATAAATGGAATATTTCACCCATGAATAATAATCTTCTTTCACTAACCTAAAACTGCCACACAATGCCTTCACACCTGCAGCATTTACAAAGTGCAGGTCTTGTGGTCATGGAAGGAACTTAATAAGAACCTCACAGCTGAGATGGTTGTAGGTTTTTGTAGAAGCAAAACGTTTGGCTGAAACCTGAATTTTATAATTGCAAACCAGCCTTTTGCTCCTACAGCCCATGGTCACAGCAAAACTATTTCCGTGACAGTAAAGCTATCTAGAGGGCATATTGTAAATGCATTTACTTTTATAGTTTGTTGCCAGTTTGGTAATCCCTGTTTAAAAGAAATTGCGGAAGTGATTTTAAAGGTTAAAGAAATATGCAGACTACACGACTGGACATGGAGGGGCTGCCCCCACCTTCTGCTGTTAAATGAAATGACAGATGGGTGAGACCTTATATCATGAACATAAGTGGTACTTCAACAATTGATGTTATTGCCACTCTTTTTTTCATTCATGCCTCATCAGAAATTTTTCTCTCCTTTCCTGTCTCTCCTCACTATTTACTTGTTTCAAATCACTTGAGTCCTTGTGGGAGACGGAAGCCTGCAAGCACTTCATGTATGGGGGATAATGGGGTTTTACTATGTGTTAACATCGTGATGTTCACTTGCCTGAGTAAGGCAAGCAAATTCAGACTGTGCTGATGACCTGTTTTTGCTGGTCTTGTCAATCCTTCCATTTTTATCTGAATTTAATGTAAAGCAAAATGTGAGCCTCATGGAAAAACAAGATAACATTGGCTCCTTTCATTACTTTCATAGGGTGACACAGGGCAGCAGCAGAACCACTCAGATGCTCTTAGTTCTCTTTGTTTCATTTTCTCAGATGACTAAATTTCTTCTTAGTCTGCTCCAGCCATTTTGGAGGTAGCCATGTTTTGTGGAGTTGTAAGGTATATGGATGGGGGGCAGGGAGCCTTAGAGAGGAAAAGATGGGTCTGTATTAAGAGATGTCAAACACATGAGGGCTCTGTGTGAGTTGAGCATCATCTCTCATTACAAATACGAATTGGGGCCCAACTGATTAAAACTGAACAGGGAAAAATGTCCAAATAACATGGGTGGCTCTGCAAGTGTGTGAATGTATGCAAGGGCACACAAAATGGAGAATACAAATAGTAGGTAATTGATGGAATATATATCCTAAAGTCTGGATTTATAGCCATAGCCGCACAATATTTAAGTCTGTGTAAAATGCACATTGCATTTGGAAAACAATTGTGTACTTGTGTTTTCTGGTACACTATGGTAGTTAACTATTGTAGGCACCAGCAGCCCTTGAGCTTTTCCTCTGAGGAGATGCGGTACAAAGCCAGTAACAGGCAAAAACCAGTCAGTTTATGCCAAGAGGTGAAGCACAGCCCACTGAGAGTTGCAAAAGACTTGTGCAGGAAGGGAGTTTACCCTCCTTTGGGCTCTAGCAGAGCTTGGGAAGGTACATCTGCTGATGAGAGTCTGGGAAAGCCTTGCAGCTGGTTAGTGGGTCAGATGTTTTCATGTCACACGGGACTTTCGAAGCATTGGATCTTAAGTGATCATGTATCTTTCAGAAGCTTGAAGTCACCACTGTCTGCATGTCAGCTCACTTTTGCTGTTGCCATTGCTGCAAAACAAAGCTCATATGAAATGCTTTGAGTCTTGGCATAACACAGATCCCCCAAACCACATTTATCCCATGACCACTGATGAGTGTGCAGTTCTATTGTTAGAAGCAAACCACTTCAAAACACCAAAACATATGTTTTACACATATTTTCAACCCTTTTCTTTGTGAACAGCAATTTTTTTTAAACTTATTTTTTAAGGTTTTTAAGATCTCCACTGTGAGATCCTGGTTAGTTTTGTCTTAGACATGAGTATCTTTTACAAGATAACACACACAAATAAGTGTGTTTTGACATCAGTTCTTTTTCTTGCCAGGCCTAGAAGTTCTGGGTACAATGTGCTCCCTGAATTAGTTATGATGTCACCAACACCTAAAACCAGGCATTTTTCTGTCCTGATTTAGGTGTTAATGACATCATCATCTGCTACAGTGGAAACAAACACCTAAAATTTAAGCCTGGGTATGTAAATTGAGGAGTAGCTGGTTTTTGAAATACTTTGCTTTAAAATGTAGTATTTAGTCTAGACAGAGATTCTGTTAATGATTTGGGATCACAAATGTTCCATGTACAGGAGAATTGCTGCTAACCTTTTAGAGAGAAGAAAAAAATATTTGAGGTTATAAAATGTTTTTACATACCTGAAAACAAGAACTGCTCCTCAAATAAATAGGAGTGTAGTTAACTGACTCATAGGGCAGAGTAATCTGATCTGCTTTATTAAAGTTTATCAAGGAAATATGAATCAAAATCACCTGAAAATCTTTACATTTTTAACTGTGACCTCTGAAACAAATGGTGTTATGGCAGGAGAAAAAGCATGAAAAAAAAAGAACTGGGTCCTATGTCATAAAAGTTGTGTTTCCAAAATACTCATGTAAAGTTTAACTCAATCTTCCACCTTGATCTGGGTGACCATAGTAACTTTTTAAAATCTTAAACTGATTTAAAAAATCATCATATTAACAATGATGCAACTTGCCAAATTTATGCAGAAAATCAAAGCTATGTGTTTGGCACAATTCTTTACAGTTTTTTTTTACAAAAATACTTCAGTCATTTTCAGTTCATCTGCCTGCTAGGCACAATCCAGTACTCACTGATCCAAATAAAAAGCCCCAAACAACTACATGACACCAGTTCAAGGGAAGATCATCTCTGCAGTGTTTGTTGCCAAAGGAGCAAGTAGCTTCCACCAGAATCAGGATTCTAGAGTGAAAAGCTGCTGGTTTCATCAGGGAAAGCAAAACTGTAGAATCGAAACACTTTTCATTCTCAGATGACCTAAATAGAATTATGGTGGTTTAAGTGCAAAAATCTGGGCTTTCATTTCATGTGACAGGGCTATTATGTCTACTTCAATCACAGATTTCTGAAAGTGTTTTTAAGGAGATTAAAGGCAATTTCATAATTTACAGTAGAGCACACAGTGAATTAGGTACTGCCCTCACATGGATCCTGCTTTTGCCTATCTCTTGGTTCCTCTGCTGAGTCTGCTAACTTATCCAAGAAGAGTTTAATGTAATGTGCATACACAAACCTCTCTCAGGATGGAAGCCCACAACCTGATGTATTAAGTCAGGAAGTGGTAAACGGGAGTTTAAATCCTCTGAGATATAGCCAGGAAGTGAACCTTGGTCACACATCTCTTTGGTCAGAGCTCAGACCACAGTATTACAATATTAAGGGAGCATAAGAGTGGTTGGAATCCTCCCCCAACTATTCTAAAGAACTTCAGAAAGTGCTACTAAGTTTTATGGGTTACCATTCCTTACTGCCGTGTTTTAGGGGTGACTTTGTGCAATGTATTTTAATGAGCCCCTCAAGGAATTTGGCAGAGAGTTCCTGGATGCCAGGCAGGCTGAAGTGTGAAGGTGGAAGTGAGCAGCTCAGCTTTGTTTACTAAAAATGATACATTTTCTGCATTTGGACAGAACAGTTATTGAGTTGCTTAAGCATCTTCCAAGTTACCAGCGATCATGCCTCAAGGACTAAATCAGGGAGTTTTCAGTATCCCCGCCTTGTATGAAATTCTCTGCATTTTTGCCTAACTCGCTTTTAAAGTCTCCAAGCCCTTATGTGGGTAAGCACAGACAGAGAAAACACCAGTGGTTGAACACAAACCTCTTTTTGATAGTGCTTATTTTACCTTGGTGCAAAGTGACACCTACTGTCCCTCTACGTTTGTATTATTATCTGGAATTTATTTGTCATGGGTTTACTTTTGTCTAACAGTAGAGCCTAAAATTGTGCAGAAATGTCTTGAAAATAAAAAAATAAAGACAAGACCATCTCAAAAACATCTGTGTACATTAGCCATTAGTATTACTATTGTTCTTGGATATCCTCACAGCAATTGCATGCCTTGAAGGTTCTGGAAATTGATTGATTGTTCCCAAACTACTACATAGTTTTAGTTGATTAACCACATATATTTCTTTTGCCAATATGTCTGGCTACCTTTTAGAAGTTACTGCATTGCTGGCGATATTACAGAAACAGATTTTTTAGGGATTGGAATCAGATTTGGCAGTAAAGGGTTCAGTTGCAAATTCATAGGTGATCTTAAAATTTCATTTGACATAAAAGAAAACTCTTTGCAATGGAAAAACAAGAGCTTGGATTCTATTCAAAATGATATCTCCACTTGCAATTTTTTTTTTTTGGTGGTAAATTTTAGCATAAGCTCTATGTGCTCACTGAAATTGTTGGTATAGTTCCTGATCATTTGAGATCATCTTCCTAGGAACAATGTAACATCCTGTCTTTTGAAAAGCAGAAAAATATCTGTTCAAAATGGCTTCTCATTAAAAGGTCTTTTGTCTTCTTATTTGGCTTTTTCAGTTTTTAACGAGTTGCTTATATATCTCAATGGTTTGAAAAGACAGATGTCTTTTATGTAATCTTCCATGTAAGCTTTTTTCATTTCACTTATAAACTACTTTACCATATTTTAAGATTCAGTTATGCTCTCACGGAAAAATTACGAAAGAAAATGTGAGCAGTCCTTTGTTGCCCACCATGAACTTCCAGATAAAGTGTGTATAAATTGCAGTAGGTAATAAAATCTCAACTTATAAATAAGCCACAATTTTATTGTAGAAATAGCAATTAAAACTGTGTTGTTCTGTTTTATTTTTACCCTAAGACTGTAATATATGGGTTTCATTTGGGTAACAGTTAAATAGTTAACAGCAGACTCTCTGTTTTGCTCCAAGGGCAGCTCTATGACTGAAGTTGGAGACCCCAGACTGCTTAGAGATACAACGATGAACAACCTCCTTGTAGGGAAGGGCTCCCAGAGCCTACCAGGAATGGCTGTAACCCAGGCTTTACAAACTTGTAAGGAACAATGAAAGACAGAGATGCCAAAACTGTCAACCTTATAACAGATTAAATATTTTAGGCCAGATGCCAGGCTGCATATCATGGATTCCTTCTTTCTGAAGCGGAGCTTGACCAAAATGGTGCCCCATTTTTTCATCTTTGTAAGACTTTCCTCAGTTTACCACCAGATATGCTTTTAACTCTTATAGTTCTGACATGGTTTGGACATAGAGCCTTAACTGCATTTTTAGCCTTAGTCTGCGAGCAAACAAAAGACAAAACAGTTGATTTGGTGATTTGAACAGATGTGAAAATGTGTGCTTTGTCTGTTGATTTGGAGCAGCAATAAATTTGACAGCTGTTTGACCTGTGGCAGAGATCCCAAATGTGACTTGAAAATCACCAGTGTTACTTGGCATTTCTTCTCTGAAAGAAACATTTCATACCAGAGAAGGATCTGTGGTGTTTTGACTTGAAATGGAAGAAGTATCCATAAATATCCTAAGTATATGCTTAAAAAACTCAATGTATACCTACTCCTGGTTGGGAAAAATCAAAGTCTGGTGTCTGTAAAGCTCCCAAAGCAAAACACAAAGCAAACCAAGGAATACGAACTTGTTTGTATTCTCCCTGGTGGCTGTGGTTAGAAGTTGTTAGTTGTTTCTGATTTTGCTGACTCTTCCTCTGTTCAAATCCTGCTCTAGCTTGCATTATATATTTTTTTTTTTTCCAACTGGAAGTAGTCAAATCACTCAGCCATAACTGACAGCCTTCTGTCTGTTTTGGGCTCAGGTACTACTTAGATTTCATCATCATCCTCTAGGCCTGCATGGGAAGGGAANAAAGGCAGTTTCAATTATCTAATTAGGGACTTGATTTATCCTAGTGTTATTTTCTTTTCATTTAAGCTCATATAATTTGCTGGAAACTCTTCACAATTATCCCATTGTGTTGATTTCAATACAATCATATGAAAAGGCTGAATTTTGTACAGTATTCTACACTATCCAATACACAGAAGCAGAACTAATCTGAAAACAAATAAATTAAGGAAGTCTACAGTTTCTACAGTCAATATATATTTATAGAAGCATTCTTCTTTATTTAGCATAATTGTTTTCAGTTAGAACAACTCTCTTCTGCTTATGTTTTTTGGAAGTAATCCCAAGTTTTCAAACCATCACCTAGCCATAAGGAAGCTGTTGAGAAAAAGAGCTAGACAATGGACTATACTATAGAGAGATAAATTCTAAAATCATCACCACATTATAAAAGTATCTAAAGAAAACATCACATAGTATGCAGTCAAAAGATCTCTTTGATTCTCTGGCACATGTATTAAAAGATATATTGGTACGCTATAAAATGCTACGTGAAATACCTTGTACAGTTCTACCCTTTAAACATATAACAATATTTTATAGTTCAAAGCATGCTGACCACATATGACATTTCACATAGATACTATTAAATTAGCCAAGTGCTATTGTTTTAATGTATACTTACGCATTATTTTTGTTGACTAGGAGATGCAGAGATGAGATTCTGCTTTTGACTCTTCAGTTTTTCCATGGCCACCAATACATTCGTGTAGCTTAAGAAGAAGGTCTCTGTGTGCTAGGGATAATGAAAACTGCTCATGAAATTTCAAGTAAAATAAAATAAAACATAGCAGTCATGGTCTTTTCTTTATTCCTACCATAATTGTAAGAAATGG
This sequence comes from Cyanoderma ruficeps, assembly GCA_008694505.1. Classification (NCBI taxonomy): domain Eukaryota; kingdom Metazoa; phylum Chordata; class Aves; order Passeriformes; family Timaliidae; genus Cyanoderma; species Cyanoderma ruficeps. The sequence goes on from VZDJ01007749.1 coordinate 45,739,785, forward strand.
ACAAATTTAATAAAAACAGTTCTGCAGAAAGTTTGCAGCTTCATGATGAAATTTTCAGTTTTCTTCACTCTAGTTTAAAGTTATTGTAAAAAGAAAAATATCTGTTTATTACTAAGACATGACTTCTATTCAATGAAGTTTTCCCCAGGGCTAATCTTGAAAGTTCAGTATGACTCTGGGGAGGGAACCCCACCCAGAGGAAACTGGGCAAGCTTTCCTAGCACAGATTGTAACTCTGGAATAGTATAGCAAGGCCACACGTTATGTTCACATCCTTTAATTGACACTTAACACCAAAGGGCTGTGAGAGAGAAGAAAACCTGAAATATGGCTTCTTTTACTGGTCATGTTTTCACAGACATGAGATGGCAGTGAGTTTTCAGCTTCTAATCTTGATCTGATTGTCCAAATGTGATCCTATGCTTGTCCTCAAGCCACACAGTCATGACAGTGATGCATGGTGCCTGAAGTGGGAATCTCTGCCACAGCCTTCGGCCTGTAATGAGAGGATAAATTGTGGACATGATGCAGAACTGGAAAGGGCAACCATCTTTCTTTTTTGGTCAACCATCCCAATGGAAACACCTGAACTATTTTGACTTTCTTACAAGAAAATATTAATTACTTGCTTGCTTGTTTAATATCTTAATGACAGAGTCAAAATTTGGGATTGGGGATCCTTTTTGTGGTGTTGGGGTTGTTGCCTGTGTAGATCTGAGGAACAAAGCTGAAAACACATCAAACTATGGCTGCCAGAAGATTTGAAGACAAAATTAGGAGGGACATTGCAATAAAAATGAGAATTATGCTGCAAAACAGTGAATCCATTATTATTTTTAAACACAGAAGATTCAGGAAAATCCTTAGAGACCACTAGAGCTGTAGAATTTTATCAGGATACATTATTGACTATTGACTGCTATACATGGTCACATGCTAATCAGACTATGCGTGTTTTAAAACCCATTTATAGTTTAATTTATGACAAATTGCACTACTTGTATGGTATTTTAAGGTGTCACAGACAGTTTGGATGTATTCCAAAAAGCAAGCAATGTTTTCTTCTTTCTCTAAGAATCAAGCAATGCACTTTTCTTTCCTTGATGAAAGATCCTGGCTCGACAGACTGTGCCTCGCTATATATATATATATATGTCTGAAATATAAGAAGCTTGCACTGACAAAGAAAAAGCCAAAAATAAAATAAAGGCAGCCAGCTTGATGACAAGCTGGCATGTTCAAATTTGAGGCTCAAACTCAATGTGAATCACAACCATGTGAATCTTACTCTGTTTCAGAACTGAAGCAGAACTCAGATCCTGCAAACAAAACTCTGCTGCCTTGATTTACACATGTGTGTGGAGACCTGCTCCAGTCCATGGGGTCATTTGCTCATGTGCAGAGCTACATGTGGACTGGATTATCTGGGTAATGCCATGGAATACCTTTCTGATTTTTTTTTTTTGTTTCCCCCCTTTCTGATGGCTTACCATTGTGACACTTTTCCTTCTTTTGGAGAGGCTACCCACAGGAAGGACTGTTGGATATTGTAAAAAACAGTTCCTATGAAAATAAAAGCTGGATAGATTGTTAATACTACAAGAACTTTATTTAAAAACACATAATTGTTTCTAAAGATGTGAGAGAAGGTTGTCAGTAGAAACAGGTCATCCATAGTTTCCATGTCTGACTGCACCAGGAGCTGGGGGGAGTAGGCTCAAGGAGAGGGAGAGGTAGAAACAGATTGTAATAATAAAGCCACACAATAGCATTACAGACAGAATTTAACATTAAATAAAGATTGCCCAAATTCCTACCTGCAAATGCTTAGCCTGGTGTTTGTTACACTTCCAAGTGTGAAAGAAAAGCCACAAACATTTATCATGATTGTCAGTAAGGGCCCCTTCCACACCTCTCCCATGCTCTCCCATTCCTTTCTCTGCATTTCAGAGCTGTCAACATGCATGCTTGCTCAGGCCTCCATTTTTAGCCATTAGTGTGTTACAGGATTGTTTTACATGGACTGCCTAAGAAGAAACTGCTTGATTTAAGTAGGGAGGGAAGGGCTTTTAGGAGCTGGGAGCAGTCCGAGCCCTGGCAGCATTCACAACATTCTCCCTGAACTCAAACCCATTGAATTCTGTCAGCACACATGGAGCCCTTCACATGCAGCAACCTCCACTAAGCGCTGCCACCTCAGGGAATGCCACACTCCAGCAGCAAGGAGTGTGCTGGAATGGTCCTGGACTGCTGAAATTACTGCGCATTGAATTCAAAGATCCCTTTTTCTCCTAACTGAGAAATGTGAGAGAGATCTCTTACCTCTTAGCAAATTTTTTTTATTATTTTGTATTCATGTCTTCCTACCACAGTCTTTGCTCTTTTTTTCTTGGGATTCACTCCCTTTTCACTGTCTTACTTTATCCCTCTTACAGGTTATCAAAGTTTATTCAGTGACTATTTTTACGCTTTCCTACATTTTATCATATACTTAAATATATAGTACAGTTCTCTCAGAGTTCATCAGCAGGGGGAGTGCTTTAGGAATAAAATTATTAATCCTCATTGTTTTTAACCCAAATTCCAGGTATTTATGCAAACAAAGAGTCTTTTGGGCATCTGAAAATAATGCACTGGTGAAGGTAGGTTTTTGTGTCATGTGAACACAGTGATGAGACTAAATCTGGAGGGAAAGGGGAGGCATGTGGAAAGGATTTTAGGAGCATGCAGGGATGATGAGGACATTGCAGTGCAGTGCCACTATTATGGCATCTCCTACTTATGTATTTCAGTTTTCAGCTCCATCAGTTTAATAAAAATGCAGTGTGGGTGCTACTTTGAGACTGAATTCTTTATAGCACCTGTGAATGAAGGAAGAAGGTAATTTATGCTTAACCTTGTTGGGATTTTTGTGATGGAGCTAGGAGAGGAAGCACGTGGGTAGGATTAAAAAGGGATAATAACATGACAGTCATCAGTCACTGCCAAACTGAACTCCATTTGCAGCTAGGCATGAAGTGATTTCTTTTATTTTAACCACAAGGAATCTGTGTCTGCAATCAATTTTTAATTATGAATAGTTGATTTGACTTGCAGTCCCAGTTCTTCTATTTGCCACTCCTGGTATTTAATTTATTCTGCTTCACTGCCATTGACTTTGTCTGGCAACTGCACAAATAAAAAGTGCACCTTCATTCTCCAGTGTGCTCATCACCGCACAATAGCAGGCACTGTCCACGTTTTGAAGAATGTCTAATGCAAAAATTGGCTTTAAGAGTAGCCAGTATTTCAGCAACTGAAATGGATATCTCCTACATGCACAAAAACAACTAAATGAGCTATGGTAGAGTTAAGCCATTTTTTGTAGCTGTCAATGACTTATCTGTTTAGGATTCAAGCAGTCAACCCTGACCTTTGTTGTGGTTTCCTTTCAACATCTGACCTTGGATTTCATTATGATTGGTGCCTTTATATTTGATAGTTACTGCATTTTCTTTTAACTACTGTGTAGACATTCTTCCACATATACAAATATGTGCCTAAATTGTAAATGATTATATTTTATTTTCCACTTCCTCTCAGCCTTCTGTAATATTTTAAAGTGTACTCTAGGCTGTTAAGCATTTTTAATAGCCCCCTAAAGTATGCAGATAAGCACGTGTCACCTCTAGCTCTGACTCTGTGGTCTCACAGGAAAGCAAATTGCTAGTTAGAGATTACATTCTTTATTTTTCAAGGACTACTCACAGATATCTATGCATTTATACTTCTTTACTGCTAGTGTTACACAATAGGGGAAGTTTTGCTACCATTTCCCTTCCCATGCTGGGAATTTGTAGGTGTTGTCTCCTGTCTACCATCATATGACCTCAGTGAAGAAAGAAAATTAAAAATGTCAGAGTCAACACAAACTCATAAAGGAATCTACTACAGAACTGCCAACCCACTAGTGAAGTTTTTTTCTGATTAAATGGAATAATTTTATACAGATCTGTCTATTGCAAACCATTCCCAGGTGCCGTAAAATGGTTCCACAATGCTTCTGATTCTGAGCTTATGAAGAAGAGTTTAACATTTTTCACACTGATTTGTGGAGGATGGCTACTGGGGCTTCTCCCTAATTCCTATTTATACAGATAAATCATGTGCTTTTCTGGGACTCCAATCCTTAATTCCTTCTAGAGACTACTTGTATTGTGTGGGACTAAATGTGCAAGAACTTAAGGTATAGGAGGCTTAAATCCAAAATTTAAGTGGGGTGGGTGACATAATTTTTTGCATTTTGCTTCACCTTCCTTTCCTCTAAACAGAATCCAAGTCTATCCAAGCCTGGGTGTTCATATTCCTCTTCAATGGAAATGCAGACTGAGACAGACACAGGTCTCTTTACATAATTTCTAACCTTCTAAAATATTGAGTCCCAGAGAGAATGCTCTGATGGCTGTGCCAGCACACATTGACACTGGTGTGGCATAAAGATGTACACATTTAGAAACATTTTGGAAATCATTCCTTGTGACTCCCTGTTCCTTATTTTCTTTCTAGATTCATTTTATCAGGCTTACATTTTGCTCCTAATGCACTATTTCTTCTTCTCCCTATTTTCCACAATGTCCCACCCTGCTCTGAGAGATCATAAAACAAAGAGAAATTGGTAAAGGAAGGCCTGAATTTTTCATGGAACTTTCAAAACAATTTCAGTCCTTTGTTTTAATGCTGCTGAAAGCTCAGGATTAAAGAAAAAAAAAAGGAAAAATAAATATTCTAAGAGTACAAAACCTCCTAAAACCTCCTTCCCTTTTACACAGGAGAGACAATATGAGGTGGCCAGCCATAGTGATACCACATTGCTGTAGTTATCTGTGTGGAGGCTAAATAAAAGCACAGAAGTGATTTCAAAATCACGTATACCCCTACTGAAGTTGCACGGGCATGAAATCAGAGAATTAACTGATAATATTCAGAACCCAAGCTTAACCTAAAATGCATAGGTAGGCCATGCATTCTGATGCATCCAGTCTAGCAAAGCTAGGAGTCAGCAGTCATGTCTGGAGAGTCTGGGGCCACAGACTGGGGTGTGGGTCTGTTGGTTCTGTGTCACAGAGTTACCTTTGCCCAAGCAAGCCTGGTGATTTTCATTCCCCTTCAGGAATACTGAATATTATCAGTTTAAACATGGTTTTATGGCTAATAAGTATTCTTCACACTGGTGGTAAGGGCCCCCCAAGGCCTAACAAAGATCATTCTTTGTTGTAAAAGAATCTCATAAAGGTAGATTGGTTATTCTGATCACATAGACAGATGTGTGCCGTCCGAGCGCTGCCTACCCCCTGCAGTCCGCAGCGTGCACTTGAGGAGTCCCATAATATGAATCTCACTAATCATCAGGCTGTCACTTCAGGTCACACTGCTGCAGGCTGAGCCAGGCATCCCTGCATTGGGTAAACAGCAGTGTCCCTGCACTTCAGAGCTCTGAAGTACAACAGAACTGCTTGGCACGGTGGAGTTAGAAAGCTGACCCTGAAAGACTCCGTGTGTTTTAGGGTAGCTGTGAGAGAACCTCCACCACTCCAAGGATGACACCCTCTACCCCTATTTATTTTGTCCCCCTTACCTGAAAAGTTCAAATTAGCTGTTTCATTTAGAAGTTTTTGCTTTCATTTTTAACTTCTGTAACGTTATTTCATTGTTTAAAAAATGTTAAGTTTCAGAGAAAAACTCGCCAGGGTTCTGGAAATCAGATGCAATGTGTTTAGGCATCAAATAGCCTAGAAACCTCTACATAAGTGGAGCACAACAGTGCATTTTTCCCATCTTGCTATAAATCCACTGAGTGTCTGCTCTGAGACTCCTTTGTTTCACATTTCCAGTCTTTGCAGTTAAAAATTTCCCTGTATCAAAACTGCTGCATCCCTCCATTATCTCTTCCAGCTCTTCACTGCCTAAATCTTCCCCACTGAGATAATTGATTCACCAGCTACAAAAATCTTCTGTTAGACTTTTGCTTATAATCATCCAGGTTCATCTTTGTCTGCCTGAAAAACTTGATGCTTCTCATGCCTCTAAGAATACATCTTCCCTCTTAGATCTAAACTACTCAGGAATACTCTTCTCTTTTCCCAGCTCTTTAATCCAGTTTTGCCCAGCCACAGAGAACTGACCCTTTCTGTTTGCTGTCTGTTTGATTACCTTTTGTTTTCAGAGCCCTAAGCAGATTTCTGTAGCCAGCAGTTGTTTCTTTACTATTCTTACCAGCAGCTCTCATATTAACTTTCCTCTTCCAGCAATCTTCACAAGAAGTAATTTGTGCATGGCCAGTAACAAATGGACTTTGGTTGGTGTTTTAAAAAAATCTCAGAAAATACTTCACAGAAGTGACTCTTTCACTTAGTCTGCTTAGTTTCGAATGGCTTCTTTTGAGCTCAGGTGTGTATCAGAGAGTTTTTTTTATTATTTGCTGTAATATTTTATAAGGAATGGTTAAGCAGCTTGGAAAGTGGTGACACTAAATCCTTTTGTAATGCTCCAAAGCCACTGCAAGAAATGCTCTACTCATTGTTAGGCAGACACGTGGGTTGAACTCAACAAGGCATTTGGCTAAAAAAGCTCACTGCTGACACATCTGCTTTATCCATCTCTTGTGAAGGGAAGAACAGGCAGAAGGAGTTGTGGGGAAGACAAATTATAAAAAAACCCCAACACCTCAATTTATTCTTTTCAACAATTTGTGTTGATGTGAATGTAGAAGAAGATTAGTTGACTTTCTGGAATTGCAGCACCAAAATGACAGTGATATATGAGATGAAAAATGCTCCCGAATACACAGAGACACTCTATTCCTTCTTCTGCTGCATTGCTGTGTGCAACAGAGGTGCATCCAAGATTTGGCTTAAAAAGCTGAGACAGAAAGTACTTTATTTTTTATTTTTTCACTGCTTGATTCATAGGCAGGCATTGGAGTGTTTTCTCCAACCTGGGGCTCATTTGAAAACAGAGCTTTTTTTTGCATTGTATGTCACTTCAGATTTCTAAAAATATTTCTTTCAAATGTTGTGCTCTTAAACATAAACCATTCTATTTAAAAGCAACAATAAAGAAGTTTTAAATCCACATGCTTAAAAAACACTAGAAAGACAGTGTTAGAATTAGATGTTTTTTTCTGACTAGAAGACAAAATACATTTAAAGGCAAACCACAGCAAATTATTTTGACTTACATTTAGAGCAAGGAAATGAGAAATATTTGCCATGTGTTATCTTACTTCCGAGAGTACCCACAGCTTTTGTTCAATTCACACTTTATAAGAGGTTCATTGTATGGTGCTGTTGACAAGAACAGTGGAATTGCTCCACTAAAAGCTCACACAATGGGAAATATAAAGTCGAGTAGACAAGAATGTCAGCTGAAGCTCTTCAGACCTGGAATCCTTGATATCCCAATTCACTACATTTTGGCAACTAGGAAATCTGATTAAAGCTCTTGTTGATCAAATCTCCCAGTATCTTTCCCTTATGAATTTCACCTGTGAGAGAGGCTTTATAAGGCAAGGTTTTAGGAAGCTCATGAAAATTTGCTCTCAAGCCTGTTAAAGCCACATGGGTTTCCACAACTTTTGGATCAGCCTGTCCACTGGGTCAAAGAGATGTTTCATTAATGGATGATTTTATGGTTGGTCAGGACCTTGACCTGACTACTTAACCTCATAGTGCTAAATCACACGCCCATGTTGATTTCTCTGGACACCTTCTGCTCTAGTGACAGCTCACATTTCCTATTTGATCCACCAAATGGGCCGTAGACAGTCCACCAGTTGGGTGGGCCAAATAGAAGGGAAGAAATAGGGAGAAGAAAATCAGTCAGTTATGCAATTCCTTAGGCAACTTTGCATTGAAAATTAGTTTGGGACTGTGCTGGTTTTGGGTGGGGTAGAGTTAACTCTCTTCACAGTGGTGAGTATGGGGCTGTGTTTTGGATTTGTGCTGAATGTGGAGTTGAAGAGATATTTTTGTTATTACAGAGCAGGGCTTACACAGAGCCAAGGCCTTTTCTGCTTTTTGTACTGCCACACTGGCAAGGGGGTGGGGGGTGCACAGGAGGCTGGGAGGAGACACAACTGGGTCAGGTGACCCCTACAGACCAAAGGGATAGTCTAGACTGTGTGGAATGCTCAGTATAAAGTGGGGGGAAGAAGGAGGGACTTTTGGAATGATGATGTTTTTCTTCCCAAGATACTGTTATATGTGGTGCAGCCCTGCCCTCCTGGAGATGGCTGAACACCTGACTGTCCATAGGAAGCAGGGAATTAATGACTTGTTTTGGTCTGCTTGTTTGCATGGCTTTTGCTTTCTTCATTAAACTGTATTTATCTGAACCCAAAAGTTGTCCAGCTTTTACCCTTCTGATCTTCTCCGCTATCCAGAAGTGATCCAGGTGAAGGAGTGATTAAAGTGACTGCATGCCTCTTGGAGTGTCAAGAGGTGCCAAGACAGCAGTGAGAGCTGGACATCATTGGAACATCATCGATGTGAGCAGAAGCTCCACTTTCTGGCTGAAGCTGAAGGTGCTGAAAATCTGGGAGAGAAACAGTCTAACCTTAACACATCATTCTATAGATGTTTTATAAACAGGATGATAGGTACCCTATTCTTCTAAATGTGTATGTAGCCTTTGATATTCATTTATTTTCTTCTTTCTGCTTGTAGGAGGAATTTACAATGATTTGCATGTTTTGAGAACACTTAGCTTAGTTTTATCCCATCTAATGTAACTTTGTGAATTGCATATACTCTTCTCACTCAATTGTATATTTTCCTTTTGAAGCCTATTTCAATTTTTACTTTTTCCATTAAAACACAGTTTGATTAATTTTTGTTTATTCAAGTCTTTATTTCAAAGATAACACACTTTTACTTAACACATTTTTTTCTACAGAACTCTTTTTGTGACTATTCTGAGGAAGAAAATACTATTTTCACTGTTTCATGTTAATGTTTCTTTTGTCTTATCATGGAAAACCCAATCTTCCAGAATACATTAAAACAATTTTCTCTAAGAAACCAAAATCAGTAAAGTAAAAATCTGCATATTGGTGCTTTGTCATTTTTTCACTTGACTCTTCTCAGTGGAAGAAGTCTTAGGGGCAAAGGCAGTGTGTTTCATCACATGTTTTTTTACCATGAGCACAGTAATATTTTACAAGGTATCCCTCAGAGTGATGGGGAAATAGAGCACCAGCTCTACTCTCGCGGAACAAAGTAGTAAAACTTTTCTTTTTAGTGCTGGAAGAATCATCCCTTTTCTTGTTTGGCTACTTTTAATTCACAGTGTTGTACCATCTTGAGAATAGATATATAGATTTTTCTGATTTACTTCTCTTCTGTATTCATTACTTCATAAATTTTTAGTGAGATTCCTATTAAGCTGTTATATACTTTTAGTCTCCTGTTATGCAAAACTGTTTCCATACTTGTGCTTTGTTTGCCATTTATAAATATTGTCTGCTTGTTAAATCATTTCTGAAGTGATATGCCCACCACTGATCATGATTTTTAAAACAATTTTAGAAACTTACTGACTGTGCCAAAGGTCAAAAAGACTAATCTGAGTGAGTTTCCTTCTATGTTGTCTCACAAGCTGGTAAAAGTGTCATGTATTAAAAGTGTAGTCAAAAGGGTGATGGGAAGAATGCTACAGCAACATGCTAGGGGCCTGTGTATTTTGGTGCTAGCCCCAATGGTAGTATAACACCTTTTAAATGTTTCCTCTTGAGCGATCTTCTTCCTTCTCCTGAGCATTCCAGGAGCTCAGAGCTGCTGTGCCACCAACAGAACAGGGCAGTCCATTTCCGTGGCTGCTACAGCTTTGTCAGTGAGGTCCAGGAGCTGTTGTACCAGCAATGTTTGGACATAACAGCCCAATGATACTTGACCATGGTACAGCTTTCCTCGTGGTGTGACAGAACAAAGGCACACTGGAAATTTATCCAATACCTGTGTGACATCCTTTGAACTTCATTGCATTGACACATATGACACATGCAAAAGTCTACCTCAGTTTTAGGGAAAAAGTAGCCTTTGTTTGTTTGTTTTTATTTGTTCAGACCTGTGACTGTGAAACTATACATCCAGGGACCCTTCATTAGCAAATTGCAGCCACCTGATCTTGTCTGACAGATCTTCTAAAAATTGCTAAGTTACTTTCATATGCAAAGGGACTCTGAGGTGCTCTTCTCATAACATTACTACCAACAAACCATTTCAGCTAATGATTGTTCAAAAGGTAAGAAAAAAAACAATATTAGGACTGGATATTTAGATACCCTAGAATTCATATTTTATTAGTTGTTTGGGCCTTTTTGTATCAAATGGTTAATAACATTTGGAGCAGTAGAGTGTGACAACATTACAGCCTGAAAAATCATTATTGATTTCAGTCAAAAAAAAGGCCAGGTCATATGTCACCAGCCTTTTTTCTACCTATTCAAGTCTTTAGCCTTGGAAGAGTATCTTTTTCTCACTCCTTGAGCCTTATCTTCAGGAAATGTTCATTCATTTGCATTTACATAGACTCTCCTTTCAGTAAAATAACTGAGGGACTGTTTGTCCTGTTGCAATTACTGTCATTCCTACTAGTTTCTGGATTTCAGTAGCGTTTACCCTCACAGAGCTGAGAGTAAAACCATGGGCTCCATGTTTGAAGTCCTGCAAGCTGTGCAGTTTAGCCTGATAGAATGTCTATAGCATGGACATCAGCTTGATCTGTAATGTGGAGATTATCTCCAATCTAAGGGATGCATGGAATATATTTCAGCCCGTGAAACAGGCTGTGCCCACAGCAGTGCAGCCTGTTTACCTGCTGGCCACACAGATCTAAATTAGAGCATTGATTCTCTCTGCACTGGGAGTTACGTTCAACATGCATCTATTGTACAGTATAGAAACAAGAACAATAGCATGTGATGATCTGGTGATGATCATCATCGTTGCTATTGCTTTTAATCATAACTAAGTTTTTCCAAAATCAAATGAAATATGATCCAGTATCCCTGGTTAAGCTGTTCACATTACAAGGCCATTTTAAGAGCATGCAGATGGGTATAAATGCTATGCTTTCCGCCCCCCCCCACTAAAATTTAATATCTAAGTAAGTTTCAGAACAGACATATTTCTCCATGCTGTCCTTTGTCCTGCAAACATTGTTTGGTAAAGGCTCACATGTCTTCAGACTGGACAGTCTATTCCTGACCCACAAACAGGTGTTTTGACAACCTCCAAACATTTGTAATTCCTCATTAAAGCACTGTGAATGGCATATGTGAACAATAATGCAGCCTTTGCCAGCTTTTAGGCAGCTGTCATTCCTTTAAATTATTTCCTAAGTGAAGGTTTAATTTTTAAAATTCACCTTCAGTGTGTATCATGTAGTCAGCCTAGTGAATACTTTATAAATAAAAAAGAGGCATGACCATATTTAATGTTATGTGGCCTGACCAAAAGTATTTGGAACTAATATAATTTTTTTTTTCTGGCTTTGAATTGCTTTTATTAAGCAAACCATGATGAGTGCATTCACAGTATATCTACGAATTTCATTGCCTCATTGAAAATAAACTTTGCAGATTTATCATCAGATTTAATACATGTGAGTTTTATAAATGTGTGTTCTCTAAACATAGGAAGGGGATTTGTCACAGGGTCAGGAGGAACCATCACAGCTTCTTCCCAACTGCAACATCCTTGGTGAACTCAGAAACAAGTTGTTTCTGCTCACACCCAGTTCATCTTGTAGCAAGACAGCAGCAGAATCAGATCAGACAACGATTTAAAGAAAATCCCCTGTGTCTTCCTGTCTACCCGATACGACTTCTATTTGAAGATGTACTTGCTTCAGAACATCAAACTTTATAGACTTCTTGTTATTTTGTTACAAAAATAATCAATAATAGTAATAGTAATAATATTTGAAATTGTGTCTCGATTGACGCAGCATATCTTTTTAAGTGAGGGCCTGCTTAATATTGCAGACTGTGCTTGACCAGCAGAGTATGTAGAATTTGCCTAACTTTAAGCAGTGATTTAGACTTTTGAAATGGATATTTTCTTCTTTACATTGAGTACAAAAGAGTACAAATCCACTGAGATTGTTTCACTGAATTCCTTTCACCCTGGCCACATTGAAGACATATGTTTAGACTTCTTTAGTTTAGCTCATAAGAATGATTTTGTAGAAACAGAGATTTGTTGATTAAATATAGATTCAGGCATTATAAAAATTGATGACAGGGCCTTTTTACAGAAAAGGCACTTTTCTTACCTTAAAATATTCATCTTGGAACAGTTGTTATGAAAAAAACAAAATCATGGATAGAAATAATGTTTCTTCCCCTCCATGCTGCAGCTGCAGTCCCATACTGCTTCAGGTGAGAAGCAGATGCTGACAATATAGCCTTACTCCATAGATGTGTGCAGGAAACTCAGAAAATCAGGGGAAAGAGAGGAGAAGAATGACCCATCTCACTGTTCTCCTCTCTAGTGCTATGTTTCATAGCTACTAAATGAAAGCAACTGGAGGATATGTTAACAGGCATGCAGCTGTAACCCCCACAGAGCTTTAAAACACGCTGCATCAGAGCAACTTCACTTTATTTTGGGAGGTTATGGGATAAGCCAGAACCTGATCTCCATTACAGCTAGATTCCAGAGATATGATCTATTTCAGTGAGGGCTCAGAGTGGCCATATTATTGGAAGTGGGTGAAAATCCACCTGGATTTGGCGCTTCAGACATGCCTAATTAGAATTCTTTAAAATCTGTAATGATTTTTAGAGGACTACTGGAGAGACAGTAATAGTGTCTCGATTCTGTAATATGTTTGCTCCTGGAAACTGCGTACAAGTTCTTCTTTACATGTTCTATACGCCTCTCAATTTCAGAAGGACAATTAAGAAAATCCAAAGAAAAAACAGAAAAGACTGTACTAAATTGCTGAATTTCTTCTTTGGAAAATGATAAGAAAGAACCTATAGATATTCATAGCGGAGGATCATTGGTAGCAAAAAGTCCGTCTTGCCAGATTGGAATTTGGAAAACATAGCTCAGGTTTATTTCTGCCCTGGATCTTCTATGTAGTTGCAGGTTTTATTTTTGCCCGGGATCTTCTATGCAATTGACTGTCTTAAACAAGACATCAGAATCCAGATCCATCTCACCTGACTTTATCATCTAGAATGCTGTTGTGGTTTAAGCCAAATCAGTAACCAAGCCCCACACAGCTGCTCATTCATTCCTCCACCAGTGGAGAGAATCAGAAGGGTAAAAGCTGGAAAACTTTTGGGTTCAGATAACGACAATTTAATGAATGCAAAAGCCATGCAAACAAGCAGACCAAAACAAGGCATTAATTCTCTGCTTCCCATGAGCAGTCAGGTGTTCAACCATCTCTAGGAGGGCAGGACTGCACCACATGTGACAGTGACTTGGGAATACAAACACCATCATTCCAAATGTTAGTTATTGTACTCCCTCATCCAGTCTGTTCAACAGAAAACATTTCACTGCCCTTTCTAGATTCTGCATGGACTCTATCTCATCTAGTTCTGTGCCTCTGATATTCTATGCAGGCACTAATTTTCTCCCAGTGTCCTTCCAAGACAAACCCTGAGCATGAATGAAGAGAAAGCTTTGCCTCAGGGTCCTCTCCATGCAGTAGGTATTTGGTTGTGAACCATCATCCTTTTGCTGTTTCTGTAGATACATGGTTACAAAAGAGCTGTCTTGGACTAAATGCCCAAATTTGAGATGGCTGATATTAGACATGATGAATTTTAACACTGCATCTCTACATGCTTCTCACACTGCCAAATCAGACTAAAAATAACGTTTTGTCTGACTCAAATTATTAGCATTTGACTCCGACCTTTTAGTACGCCTATGTTAGAAATGTGTGGTTCTGTGTAAACGCATTTGTACTACTTTACACGCATGGCTCACAGAATCACAGAATGGTTTGGAAGGCACCTTTGAATATGACCTGGTCCAACTCCCCTGCTCAAACAGGGCCACCTGCAGCTGGCTGCCCAGCACCATGTCCAGATGGGTTTTGAACAGAGCCACTGCTATCAATTTTTCTATTATTGGTTAAACAGTGATTTATATTTAATATAAATGTAATGTAAAAAAATAATATAAATAAATTTAATTTCTATGTTACCACAATTAGGAAAAAAAAGAGGTAGAACAACTTAAGCTAAGAATGTTCATTTTTGACAGAAAAAAGGAATTTTCTTTTTGCTAAACACAGCAAGCAGAGAGTTGGTCAGAGTACAGATAACAGACTTGAAATCCATTATGACATTGCTTTTCTAGCTCCTTCATTAGTCTTTCAAATCTCCTCATCTGTCCTAATTTCTTTCATATGAGCAGACTTTCATTGTTTTGTTGTGCAGTGCTGTGGATTAGCCTTTCTGTGACAGCGTTTTGACGATATTTTTAGGATGGCTGATGGGGGATAAAAGAGCTAGGGGAATTGACACAAATTTACACTGTGGTTTGCTGGTACCCTTCCGAGTGTGCTCAGAGCACACTGGTTGTTCTCTTGGCTAAATGCAGTACAAACCATTCTGCACAGGTCATTGCAGCACTGGGGGGAGTGTTCAAGGCACTGTGTTAATTAAATGCCACTGATATCACTGGGAAGTTGTGTGCTTCTGGTTACTGAAATGATTAATGCAGGGAAATATATAGGAATCCTCACACTTTTTGTGAGATGAGCGGAAACCTCATTAGCGAAGCACTGATTTCCAATGGGAGTTGGTGGGTGAGAGATGCACTGAACAACTGGCAGTTTTATTTTGGGAAGAAGATTATATTTTTCTCGGTGTGGTTCAGCATCTAATGGACAGTCACATATTTTTATTCCTCTGAAATCTACCAAATGTGGGAGTCTGGAGCTACTTATGTGTCTCTTTCTAAGCAGCTTGTGTCTGCAAACACAAAATGAATGTAACATTTCTTGCAGGGCAGTCAAAAGAGAGTGGGGCAAAAAAAAAGAAAAGTGGCATACTCACACCACCACCACTTCACTGCTCTCCCAAGATTCAGATTCCAGTTTGGCCAGAGATGAAATTGATAGCTCTGCAGGAGGAATGTGGGCATAATGGGCTAAGGACACTGTGAATGAATTATGCACTGCAGGCACGGGGCTCCTCAGAGCGTCACTGTCCGAAATTTTATTTTTATGTGACACATATTTAGAAAATTGAGAAGGGCCTTGGAAAGTTGGGACAGCTGGTGAGCGCGTGCGGGGTGCCGGGGGAATGCCGGGGCTCTGCCAAGCTGATCTCCACTGCGCCTGCCAGCCCACCACCCCAGGAGCAGCCCCCTGCGCCGCCAGGGCCCAACAGATGCTATGAAAAGGCTGGCATTAAGTGCCTTTTACTTAAGGATATTAAACCAGCATCCTAATTAGTAAAAAAAATGAATTGTCACTGACATTCTGTCAGCCCACTTGGAGCCCTCTCTGCTACTTTCTACAGTCTGGTTGCCATTATGTACAAGAGATCAATATTCTTCTCAGTGCTGGAATTTAGGTAATGATTTCCAATAAAACCTATTTCAGACTGTTCTGGCTAGAGGACAGGGACAAGCCACCGAACATAATACAAGTAAAGCCTTTATTTTCTCCTTTTATTTTCTTGTCTATTCTCTTTCCTTCCTTCCTTCCTTCCTTTTTTTTTTAAATACTTGAATAATGGAAGTAAGATCTAGTGATAAGACACATGCCTGCACACAGAAAGGAGGCATTTTGGTCCAGGCCAATCTGCTTAGCTAATGGCTGTAAACTGACACCCGTAATGAAATAAAAATGTCTCGGTGCAAGTGCGCGGCTGTGCAATTGCTACCAACACCCACCCTGGCAGTCCCAGAGATGGGTGCTGGGGAACATGCCCTTCCACACCATGCTTTTCACTTCTTTTTGCTTTGCAGCAAATAAGAGGTATGTTTCCAAAATGGAATTAAGTAAACCACGATTTTGTGTGGCAGCAATCTGATGTCTTTAGACATGGTGAACAGTTCCAGCTCACAGAAACTGTAATTGACACTCCAGGTGCTCAATACTTCTGAAAATCAGGTTTCTAGTACAATTCCCATTCCTTTTTACCAATCTGAAAACTTGCTTTTTTTTCTTTTTTTTTTTCTTCTAGTCTTTGAGAAAGAATCTGAAGGGTGTAAGATGACTGGTACTTGAGAAATGAAATTTCTGATCTATTATCTGTTAGTGAAGAAAATAATTTGCTGAGGTGAGATAGATAGAGATGTACACATATATCTTCCACGTTGTCATAGTTTTATATTTTGCATTTGGCCTCAGTGTACTGCCTATTTTCTTTGTCTCCTGCAGTGCAGACTTCAGACAGAGGAAAGCCCCTGTCCAAGTGTGCTAAGACTGGACTGCTGTGGTTAAAATGGTTTCCCCTGGATCTCCCTCACAGCTTGCAGTTGTCTGATTTCAATCAGTGGCAGTTCTCTCCACATGTCTAGCCATCAATCTTCTGCTCCTGGATGAGTGTGTCACAGCATGGTGCGTGTTCCAGTTAAAAAATAGCTTGCACCGCAGCTCTCCCTCCTCAGTCATTGATCAGTATGTCTTTGATATTTTTATTAAAAAAGAAAGAAAACACATTAAGATATATGTTTCTAAAGAATTAAAAAAAGAAAGAAAAAAGAAAAAAAGAAGAAAACCCATAGGCCACTGAAGCCCTGGAGGCTGTAGGAACAGCAGGAAGCAGGGAGGGAGTTTGGGGTTATGTGATTGTGATAAAGGTATTACTTGGTAAATTACAATTCATGTAAAAGTTGAGGATTTCAATCTTTATTTCTTTCTACCCTGCACTCCTACAGTGATAAAAGTTCTCTGGACATTGTGTGAGTCTCCAGTGTTCATCTACTTCGCACTCCTTCCTTCCTCCACAGTGAATAATAATTGCTATTTGAAAGCACAGCTACTCAGGGATAGAGGGGATTTTGTACAAAAACTAAGCCAAGCATGTCATGGTCCCTTGCACTCAATTTTGGACCTCCTGGAAAGGGAAATAAGTGACTCCTTCCCTGTTTAAATTAATCTTTTAAATTACAAACCTGTCTGCTGGTCCCCTAGTCCAGTTTTCCTTTGTGTGGCTGAGGTATGTGGCCAGAATCATCCAGAAGTTGCCCAATGGAGGATGGCGTGACCTGTCATCACACAAGTGTCCTTAGCCAAGCTAAAATTACCTTCTAAAAAAACTGAAGCTGCAGGGGGTCTGCATAATAATTCTGCTTGACAAAGCACTTTTCCATGGCAGAGCTCAAAGCAATTCATATAAGAAGGTAAGATTATTATTAGGTTTTTTAAATTGAAAACTCAGCCACAAGGAGAAAAAGCAAATTGTACAAGGAGGCGACTTAAAGGACTGTAAAACTCCTTTCTCTCAAGTGTCAGGGTTGTATTTAGAAGGTGCTCTACTAAATATCTCAACCAGGAATGAGCTTTTACTGTTCATATATTGATGGTGATGATATTCACCAGTTAATTCCAAAAGTAGTCTTGAGTCAGTCAGGCTCGAGCTTGTTTTTCATATATGATGTAAGAGTCCATTTCATTTCTTGTGCCAATTGTTCTAATTTAGAAAGAAAATTAAAGGGGAAAGCAGCCAGCTGGGAAATAATCACATTTAAGAAAGGCAATTAAAAACTAACCAATTGGGACATAACTATTTCTTAAGCTAAAATTAATACCTCAGTACTACATCATCATATTGTCTCTTTTTAATCAGCAATCTGCAGTGAAATCAATTGAATCTCTAATCTCCATATATTTTTAAGAGTCCCTCTCCATGATATTAACTGAAGTCCCTAAATCTGGAAAATTCACCCACAATCACCCAATTGACTTTCTCATGGAAAGCCATGTGATGAAAGCCAAAGGAAATAGTTACTGTTAAAGTAGAATAACTAACTTCAGGATGAAAAATTTGCCACCAACAGTACTAATTCATAAGAAAGATTTTTCATGGTCTATTTTACTTTTCATTACGCAGATTTTTTTGCTCATTCTTTCAATGGGTTTGACCAGTCAATTTTATTCCTATGCAAACAATGTAGCAAATGTTCTCTCTTACTCCCCTCTGATGGGTGATGCATCTCAAAAAATCAGATATTCTTAATAAATAATGATTAAATGGGAACATTTGTGGCATAAATTTGTTGCTCAACATAACTGAGCTCTTTAAAAAGGTATAGAAAATGATCTATATCTTCTTCATTGCAAATGACACCAAAAATTGGAAAATGCGTGTAATGATGAAGACATACCAGTACTGCACAGAAATATGAGCTGATTTGTAAGTTGGCCTCACCTGTATCACTGTTAAATGCCACATGAAATGCTACATGAAACACTGGCCTTCATAAAAAAACCTCTCATTAAGGACAAATAATGCAGATTGTTTTTACAGGGGGGTTGACAGTCATTAGGCACAAAGTGACTCGGGAGAAGATTTGGTGGTTTTGCGGTACAAACAGACAAATAAGAAGTCCCAGGGCAACAGAGAGGCTGAGCCAGCAAATGCTGTCCTGAAGGTATATAGGGAGGAGACTATCAGATAGAAACAAAGGAGTTTTACTACTGCAGAATACCGAAGCTAGTAAGATTATTATTGGGATAGCTCTCACCACTTTTGAGTGGAGACATATTGGCTATTTGAAAAATGTTCAGAAGAGAGTTTCAAACAAAATTTCAGTCACAGAAGCAAGAGGAAAAAAGCATCTTATTTTAATCACTGAAAAATGAAGATTAAGATTTGAATAATGATGGTCTGATGATACTTCTGTAGAAAGAAAATAGGAGAATCTTTTTAACTAAACAGTAAAGATTATTATGGATGGAAGGTGGATCTCAACAAATTTAAATCAGCATTCAGGGATTTTAATGAAGGTTCTTCAGGCTGAAAAAAATTTCTTATCTTGGAATACAATGTATTTTCTCCCTGAGAAGTTCCTACCACAGTTACAGTTCAGGCAGCAGCAGTGGATTTCATATTGGGAACACTTTGCAAAAGTTTTTGGTCCTGTACTCCACAGGAGGTCAGGCTACATGACTATTATGATTCTTCCTGACCTTAAATGCTATCAATCTATGAGACATGAAGTTTAAGTCTCACTCTAAATCATTTTGCTTTCACTTGACTTCAGTGAAGCCATCTAACATGGTTGAAGTTAAGTATATGCTTAAATGTTTGGCTGAGCACAAGGGGACTTGCCCTCTTCTAACTGACCATGTGCCAAAGTGCTTTGTTGAAACTGTGCCACAAGTCATTATATGTCATCAAAAGTGCAAATGAGAAAAGCTCTGACATTTATTTTTTTCATAGCTTTGAGTTCAGAAACTACTCTTTTGTTACATATTTTTTTCCAGGTAAATCCTTGTGTAATGTACAACAGAGCTGTGAAATGGAACTCCCTCTTTCCTGGCCTCTTTCCTGTTTTGCTGCTCTAGGACTCAAGAACGAGTCTGAATATTACCTGAAACATGACGAGTCACCCCAGGTACATTCAAGAGTTGGGTGGACAGGCCAATTTCTGTGACAGTGGGAAGCAAGACACTCCTTTGGGAGACATGATTAGTTC
Organism: Cyanoderma ruficeps; assembly: GCA_008694505.1. Lineage (NCBI taxonomy): Eukaryota > Metazoa > Chordata > Aves > Passeriformes > Timaliidae > Cyanoderma > Cyanoderma ruficeps. The sequence goes on from VZDJ01007749.1 coordinate 45,759,446, forward strand.
AGCCTACCTACCTGAACAAAGTAATAACAAAGCTACATCTTTTATTGGTCTAAACTGTAAGAGACTGAATCAAATCAAATTAATGGCACACACCATGACTGTAAGAGACTTTTCCATGAGCAACAGTAGTTAGCATTTCAGGCACTAAAGTGATAGTGTTATAATACCCTTATTCACACACTTTGGTTCTTCAAGGAATTCCTGTGTAAGGAATTCAGAGAATCCAAAAATATATTTAATGTAAAGACATCATGACGTAAAAAACCCCCAAACAAAACCTAAATGCGGCGTTCTTTTTCAGTATGTGTTGTGTTTTTCCACTCAGGTTGCCATATTTTTAATTTCAGTTTAGTAAAAAAATACCCCACCCTATATCATTTTTAAAAGACAAAAAACTCACAACTTCTATAATAAATCTTCCTGTGCTTCTTTAAAGGGCAAATCACTTTTTAGAAATATGTGTTGATGTGTATTTGTCAAGTCAAGAATATCACATTAAAAGCAAATAAATCACCAATTAAAAGCAATCAAATATTTTGTATTGAACGACTTACTAAAACACAAAAATGAAATACAGACTGCGAAATACTGTGGGAAGTGCTTATAAAGTTCATTTTCACTTTTCATATTTTCAGCAATTTCAAAAGCCAGAGAGGATGTGCATACTTAATATTTTATCTCAATCTTTCACTTTGCTTTTAAATGCCTGTCAGGCAACTTCATCCATAGAGCCGAACCATAGGGGCATTCCTAGTAATTTAGATATTCATGTGAACTACAGTGCGAACTACATGGCTAACATGAGTGTTTGTGACTTTGATTTGCACCTTGCAAATTGTATTATTTATAGCAGTTTTGCCCTAAAGTGGCTAGTTAACGGAGTTCAGCAGAAGTTGAAATTACTTAAGTCTAATATTAGATCATGCATGCTGTGCAGTGCTGACTTTTGTTTCTGGACAGCTTGATTCCATACTTACAAACCAGACCACAAAGAACTGCAAGCCAGAATTCAGCCCCAGTTAAAGTAACCCACAAACATCTCATTAAATCATTCGACACACAATGCCAAAAGCTGAGAACTTGGCTATATGCTTGCATTTTCCAGCTCCCTGCACAACTTTAGCTCTGAAAATGTTTCCCACAACAAGAGGTGATGGCACAATGTGTCTTTGATATCCAGGTTAAACAGATTCCCAAAAATGTAAGAGCAGGGCATGACTAGAGTCAAGTACACCTCAGTAAACTTCAGAATTTAGGGCCTTTTTTGAATGAATATCACCTCACTGAGAGTACAACCCCTCAAACAACTGAAAGACAAAGAAAGTTGGATACTGGAATACTGTAGAAATTCCTAAAAGGGAAATTTTTATGCCAGCCTCATTGTTAAAGGCAATCTAGTCAGCTCTAATTATATAAGGATTTTCATTCAGCCCTTGGATGACCTTTAACTCTGCGACAGTCTTGTACTCTTTATCTCTTTTTATTTATCTCTTTATCACAGAGATGCTGCTTTCCCATCCTGGAAGAAGGAAAATGAAGAAAGGAAAGACTATCTTTAATGTCAAAACAACTGCCTGCAAACAAAAAGTAAGTCTTACAAAATAAGACTTATTTTGTCTTGAATAGTTGCACATAATTATGTTTTTTCACTTCAACATTTTATTTCAGAATTGACCATGAAGAATATTTCATATTGCATTGATGCTTTTTTCAATTAACAATAATAATAATAATAAATTGGAAATATCTCCTCAGTCTGAAATTACTTAAATTATTTAAAGTAAATAATTTATCCAGGTTAAAGTATTTGAGTCAAAGAGAGGATTCTGTCCTTAAAGTTACATATGCAAGGAAATGGAGACTGGATCATTGCACAGTCAGTGTTTGCCAGTGACTCCTTAAACTTAATTCCTCTCCTAACCTCATCAGTGTGTAATGTCTTAGAGGTTTTGTGTGATTAATAACATGGTGACAGATATAGAGGTGTCTCTTGAATGACATCCTGTAGGTGAGGTGGAAAGGACTTGACCTTGCGTTGGGGATTCCTGTGGGAGGGTGGCAGAACACATTTACACAAACTTTTCTCCTGCCCCAAGATCTCTTAACATCTGATCACATTTTTGCATCTTAGCCTTTTTGCATTCATAACACAATTCAGCCTTTCTGCTCAGCAGATCATTTTCCAGTTTGACCCAGCCTTTTTACTGTGGCCTGCAGATCTATCTCAGCACAGGAGGCCACAAAAACTGTCTTTTGGGCATCATACCCTTTTTCCTTGGACATTCAGAGTGGCATTTTTACTCCTATGCACAGTATAATAAAGAATGAGAACAATGCCCTTTTATCTTGAAGGGTATCAAGCTTCTTTGGCATATTTCACACATTACCAAGCTACTGGGCATACATTCCCAGAAAGTTCTAATGTCAGAGCTACTACATCTAAAGGGCCGCATTAAAGGGATCCAAAATCAGCCCAGTCTTTTTATATAAAGAGCAGTAAAAGCTCTCCAACTTAACCTAATAAATTACTGTTATAAAAACAGTTTTATATAATGTGTAGAAGTCTAAGAAAAACTGTTTTAATGGTTATAGAAAAGGAGAGATTTGCAAATCTGTGAATATAAGTTAATGCTATGCATTTTTCAAGTAAAGGGGAAAAAAAGGACTAAAAATTGCCAAAGTAAAATGTAAAATAATGGAGCCTCAGTTTCATTTTTGTCCAGTTAGCTACCCCAAAAATGAAAAGGCTGTTCTACAGAGTTCTTTTTGAGAGTTGGATTAATTTAACTTTGGAAGTTAATTGCTAGGAATGAAGTGTGGTGCCTGCACTTTCTGTGGTCAGCTGAAGGACATGAGAACAGGTAATGGCTGAGCTGAGCTCTTTTGAATAATTCACCACATAAACAACATTTTGATTATGTTGCAGTCAGTGAGGTTTTGGTTATTGACTCAAATAAGGTCCAGATTTCAGCCAATTTCTTTTTGATTTCACAGAGCTTCTTACAACTTAGATACAGTACTGCACATGCACATAGAAGTGTGGTTTGATTAACTTGCTGGTGAAACTTGGAAAAAAAAGACTCCTGAAGTCAGACATTAGATTAAGACATAATAATAGATTTAGTAAAAAACCCCATGAAATAACGAAAAAAGGAGGTTAAAATTAATAGGAATGTGGCTTAAACCTGAATATCCATGTTAAATCACAATGAATAGAAGGTGATTTTCTATGCCTAGATATTCAAACATAGGAACTTGTAAATACATTATGCCTAAAAGCCCTGAGCTGGCCTGCCTACCCTCTTTGAAAAGAGACACCTTTTCAAAATATCCTCAGCAACTACTTTATGCTCTAAATATTTCTGTAACCACTTTTTCCCCCCTGTATTGTCATTTTTGCACTTAATTTTCAGCCGCTTTTTAATAAAATGTAGTGTGTAGCCCATACAGACACCCTCTGCAATTCTGCACAGATTCATTCTGCAAAATTCAGCTACAATCCTTGTAGCTGGTTGGTACCTTGGCCAGGCTGCAAGGCAAATATAAAACAATGTTACACGGCTGTGTCAACCATTGCGGTGATTGTCCTGTGATTTAGATACCTCCTCGCCATCTAAACATTTTAAAAAAAGTTTCCATTCTTCCTGGTGCTAAATATATTTTAAACACCCAATCTGCCTATCAGAAATTATATTTGTAGGTGTCAACCAAGCCCCTGCAGGCCACCAGTTATAGAAATACTGCACATTTTTATCTTGTTTTTCCTTCTCCAGTGGAAAACAGCTTTAGTCTCCAGTGTTTTCCAAGCATTGTTCCATCTCCAGAGCAATGCTATACTTTCTGTGAGAAGACCCAAAATGTCCGGTTTTGTGGAGGAAATGGAGCTAGCACCTCATACAGTCTCCAAACACTGGAACTAATTTGGATTTCTCTCCTCATTCATACAGTCAGTCTTCTTTCCCCACTCTGCTACACCTGTTTTCCTTTTCTACTGAAGTCATACAATGAACTGATGACTGAAGATTTTCCTATTCACAATCCTTGCAATTTCTTTCCAAGTCAGGACACAGCATGATAGCTGCATTTAACTTCATTTTGATTTTTGGGCCAAATTCAGAATAGTACCACCCTGTACAAGTCAGTGAAAGTCACTGAAGTCAGTGAAATTACACAAAGAGGAATTCAGTTTGGTATTACAAAGGCTTTAACTTATTTTCCCAGCCCAGTATGAATACTAATTGCCTTGAAAACTTTAATTTCATTTGCTGTATCTGGCAATTTTAACTCTCTTTTCCCTTATTTTGTCTGCTTGGTTGTCTCCACCCATTGTGCAGTGATTCTTCACAAATAATCTTCAGTGTCATTCAATGCCTCCAACCTGATGGACATCTACAGCTTCATTATCTGGCTCACCTTATGAGCTCACTCACATCCCCACACCTTAGTTCTCTCCAGGCTTCTCACTGCACTTCCACAGCTGGGAATTCTGTAATTCCCTGTGCCCTGGTTTTAAACCCCCAGGGTATCCTTAAAGACCCTCTCCAACTCCCTGGCCCATTTGAAAACCCAAGGTGTCTCCCCTGTACCAAGCAGTGATTTCTCAAAACACAATGTTTTCCTCCTGTCAGCTCTAATGACCAAAAAAATTTGTGCTTGTGCATCCTGTTGAAGACACTCAAGACTTAGTGGAAGAATCCCAGCATGCCCAGGAAGTCCCAGTGTGCCTGGAGTTTCACACAGAAAATGTGACAAGGAACTTAGCAAGAGGGAGTGCTTTGCCCCAAAGGATATACAACACGGTCTCTAAAGGGAGTGGGGAAAGAAACCAAACCCAACAGCAATGAAAACACACAATGGCTGAGAAGAAAGATAAAAATATAGGAAGGTGACATATCCCAGAGGGTAATGACAGAGATAGCCTTCTTTAGATCAGGGTCCTCTCTTCTCAGCCTTGAATGCAGGTATCGATAAATAAGATTTGCTTGCATGTGACAAGAGAACATTCAAGACAAAAATCTCACAAGCCAAGCACTTTAAGGCTGAATTTGTGCATGGATGGAAGTGAGCTGGGTCAGTGCCCCACATACTGCTCAGGAGTAAGGTAAATGCTGAGGATGGCTGAGCACAGCCCACACCACATCTGTTACTTGCCATGGGATGGCTGCTGCATCTGTGGTTTTGCCACTGGTTTCTCAGAGCAAACACGCCAGTACAATATTTCCCTGAGCAGCAGCTGCAAGGGGATCATTTAAAATTGCATAAGGCATTAATCTGAACTCTGAGACAAGTTTGGTACTGAACAGTTGGACATAAGCCAAAGTGTCCTATCTAGTGAAGGGAAAGGGGGAAGGGAAGAAGAGAAGGAAAGGAAAAAAGAAAAGACAGTCTTGTCAGTGGTTTTAAGCTGCCACTCTTTTTTTTTTTTAATGGAAAAATTGTTACAAATGGGTTCTTCAACATATGTTATTAATTTCATTGTACTGGCTACTTGCCAGTTAAGCATCAGTCCTGGTTTCTTTGCTTTCAGTTTTAACTAGCAAAACTCATGAGATCATTAACGAAAAGGGACACAATTTTTTTTTTTTTGGACACAAATGTTTTGGGGCAACTGAGTCTTCTGAAGCCTTTTATTCAATAAAACTTCAGCTTCTTTTTTTTTTTTTTTTTTTTATAGGGATGTNTTTTTTTTTTTAATAGGGAGATGTGCTTCTCAGCAAAATGTGGTGTTTCTACTATAAACAAAGCAACATGTGAAGGACTTCAAACACATTTACTGGTACTGGCAAGAGTAACAAAATCAGAAACTTTTAGAATGCCCATAAATGTTAAGCAACATTTCATAAAGCTACACTGCTATTTACTTTGGTTAATATATAATACATGCAAGAGACCAAAGCAATACTGAAAAATAACAATGAACGAGACTGTGGTTTGATAAAAATATGTACATATGGAAATGTTGATTGAATGTTATTAATGTTTGATTTGGCTCGCAGAGAACTTGAAGAAAGAATGCCATTCCATGGATTTCTGTGCAAAGCAGCATCTCCCACATTATGAGAACCACGCTGAGCCCTTAATCCAGCACATACACTTGCTGTAGGTGTGGGCAGGGAATGTAGGTTCATTTGAAGAAAGAACCAGTTTATTTCCCAAGTAGAAACTGGCATTATTCACCCCAAGCCATGGAAACAGCGATTTGTAGACATGAAAACAGTGGTCTTACAGGTCACCAAGGGTGCTGGTATCACTGTGCTTTTGCACCCCAAATGCCTGCAGTTTCCACACCCTGCCCTCTTCCCAGTCAGCTCAGGCCTTTTGTGAGGTCCTCTGCAACCACTGCTCCCAGGACCCACCTCCAGGACTAAGCTGAAGGCTGTGCCTTGTGACCTGGTATGTGGGAGGAGAAAAAAAGCTGTCTCAAAAGCTTGGTCCCGCTCTGCCTACTGCTTCCTATCTGCCATGTACATGAAGAAGATGTTGTGGGGTGGTGGGTGCTGGACAGGACCTGGCAGAAGGAGTCAGCACCAGCACCAGAACACTTCACACAATGTACGTATTATTCATTATACCTGTAAAGAAACCATCCTTCAGGAAAGGAGAAAATAAGTTTCACAACAGCAGGCATAGTCTCCACATATTATTACTATGTAAGACAGAGTAAGTCCTAAATATATAAGTTAATCACTACATCTTCCCATTCAGTAGAACTAGCAATATGTACAAATAACAAGGCTGGAGAAAGACATGCTCTTATTACTTCTATCCTTGTCCTTAATTCCCCTCCTTCTCTCCTGTTGTTTAGTACATGCTCCTATTACATCATGTCTAAAATTAGATTGAAGGATCAGGCTTTCTTGTGAAATATTTAGCACTACTTCCTTCAGACGACACCAGGAATTCTACAGGAAAGGTCTTTTTACATTATTTTTTATGTCTTAGCCTGATCCTGCTGCTGTCAGATGAACAAATGTCTTTCCCTTGGCTTCAAAGAATCTTGGGCTGGGCCATGCAGCCAGAGACCACAACATGGCATACTCATTAGATGAAGGGAAATGTATGTCTGCATGTATAAATAGCTGATCTGCCTGCTAGAGCAGATGAAATCATTCTCAGAGATTTTTTTTTCTAATTAAAAATTATGATTCAAGTGGGACCAAAGCCCTTCTCCTATGACTGAGCAGCCCTGCAAATTATACTAGAAAGACGTACAAGAATACATCTTCCTACTCTAAAGATGCAGAAGCCATGGCAGACAGATAAGGATGTGCAGATGTAATCCAATATCCAGGGCTCTGTTACACACAGCTATGCAGGCATACACACAAATGTATGCACAGTTTCCAAGGGAGATGCTGGCATACAGGCTTAGAAAGTATAGTTTAGTCAGATAAAGGCTGCATATCACTACCTTAACTGCCTGTCTGTTCTAACAAACTATTTTTCACAGCTTGTGTGTACTTACATTAAGATATCTTATTCAGTGGAGAAGGATGAAGAAGAAATTAAAGCTGCTACTTCAAGAGTTTATGAAACTTAAGCTCAGCTTCAAGGTTTACTCAGAGAGTATGCTGTCCTGTATAATAAGTACTTGTGCTCCATACATAATTTTAAATGTAAATTTTCCCCTCCCCTCAGAGGATTTGTAAGGACAGATACTATGAACTATAAAGGGGCATTTTTAATAGATTTTTTTTTTTTTGTGCAGCCTGATCATTTCCCCATTGCTTTTCTTTCACCATCAGGAATATTGATGGTCCTGAAGGCCCCCCCAAAAGCATATGGCTTCTAAATCCCCTCAGCTAATTAAGACAGGGCATTTAACTGCTGCACTTGAGCCTAAAAGAAGGGTTATGTTCTTTTCCTTAACTTGGATTGTCTCAAAATGCATCCATGAAGAGACAGGTGTTTAGGTAAGGTCCAAATTTATATTCATTGGTCAAGATTTACCTGATGTAATTTTAGACTTATGAAAGTTGGCTGGTTGAGACTGTGCCTAGGTCAGCATTTTAGTTGCAGGCAGCAACATGATTTTGAAATTAATCCTGCGAGCATGCAGTACAGATTTTGGAGGTTGAGCACCAAAACTGCTTTGTTCTCTTGGTCTGCTCCTCTTGCAAGAGGATACTTGGAAATATTTTCTGACACTGACATAGCCTAGCTCTTATCAAGCCTCCTTTATGGGCAGTAGAATGAATTAAGAGGTAAATATTCAGCTTTATCTGAGACAGGGATCTCAGGACAAGATGAATGGGAAGGACCATTAGGCAGCTTAGAGGTACACAGTGAACTCTGATGTCTTGAGTGAAGAGAGTCAATCTCTGCCCCACATGTACAATTCTATGTACACTCTGCAACAGGTGAGGAACAAGCTCCAGACCATGTGGTGCACAGAAAGAGCTATGGGGCAGCCCTGTGTGACAGGTGGGGACATGACCCTCAGGGGAGCATGTGCTCAACCTCTCATCCTTGGACCCCATGTACAACTCTGGTACAAGCTTGGGGCACTTGTTGAACTGAATGCAGGTAGGAACAAGAAAGTTGTTCTCAGTTTCTAGCATTATAAAGGATCTTCCAGTTTCTGATGTCTCCTGCCAACTTCACACTTGTAAGCCTCAAAGGAAAGACTATGCTATTGTCTCCAAGTTTGCTACAGCTCTTTACTTTCCACATTAAAAAAAAGGAAAAACATCTGAGAAACAAGCATTTCATTGGAGACATATAGAATGTATTGGCACCAACAGAACCTATTTCATAGAAGCTATATAGAACCTATTCTATATGAACATCATCACAACATACAGAATAAATTTCTGCTTTTCTTTTCACTTTAAAGTTAACTGCAATGTTTCAAATTGAGAGAAGTAGCTTTATAGTTTTGTTTATCTTATGATTAGTTATGTTTTTTTGAGAACATCTACATTATCCATTTTTTCTGGAGGTTTATGAACTCACTGTGGCAGTTGCCAAATATGTAAACATTGCAGCAATTACACTTTCATTGCCCATGACTTGTAAGATTTAGATGGCTGCAGTTCTTTGGTGCTGAAAGTGTTTTTTAAAATCTGAGAAAAGATTTTTTGTTATCCTTTACTGTAGTAGAGGTTAATACACACTTGAAACATTAAAGTTTGATAGAAAAAGTTATGATGTATTTGACTGGTTATTTTATCAAAACATTCCTTTTCTGATCTCAAAGAAAGACTGAAAGCAACCAGAAACACACCCATGATTTTTTCGTATATCAAAGATTTATTAGATAATATATTTCACAAAGAAAATCTATTTGTCACATATGCTTGACTAATCTACTAAACAGGCATGACTTCAAAGGATACATAGGTGCAATAACACGCTCATGCAGAGCAAGTGGCAGGACTGGGATGTAACACTTTCAAATTTAAAGAAAGTGGCATAAACATATGCTTCAGAAAGGAAAAATATTTACATGCATGGCAAAAAGCAAAGTCAAATGAGCTTTTATTCTGGCTACACATAGCTACATAGTGGTTTTTGCTATAAAAATTTTAATAGATATGCTGCTCTGTCAAGATCAAAAGTTCCTGAGGAATGTGCTGATTTTAAAAACATTTTGTTTCTAAAGTGAATGACAAGATACATGTGCTTTTGAGTTTGGCCACAAAAAGTCGTTTTTGATTTTATACTTTTTATATTGGAATATAAAGATTTATATCTGAAATGAAAGGAATTTGATCCAAGGAAATGTCATTTTTTCCACTCATGGCAGTGAATGGGTGAAGAGCAAACTAGCTAGTTTCAAACTTCCCTGACACAGCCTTAGTAGACATTTTCATTTTCCTCCTGCTCCTGCAGACATCCCTGGTTTATTTAGGTTTCTTGGAAAACTTTCATTGACATAATGTGCTGTAAATGGCAGGCTTGTTTTAATGCCGAAGGCCTGATGCCTGTCCCTGGCAAAAATACCCTCAGTCATCTTTCCAGGGTTTTAAAGCATAGCTTTTGGATAGGAGCTTGATCAGATTAAAACATTAATGTGCCTAACTGCCCCAGTTGCCGTGTATTAAGTCTTAAGGCTCCACCTTAGTTTACTAGGCACAGCATCTCTGTGCACTTTTATTTCACTGCTGGTTTATAGCAGGGTATTGTCCTGTACAGTTCTTCTTATCTACACATTTAATGGATGTTTATTGTTTGTGGCAAGAAAATAAATAAAACACCCTCTTGGAATTAGAAAACTGAAATGTGATACATATAAACCAATCAAGGAAATCCTACAGTATGGCAGTGATTAAGCACAGCAGCAGCAAAACAAAGATGTTCTTATATACTGGCATTAAATCAAAACAACCAACAAACCCTTCCAACAATCTTTTTCATAGGTTAGTAACCAAAACTACTGAATATACCATGTGTTAGATAGACCTGATCGTCAACAACCAAGCAAATTTTATTTGCATGAACTCAGAAGGGATTTTGCATTGACTGCACAGTATATGCGTGCACTCCTGAGGCCCTCTGGCAGGACTACACCCCTGGATTTGCCTGGAATGCTGTGGTTTTGCAGTCCAGATGTATATGCTGGTGATGGCTTGGTTTTTGGTTTTTGTTTCTTTTTTTTAATAAATGGGAATCATGAAAAGCAAAATAAATACAGGGACTGCATGTGAAAACATGGGTGGGATATTCTGAATTAGAGTAAGATCACTAAAATAAGAACAATATTTCTACATCCAGCTCTTTTAAATTATAATTTGAATATTTTTTACCTGAAAATGACTTAACAATGAGATCTTTCACAAAAATATGCTAATTACCATGAGATTTTGTTGAGACCAATTTGGTCTTGTTGAAAACAGCTAGGTCAGTTCTGCAATGTTCTGAGTGTTAAAAGGATTCATCAACAGGATTGCTCAAAAGTTACTATAGTGCAGCAAAAAATAAAATCAAGTCCAGGGTGAGAACATTATTCAGAATTTTATTTTCAACTGGATGTCACACTTGGTAGAACAGAAGAAGCTGAATAACAAATGGACCCTTGGATCAATATGCCAAATGTTTTTACTTCAGAACATTTCAACTCTCAAAATTTTTCCATTTGGTCACATGTGTAGGCACATCAGTAATTCTGACTTAGCTACAACCTTGGCTATGTGCAAACCCATAGATGTGTCATGGAAGGTTGTAAAAGTGTTTTCTGCTCCTACAACTGTTAACACTGCTCTGCTTTCTGGTTGTGGTGAGCCCTGCCTTTGCAGATCAGAGATTTTCAAAGAATATTAGTCATGACACTTGCTGGCTTGCCAGAGGCAGAAAGTTCTAGAAAATTCAAAATGTTTTCCAGATCTGCTTAGCACCTATGAGAAGTGCAGGTAGCCACCACACTTTTCACTGAGCTTTAGGATATCTTCAGGTTCGTCTGGCACAGCTCCAGATGGTGCAGACTCCAGCAGGGAAGAGAGCAGCAGTCCGTGGGAGCAGCACAGCAACTCCACACTGGGCCATGATATGGAGAGAAGATATGCTGTACAGAGCTCTTTACTTTAGCAAATGGAAAATACCTCAATTTTTTCTTACTATCTTCATTGATTTTCAAAGCGTTCTTGAGCTGAATGTCTATACTTGTCTTTCATAAAATAAAAACTGAACACTCCTGTGTTCTCAGGTACACTCGCCAAAATTTACATTCTCTGTTCCTTGTGCCTCTGGTCTCAGGTTTAGTTTCTCACCCTAGATTTAGGTTGTTAAAAGTCCTTGGCCCTCTAAAAGCCCTGAGCTGCGTCGCAAGAAAAAAAGCGGAGTCAAGGTCTTGTTTTCAGGTTTTTGGTATTGTTTATTATTTGGTATCTCAGAGAGTTCTCTGCACCCAGCCGAGGTCTGAACAGCGGCTGGGACACGAGGCCACTGACTGCTGATGGGGCGTTGCTTTACTTTTATACAGATAGCTACATGTCCACTATTTACTATTTTGTGCCAATGTGTAGTACCTATACTAGAAGGGTCATTTCTACCTTGACCCAATCCCCTCAAACTACTTTGTGTCATCACCACATCAGAAGATGGAGGACAAGGAAGGAGAGGAACTTAGGGCAACCCCCTAAATCCTCCATCTTGTCCCCCATTTACTTCTATTCTAAGAACCCCTAAACTACAAAATTTTTCACCCTGAGCTGTGCTAAACTACTATTTTCACACCTTTGAAGTTTGTAATTCCTCTCTCAATGTTGGAAGCCTCTCCCATAGACTAAAATCAAACTGAATGTCTTCCTGGGCTCTGTGCCAAGGTCTCCAACCCCCCTGGACTAGCTCCACACCCCCCTGTCCAGGGTTCAAACTTCCTTCCTCGGATCCCAGGTCATCCAAAGGGATGCCCTGGACTCCGACGTCCGGAGTGCCTGCTGACACCACAGGTTGTCTCTCGCATGTGCTCTTTCCCTATACACTGTTTTGTCCTTGCTGACATCTGCCTCTGCTCTCTACTCTTCCCCTCTGGGAAAAACTAAGAGCAGCAGAGGGTCAGGCTGGCTTGGGGAATGAGAAAGATGGAACCTTTCTGCAGCTTGATTCCTCTGGGTAACCCTCAGTTCCAAGTCCATGAGTGGTCCAGAAGGGGTGTACCACAGGACACAGAAGGAGGCTGCAGTGGAACAAGAGTCCTTGTTGGGGATGGGCAGTCATTCTTTCCTGCAGAGAAAGGACCTAGTTAAAGGAGGGAAAAGCTATCCCTGCTTGTAAACCTTTGTGGAATTTTCCATGAATTGGGTGCTGAGGTGCCATTTGTAATAAAGCAGTTTACCTTGTAAGGTAGTGCAAATTTACTTAGGTGACCTACTCAGTTCTTTGTCAGTATTTTGAATTCGATGCTATATAAATTGCAAAATGGGGCAGACAGTCCAGACTGCCAACTGTATATGTTGTCGAGTACCACAGGGTTGTTGTTCAAAGGACCCTTGAATGAAAATTATATTTTTCATATGGGACAATAGATTAGGTAAATTGCTTGCTTTTTTGTTTGTTTGCTTTTTGTTAAAATCACTAAAATATGTATGCAGTGTAGGTATGTTCAAACCAAAAGAGACACAGGAACAGTCTTCAATTGGAACATTTTATAGGATCTTGAAGAACACGTATTTGTTCCAGAAAATTTCATATGTACAAGAAAGGAATAAATAAAGCCTCATATATAAGGCACACATACACACATATAAGTTTCTACCTAGGGAATATATAGAACTGTAATGCAGCCAGAGGAGAACAATGAAAGTATGATGGGAAATGTTTTTGAAGGCAAATGGTTTTTGCATCTTCCCAGTCTTGCCAAAATTTTGCTCTTTTTAAGGTGTAGGATTTAGCTTTTATTTAATGTTTCTGTCACTAGGCTCCTATTCAGGAGATTGCATTGAGTATCTTTATTAATGAATGACAAAGTCGTTAATAAGTTTTTTTTCAAATGAAAATGCAGAGGATCATATACAACCAGGAAGTTTTCTGACTAATTTTAAAAAATGCAATACCTGTCAGTCTGATTAAGTTATTCCACAACATGGACAGCTTACCCCTTTTTTGTCTATACTATTTGGTGCTCACAAAGAGCTTTCACAGTTGGTTTCCAAAGGCTGGAGCAGTGACTGCAAAAAAGTTCCTCTTCTGCTGCTTTGCTGCTCCCATGCAGCTGTTGTTTTAGCCTCCTGTATGAATAGGTTTAAAAAATAACTTCCTTACATATAATTGTTGGCAACATCTGGAATGACAGGGTGGGCACATTACAGTAAATGGTGTTTAGAAAGAAATGTTTTGAAAACAAAGAAAGCCACATAGGAAAACACTGACAAAACCATACAAAACCATACAAAAATGTGGCTTATCTATTTTGACTATTTGCTTTCTTTATGTTTTTGGATGTTTTCACAGAACACATGTGGCACTCACTTCCAGGCATACAGTATGTAATTTCAGGATTATCCAAATGGAGAGAATAGTCTGAAAAACTGTGCATATAATTAGATATGGAATACTTTTAACAGCTGGAGGGATTTCACACTTGCAGCCTAATTTACAAAACTTTAGGCTTGGCACTGTTTCAACGCTAGCACTGGAAGTAATAATTTTCCTGGCATTTTTTTGGCTCTTAAAATTATTTATGTCTATACATATATCATTGTAAAATCACACAGGCAAAAAGAATATTTCTACCTGGTTAGTGATAAATGAGATACTTTAGAAGCACTGTCAGAACAAAGTCAGAAAAAAATTAATCCCACAAAAGGCCCATACTTAAAAATTACAGCTAATTTCCTTGTTTATGAAAGGTCTTGTGGAAGTTTCCTGTGTCAATTAAAGTGTTTCAGACTTTTTTTCTGCTACTACAATGAGGTCAATTTATATGAGATTTACAAAGAAAAAATACTATCATATAGCTAACACACCAAACACAGTAGCTAGGAAAGAAGATTTGTCAAGTAGGTGAGCTGGATATCATTTCTGAGGTGAGATCTAGTAGAAATGAGAAGAAGAATAACAACACAAGGAACAGATGAGTACACCTATCATTTTCATTTCTTCTATTGATCTTGTTTTAAGAGTAGAATAAAGGCTCTGTAGGCTCTGAATTATAATACATAAAGAAATCCAAAGGATTTTTACATAGAGATACAAATGTCTGCTCTCTTTGGAGCCGTGAAAGGGGGAGAATTTCACATCCTTCTCCTAAGGTTTGCAGAATAGGTTCATGGTTGCAGACTTCCAGGTTACAGAGCTAGTCCCCTTGTGAAGGCTGTGAAATAGGTACTTGAGAGAAGAGACTTCTTGTGTTATAATGCAGGTATACAGCTGTGCACTCAGGACTGAAGTGACTCTGTGCATGGATCAGTGCATTTACAGTGATTGTTTTTTTGCTTTCTTTGATTTTTGTTTGTTTGTTTTTGCTTGTTTTTTAATTAATTTCCCACCTGCCTTACACCTCTGGCTGCTATTTGGAGGAAGAGGAGCTCATTACCTCCATCCCTTAGGGTCTAGCTTTAAGCCTGTGGGACTCAGGCCTTTAACAACCATGGCAATAACAGGCAAGGACTTGATGAGTCACACACCTACCGAAAGGAACCAGCATTGCTGGTCACTGAATGACACACCAAGTAACCATCCCATGGTGAAATCTCTGCCTTCACCAAGCCTAGGTGGGCTTTGCATTGGCAGTGAGTAGCTGAGATCCCTTCAGCAGTTCTCCAGAGTATACATTGCCTGAAATTTTTTATCCTTTAAGAGCTCTCCTAAAACTTTCATCTATGATGAAGTTTCACTAAGCTATTGCATCATGAATAAAAAATATTTTTCCTCCAAAGGCACAAACTCTTCTTCCCTCCATTCCATCTCTCTGGATATAGCTTTTAAATTTTGCAAAACTGAATGCCATAATGACAAAAAAACCCCAAACCACCAAACTGTTCCAGTACTCTCCTTTGTATTGCCTAAACATCTACTTCTACTATTAATCACCCCAAGAGCTACCCTAAATTACACTTAATTACTGCAACAAACATGGGCTGTAAGCATTCAATAATACCTCAACTAGACAGGAAGGAAGGTGTAATGACAAATTCCTCAAGGATCTATAAGTTTAATAAATAGCATATATGCTAAGAATAACATCTTAACACTGTGGCATGTTTCAAAAAATCCCAAACAATTTGGGTAGTTTAAAGGGAGTTGTCTTTGAATACATACTGATAGCAGAAGAGTTTTATTGCTGAAGAGCAACAATGATTAAAAATAAATCCACAAGGGGTTAATTTGGTAAAATAGATACAGGAACAAGAATTTCACTTGTTCATACCAAGTTCTGAAAAAAATAAAGAAAAAAAATTGAAGGCATATATTTATGACTGATTAAAAATCCACTAAGTCACCAGCCTCTCCCCAGTCTCTGGACCACGTGTAAAACTAAACACACAGATAAATCTTTGCCACTTTGGGTTTCAAGTGGTTACAGTTCCACCCCATGTCTTACAGCTTTAAGCTCTTTCCATGGCCCTTTCCAGACATCATCTTAAAATAACATTTCTATCAAATCCAACAGGGTTGAAAAGGAGTGTCCAAGGCCTGTAATCCTGCTATGACTCCTAGAAGTTAGGGGGGCACCCTCATCTGTGTTTCCCCTACTACGTGCCACCACAGGTACCCATCTCAATCATGCCTCTGAGTACTTGGAATGGAAAACGAGGCCAATCTCATTCAGTTTTCCCACTGCCCAGCATGGACAACGTTGTAAACCCTACTTTTCCCTTTCTGTTTTATTTTAGCACCTGTGAGCAGGGAGGTAAAATGTGCCAAATAAAGGATGTCAGCTGACAATTGCCTCTGAGGCAACATCAAGAGCTGATGAGATAAAATGCTGTGAGGAAGTATGGTTCTAGTATTAATAAACACCTGTCTGGTATTACTGTACCTGCTGGACTTCTCCCAACAAGACAATTGATTGCCTAAACCTGGCAAAACAGCCTGCTAAGTCTTATCACTGCATGCATTGCAAGGTTAGACTGAATCTGTTCTAAAACCTGTGCGGGAGACTCTGCATACTGCAGACATGGGCTTTTGTGTCAAGGAAAACTGGCAGATCCTGCTGCAATCTGGATCCAGCAGGAAGTGCACCAGTGGAGGCAAGGCTGTTGGGGCACAGCTGCCATCCTGCTGGGGAGCAGGGGCATGAGGCCAGGGAGGCGCCTGGCACCAGGTGCTGGAAGGGCTCCTGCCATTTGCATGCATCACAGTGTGAGCTGGCCAGAGTGCTAAAACACTGGAAATATCATGGACACACTCCAGTTCCTTGGGAAAACTCCGTGGGATTGCTTTGAACACACTATTTTTCAGGATCAGGGCCTGTCTCAGCCATCTAGTCCATTTGGTATAAAGGGGTCACTCCTCTGGCCTGGCTGCAGTCCCTGTGCTAAACCAGAGCTTCCAAAACATCATGCCCTCCTGCTTTTATCTTGCTGTGTGGACAAACCCCAGTTCAGTCACATAAAGAATACTGGTCCACTGGAAGCA
The DNA here is from genome assembly GCA_008694505.1 of Cyanoderma ruficeps. Classification (NCBI taxonomy): domain Eukaryota; kingdom Metazoa; phylum Chordata; class Aves; order Passeriformes; family Timaliidae; genus Cyanoderma; species Cyanoderma ruficeps. The sequence goes on from VZDJ01007749.1 coordinate 45,776,465, forward strand.
ATCCAGCCATTAAACCTCTTGATTCAGAGTTTAAGCCTGAGATCAGGACGAGGTCTAATGCGTGTGGAGTAGACATTATCCCACATCTGCCAACCGTGGTACGCTGGCATCTGCTGAGCACCTGTCAGGGATCATGGTCAGACCCAACCCACAGATCCACTTCAACAATCCCTATACTCCCTTCTCTTGCTCAAGTGGCAGGACATCATCAGATACGTATTTCTGAGATTGATTGGCCCCTAACTGCACGGCATGCACGGCAGCCCAGCTGAAGACAGTGAGTTAGCAAAAGTAAGTGTGCCTGGCTCCCGCAGCCCACACGCAGGATTGGGGCTGCCAGAGGTGCAAAGCCTTGGTCCAGCTGTGCTACACAACCATGCATGTCTGTGTGAGGCTGTCTGCACAGTGTCAACAGGCTTTTGCTTTTGCCTGATGTTCAGTCATTATCTCTGAGGAATGGCATGAATAGTCATCTGCAGGAGTTGAAACTAGCAAAAGATGTAGGTTAAGATCAAAAGAGAAAATTCCCATTTTTTCACTAGATCTCAGACTTTATCCGTTATCTCCATTCTGGCTGTCCCATTCAAATGAATGCCTTTCCTCCTTCAGCTGCACCCAGTAGTGCAGCATCACCATGGCAGGATATATATTAACAGAGAATCAGTGTCCTTCATCTTCCCATGCATGCTGGGCATTTTGGTTTCCCTTGCACATGCAATCTTCCAGGCTTCTTTCTGCAAGTTTAAGGCCACAAGGACTGGCTCCCCTTCATCTGTCGTATAGTAGGCTGAACTTATTACAATAACATAGCTGTGATCTTCAGCAACTGCAATAGAATATTGTCTTGAGATCAATTTCCTTTTTCAATAAAGTCCTGATTTTGCCTCAGCATTTATGGAGTGGTGGGAGGCTGTTATCCGTTGAAATTATCTCTTTCATATACTATACCATAAAAATATTGCCCTCTATATGCAGTGTTATAAAGGTATTTGCCTGACTGACTGACTTTAACCACCCAAGAAGAGTAATAAGTTCAGTAATCCTCTGGAAATGTGTAGCCTGGAGTGTGTTATTGCAGCTAGTATTCGGTGCACTCTCCAAAAACAAATCACAAAACCAATTAGATTTATGCATTTACAATCCTTGATTGATACAACCTTGACATAAATCACAGAGCTAGAAAAACACACTGCTGGATTAGCAAACCTCATTGTAGTAGTGTGGCTTGCAATGTCATTTTGCTGAGTTATTTATGATAGCAACACAATCAATGTCAGTTTTAAGCAAGTTACTCTTGGTACAGGGTGATACAAATAGACGTGCGCCTAAATTTTTTGTGTGTGCAAAACAGAAGCAGCCAGGTTACAACTTGGAAAGATATCTCAGGACAGATTCTTGGACTGGTGTCTGAGATTGGCCAGCACAGTGACCTATAAAATTTCACTTGAAGAAAAAACTGTTACCAGAGTGCCATGGGGGTATACTGGTGCCTGTAATGGAGAAATAGAGAAAAAGCTCTCCTTAAAGTGTGCGGTTTCACAGAAATGGTATCAGCTGCAGAGACTGGTGAAAGTCCTGTCAGACCCCACAGTGTATAACCAGATTTATTTGAAGTTTGGCCATGGTCCACGTCATTATATTGTCTACTCAGCATCCAGGGCATCGTCCTTTAGGAAGCATTTCTGCACAGCACTGTGTTCTTCACACTGCAGCTCCTCTTGCCCACACTCCAGTATGTTTATTGTATCCCCGCACCTCTAAGTAGTGAGCAATCAGCAAGGGTGCAGACTGAAGGCCTTTCTGCACCCACAATTAAATATAATGATGGCAAATTGGCTTGGGTAAATTTTTATTAAGGACATCATACCTAGAGAGCAAATGTTAACAAAAATACTGAGTGATGCAGTAGATACCTTTCAAAATAATACTACTACTCTTATTATAACTTGGCTCAACACAAGCAGCAGTGTTTCATGTTAATCATCTTAAGGTGGTGAAAGGATAGCAGGAAGGAGGGTAGCAGATGCACTGTGTGGGCTGGTTTCGTAGTGTTTGGCAATTGCATTAGAACATTTTAATTGTCACATTAATTGAAGAGGTCCGAGAGCTCATGCTGACTGAGTCACCAATTGTCCAGTAGTCAGAAAATTGTATCTGTGGTTTGGTACTTTCAATTTTGTCTGTTTGAATAAAAGTTTTACATGAGGAAACAAAGTCATTGATGGAAGAAATTATCAGAATAAAAAACACAAGCAGATATTTGGAAGTTGCTAAGTTACCTGGGTGAATAAGTAGGATATGATGCCAATCATTCTGAAGCCGCATCATCTAGTTTATATGTAATCTTTAAAACTGTCCAGCTGGTTTGCAGTTTCCAACAAACATGTCCTGTATTTAAGACAAGTGACAGCTTTTGACTCCTGGTTTTAAGAGCAAATAAATAGATGTCTACATTGAGGGTGAATTAGACAGGGACTATGTGAGGTAAGAGATTGGCTGTGTTTCCACCATTGTGGACTTCATCCAAAGAAGGAAAGATTATCACTACTAATTCAGCCTGGGACTTCAAGATGGTCTGTCAGCTGAAGCAGAAGAAATAGTAATCCAAATTCAAAATGCTAAACGGAGATAACTAACGTGGCCTGACTCAGACAGTGCTTGAGCAGGGGTTCTGCTGGAGATAGCCTTTTAAAGCCTATGTGAAACTGTTCTTTCCCCACAATTTATACTTTAGCAGAAGGAAATGAAAATTTGGAATTTGGCCCTTAGTTTGAGGCAAACAATGTACTTTCCTCCCTTTCTTTTGCTTCTGCCAGAGTGAAAAACCCCAAGGAAGAGGAAGGATCTTAGCAGTAATATTTATTACTGAGTCAAATCTTTTGGTATTTGTATGCTTTGAGGCCAGCCCCACAGCCAGCATAAATAAACATAGCTCCCCAGAGTTCCATTGTTTAGTTCTGCTGCTGATCCACTTCAACAAGAATAATACAAGAATAAAAATAGAGACTCCTGATTGCCAGGAATAGAAGAAAATCAAGGTTAAAATGTCCAGGCAAATAGAAGGAGTTATTTTTGAAGTTTGTGTATTTTCTCAGCACTTGCTTGTTACAGAAGAAACCTTGCAGGTTACAGCTGAGTAGTTGAGAAGCTGAAGCATGGGATCAGCTGATGATCTATGACTGTATTTCGGGGAGTAGTTTGTCAATGGGTTTATTTAGAAAACAAACTGACAGTTATTTCATATTTCACTCATTCCACTGAATCTGCGTAGAACAGGGAAACTGCAACCCTCTCAGCTACTTTTACTTCCCTGGCTTTACTACCCTGGTTAGGAATCTGTAACAGGTCAGTGTAATGAAAAGTGAGCACTTCATTCTTGCCGAAGAAGATATTCTTAATGTGATTTGATAGTCTGAAAATTTTTGTCTCTGGACAACTTCACTGTGTGAAAATTCTCTGCCTTGTAATAGGTGTGTCGGTATCATAAATTGTAATAGATATGAGCAGGTGAACTGTGCATGGAGAAGATGCTCTGCATGATGCCTGAACATCAGCATGCTGAGGATAGAGGATATGCTCCACCTTCATTCTCCACACACAGATGTGCCTGAGGCAGTATTAAGAGAGCATTTCAGATCAGAATGAAATACAGCCATTTCCCATAATGTAGCACAGTCAGAAAGATTCTCCAAAACAGTTTTTATCTCCCTTTTATTATAGATGCTTGGCCTGTCTTTTCTAGCCAGGTTCAGTTTGCAGAACTTTTTTATCTTAATGACAGACCCCATAGTAATTTCATCTATCTCAGCACAGCCACCTCAGGAATTGAGAAGTAGCTTCCAAATTCTGTGGAGACTTAGGCTATGAGTCCCTTAGAAACATGGGCTCTGGCAGCTTTCCAAAGAACTAAAAATGTACCTTGTGTCTGTCTGCATAGCCAGTGCTTTTTATGGCTCAGACTGGGTATGGTGGACTGGATCTCACAATCAGGAACATAATGGCCCCTGAGCTGCCCCTGCATATGGGGCCTGACTGAGGTGTTTAGCATCACATGGAGCAAAAGGGGATGGGAACGTTCTCCATCCTAAAGAAGGTGTAGGAAGATAAGCAAGGGTGCTGTGCAGGTTGTAATCACTGTGATGTTCTTCAGAGCCATTGCCCAAGAACTGTGCTAGAAATAAATCTTGTCTGCACATACTGCTGCAGAATCCTTCTTTGTCCACCGCTACTATACTGAAATGTTTTCTCTGGACCTTTGAATAAAAGGTCACTATCTTTGAACTAATCTGAGATCTGTGGTCAGATATGTCTTAGACCAGGTTCATAAAGTTTAAAGTTTCATTCTTTCAGAACTTGAAGAGATACTTTTACTTTGCACTCACAACAGGCATCTCTACAAGTACCTTGCTAAGTCTATAAAATAACAAGGTCCCATTTGCCTGTTCATGCAAAGGAAAGGTGCGGTTCATAACATATTGAAATCCGTCCTCAAGGTTTGACTACCAATGGCTGACACTTGGGGTGGGAAAAAAATAAATAAATTAAACAATTGATCCCGAGGACATAAACTTTCATGTGACCAGATGCAGGCACTTCACTGCTAGAGGAAGAATAAATTTCAGATAAGCTTTTATTACACATGAGGCAAATGGCTTTGCTTTCTCTGTTTAACACAACTACCTAAAGCTTGCCTTTGAACCACAATGCTACCACTCTCTTGGCAGCAATATTAAAGAGGTCCCCTTGTTTTGTTGGATATTAATACCAGGCTGCACTCTGAAATGTGATTTTAAAAATAGAAAGTTAATTGTTGCTGGGAAATTTTAATTGTGCCTGATTAAAGGAAGCAACAAAATATATTGACTACTAAACCTCACTTCTTGTTTTAAGTGTGACCTATAATGGACTCCCCCAAAATCATTATGTGATCCCTCTAAGCATTCCAGGTTTTTCACTGGAAATTCATTAAATGTTTGTGTGTCTGATTTTTGGGGGGTTTTCTGAAAAGTTTTATAGTCACAGCTGCACTAGTTATGGATAGGTTTATAGTGCCTTGCCCATCAACTGGCGCACATGTCCAGTCTAGTTTGTTTGATACCCTACCTTTCACAAGCATTCAGCAGTTCTGGAGGTGTTCTTATAAAGCTGCCAGTAAATGTACCAGCTGGACTCATTTATGTAGACGAGCAACCTCATTCCGTCTGCCTTACAAAGAGCTAGTGGCAGTAAATCTGTGTTCAGTCCATATATGTACTTTAGAATATTTTTTTACACTTCTGAAAAGAAAATAATAAAATATTTCTAAGCTTTCTAGTAAGTTATATGTGGTCTTCAGATGGACTTGAATGCTCCGTGGTGAAAAAACAACCTTCTGAGAGTCCCTTTTTCTTTGCAGTAAATTCTTTATGCTGTGCAATTAAAGCTATTAGAAAAGTCTGCTCTCTTAGAAGCACACTGATGGACGGCATTTTTGTAGACATTCATGTGAACAAATTGCTCATTATTTCCTTTTGTGACTTTTGCAGGTGCAACATGAATAAAGGACTTGAAGGCTACAAACACCTTCCTCACATTGCCCAGGGAAGTTTAGTGGTAAACAAGGCTGGTTTAAAAAGTTCAGATAAGTGGCAGAATGAGAAGGTGCAGACAAGCCACTATGCAACTCAAATTTCAATTAAAGATAGCACAGGTGAAAGAACTTCCACAGAAAGGAAGAAAAGCAAAAAGGAAATAATAATAAGAAGTGGGAGGTTTTTATCATCTCCAGGTTTACTCTGAGATACATTCTCAGCATAATGAGAGAGAGTGGTCAAGTATCACTTCTCTTTGACAGCACTGGATAACCTGCCAGCATCATGCTCCTGAGAAAATACTCTTCCCTCTCTTTTCCCATCATTTTGCCAGATCTACTCACAGCTCTCCTGTGCTATGTGTGAATGTCTAAGTGCTGACATGCATAGTTTTATTAATATTCACCAGTAGAGATTCCAGTCAATTCTATCTGCTAGGCTTCTGGCTACCAGAGCTTTTAGCCAATCATTGAGAGTTTTTACCGAAGTTAGTTTTCAAAATAATTCTCTGATAGCATGTCTGCTGAACAGAATTTATAGCTTCAGGGCAACAGTGGACTTCCCTGCTACGTGTTTTACAATAAAATACTTTATATCATATATGTCTCCTCTACTACCTTACAGACTGGTCTCTGTACTTTTTCCTATGACATAAGTTAAATGGAGTCAAGATTCAGAGTGGAACACAACTGTCATCTTACTGGGATGATTGTCTTTGATCATGACTGTCTTTCTCCAGCCACAGCACTGTTGCAATAAAAAGATATTAATACACATTATCAGTATATGTACTTTACTGCAGTCCTTGGCTGTTTTTCCTGTTGGACAGTGAACCTCGTCTTCTTCCTCTCTAGCCTAGAACTGGTTTTAATGGCTACCACCAACTAAAATTAAAATTATTACCACCTCTCTTTTGCAGTGGTACACTGCAAAATGTAAGGAGCATCAAGTAAAGGAACTCAGAATTTCCTAAAGCAACCTAATACTCACTTTTGTTTGGGGATGTATTTTTTGATATTGTTAAAATATATTTTCTGCAAGCATCTTCCTTGTATTTGGAAGCCCTTTCCAATGCTTCAGATTTCATAGCAATTTAACAGTTGCAGAGAGCAGTAAAAATACAGTGCTGTCAACCCATACAATCATACAGTCTTTCCTAACCCCACACAGCTTGTAAGCCATGGAAATTCATGCTCTAGGGAGCTTGGAGCCAAGCTGACCTGAGGGCACAGAGGCAGCCAGCTATGCATCTGAGTCAGTGGCTCAGGCCAGGCCTGCAGACACCCAAGCATCTGCACTGATGTTTTGTGCCTCATGGCTCCAGTCATCAGTTGCCTTCTGTTCAATGCTTGCATATCCAGAGGAAGAGTTTATTCCCTCAGCTTTTTATTTTATTCCCTCAGAGTTTATTCCTCCAGAGGAAAGCAAATCATGATTTTCATTTTTAGATAGTACCAGTCAGTCTGTATCAGTAAAAATTCTTTTTACCAGGTTCCTTCAATAAAAGGCAGGAGAGGTGACAGAAAGTTGTTTTTCTGTGTCAATGTTTCATTTTCTCCAAGTAAGAGAAATGATTTGGCAACTAGTTTCATATTGTGGAGAATTCACAGCCTACACAGTTCAAAAACACTTCCAACATTCTGGTTATTTACTGCAGAGAAAAACAATAGATTCTCGTTCTGTCTAGTTGGTTTTAATATTAACCTCCTTTTATTTATCTTTGTGCAAAATTGAAAATATTTGGCCTGAGGTGTGGAGCTAGATATTTCATATCTTCTTACTAGTGGCATGTTGTTTGTGGACTAGGTAGAGAAATGCAATACAGATTTTATGTGTATGAAATTAAGGGGATAATGCCTAGGCAGAGATTGGGCCTCTCGACTTGTGCCTACTATAAGGATTGACAGAAAAATGAAATCTTTTAGCAAGGCCTTCCTAGAAAACCACATAAGCATTAATGGCTTTATTTACGGTACTAATATTTTAAGCATAAGATAATTGTGTCAGTCATTTAGAATAGCAAATGAGTCAGGATCTGATGCATGACTCTGACAAGCAAAGTCTTGTTGGTGTTTTGGGGCAGGGGAGGTCTTCTTTTTAAAAAAATACCTCCTAATCTGTTTATGTCATTATCAGAAAGGTCATCAACTATGCCAAGTGCTGATATCTTATTCCTAGTTTAACTGCAAATTCTAAATGCTTATGTGGTGTGCAGATTAGCTGCTGAAGAGCAGCCAGGAGTGGCAGGTGAACATGGCAGGGGATATTAGAAGTGACTGAATTTTGGAAATGGGATGGCTTTCTTAAAATAGACTGACAACATGAGTCATAAAGAGATTTCAGGGAAACTCTAACTCCTACTGTTAGATAGTGAAAGGCTGTTCCCAGGGGTGAATCCAGAAAACAGCAAGGTTGTGAGTATTGAAAAAAATTGGTGGAATAGGCTATCAGTGGGCTTACACCTTTTACATTGCTGTGCTTTATTAGAGTGCATGAAATACCTGTGGAGATACAGTAAAACACATCCTATTGATTCACACGCCTCACGTTTGGGAGAACAAATCCTGAACAGCTAATGAAACTACCCTGTTTCAACAATTCTGTTTTATATGGAAGTGTGGACTTTGAAAAACCTGATATTTGGAGAATCTGAAAAATGCTTTAAGCACATGCTTATATTTTGGAAATGTTGCAAGAACATAACAGGAAGCTGCCTATCCAGAGGCCAGATCTTACAAGAAGAAAACCAGAAATATTTACAAAAAACTGATATGAATAAAACTACTCCCCTAAAAGTGCCCAATATGAATAGGATGCAAGAGGCAACTTTCTCTAAGGTCAGCATGACCTTAACTCAAATGTCAGTGCAGTAAAATCCATGGCTGACCTTTTCAGAAGGGGATATTGGTTTGGGGTACATTCAGAGGATTACCTTGGTACCCAAAGTTTAGCATTGCAGCATGTGGCACCTGAAATCAGCAACTGAATTTGCATCTTGTTCTTATTCTTCGTTCACAAAATTCATTGCAACATAGGGGCTGCTAGATTGTAGTCCATCATTATTACTCACTTGTTAACATTTCTCTCTGTAATGGATCTAAGGTTTATTAGTATGACACAACCTGGAAAACATTTTAATTTTTTTCTTCTCTTGGCGAGAAAATGTTCCCATTCTGGGATGAAAAGATAACACAAATGAAACCAGTCAAGGATCATTACATTTGCTAATCTGAAGTGAGAGATTAATCTTGAACCCTGGACTAGTTCTTAAAGATGCAGGGTTTTACTCCATTTTCAGAACAACATCTGCATCTGCTGAGGCATGAAGAGAGGGAAAGGATCAACACTGATTTTCTAGTCTCCCATATGAAATATAGGTAGAACTGTCATGTTTGGCATCTTAACAATTTAAATTTAATTAAAAATTAAATTTAACAACTTAATTTCCATGTCACTACATATTTTCCACTGTCACTTTGATAATATGAGACTACAAGAAAGCAAGAGAAGACTCATTAATTATTTCATATTCCTTGTGGTAAGAAAAGCCTTTGATTTTAACTTTTACAAATGTAAAGCTAACTGTTAGGAAAAGGGTTCCTTCTCTCCCTGCTGAGCCAGGAAACAGTGAAATACATTGAGCCAGCTCTCCGTCACGTGCTCATTATGACTGGGACTAGCCAGGTATTGAGGCCAGTGGTTGGCAAATTGAGATGAGATCAAGGCCAGCCCATGAGTGCTTGCTCATATGCTACTCTTCAGCTTTGTTGTGCAGAATACACACCAGACTTTTCTGATGCAGAGGGTTACAATTCAAAGGCACTCCTGGTATGCAGCATTCTCCCCAGTGCTCTGCTCCTTGTGAAATATGGGGTCTCTGGGCTCAGCATTGCAGATGACACTCCCATCTGCAGCCTTGCATTTTTAGTGCCTAAATTAACCTGTGAGACAAAGACATCATCACTCAATTGCCCATCACTGCCTCTAGGTCTTGGGTACCCCTAAACCCAGGAACAGGAACTGCAAGGACAGACCAGAATGTGAATGCAATACTTGTGGCTTGCCAGCCTCATCCCAAATCAGCTCTCACATTACAAGCACTGAGGTGAATGAATTTATATATCATAGGCCAAAAAAACCCCAAACCAGGACAGCTCTTTGGCTTAGAAACACAGGTACAGAGGTAAGAAAGAACAACCGGTATTGCTACTGAAACTTCAGCTCAGAAATAGTGGGCACTTCCCGAAAATGCCGTTTCTCAATTGGCCTAAAATGATCAAAGTGTGTTTTGCTGCTGGAAAGGGCATTGCTGCTATTTTGCCTGCCTCTGCCCACATTCTTTCATAGCTTCCATGCAAGTCTTTCTTCAAGTTTTGCCATGTGAGACTGCACTGAGTTTTAATATCTCTAATTCTCAAGCATGTCTTTGAAGATTCATAAATTAGATATTTAATCAAAATTACTAATTGTAATGCTTCATTCCATTAATTACCTACTGTTTTCCATCTAATCTTCAAGAGGTAATACACTGAAGAATATTAACATAATAGAGACATTGACTAGTAAGAGTAAACAAAATGTACCAGCTACAGTCTAACATTCAACTCAACATAAGGTAAAGTTTTTATTCACTGAAGAAAATGCTCTCTGTTGTCTGAGTTCCAGCTTGAACACATAAATTTGTACACGTTGAAAATCATATATTTAGGTCAGAAGGGACCTCTGCTGATCTGGTCTAACCTCCTTCTAAAAGAAGAACTGTGTTAAAAGTTGTCCTGCTCAGAGTTTTGTCCAGCCCTGTTCTAAGTATTTCCAAAAACAGTCTCCACAGCCTCTCTGGGCACCTGTCCCAGTGCCTGGACACCCTCGTGGTGATATTTATCCTTGCTTTCATCTAATATCCCTTGCTGTAGCTTGTGCCCATTGCCTCTTGACCTTGCAGTGGTGCTCTCCTGAGAACAGTCTGGATCCATCTTCATACTGCCCTTCAGGTAACTCCAGGCAGCATTTGGAGCCTTCCCCAGGCTAGACTGCCTCAGATCCTCATCCTCTCCTCACACACAGTGTGCCACGATCCACTGATCACACGTGTGATCAGCTGCAAACATATGAAAAAATACCAGATGGTTTGTTTCTAGCTCTTGAATGACAGTTGACGTGGAAGTAGGCAAACAGCTTTGGATGCAGGTTGAGCACTGCCAGACAGAGGGACATGTGATAATGGAAAGGGATAGTGTGCTCCAGAATATGTTACCCCAGGTCTCTCGTTTTCTGCTAACATGATGCCTGTGCCCTTTGCTGCTGTCACCCCTGTCCACAGCAGCTCGCAACGGCAGGAACAGATTTGTGCATGTGCTCATGGAAGAAGCTTTTTTTGAGAAATTTGGGGTGTATTGTGGCAGATACCAATGTGAATTTGGGCAGAATGAGATGGAATAGACACAAAACTGCTGGCAGTCTAAAGGTTTTGCTGTGAACAAGCAGTGATCTCCTGGTCTCCTGTCTACAATCCCATTTAACTCCACTGGAATATTTGATATTATAGAACTGGAAAATCCTGAACATCCTCATAAGTGTTTTGCCTTTAACCTGTTGGTGAGTCTGATTTGATTAATTTTCAAATAAAGTCAGGTCTGCCTTATATGAGGAGCTAATATGATAACTAAACTCATTTTCAGCACAAGGGTGCAAATATCATTTTCATTGTTCCTTCCAAGGCTTCCACATTGTAAAAGAGGCAGTCAGCATCAGAGTTCCAGGAGTTTCACTGGTAATGATCATGGCTGTGGATAAAAGACTTGTTGGCAAGTGATACTCTGTCACCCACTGTGTCATATCCAATATCTTGCATTAAGGAGGCTTTGGGGAAAATAATAATAATTTCGAGGGGGAAAAAAATTAATGGAAGTGGAGGTTTGGCAAAAATAAATGTTTTATCAGGAATGGCTCTTGCCAAGCATAACATTTTCTCAGGAGCCAATCTTGGCAAAATGAATGTTTTATCAGGAGCAGAAGTTTGGAAAAAGTAACATTTTATCAGAATTGGAGCCTTAACAGAAAATGCCTTTTTATCGGGCATGAGGACCATGGCAATTTAAGGAGAAAAGCTTGCTGAAAGTGGATTTTTATCAGGAGGTTTTTTTGAGGAAAATAGTGTTGCATGAAGGATAGGAACTTTCCAGAAGTAATGTTTTTTCAGGGGAACAGGATGGATGAAAATAACCTTTTATCAAAAAGAAGGGGGGAGGTGATTTAGTGAAAGTGGTGTGCTAACAGCTTCTACCTTCCAATATCGGAAGCTTTGCTCCTGGAAAAATATTATTTGCACACTGAGTACTTGCCCTAGCTAAAATGCTGGTTTTGACGAGCTGTGCTGCTGCTAAAATGTTAATTTTGGCAAGCTCACCTCTCAGAAAAGATGTTTTTGAAAACTCTCTTCAGAGAGATGTGCAAATTGACTATAATACCTGCAGCAGAGTCTAGTACCTCTGTGAGCCAGCTTTTCATCTGTTTATTAGTTCTCCATGGCCTCCCTTCTGCCTTTTGCTTTATGGTGATGATGTTGATGCACAGCACTTTGGATCCTGAAACACCATTCTTCTTCCAAATGTAGGCCTCCTTCATCATTTTGTTTCCCCCAGCTGCTCACTGACTCAGAGTTGACTCTTCTCCAAGTGCGCGTTATGCATCCTTTCCCCAGGCCTCTCTCCCCACACCTGGAAGGCTGCTTATGCCTGGTTTCTAACTCCTCTCATCAGCATTTGACACCACTGGGGCTGAGATGTTCCTCAATGCAATGAAGGAGCCAGTGGCAAAAGCCACATGGGAATGTTTTCATTATTTCTTTTTCAGATTTAAGAGGACAATCACAAGAGGCTGAATCTTCTTAAATTGCATTCTCACAAAAAGGGGGATGAGAGGGGAAGAAAGTGGCAGGTTGAATCACTTAAAACAGGTCCATGTCTCATCATATCTCAGTCATGCAGTATAATACATTCATCTGCTTCCCTGTGGAATTTTTGGCAATTACCCAAGTCAGGAGTGCCCCACAGTGTTATCTGTGGGTAAGACCCCTATGAAGGAACTGGGACCACGCATGCATGTAGACTACAGCCTCTTAACAATTTGTTGCTTGAATGTAAAGAATGAGATGGAGAACATCAATCACTATGAGCAGATGGATGAGATTCTCTGTGGACATTGCCAGAAATTGTAGGGCATAGTCAGAATCACTGTTTATTTACAATGTTACTGAGCACCAGCGGGAAGTCATAAGAAAGGCTGACTCAATAGCTAATTTTAAGAAAGGTGACAGGTGAGAGCTGGTTATCACAGACCACTCTTGCCCAGCCTTCCAGGTACTGTAAGACACTTCCAGCAGGAATAAAATTGCTGACTTTGTTGAGAAGGGAACTGATTTCAACTTGAGCTCTTCTTTCAAGGCTGTGAGAGAAACCATCCTATAAGGAACTGGTGAATAAAAACAAACAAGCATGTGTGATTAAGTATCTTAAGTACTACACTTAAAACAGGATATGGGCCATGGAAAGCCCCCATGAAGAAACCCCATAGGTCTGACCAAGAGGACTCTAGTTTTCTTACTGTCATAAGGAATAATGTCCTCCAACATTTTCCCAGCGCACATTGGCCTTTAATCTAAGTCCCACTGATGCATTTTCTCATACAAATATTGTAAATTAATGTTATAGTGGTTGTGACCCATTGCAGCTGAAGTCCCTGCTCTATGAGAGACATATTATTTGTACTGTGTTCCCCTGATTGTTGAGTTACTGATGCTTTGTCACTGTGTCCCCTAGTAAAGTATTTTGCTGGTTTGTACTTTGAGCTCTGCGAGTGAGAGAGTTGAGATTGCCTTTTAATGGCAAAAGACTCAGGTAAAATCTGGCAGGTCTCTGTAGTTAGATCTAGGTCTAAGTTTTTAGAAGAAACCCTAGATATTTGAATCCATCTTTTGTGGCTACCAACAAATGGCAGAGACATTATCCACAAGGCAGGGTAAAGTGGGTAATATCTCCTTTTGGTACTAAGTAGCAGGACAACCTGGGGAGTTGATGGGTTATTGGCTGACTGGGAAGTGTTTGGGAAAACTGCGTCTGGACCTCTGACTACTGCATTTCATTTCAGGTTTAAATGAATCCCACATGCCAAAAAAATTCTTACGCGAATCCATTGACGAAATTTTGTTTTCAGCTTGAAACTCTAGGAAACCACTTTCATGGAAATCTATTTGTATATGGTTTCAACCAGAAGGAGTAAATGCTTTCCAGTTCATTGGACATTTTGCCCAGGTGACGTTAACCCAGATTTACAGCAGTGACATTTCTGCATGCTTGACCCTGCTGGAAAGATTGACTTGGCTCTCCAGGGCACCTCATTCATGCCCTACAAATCCCACTGTAGTACAGCATTCCCATAAGGGCTCTCCTGCAGAGTTGGGATGCTCTCTGCTTGCATTATACAGGTATAAGGTGGCGCTGAAGTAAAGTGCTCTGCCAGTTTCAGTTTCAACTCACTCCAAGCTAGAGACTCCCTAGAGTGAACAGTGCTCCCCTCCTTGGCTCTGCTCACAGCAGCGCTTACTCTGCACTGCCCTTAAACAGGCAAGAGAGCGACAGGTGCAGCATCCAGAGGGCATCTGTCCTGGATATTTTCTGCTGGGTTTTTCTGGTTATTATAAAATACTTATTAATAACATTGAGCTGTTGTTGTTTCCTTTTCATTTGGTTTTCAAAAGATGATTTGCAATATGGTGAGATTGATCTAGCCTTGTGCATATATTGAGAAGGGTGAGGACTATTTGTTTCAGCTTACACAAATATTTTGCTTGAGCAGAACCAAAGTTGGACTGCTTAACCAAAATTAAAAAAAAAAAAAGAGAGAAAAGAAAAGAACTAATATTCCATGTATAAACTTAATCCCAGTGCCAAGTGGTTTCTATATGAAATTGTTCCCAGGACTTCTTCCTTGTGTGGAATCTTCTTGTGTATCCACAGCTGCAGTCCTATCATAGACTTCCAGGACACACTGTGGCAGAAGGACCCACAGAACCTTGGACCTCCCCACCAGAAATGACTCTAAGGCCGATGCCATGCGTTTATTATAGCAAGCTATGTCATTGACCCCAGGGCAACAAGGGCTTGGATCCTGGCTATTGAAATTACCAATGATCTTTGTCTAAATTGCTGCTGCATTTACAGCCGTGGAACAACTGAAGGGAGAACTCATAGCAGCATTTAAAGAAAAACTGTGATTTCTATTTTTGAGAGCAGCAGCAGATAAAAGTTCAGCCTCCCCCTCAAACCTTGTATTTTCCAAACTCTTAGCATTGTAATAGCCTGCAATACAAATATTGTATTCAGCTCTCTTCCCCTCCCTCAGCCAGGCCTTTTTTGCCTTCCCTAAGGAAACCACAACACGAGGAATGTTCATGCCTTGTTTTCACTACCTACATTTCTATATCTGAAAGCAATTGCAATGATACATTTAAACAGCTGATAGAGGTCTTAAAATGTAGTCTGTAACTTCAGAAAGCTTATTTTTCCCTCTTTTATATATGGTACTTTATTTCTGGGGGTTTGGAGTTGCTTTTTGGTTTTTTGTGGTTGTTGTTTTGGTGGTTGGGGGAATGGTGTTTGGTTTATGATGGTTTGGTTTCGTGCCTTTTTTTTGTTGTTGTTGTTTGGTTTGTGTTTTTTAAGGAGCTTTAATAAGGAGCCAGGAAACTCCTTCAAGAGTTGGCCTACCATTCTTTAAGAAAGTTCAAGCAGTTTTGAGGCCTAGGATGTACCAGACGTGAACTGTTGCATAGTATTTCTGTGGTCACCATAGCATGTTGTTTACTAGAAAATATAGATCTGAGCAATACATAATGAGTACATTTTTGGTGTGCAAAGCTCAGCTCATGGACTGGGCAGTGTTTTCCCTTGAGCCCGCTGCAGGCAGCAGGGTTTGGTGTTCCTACTCCATGGTCCTTCCTCTCCATCCTGAGCAGCAGCCTCGCTGCACTGGGTGCAGAAAGGATGGCATTTTCCTCTCCTCCTTTGAATTTGCCTCTCTTTAGGGCTTTAAGCAAGACCATTAGAGTTATTGAACTTAGCATTTGGCAGTTTATATATGATAAAGGGGTTATTACACAGTGATCCCTGTATGTTTAGGTCAGCTGTGGCAATCAATCAGTAGACACTTTGCCTTTGACAGCACATGCTTCCATAAAAAAAATTCTCTGGCAGAACCCTGTTAGCTAGTAATGACAGCGTAACCTCTGTCAAGTAATATACTTGATAAATTTTGCATGTGCTGTTGACTGACAGAAGCCCTGGCTTCCTGTCTGACCAGCATACCCAGGCTTCAAAGAGCACAGAAACTTCTTTCTTCTCCCCAAAAGGAGTGCCTAAAATCCATGTGGGTAGAGTCAGACCTTCCTCTGAGTGGGGAATAAAACAATGCTGCACAAGGGAGAGAGGCTTTTATGCCTTTACAAAGCTAAACTTGCACTTTCCCCTTTCCTTGCCTTTCCCTGTCATTCACAATTATCCGAGACTTGCCGACTTCGCACACTTGGCCATGCACAGCACCCTCCTGAGTGAGTGGTCCAGGCTGAAGGGATAAGTCTCTCTGGTCTCTATCTCTGGGATCTGGCTGCTCGGCTGCCCTTTGTTTAGTCTGGGTGGAGGCAGTAATTGTCTGCAGCTGCAGCTCCTGCTTCCTCACTTGCCTGGATAGCTCCGGAGCCCCAGCCACAATGGGTCCACGGAGGCATCCTGGGGTTTCTCAGCTCGCTGATGCTCACCAGGATGTTGGTAGAGTCCAGCAGTGGCAGTACCAGCTGGAGTGGCTGGGGCTGCCACTGGCAATCCCATCTTGCTGCTGCTGTCATTGCAGGTACTCTAGGTGTGCATGGCTGCGGGGAAGGCTCCTCCACTGTACAGACCTCCCTCAACATCTCTCCTACTTTTGGATAAAAAGGTCTGCTGGGCTCTCACCTTGCAATGCCCTGACCATGCACCGAGAGGCACAAGGGGATTTCTAACCAGCCACTTCACTGATGTCTTCTCACCATCATGTCCAGGTAGCACAGCATGCTTCTTCTACCTTTCCTCTGTAATCTGCTCCTTCAATACCAGTTTGCATTTCCCCACAGATACTGATGGCTGTTTTTAGTGGGTTACGAAAAATTAAATTTACTTGTGAGCAAGCAAAGCTCACATGAAAGAGTCTCAAACCCATTTGCTGCTTCACTAATCAAATGTATCTGTTTGTTTTGGACAGAAAAGGTTTTCATCATTTGCGTCCATGGGAGCACAATCTGATTACACGGGATTAAGCCTGACATCCTAATCTTAAATGCATCCATACATAAAGACCATCAAGCTGTGTGATCCCAGCTCCTGCACTTGGCTGTGTAAGGCAGAACCATGAGGGAGGAGCTCACAGCAGCACCCCACTGTCACTTACCATATGGACTAATTGGAGTGTAATTTAAAGGGTTTGCAATGCTCACTTGTCAGCAGGTGTTCTTTAGGGCATACCAATCAAAAAAACCCAGTTTGTAGAAAATGTTATTTAAAACCAACATATAAGCTGCAATAATAATTGCACAATTTCTCCAGAATTACAACATCACTCAGTGAAAGCTGGCAAGAATGAGAAAATATAGACCCCAACTGCATGTGTACTTGTGTTCAAACCATTGTGTTTAAGAAATGCGTTTTGGAAAAAAATTGCATTTAGATGAGCATTTTCTGCCTTTGAAATACTCTTCTAGTTTCCATGTAGATATTTACTAATAGCAGTAGGGATTTCTGTGGGACTTCCAAAGCCAAACATGTACTGAATCAGAGTCTGAAGGACTATCTAAACATGAATTTTCTATGTCTGTATTTTCAATTTGTTATGAACATACTTTGGGCTTTCAGGCAAAATGCAAAATGATGACACAGGCAGTTAAATAATACTCATCATCCATCTGTCATTCATCAGGTAAATGACCACTACAGAACTTATGGTATAATAAATCTTCAAAATACATTTCTGCTTTCTTTCTCTCCAACCTAGACTTGGAAACAATATCAGAGATATTGCATGGAGAGATTTTAATTATGAACAGAAAAGAATATCTCCGCAATTAATCAGCATAATAAGTGCTGAACTTTGGAAATGTAAACAATATAGCAATTCAAACCAGCCTTAAAACTTCGGCAACACAGAAGATTTAAAAATTAATATTTCTTCTGGTGGGATACAGAAATCTTGATGAGATCATTTCATATGGTGAAGTATGTGGTTGCACAGAAATAGTGCTTCATTTATTCACAATGGGAAATATCATTTTCAGTTAGAAAATTTAAAAATTATCATTTTAAAAATGTGTTTGAGGACTACATTCATAATCAGTACAGATGAAATTTCTGATGCAGACAGGTCTTCTGAAAAGACCCATTTTAATCATTAAGAGTTCAGTATGTACGTATAATGATTAATGAGCTTCGTTCCATCTGAGTACTCATTTTGTGGAGGTTGAAATAGTGAGAAAGGATTGTTGTAGGTGAATTAAACCTTCCCTTAATATACTGGGTTGGGGATAAAATTTTGGGATTTTTTCTAAAATGAATATGAGCAGAATGAATATTTTGTCCCTGTAATTAAAAGTTCACTGTTGAGTATACACCTATTCTTTCTCCTACTGCACTTAAAATCTTTAAAAAAAAGAAATTCAATTCACTACCAAAATAGTCTTAAGTAACATCTTGAGAGAACTATAAGCTCTTCTTCTGCATCTTCTATCTGAAAATGCGGTTGGAATATAGTTTTAAGCAGGATGAAGGATTAAACAAACAAAAAAATAATGAAAAGTGAAAATATACACACTCTGCAAAAGCATGGTCAAATACATTTTGCCTTGTATAAACTTCACCCAGTCTACGTGGGTTTTAACATATTTCTACTACTTTAAATAAGAAAACATCTTAAAGCACAGCCCATGGGAAACCCAAGCTTGATTAGTTTTACCTTTTACTACAGCCTGCAGAGTGTAAAACACAGCACATCAGAATTGAATTTGTCATCTCCAGACCTCACAAGAATTTTAGGAACTAAATGGTTAGGAAGCATCCTGGTACTTCTCTTTGCTTTAATCACAGTAGAAGTTTCAATTTAAACATCCTGGAAATCTCCCTTATTTAAAGCAATCAACTCGTTGCTAACAGAGTCTGGCTTTACTGTGTTTGATTTTTTGGCATCATGCAAAACTTGATTGGTTACAGCCAATGCATGAACAGGTCTTCTCCCTCCCCCTTCTCCCTTGAGAAATGTAAAAAATCCCCAGATCTTTGCTGCATCATTATCAGCCCTGCACATCCTAGTATCTGCTCAAACCAATGAGATATTAGTGCAAAACCTCTGTGAAAAATGCACATAATATCTAATATAATGCTTAATAGCCAAGGCAAACCTTGTTGTCTAATAGCTCTCCTATATCTTTCAGCTGCAAAAATTTAGAACCCAGTTTTTGCCCAGTTATTTAACTTTCTTGATGGCTGAGTGTACCTCTTCTCATCTGTTTAGCTGTATGTCCGCAACACTTCTGAGATTGTAGACTACTCTGGATGAAAGAAGAAAGCAATCACCTTCCCTTCTCTGAGCTGTGGTGTTGGTACCCAGAGAAATTAGGTTGCATGCTCAGAGAAAGAACTTTTGGTAAGCCAAGAGGTGGTTATCAGGTCCAACATTCTAAGATAAGCACCGACTATGGACCACAAAGTATGATGTAACTCCCAGCTAAAGACAATTGTTTGGCTGGACCATAAGTAGAATTTAATATGTTACTTCCATGGTGATGTCACTGATAAAAGTGTCTACAGTCAAATTTCACACGGAAATCACAGAAGTTTAGAAATCCAGAGAGGTGATGCCTTGGACCATTCTCCTCCAACTCTGAATTTTATTTACAAGACCCAGGTCTGTGGATGTGAATCCATCATAACTTAGGTGAGCTCATGCCGGAAGAGCTCATATTAAGGGTCAGGGAAGGATGCCCTAAACCAGACAGGTTTGGAGAACACCAAGCAGTAAAAGAGTTTTGGCTATCCTCCTGGCATATTTTGCCACAGGACAGTGCAAAAGGAGTGGTACAACACACAGCTATTGCCAGAAGCACAAAATCAGGCTGCTCATTAACTGTTTGGAGTGACAAATTCAATGTCTCACATGGGAAACCACTGAACTGCAGGCAACCAAACGATGGAAATTTAATCTGTCCTCTTTCCTCCATAACACTTTTATTTTTAGCAAGAATTAGGATTTTAAAAGTTCTTTTGCGGCCAACATTCACCCTGTATTGAATCCCACAGAGAGACAGAGTGATAAGCAGACAGTGCTGCTGCTCACAGTGACTACATTATGCTTCTATGATACTTCTTCCTTGCTGAGTCTTATTCACGTGGCAACTAGGTTCAGGCAACTTTTTCTTTTTTGGGGGTAGGGAGGGATAATTAAACAGTTTCGTTTTGTGTCAAAATGTTTGTGTGGTTTTTTTTCCCCCCACTCATTTTAGTATGTTTTAATTGGACTTTCCTGATGCTGTCTAGGTAGTTGGAAAGATAGTCTCTCAAGGTAGGAAAGATGCTGGAGAAGAGGTTAACTTAGAAGTCTGCTAGTTTTCTGAAAAATACTCTTTCAATTTTATACAATTAACACTAACTGGAAGTGGTACTTAAACGCTTGAGTACTTAGTGTTTACAGGTAAGGATTTCACTGGGTGATGTATCAATAAAAAATGCAACTGTTTCCAGATTCATATGCAATTTCTTTGTATTTGCGAAGTCTAGAAATACTCTGACCCGTTTCATTCTCATTTGTGAGCATACTTACATCAGAAATTTTAATGAGTAATTATGCTGAAATATCCATCAGAAAGAAATTATTCCATCTTCCTAAATATGTGTGGCCACTTTTGAGACCAAATTTACTCCAATAAGTTGTTGCAGTTCCCAAAAGTACTTCCAATATAGATTTTTTAAATAATGTATTTTCTTATATTTTTCCTCAACTTCATCCAGATGTCTAGATCCAAATACAAAACCTAGGACCAGAAACACGGAAGCTATTTGTCTAACTCTTTGAAATACTTGAACTTACAAGTTTATCTCTCAAAGCTATGAAAACTTTCTTCTACAGGTAGTAAAACTCTCACCTTTATTTTTACTGGGATTGTTACAAATGCCGCAACTTATAAATGAACAAACATAATAAAATTCAGCATAATACATTACCCGTAAAATGGCAAATATTACTGATATATGCAAAAGGTAAGATTGTAGACCCTATATCAGGAGAAGCTTTCATAACTTCTTAGGTTTATTTCCTCAGAACCACTATCCCAGTCTAAAACTGAACCATCCTTGACACTGCTCTGAACTGGGAATCTGTGCTTATCTGATCACAACTGAAAAGCTGATGTGAAATAGCCAGAACTGCCATTAGGCTTGTGCTGAGGAGTTGATATTTCCTGGTGTGAAATTGTACTGCGCTTCTTACCTTGCAGCCATTCTCTTGCCTACAGCTGCAGTCTACCAAAATGGAAGTAATACTTTATACCTGAAGTCCTCTCACGCTTCTGGAGTGGAGATGAACCTCAACATAAAGCTCCTGCTTTATGACTCTGCAGACCAGTGTTTCACATAAAGTACCAAAATCAAGAGGAAGATGAATTTAGGTTCCTGTTTGCAAGAGGCTTATCTTCAAAATCTGCTTTCAACAATTCGGTAGCTTGCTGTCTTGGATCAGCCAGTTTTGGCCTTTATCTCATATACACAGTTGTGTCAAACTGAAAGGTGTAAATCTAAAAAAAACCAAAAAAAACAACAAACCTATGCAGAGATTATAGACAAGATATGCATAGTATGAGGAATTAAACCTATATGGAATGAAGATTTGCAGTGTGGTGTTTCCATCAAGAAATATATCCATATTAAATAACTTGAGCTGTAGAAAAACCTTGAGTCTTAATGAAAGCTAAAAAACCCTCACATAGTAAGGACAGAAATCTTTCAACAGAAGGGCCTGTGAGGTCAAATTTCAATACTTTCAATAATTATTGTATAAATCTTGATTAAATCTTTGAAATCAGTGGACTTGCTTTATTGGCACAAGTGAGGAAAAAAATTGCCCCACTGAAAAAGCAATGTTAATAAACATCTGTCTAGGCAATTTTAAGATAAAAGAAAGAAGACATTAGATGCAATCTCTTATAATGAATAATACATGAGAATACTTGTAGGTCCAAAATTCCTGCTCAGATGTTATATTGAGACACTAGAATAATATGAAGAAATGTATTGCCAATACCCAAACTTTCAGAGAATATTGTTCTTAAAGATGCATAGAGAATAGTAAATCATATTTTAAAATTATTTTGTCATATTCTTTGCTGTGCTGAAAAAGTTGTTTGACACATTAAATAGGCAACCAATAAGACATAATACAGGACATTTGCAATTGATAATAATCCAAAAAAGAATGACCAAGCTGAGAGTAAGCTCAGAAAGCTTAAACACAGAGAAGATGTATACTGAAAAGATTACAACATAGCTGAACCATGTTATGTCATTGGAAGCCTACTGTAAAATTTTTAGATATTTTCTGCCTTTCTAAGGTTTCCTTATATATATAAATAAACTGATTTATTTACTTTGAGTTATGTAGTAAACATAGTTAAAACAAAACCACAAAATTAATTTTAAACACAAAATAGACTAAAATACTTTAAGCAATAATTTTTGTCATTTTCATTTAACCCCTTAGGAATACAGTAATTTTTTCCTTCTGTACATGGCTGAATGTGTATTTGATTGTTAAGAGAAGAGATTAGAAATTCTTAAGTAACTTAGTAGACTTGTAACTTAAGTAGCTAAATAGACCTGTGGAATTTATTCCTCTATGTACTATATCCCTGCTAGAATTAAATTTAAAAATACCCTAACAAAATATATCTTTCCATTTTTTTCAGATCTGTTTCTTCCTTTAGTTTCAGCCTGTTGTGGAATATTTAAAGTCAATTTTCATACACCTTGTTTAAGCTAATTGACCTTGTGGAATTTTCCACTGCCTTCAGGTTGTAGCACTCAGCACCTCCAAAATGCAGGCTCTGAGGGTCTTGCCTGAATTAAGTCATCTTCAACAGTCAGGCATGCAAACTCCCTTGTATAAAAAGTGAGGATTTTAAATGGATTAAGTTAATGAGAAGAATTACCATCAGTGACCAAGTTTCTCAATTCCTTTAAGTGCCAGTAACAGTAAAAAAGTCCTGAAATCCCAGGATACCAGAGAGTGAGGAATTTCTCTAAGGAGCTGTAGACCATCTTGCTGGAAACACCGTCGTCAGAGACAAATGGGAGGTAGACAGGTTTGTGGAAGCAAGGCTGGGGTGGGAATTGTGTTGGTCTAGAGAACAAACCCAGAAAGGGCTGTGTCCTGAACCTCTGGGGATAGCAATTCCACAAACACTCAAGTTCCTCAAAGGTGTCTTTTCTGACACTGCTTTGGCCATGAGATCTGAGCTGTGTGGTTTTCCCTCTGTGTTGAACTCAAAAAACAAAGAATCCAAAAGATGGGGGCACCTGAAAAATTTGCATCAGATTTCTCTGAACACCACCTTTGCCCAAGAGGTCCATGTACTAATAATTCATTTTGTAGTAAGACAATCTTTATTAAGTTCAAGGTAACGCTGGAAAAAAAATATAAATCTTTCTCATAGCGAAGAATAATGTCAAGCAGGGGAATAAATATAAACTGGCACACAAATTACAATCACAATATATATATAAAATCAGCAATACAATATGATTTATGAGTACAGCCTGTGTTCCAAGATGCTGGTAGGTCCAACAAGCACGTATAATTATAATAAAGCCAGGTTTTCCAGAGTGACCTATTTGGAAAACATATGTTATTATTAGGTTGCTATTGCATTCACTGGATGTAAATCAATCTCTTCACTTTATATGCTGACAATGGCAACTCTGGACATGATAAAATTTTATCATATCAGAGCATCAGCACTCCCACCTGCAGTCTTCATTTATTATTTGTATGTTTGGGGTTTTGACCAAGACAGCTCCTCAAAATGGAAACTTTCTGTTTTCACAGTGCGGCCTTCCCCTTGTTATGCAGCCTTTTCCTTTAGCCCTCACTCTATTAATTCCTGCTCTTTTGACTGTCATTAACTTTCCTTCTGTATCAGACAAAATCACAGTCAGGTTTCAAAGACTTTTACTCCTTTTTTCATTACTGGCCAGAGAGGTTACAAAGTTGTTAGCTGACAATGAAGCATGTCACCCTGATATTTTACTACAATGACACCTGGAGTCAAAAGTGGGGTTGGACAGGGCTTTGAACAACCTGATTTAGTGGAAGGTGTCTCTGACCATGGCTGAGAGAGGTTGGAACTGGATGATCTTAGAGCCCAGACCAGTCTATGATTCTACAGAATCATTCTATCAAATTGATATTCTATGTTCGGCTTGAGAACGGCTTTGGGGAAACCTGTGGCAACAGTCACCCAAGGCAATGACGCAAGATATTCCTACAGGGTTTTCTTTCAGCAGGGCACAAACACTCAGCAAGAACTGAAGTTTACCCTGTTCTGACAATCTGATAAACTGTCCTTGGCTTGCCTGAGTCATGAAGTTTTGTCAGGGGAGTTGTGCTAAGGTGTGGGAACAGTGCGGACCTCTCTTTGTGTCTCATTTTTGTAGGCTGAGTTTGCAGACAAACCACAAAACACATCAGTGAGAAGGCTGAAGTAATTTAGTTATCGTTGGCTTCAATCTAATCTGTACTAGAGGTTCTCAAATTGTTCTGAATTTTTGTCCAGTGTCTGCAAGTGAAACAACTCTATGTACAGTTCAGGAGATCGGTCATGTCACCAGTGTCACTACAGTGTGACACAGAGGGCAAATGGGACAAGAGAGCCTGCAGCAACTTCCAGATAGTGATGAACAGAAGGAAGCTCTTGGGCTTGTGCTCGTGATTCTCAATGAGTTCATTGATTCAAACTGGAAAAGAAGGAAACTAGAAAGGTCAGCCAGTATTACTACTTTCTTTGTTATCCCATGTCTCTGGAGTTCTGTTATTGTCTTCATGTGTTATGG
Organism: Cyanoderma ruficeps; assembly: GCA_008694505.1. Classification (NCBI taxonomy): domain Eukaryota; kingdom Metazoa; phylum Chordata; class Aves; order Passeriformes; family Timaliidae; genus Cyanoderma; species Cyanoderma ruficeps. The sequence continues at coordinate 45,801,204 of VZDJ01007749.1, forward strand.
TGAATGAACTCAGCAAATGTCATGTCCTAATTAGTGCTGCCAAAGGAGGCTAATTTAATTAAATTACAGGACAAAGACATAAAGGCAATGCATCCTTTTCTAATCCAGAACAGCTATGAATTTCTTTAGTAAGGTTTGGAATGGTTTACAATTCTGTGCTTTCATTTTGAAGATCTGGACAATATCTAAAGTCAAATATAAAAGCCATTTTCTCATCCAAACAGACCCTCATCTCAGCTTCCAATTGCACATCAAAAGATCCCATAATTTCCTCAGAAAAAATTAAGGTCTTAGGTGTATAAAACATTCTTTCCCCTCCTTGTGTCCCAATAATCTCCACTGCCTGCCCTACATGCTGGTTTCACTGCCCTCCCCATACCTGGACCAGCTAAGCAAAGCAGGACAAACTGCAGCAGCTTGCCTTTGAGGGGCTTGATAAGTGACCTGTGGACTTCATCTGCTTTGTTTTGATCTTTTTAATTTTGTTAGAGGCTGTAGTGGATCTCCATCTTATTATTTTAGGAAAAATGAGTTGTTTTTTCATATTTCCTCTAAGGTTTCACCAATTAAATATGTGAAAACAGGATGAATGAAGCTATAGATTGAGCAAACTGATAAAGAAAACCCTTAAATTACCTCAAAAAACTTTGATTGCTCTCCCACTTGCCTTTTTTCTTGTTTCATCAAATAAAGGAATTTATTTCTTTCTTCCTTGTTCCTACTTTGGAGTGATTTTGATTATCTTTTTTAAAGGACAGATGTTTATCATGCTCTGAAGGTTGCAGTTGGACTTAGGCAGCTTACCCTGCAGAATGAAATGTAAAGTGAGGATTTTTCAGTACATAGACAAATATTTTATATACTGTGATTTTGGTGGGAGGTTATTTTTTTGAAACAGTTCATAAAGTGACTGTGTTGTGACCGGAAATTATTTCTAGAAGTCAACTACTAGGTAATTTCTCCCTCCTGCTCTCATTTATATTTTCTTTATAAGTTTAGTGAAATTAATACTGCTGAAATAACATATTTTTGGCTTCCCTAATAGGAACATAAGAACAAATTAACTGAAGGTCAGTGAAGTTTCACTGTGTTACCCATGGTTCTGTCAATCTTCCTAGTCTTTGGGTTTCTTCTAATTTCATTGTGGATATTGTGATTTTCTTTACCTTATATTTAAATCTTTCAGCAACACAAGCTGAAGGCATGGGTACAAAAGTTTGAATTCACTCTGAAAAAGGACATCTTGTTTCCATCTTTCTTTTCCTTTCTAATGATGATGACCTCACTGCTTTTCTGTGGCTGAATACCACATTTGTGACTACCAATCAGTCAGAGGCTTTAGGCCAGGTGTCACTCACATCTTCAGACTTCTACGCCACTAATGATCTCTAAAATCCCCCTGGGGTTACAATATTTGCACCTTCACAACTAGATAGCTAAGGAAAACTGAAGCAGGCAAAGCCTGATGAATTATGTTGGCACTTAAACTACTTTCCTGCACTGAGAGTGCAGGCATATCAGTTCCACTCAGGAGAAAGTTAGTAATGAAGTCGTCAGTCTCATGTCAGTGCAATGCACTGAGCTGTCAAAACGCTGTCTGATGTCTCTTGCTCCTCTCTGCTTTCCTTTGTCACTGCTCCTTTTTGTCTTCCAGTTCCCTTTCCACTCTGACAGTCTAGGCAGCTCGAGGTAAATGCTGCTTCAGAGACTCCAGCTGTGCTACTGAGAGGTTTCACATCTTCCATCATCGCAGACATTGAACTGGATGAATAAAAACATGATCGCACAGCAGACAGAAGGAAGGGAAAACCTCTTGGAAGGTTTGTGCATCTGAAAGGGACAAAGGACTTACATGCTATCCATAATTCTCATTTAGTCAAGGTCTAGAGCAGGCATACCCTCCTATATTTTGTAATGCACAAAGGCACAGATGAAACTATCACTGCCAACACAATCTTTTTTTTTTTTTCTGAGCAAAGAAAAGCAGCACATTTGGGTGTGACTTTACCTAATCCTCTGTTAGAGCATTCTAAGGAACTAATTAAAATTAACAGGAAAACAGAAAATAGAATGACATGATTTTTTAAAAAATAGGAGGAACCTTAACTAAAGGAATTTTTGGTCACTCTGGAGTCATTTAACAGCAGCAAAAACAATTCTGTTTGGCAATTTTTAGACTTGGAGAGTTACTGTGCTTTGGGAGATGGGAAACAAAGGAAATGACAAAATCATGTGCTTAAAATTATGTTAAAGTAAGTGGGCAAGTCTTGAAATGAGAAAGACTCACTTTCTACCTGCATTCTGCATTGTGACTGCCTACATGTTCTCTTCTGAGAAGGAAACAAAATCCACATGGTGGCTTACTATAGAAAAAAAAATTGACACAGACAGATACTTTGCTGTTTCCATTATTTCATTAAATCAATTTAGAGCTGCTGCAACCCCCTTTGCCCAGCGAAGGATGTATTTCTCTGCAAGTCTTTTTTCCTAGCTTTATTAAACTGTGAATACAAGAATCATGCATGACCTGCAAGGGATATAAGGTCAGCTGGGTTACATCACTTTTGGTATGCGAACCAGCTGTCAAAAATGCAATAACAGTACACTCTGGGAGATTATGGAGCTGGACAACCCTAACACAGGCAAAGCACAGAGAGTGATTTTTCAAGGAGGTGTGTGCTGTCATCGACGTCGGAGAGTGAAGCAACTGAATTCTTTCACTGGCTTTTGAAAACATACCTTGTAGCAGCAAGACACACTCTACCTTCTTACTTTAGCTTTTTCATTTAAAAACATCAGTTTCGTAGGAAGTTTTTGACACTTTCAGCTTGGTAAGTAACTGAGGCCTGGTACACAAATTCTCAGTGCTTTTCAGGTTACATTAAGCACCGTCTCTAAACTATTCAGAAGTCTGTACTACTTCTGCCACTCTACTACTGTAACACTCACAGCCAACAACTCACTGTTAGTTTACCCAAAGTGTGTGACAATTTGTGATGTGTTTGCAAACTATTTTGATCAACCATACAAACCCCATGTAACTAAATTAAGAAAATTCCTCCTTAATACTTAACAATTCAGTGTAGTAACAACCATAATAGTTATAGCAAAGTGGAGAGTTCAGTGAAAATTAGGCGTGAAACTAGATAGTAGATGCATTAATTAGCCCAGAATGAGAAAGGCTTTTAGGGTCTTTTCACTGGCTGATCATACAATGTCAGCCATTCATCTTCACTGAGGGAAGTGCTCCAGGTGAGCACTGGAACTTCAAGATGATTTTTCAGAGCTCCATATTAGTCTTTGCAATTTGATTTTTGCTACACATTAACCATTGTTTCAGAATGGGTGGAGTTACTTATGCCCTAAGTCACCCATTTGAAATGGGGTTTGAATTTCCTAATTTGCAATCTGCTTCACCAGGCTGTTGTTTTCTGACACTCTTCTTGCAAATACAGCCACAGTGAAGACACTGAACAGCATACCTTTAAGTGTTATGCAGCCTCTATTAAAATCCTGATCCTTAAGGCAGTGCATTTTCTGTACACACACACATTTCTCACTAACAGCTGTTCCCAACTATATTGAGGTCTCTTATTTTCACATTTTCCCAACTGCTTTCCCATGCCTTTCTTTTTTTCCCTACTGACAACCATGTCACATAAAAATGTTGTCAGATTAGCTTCTAATGGCTTTGAAATGTATCATAAGAGTGAAAAAAAAAACCAAAAAACCCTAAAAACCCCCATTTCAACAAACTGGCTTGTTTCTTATGTTAGTCTGGTGTATTTGTTATGAAAAAAAGCTGACCATGAATCTTTGAATTTTTCTTGTATGAATGACAAAATACAAACCTCTAGAAGGAACACATGATTTTTGAAAAAAAAAATTCTGTTACAAAATGGAGATAGAAAGCTGTGTGTAGGTAGAGGTGTGTATGACAAACTAAATTTTTAATACAAAAAATGTGCATCTTTATCAGAGTATTCAGTTTAGAAACTGCATAAATAGAAAAATAAACATTGTTACCCCACTAATGCTTTTTCTCAACAAAAGCAGCAGTAGGAAGAGAAATGCCAAGTACTTTACCAACATCAACATGTTAGAAATTTCAGGTCCTCCATTTAAGCAGCAGTGAATAAATGGTAATAAAAGATAAGGCATTAATTATGCCAACTACCTTGTAAATACCATGTAGAATCAATTGCTGGAAACTCTTTGGCAAATGCTATAAACAAGAAATGTATTTGCAGAAATTAGACTGACTTACTGGTGGAAAGACAATCTACATTTGTAGGTATTCTTTTCAAAGGGCCATTCAACCAGCTGTACCCTGTACATATTCAATATTAGCATATATCACTAATGTCTACATACAACAATGAGGTGTACTCTGGGGAAAAATGAGGTTTTGTAACATATTTGTCATTCAGTATTCTTTGTCAAAGTAGTAAATATGATTCACTCATTTTAAGCTCTTGCTCTTTGCTAAAAACATTTGGATTATTTCAGCCTATTTCCCAACAGCAGTGATATTAGACCAGGATTTGTGAGACTGTAAAAATTATCTAAGAAAAGTAAATGTAATGGCTGATGAACTAATTTTACTGTGCAGAAATTCTGTATTTGAAGATTTTCAGTGAAGATCCAAATATCAGAAAACAGCTATTACTATATGAGTAAGACAGAGAACATGTCCAGATCATAGTGCTGTTTATCATGAAAAGGCAAGATTGATTTGAGAAACTCAAGGTAGACAGTTTCACCACGGAACAGTGAGGTTTTTTTCCAAGTACTTTCATACATGCTTTCCTCACAAACTGGATTATGCTTCTCTTACTTTTGTCTTATTCTTTCTGTTTGCTCTCTCTTCCGTTATCTCAGTATGTCCACTTTCTTTAGTGTCACTTTTTCAGCATTTGCAATATATTATTGTGTCTCCTCATTAATTATCACCTAAATGTAAAACGCTGGTAGATTTTAGGAATGTCCAAAGTTTCTTACTGTAGGAATACTCCCAGCTTCTTTCACCAAAAAAAAACCTTCAGGACTTAACTCTGGGTTTGGCTTCCAAATCCTCTTGCCTTGTTGCAGCTTTTAGAAGTGGAAATACGTATGGTAAACATTTCAGTATTTCAGTAGTGCAGATACCTGTCCTAAATACCACCATCATTATTCATAATGATAAAAGATTGAAGTCTTTAAACAGAGATGTTTCAGGCTGGCCTCCAAATTACATCTCTGACAATATTTTTCAGCAATGAATTCAGTGAAATACATGAGATTTTGTCATACAGTGAGAAGTTCAGTGTCCAATTATGAGACTGCTTTTGGCCAAAAAATTTGGAAAAATACAGCATGCTAAAGCAATGAAAAGTTTTTGCACAGGATTTCTATTTTCTGAATTTCCTCAGTATTTAAAATAACCATCAGGGAAGAAAAAGAAAAAAGATTGCATTATCCTGGAAATGATGCAGAGGTGAGCTGAATAAAACTTTTAAGGTTTCTTATCTAGGTAATGTGAGACACATGGCTGAGATACAGTCCCCAAGTTCCCAATGGAGGCCTGACCTAGTGTCTGTGTGCATATCTCTTGCATCTGAGTGCCTCAGCAGCAGGAATGTGTTAATCTTCAAAGTTCCTGTGGGGAAGAGAAGTATTACTGCTGCTTTTTACAGAAGGCATGGTGGGGCAGAGAACACAGGGGCTTCTGGTTCACAAACCCTGCCAGTGATGGAAAAGCATCAATCCTTCCTTCCTCTCATCCCGCACCATCACTACCCTTCTCTGCGTTCCAGCAGAAGCCTTCATGCCACCATCAAATTCTGAAATGGAAATGTTCCTGTGTTAAAAATGAAATATTTTCTTCTTTTGTGGAGGGGAAGACAGCTGAAACAGACCTAGCACTTATTTGCATGCCCTGCCTTGTGTCCTGGTGTTGCACCTCTGCTGACTGTATTGTTTCTTTTGGTGGCAGCTTTGGACATCCTTAGCACAGAAAATCCTGTGTGAGACTCCAAAGTGATTTATGCAAAGATGACTCTGGTAAAGCAAGGAAGTTGCAGCTGCAGGTCCCAGACTTCAGGCAGTAACTAATGGCTGCATTAGCCTTCCCTTCAGTGCTGAGCTGGGAATTACCCTAACTTAAAGTATAAGTTTCTAGAGCTACTAAGCATCCCAGCAGTAGCCAGCAAAAATTTATTAAGCACATAGGTAATATGAGTAATCTTATTAACATCATTCCAGGACTAACTCTCATATTACTGAATTTACTCTACACCAATAGTATTTAAACAAAGATCTTTAGCTGATCCATCTTTTATTTTGTTTGTAAAAATAAAATAAAATTTTAAAAAACACCCAAAGGACAAAGGGAAAAACAGAACTCAATATAGGAATTGTCACTGGAACAGCTTAAAAATAGTTGAATGTGTAGCTGTGAGTATAGCCAACAATGTAAAGTAGCAACAGGTATGATATTTCGCCTCTCTAGGGAAGATAGAAGGGTAGGCTGGAATGAAGGCAGTATATACCTGCCAGCATTTTGTTGGCAAATACATTTACAGAAACATCTTTTCCATCTTATGCTGAAACTGTAGGCATTTGGGAAGAGTGACTTGGCCATTTAACAGCCCCCTGCAACAGTATGTCTTCAGAGTGGAGTAATTTTTGACTCTTATTTCAGCTCTGCATTTTACTCCATTTGTCATGCCCACACACAGACACTGATGTCTGTCTCTGAAGGATGATGAAGTTGGAAAGAGAAGTTAGAGACAGCTTTTCACCTTTATTCAGTGTTCTCATTTTCCCTGTTTCCTGGGGAGGACCTAGCTCACAGGAGCAGAGGTTTTTCAGAAACAGACAGACCTTGTAAAGGCATCTCATTTGTTCCTTGCTTGTTGGCAAGTGACCTTAAACTACAGGAACTCTCTCCAAGGCCATGCCACGGTCATTATTACCCACTCTGTGTTGCTACAGATCAAGATAATGTTGATTAAATGGATTATTTCATTATTATTTAACTGATAATCTCCTTGAAATTATTATGGTTGGGCTATCTATGTAATTCAGCTATTCAAAGGAGCTCAGGGTCTGAGACCAAATGAGTTAGATTTGTGACAACTCCATGTACTGCAGAGAGGAAGAACTAGGTGAGATGCCCTGTGAAGGACAACAGAAATACCCAAGGGAGCACCAAGCTAATGAGGATTCATTACCCCGAAATAGCTTGGCAGTCTGGCTCCTTGCACCTCATCTCAGTAAAAGCTGGTACTCAAAGCTGAGGGTCAATATACAGCCTGACTGCAGCGAAGACATGCTTAATGGGGCTATTACATTTTCCACATAAGGGAAATCCACCCCTATTTATATCCAGCTTAGTACTTCGGATTCAGGCAGAATACTTCTGAAACTACATCCATCCAATATTAATAGCATCTGTCTCGCAGATTAACTATCACATTGTGTTTTTATTTAAACATCATCACTGAGCAATCACTCACTAAATTATTTAAAGGAAACAACAAAAAATTGTTTTAAGGTCACAAGAAGGATGTCAGTGAGCCAGTATTACTAAGCATTTTAAAACCTGGAAGATTTCATTTTAAGGAAGTGTAATAATGCCTTTCTTTGGCATATGTAATTCTATATTTTATATTTATGAAGATGGGCATTTCTGAAGTGTTTAATGAGCAGCAATATAGTTCCTCCATTAAAATGCAGAGCCTTATACTATTTTTAATATTATTCAGTAAGTAACTCAGTACCATATGCTTCTGTAGTTTGACTGCCAAAGAATGCAGCAAGTTGCTTTGGAGGCTGCCTCCGCACCCCAGCCAAAACCATGCTTGTGGTACAGAGCTATTGATGTCCTACCAGTGTGGAACTTAAAAATGGCCCCACAGAGGAGTTATGCAGAGGTTCTGCTAACTCCATTGAACAGGATGTGGCTTGGACCCATGTATGGAATCGGGGCAAAGCTTAAATGCTAGACGTGTTACACTGGAAAAAGACAGCACAATCTTGCAAACAGCGAGGTGCTTACTCCTCTGGGTTGCCAGATGACCTCTGCTCTCCAAAGCAAATGCCACATTCTTAACTTTCATGTCCATCTTAGGATATATTAAATATTTTACACTGGGAAATGGCAAGACAACCAGTCCACTTCTACCTTCTGCTGTCTCCCTTTATCTTGGCAGGCATAGGTGACAGAGCGACCAATATATGCATGAAGGTTAGAGAATGGGAAAAGAAAAAAAAAATTATCATCAACAATAAAATGTGAACATGAACAGAAATTGAAGAGGTCTGTTGGTGGTACACATACCTTCATTTTGTTGTCCTGCTGTGCGTTATATTGGCTATTTTGTACAACGTTTACCTGTTATATTCAGAATGCAAATCTTTACTTTTTCACAATGCAAATCTTTACTTTTTCATTGTTTGCCATACTTGCTCAAGATTAAGCTTTCATTTTGCACTGACTGGATTGCTTCCATAAACTAACAAATGAACACTTCTATTTCCATCTTATTTTTTAACACCATGCAGAATAGTTCTGTTGTCTGGTAATCATGACGATAGGTAAAATATTCCAACGTTTTTATTCAGCATATGGATAGCCACTGATCACCCCAGCACTAATGGGAACCCTAATTATCTAAAAACCAGACTTCAAGATGTGAACCAGGGCCTCCTTAAGCTGCAGTTCCCATGGCATGCTCATTCTGTGAGGACTGCAAAAATGAGGAGACTCATTAGAACAAGAAATTGGTACATTTCTAGATCAGTTAATTTTGTTGTAGTAGTGCTGATTTGGTGGTAAAAATGTGATGTGATGAGGACTCCGAGCTCAAAGCCTCATGGCACTTTTCTGGCTACAGCAGCTGGTCTGTAAAAAGACAGATACTCTCTCTAGACTTTGTTTTGCTAAATGAAGACAGACAAAACTATTTTCTCTCTTTCCACAAAGCAGCGGAACCTCCTGTGCTTAATATGACAGAAAACAACAATTAAAATAAAATTTACCTCACGCATACTCCAGTCGTAGTCTATTTGGATATTTTTTATACAATTTAATATTTTCAGCCTAAAAAAATAATGGTTGAGAAGGGACATAAATGGAAACAAAGGAGCAACAAATCTGAAACAGATGTTAGGAAGCATTCCCAACACAGGAGAGCTGATGTGCTGAAAAGCTACCTGGGGGTAGGACATTAAAAGATGCCTCTCAAGAAAGCCTGTGAGGAAGAGCAGAACAACAGAGAAAGGCTTGCTTCAGATACCTCCTTGTCCTCTATGCCTCTCATGCCACCACCTCAGAGAATTCTGCTGTTCTTGCACAGCACGATTCACGTCCCATTCAAACCTACTCCAAAACAGAAGCAAAAACATGAGGGAGAAATTTAAAGTGAATTTCAGGTTAAAAGAGTAAGAACGAGTAAAATCATTGTTTCGTTCTTTTGCCTGCAACAGAAATAAGCAACTTTTGCCTAGGATGTGACTCTAGGGAGATTAAAACCCACCCAGTATCTATTCATGCCATTAGTACTTTGTTCATGAAACAGTTAATTTTCAGCCTGGAAGATGATGTGAAATTATTCTTTAACCAGTGTTGATGGCCTAGTTGGTAGCTACACAATTTATAGTGAACATTTTAGGAATGTCTCTAAAAATAACAAAAATAACCTGTTGAATAGAGCACCTATTGTGATTAGCCCCACTAAGACTAAGTTATCCTTAATGATCAATATTTAAAGTATCCTGTAAAGTACTCTACAATCATTGGTGTCATCCTTCAAAACTGTGAGAAAGACAGGCATAACACAGGGGAAAATGAGTCAAAAGGTAACATGGATTTCTTTGTCAGAGACCTCAGCACTCAGTTCTCAATTCCCTCACTCAGACCTCTACTGCTGTACTCAGTCCCCATGTCCCACCCCCAGTTTGTTATGGTTACTTTGACAAAGAGGATATTGCATGTTTCAGCATCTTTTTAAATGTGGACAGAAGCCCACAGGGGAATTCATTCCCTCAGGAAACCAGAGGGTCTGTACTGAGTGATTTCAGGGGAGAATTTTCAATTTGCCACACTCCGAAGTCCTGTGGAGGCTCTGCATAGTCTGTTTGTCGATGCCCATGGGACATGTGCCAAGGACAGCAGTGATGAGGAGCTAGGAGATAAGCCCTGCATTGCTGAGTTAGTCTAAATAATGAAGCCTGAACTACTCTACAGCACCTGTGGCACACAGGTGGCCAAAAGGCAGGGCTTTAGCAGCAATGTTCTTGATCATCAGCTCCAGAAGGCAAAACTCAGGCAACTCCAATCTATTGGCATTTCTAGAGCATCAGGTTCTAGTCCACCCTCACAGGCAAGTACCAGGGAAGAATGGTAGTTGTTTGGGATGTGGTTTTAAACAGCTCCTGACCAGAATTTTTTTAGTATCTCTTCATGCCTTCATGGGACAAGGAAAATATACAGAACAACTCACCACCTTCTCCTTCAGGAAGACTTGTTGAGTAAGTCCCCTGCCATTGTTAAGGGGGTAACTCAAGGAAGCTAATTTGATGAGCAGAATTTGGTATCCGATTCACGACTTCTTTCTTCCCAGTAGATGGGTGCATATTTCCATTACAAACACATAAAATTTTCTTTCTTTCTGACCCAGAAATACTCTTGTCTGAACGACAAAATTCTGTGCTACAGAAGAGATGCAGCATCAGAATTCAAAGTCAAAATATTTCATGTCCACTAGGAAACCTGGTTATTTTCTTGTTGAGCTCAGCCCACTTAAGCAAAACACACGCATTACTCACAAATCAAAAAGAGCCAACATGCTTAGAAATCAGAGTAGTTGTATCAAACCCTACCGCATGTCCTTCCTTTTTGAGTGTCACTGCGATGAAAATCCTTTGCAGCTGTCATGTGAGTGGATGACACAAATAATGCTTGGAAGGGATATGCTCTACTTATGAAATTGTCATTTTTTTGGTGACAGATGACACACAGGTAGCCAGTCAAATAACAAGGGCTTGTTAAGGCAGGCTATGCATATAAATTTATAGTTATAATAATTTTTTATTCAGTAACTAAATTCTGGATAACAAAATAAGAAAGCTCATAATTTCTAAAAGCAACTTTCTTATTAGGAGAATTATTAATGAAGATACTGTATGTGGTGCTGATGTGCACGCACTGATGTGTGTTCAGACTGACTTCTTTGTACCCCTTTGAGACTTTTCCTTCTGGTAGTCCATGGTCCTTGCTTGAAATCTTGTAGGAGTTCCTGTGTCTTTGGTGTTACCAGTTTTCTTTGAGGATTTGAGGATTTCTTCTGAGCCAGCATATGCTGGCTTGTGGGGCAGTAAGAGGTTAGTAGGCCACAGTTTTTTACATGGATATGTTTTTACTGTTGTCATAGTGTAGCCAGTCAATATCAGGATCATCACATATTCTGCTCTTCAGGTCAATCTGTCCTGCTCTTTGGAGACATGATTTGGTTGGGATTTGCTGCTGCCTCCATCTGTCAGATGTTTTCCTGTAAAGTCTCTCTGTTTTTCACACGCTTTGCTTCCTCACCAAATGGAGCAGCTGCCAGGTGAGTCACCAAGATTCTTGCCATTTTTCACCAGGAGCCTCCTGTCACACTGCCATTGCATGGGACCTCTGTTCACCTTTTGTCCTTAGTCTCAGCTACCTGTAGAACTTGAATCTGGCTGATTTCAGCACATTCAGCATGGCTACCTAATGGCTGAGCTAGCTTGACAGAGGAGGTACAATATCAGCACCTTGTTATCTAGAAGTCTTTCTTACCTTTTCTATGTAGCCTCCTATGTGCAGCTCCACACAGCTCTAGCTCTTTCTCTCCTTCTTCTCTCTTCCTGCTGTAACTCTGGCTAGCTCCTTCCTGTCCCTAGCACAGCCAGTCTAACCCCATCTGTCCCTAGTACAACCTCCTGTCCCTTCATCTTCACAGCATGTCCAGCAGACTGCAACCAACCCCCTACTCGACAACTTAGTCTTTTATCTCACCCATAGCTACGAGGGCAAGGCTGTTCCCACTCTTTGGTAATTAGCACAGCTGCAATGTATCAGGGGCAAGATTGCCTTCTGCACTATCTCTGTCTTCCCAAACCAGCTTACAGTACCATAGAATCATTTAGGTTGGAAAATGAGTTCAATAAAATCAAGTTCAATAATTAACTTATTGCTGCTGTATTCAACACTAAACCAAATCCCTAAATTCCACATCCACATATCTCTGGAACACTCCCAAAGACAGCCTTCCACTCCCTGGGCAGCCTGTTCCAATGCTTCCTTTTAGTGGAGGATTTTTTTTCTGATATCCAATCTAAACTTCCCCTGGTGCAACTTGAGACTGTTTCTTCTTGTCCTATCACTCATTACTTTGGAGAGGCTGACCCCCACCGGGACACAACCTCCTTTCCAGGGACTTGTAGAGAGCAATAAGACCCCCTCAAGTCTCCTTTTCTCCAGGCTAAATATCCCCAGCTCCCTCAGCTGCTCCTCAACACTTCTGCTCCAGACCCTTCACCAGCTCCATTGCCCTGCACTGGACATGCTCTAATGCCTCAATGTCTGCATGTAGTGAGGGGCGCAAAACTGAACACAGGATTAGAGAAGCATCCTCTTAGTTTCTTGGGGTGAACACTGGCTTTTCCCCATTTTTCCATCGGGACTCAGGGAAAGTTGGTTTGTGATCAAACCAGAGCTGGACTTCGATGATCCTTGTGGGTCCCTTCCAGCTCAGGATATTCTGTGACTCTATGAAACTGCCCTCCCTGATGAATTTTTTTAAGCACTCAGTAATGCAGCATAACCCATGATGAGAAGCCTTTGGTTTTCTTACCCCCAAGTCTTGCTTGTTTTACAGATAGTTTAACTTCCAGACACTGGAGTGGTAAATGGCTATAAATGCACAGCCCTTCCCCCTGAAAGTGAGCCATGAGGATCTGTGCAGGGCATGGCAATTGCTCTGAGAAACAGATACAGATAGCATTTATCCCAAGATGGAATTAGGTCCTCAATGCCAATAAACGTAAGTTAAAGCTGTCGCTCCTGCACAGTTCATGAAAAGGTGTTAGAGAGAGGAAGAGATGAATTCCACTGTCATAAAATATATGCATGTAAGCTAGATTGTAGGCTAATTCTTTACAAAAAACAGTGAAAAACTGTGGAATAACTGTGGAAAACAAATTTATTCACAATGCTGAAAATCAATAAGGGTCCCCTTACCTTCGCAAGCTACCTAAATCAAGGCTGCAGTTCAACCCCAAATTATTTAGTGTTTTCAGTATGTCCCAAACCCCATCAAGTTGCGTGAAAATATAGTAAAAGGGGGAGAAGGACGTGGGAGTGAGTGGAACAAGCTCTAAATAAACAAACAAATAAGCAAGTCAATAAGACTACCGAAGTAAAAACAAATTAACATGCAGTGCCCTAAATCTGCTCTCTTGAGCAGGTTGACCAGTGATCTACAGTTTTTCATGTTTGGTGCCACATGGTGTATGTAAGCCATGACAAGACTCTGAGGAATCGGGGAAGCTGGAGTCTGGCTGGCATATGAAATCATTCCTGAAGTGCCGCTGCCTGTGACATGAGGGATCATTCCAATGTCTTTGCTTGCCTTCAGGACCTTTTTCTGACAGGTGCAGCAGATGAACTTCTCTTACAGCCTTCCTTGTGAGCATGAGACCAACTCTCTGCCAGTCCAGGATGCCAGATGACAGAGGAAGGTGGTTTTGTACATACTCACAGAACTCGTGGCATTCTTGTGAATGAGCAGCAGGGACCTCCTCTTCTGCAGAAGGAACGGCTGAATGCTCTGATTTACTGTCACCATGGGACCAGGAACATGAAAAGCATGAGCTTCCCAAACTTCCTCTGTCCTGACACACGAACTCCACAGTGTCCTCTGGACTGAGAACCGCCCTGAATTGCCAGGAAAAAATGCTACAGCTGGGACTGGAAATCTGTTGCATCTCTGGAGTCATTTATGTGTCCCAAATTCTGCAGTGACCTGACTGATTCAAATAGCAGGGGAGGAATAGCCCCAGCTCAAATTGTATCTCTCATGGGGGAAGGCAAAGGGGCTGCTGAGCCGGGTTGGTCAGGGCAGTGGGAGTCACAGCTCTGGTCTGAGGTGGGTCTGGAGCCAGCACCAGCCTTCAGGACTGTCACTCCTTTGTCCCAGACCAGTTCCTGACCTTCATCCCAGAGAGAGGCAGAAATCGCTCTGGTCTTTGAGAGCTAGGGCAGCTAAGTCAGACTGGGGAGAGCGGGCTTAGGTAATGTCTTGGAAATGCTCCATAGTTCAGCTGTTTAAAAGGTTGAAATAAAGAGGTCAAGGCTGTGTAAGGACAGATAACAGCACTCCTCAATAGGTTGTGTGCCTGGTTTAATGAATGGTTTATCTGTTCCTCAGTTTCTCTTAGTTGCTAGAGTTGTGATTTTAAAAGAATACGTACAAAGTGTCAAAAACTCTTTCGTCACTTGATTTTTTGACAAAGACCTAAAACCAAGGATTTTTTTGTAAAGAGGGGAAGATTCTGAAGATTCATTAGGTGAGTTTTCTTCTTAAAAACCACTTGCACCCGAAGCAGAAGAGGAAGGAAACTGCCTACATTTCCCAGCCAGAAATAATATCCATAACTGCAGAAGAAATCTAGAAAGAAGGGTTTCATTCTCAGCAGACTAAAACCCATTCTTGTGGTTGCAATACTAGGGAAATAACGCACATACACACAAGAAAATCTTTCATCACAGCCTCAGCACATCTTGGATGTGAGAAAAAATGTTCGTTATTTAAATGTTCTGCAGCATTTTATAGATTTAGGGGCTTATTTTCCCCCGTCTTTCCTGAGAGCGTTCTGAATCAAAACAATGGCTCATTATTTGTGCAGGAAAACACTCCTGAAGAGTGTTTTCTTTGGTTTTGCTCATGAATTACTGACAGAAATGAACAAATTAAGTCACCCTGGTAGTTGGGATAAAAAAAAATGCCTTCAACTTCAAGATCTGTTAACATGTCTTTAGAAAGGGAGCAGCTTCTCTCTACTGTTGTATACCAACCTTAGGTCAGTCTTCATCACCTGCATTTGTTCTTTACAACTCATGTGCACTGAAAAAAAGAATGACAGAAAAGCCAAAAATATTGAGTGATCTGGTTATAACATTTTTTAACTGTTTAAACATGGCTTCGTACCATAGTGTGGACTAGAGCTAACCTGGTTGTAGCTTTAAGGCTATAATTGAAGGTCTTTTCTACAGTAAAATACTGAATTTACGCTTTACTCATACTATGGAAATAGCAGCTACGTTAACATATATGGGTGGTGTTGTTTAAAGACCAAACAAGTTCAATTCATGCGCATATATATATATATATCCCATATAGATTCAAATATATGACAATATCTGATGCTGATGGTATATATTTGCAGTTGGTTTCAGCAGGAGTTAGTTTTTGAAGGACCACAAAGAAGCGATAGTAGGACACTGAATTCACCAGAAGGTAAACTAATACCATACATATACATCTTTTTCTTTTCCTCCCTACTGCTGAAATTCAATAAATGACTCCCCATGAACAGATATTAAGAACTGTTACAAAGGATGCAGTCCTCTGGCAAGTGTGCAGTTGAGTCATCAAATAGGACTGAAGCAAGTCATTTCTAACAGAAATGTGGATCAGAGGCAAATTCTGTTGTGACAAAATATTTAACCCTTTGAAGTGTCTCATCTCCCCTTCCCAAAAATGAGCATGAAATTTAAATGAACACAAATTCACTGCTATTAATGACAAGCTAGATTTGGAAAAGTTCTGAAAGTTTTTTTGGTTTTAGCCTTTGCCTTTATCACAAGTTTATATTTCCCATAGTGAGAATTAATCCTTTGGCTACAAAATAATATGGTAAAGAAAGAGGAAAAGCAAGCAATAAAAAGTCTCCTGAACTCCTCATAGTACTCCCAGAGGACATCTCAGCATCAACTGGGAAGTTTCACAAGCTGTCTGTGGACATCAGAGAGTAAAGGGTCATTTGGGCTGTGGCTTTGGTGAGTCAATCTGCTCACACTTCATCAGGAGTGTCAGGGGATCCTGATAAAATGATAACGATGCTGTGCACTGGGCAGAGGAGAACGTAAATAAGCTACTTAATTCCATTTGTTTTAGCATTTCTTTATATCCATATGTTCAAATCATATCACACCAGCCTTTGTACTCAGAGAGCTCCTCTGAATTGGATTAGGTAATATATTGAAAGCTGTATTTCTTGAAGTGCCTTTGGGCTTTGTGTGTATGTGTGTGTGTGCATTATTTCTATGTTACTGTATTTTTGTATATGCAGAAAACAATTAAACAATGCTTCTCCCAGTACTTTGCTAGAAAGCAAGGTCATCCCCTGAGAGTCGTTTACTATAAAAGCTTGTGACGAATAGACAATTTTTTGTGTAAAAATACAGGAGTATTATGGGAGAGATATTAGTTACCATTTTATTTTGATGCAATGGACATCTCTGAGGAAGCAGTTGGCAGGCAGAGCATGGCTCCATGTTAAATCAAAGCTTTGTGATAGCTCTTCTTTCCCACTGGAGAAGACACCACAGACAGCCACCAGCCCTCACGCTGCTCTGAGCTGCTGGGGAGGGGCAGCATGGGACACACGGCACATCTCTAAATGCACAGACTACTGATACAACTTGCTTCAGCTTCAGAGAAAGGTATCTGGCTTTTTTTGTCTTGCCTAGATGATGAATATTAAAGGTAAAATCCCAACCAACCTGAAGAACACTACCTCTGGGAAAGATCGTGTCCTTCAGCACCATGAGCTATGTTCCTCTCAACAAGCATAGCACAGCAAACATGTTGCCCATACTTCTTACACTAAATAAGCAAGCTCATAATGAAATGCTTGCTTTTCTGAGATATTTGTTAAGTATCTGACATTGTTCCAGCACATGCTGGTGAATTAATACTAGTAATTTTGATTTCCTTCTTATTGCTGGCAACAAGATGCTTCCATACAGTCAGGTGTGATACTGTGTACCCGATGGCTCATATACTAAATAAATATCTGCAGAGCCAATACCCTGGACATTGTTTGCTACTCTCATTTACCTGGCACAAGTTTTTTTTCATTTATTATTTCATAAATGCATCATATATAACTGCCTACTGCATGGCTCTGGCCCACATCATGGCCACATCCTGGCGAGCTGCTCTTCCCTCCCATGCAGTGCATACCCAAGCAGTCATGCCCAGTGCAGTCAGTGAGAACAAGGGTCATGCATATGACCCATGTACTTGGAAATGACACTGACCTCGGAAAACAGAGGAAAGAAAAAATAGGAAGATGATTTTTTTTCCCCCATTCCCAGAAACCGTTCCATAATTATGCAGTTGCTAGATCAGATGTGAAGAGGAATTTTGGAAAATGCAGTTGGGGATACCAGAGAAATGGGGCCATTCCTTTTGGGTAGCAGCCCATAGTTAGATCAAATTATGCTGATCATGAAACTGTATCCTTAGACAGGAACCCACAGCTGCAATTGCAGAGTCCTGGAGCATGCGCAGAGCAACTGGAATATTCTGGAAATGCAACAGGGAAAATTCAGGAGTTCACAGCTGAGCATGTGCAAAGTGAAGTGAGTCAAAGGTCTGAAAGTTGGCATCACTGTGGGAGGGTTTTCTAAGAAAGCCAAAAATCAGCACACCACTAAGGCAAACAACTTTCTCTCTATCACGTTCCAAACTCTTCTTCCAAAGCATGAGACAATATATAGGTCAAAGAGAAATACATATTTGACCTAAAGAATACTGAATTTTTTCACTGCCACTTCCTAGAATCCTGATCCCGATGTTATCTCTTACATGGAAAATTTTACCTGGGGCAGTTTGGTTTAGGCAACAGAAGGCTGTGGAGAGAGAAGTGGTAGCCCATCTACCTGCTTCCAGGTTTCAGATGCCACCTGCCCCATCTGCTGTGGTTTCTGGTTACCACTGGCTCAGCACTCTCCAGCTCCTGGAGGCCAAGAACCTCGATGGGAATAGCACATAGCCCTGACAAGTCATCCCCTTCAGATGATGAGCCAAGACTCACAGCAAATCAGCTTTTGTCAGGTTCTAGTTTTATGGCAATTCCATTTTTCCTCACCTTTCTTCTCAGTTCATCATGTCACGCATCTCCATTCATCATCTGCTAAGGCACCAATCTAATACTATTTGATCATGACCATGTAGGTCAATAGTGATCATAGAACCATAGAATGTTTAGGTTGGGAAAATCCTTTAAAATGATTGCGTCCAACTGCAAACCTAACACTGCCAAGTCCATCAACAAGCCATGTCACCAAGCGGCACACCTGAAAGTCTTTTAGATTGATCCAGGGACAGTGACAGTGTCCCTGGACAGCCTGCATCAATGCTTGAAAACCCCTTTAGTGAAGAATCTTTTCCTAATATCCAATCTAAACCTCCCTTGGGGCAATTTGAGGCTGTTTCTCTTGGCTTATTTTTTTTGCCTGGGAGAAGAGACCGACCTCCACTTGGCTATGACACGTTTCAAATAGCTGTAGAGAGTGATAAGGTCTTCCTCGAGAGTGATAAGGTCTTCCTCAAGCCTCCTATTCTCAAGGCTAAAAAACTCCAGCTCCCTTCCATGCTCCTCACAGGACTTGTGCTCCAGACCCTTCACCACCTCCATTGTTCTTCTCTGGACACTCTCCAGCACCTCAAAGCCTTCCTCATACTGAGAGGCCAAAAACTGAACACAGGACTCAAGGTGTGGCCTCACCAGTGCCAAATACAGAGAGATAATCGCTGCCTGGTCCTGGTGGCCACAATATAGCTGATACAGGCCAGGAAGCCCTTGGTCTTCTTGGCCTCCCAGGCCCATTGCTGGCTCGTGTTCCATGTGGTTTTCTGATGGGCAACTTTCCCAAAGCCTGTGGCCCAGACTATTTAAGTCTATTCACATAAGTACCATGGTACTGTTATAAATAACTAGGATCTTACCCTCTCACCTCCTACCTAGTTCAAGGAAAACAAAAGTCATATCTTTAAAAAGTTGTTTCTCACTTTAGGGGCTCAAAGTGGTCATCAAAGAACTCTGGAGCTACACGTTGCATGCTACAAATCTGAATGAAAAAATATATGGGCAGTGGGACTGAGGAATCAAATGCATTGCATGAACAGTGTGGATAAATGCTGTTTCTACAGACAACGTAGCAGGTGAACTTGCCTTAATTAATGATAAATGAGAACAGAGGATTGAGCCAACATTGGTTGCAAAGTTCCCAAACATACAAAAAAATCTTTTTTAGAACAAAAACCCACTTAAAATTCAGTGCATGTCCTGCTGTTGGAATGATGGAAGACTGAAATACAAGCGTGCAGACTTTAGGATGTCTGTTGTGATTTGAACACCCTGGTGCTAAGTGTATCAAAATCCCATGGAGGTCTATAATGGTTCTACATAGTCCATGCCTAGTATGTGTAATACTTGGCAAATTTAGCACTGGTATATTCCTAGTATACAGGCTGAGTTTTCAAATTACTGACAAGTCCTTCTGCTTCGTTAAATATGGTATTAAAATACCTTACAATTCTGAGCAGTATCACCCTTTTTTAGGTTTGTCCATTCATTATACTGTGCCAAGGTTTCCTAGGTAAACTTGATTGACAGACACCCATCTTTATCCTCTGCATGGCTGGAGGTCAGCACTGGTGGAAGGTAATGCTTTTTTAATTAGCTGCCTGGGTATTACATTTCCTTTGTGGGGAATGCATGTTGCATTCCTGCGAGTCACTATCTGAAGAGACCGTCTTTGCATTCACTGTTAAGCATAACACAGAAAAGTGGAAAAGATTTTTACAGATTCATATCAAAGATGTTTATGAAATCTAGGATCTAAGCAACCTCCAGGTTTTCCAGCAGTGTAAGAGTGTAAGAAAAGAAAAACAATAGAATTAAAATTATGACAGAACCAAATCCAAAAACACCCTTTGAAGTCTGCATCAGGAATCACAAGGCCAAATTGCTGGCTATAAATTGTGGCTGTCATCTCAAGTCCTTCACAGATATGACTCCTCAGTTAGAATCAAAATGATCAAAAAAATCTGTGCAGATAGGGACAAGAAATCACCTTTTCAAGATGGCAGTAATCTGTAGAATACCTTTGTAACTGGATTTATGTTTATCTAAAATTACCCTATGGAAAAAGAGATTGTATCAAGAACTCTAAAAAATTTCCAGCAATCCTCTAATCATGTACAGGTATTTGTTAGACAAAAACAGGGTACATGTGAATATTTATACAAGACAGTTTCTAATAAGCTTACAGTAGACTAGAGGTTAAGGGAAATTGCAAAACAAATGGAAAGCTGTGGCTTCCATGCAGATTTCACACAGGTGAGCAATATGTTCTCCACACTCCTAAAATTTATCTAGAGTTATTTTTCATCATGCAAAAATATATGCAAAGTAATGCTACCAGGACTAATCTAGGCCTATGATAAAAATTCTTGTGAGACTCCAAAACTCAGGGATTTCCTTAGAGGTAGTCAGACCACTGCAGTTTAAGGAGTAATAGCAAGTCACTAGAGGCACCTAGTACTGAGAATGCTCTTCAAAAAGGGTTCACCAGAACCAGTTTACTTAATATACGAATGAATGCAACAGCAGCATTTTTGGAAAAATGTCCCCTTTCTTTTTTGGTCGGAACTTTCACCTATAAAATGTTGTCATAACTAAGTACTTGCTCCTGGAACTAATTCAATAAAGCTCTCTCTCAGGCAGGGCTTCATTTACACCTAGATTATCCCTGCAATTCAGAAAAAGTGGAACAAAATGAGGCCATACATTCTCTGCACATAAACAGTGAGATTGGCCTCAGTCCAAGTGGTGTTATATCCCATAGCATGTAGAAGTATGTGCATATGTTAGATGTAAACATTCATAAATATCCCTCAGTCTTCCCTTCAATATGCTGACTCTGTAAGTGTTTTCACTTAAACTGAGGAATTGCTACTTGGAATAACACTTCCAAAGATAATGTCCCAGTGAGACAGAGGCATAGGCTGATTAGTAGAATCTATGTGCATAATTCAGAGTGAACTTCACTGTTGTGTGTGTATATGATGATGGAGAGGAAGACACAAGAGGGGGAAATAATATCTATGTGTGATTGCACAATAATTTAATAATATGGAGACTGTAGTTTCCAAAACAAGAATTTACCACTTATGAAAAAGAAAGATATGAAGAGAACTGTTACTTAATTATTTATTTCCTTTTTTTAATGGGACATTTTTTTATTTTTAATTTAGTTTTTATGGTTTCAGAAGTTTATTTTATTGATTTTCCTACTACTCACCTTTTAGTCTGCTGTTGTACAGCATGATGACAAGTAATATCTTTCATAACAGTGGGCACTGATTTCTGGATATTTGGTTATCCTCAGTGTGCAAAACATGCTGTTTTAAATATATAATACAGTTTTTGTTTGAAGATGAACAGAGATTCCAAGACAGAACACAGCATGTCAGCAATATGGCACTGGATTTTTTTTACCTGTTCTGTCTGTAGGGATTCTAATTTGTGAGAGTAGAAAAATAAAAGTTGTCTTTACTTTTCCATCGCATTTAATCGACTTTTGTAAACTGCAGAAGTCTCACTCAAGATTTATAAACAAATACACCATTATGTTCCTCATTAGTTTGAAGAATACCTGGGTAAGTGGTAGCTGTCAGATATACAATAAGTGCTCCCCTCCTTTTTTGCTTATATAATAATCCCAGCATTCAAAAGACTAATTGCAACACACTGATCTACAAAGCTTCTTATTTCCTTGTCAAATTTCTCTGCTGAGCTTAGCCATGCTTGTCAACTTCCCAGATCCTCCTTTCAATGACGGGTTTATTCTTAGCATCTTGCCAAAATGCATTCCTTGGAGTAAACCATGGAAGAGTGAAGGTCTCATTTCTTTATCTCAGTCAAGAAGAGGTTTCCACCTACGCTCATGGGAAAGGTCACTGGCAATTTTAGTTACAGGTTCTCTTGAAACAAGTGAGCGTGTACAGCACATTGGGGTCCTTTGTCTATAAATACAAACGACTACCAAGGGGAGGGGAGGGGAGGGGAGGGG
>VZDJ01007749.1:45823745-45840158 GCA_008694505.1 Cyanoderma ruficeps
GAAAAGGAAAAGGAAAAGGAGCAATGAAATTGATCAAGGAACTACATGAACTTCTGTGTTAGCATGAATGTCAGCTATAGCTCCTAGAGAGTGCCATGCTGAATTTCAAAGACAGCAATTGCCCTGTCCTCTAACTCTTAGCTTTTCTGGTGCTTTTCAAAAGCTTAACTTCCCCTGTCTTCCATGTGCAGGGAGCCACAGTGAACACTGACATGCCCAGTTCACACCAATACAATGCAAAAGGCTGGGTGGCTACACATAAATGGCCAAGGTTTATCTGTTCTTTGGATACATGTGGCTCGCAGGTTCTGATGCAGCAAGGAGCACTATGCCCCAGGTCTGTACTCATCAGCAAGTTTTAACAAATTTTCATTGTATTAAATGAGTATGTCCCTGTGGAGTAAGCGCTTGAAAATGAGCATTTACTGATTTTCTAAGCATTGACTAAGTGAATTAGTGATGGATTGTTAGATCCACTAAAAGCTAGTAAACTTACTGATTTAACATTTTTGCCTATTCTTTTCTGATGTTTCATTCATACAAAACCACTCATTTATATGTTCATATATGCAGTAAATAACCCTGTAAAGAGAACAGCAATAAGAAGGAAAAGCTATAGCATTTCAACAGTGTTTTACCTCCTGCTTGATGTCTGTCCTGGGTTTCACACAGTGTCTTCTGCATCAGTTGAACAACCTGAAGCACAGCCCTTAGCAAGCTAAGATACCTACCTTCCTTCCCCATAAATACACGGGTGATACTTCCCAAGCCCACACTTTTCAGGCACATTACAGGAAACACAGCGCAGGATTTCCCAACTCTGACATGAAAAATATTATTTTCTCCAAGTGACAGATATGAGGCAAAGCATGTTGTGCTGCTGTATTTTTCTCTGCTCTCCAAGTTTGGCTTTCACCTTAATTTTTTATGCTAAATTCCTAAGTTCCTGCATATTAGTTTACTAGATCAGAAACTATATTACTGACTTTCTCCACTGCCAATAAAACAACCATTCTCTGCTTTAAACCCACCAAAGGAAAGGGAATTATTTTCAATAAGCCAAGTAATCCTGGATTAGATTGGATCAGAACTTTGCTGTTTTATTCAGCGTGATTTAAAATTATATTCACTGTATATCCAACGACCTACTTAGAAAATTAAGATGATAGGATTTCATAATCAGGGATTTGTGGTTTTCTACATTAAAATTACCCTCAAAACTTGATATTTTATTTTTCAGTAGGATGAGTCTAGCTCTATGGAGATCAAGGTAAAAAAACAGGTTAATTTACAGTGTTTAGACTATGTATGTGTGGATAATGCTTCTGGCTGCCAATCCATTTTAAAAGGAGGAGACAAGACACAAAGGCTGCTTCACTGTTGTTGAGGTTGGACAAAAGAGCAGTACAGAGACAGAACAGCTCCTTCACAGCTAAAGACCATTCTCAATTCTCCCTCTCTCTCATTCTTATCTCCCTCTCAGGTTACTGCATTTTCTGTTCCCCTCATGCCATTGCAGGAGTGCTGAGGACAAGTGAGATAATGCTTGGCCCAAATCCAGGCAATCATTTTGGAGTAATTAGTTTAGGTACTGCACACCCAGCCCCTACTTTTTTTTTTTTCAGGTAGGTATCAAGTTGCACATATTACCTGATTACCTGCCTGCATGTGGATGACCAGCCCCAAGGTGCAGGTAAAGCACGTCCTCAGGTAGCAAGTGAGGGTTTAATTGAATGTATCTGTTTGTTCTGGGAAATTTGGCTCTGCTACAATGACTTATTTTTCCCCATGCTGCTGTGTGCAATCTCCCTTTTGCAGCTCAGCCTTTTTGGTGCGTTTAGCCCAAGAACACAGTCTGTGTTGAGATGACCTTGGAGCTGCTCTTAATTCTGACATTGCTTTTTTTTTGTTCCTCAATTTGGAGAGCTGGGAAAGAGCAGTCTACACTTTTAGGGCTGAGCAACTTTTCATCCCAAGAAACCCTGGGTACAAGCAGCTGGGTGTACACTTTTCAGGTGGATGCCAGTGGTTTTAAAGGTACACAAACTGCACATGCCTGTCTTCCCACTGCTCTCACAGAAATTCAGCAGTTACGCATCAGAAACACACATTTAGTTCTCACAGGAGAAATGGTGCATAGAGACAGAGGATGACTGACATTGGCATGCACTGCATGCTGATGGTCTCCTTGCTTGGGCAACATTTTTGCACTCTTTATTCCTTTCCTGCTCCATCCAGTTGATACCTGATCAACCCTTTGCCATGCCTTCCCATGCACCCCTCTAGCCCAGGGTCTCTTTGACCCAAACGCCTTTCCTAAGTGTGCCTTGAGCAGCAGTAACGTCTTGCTCGTGACTCTTTGCCTACACACATGCTCTCAGACCATGGGAACTCTTCAAAGGGCAGGGAGGAGCTACATCTCCACTTTGTTCTCACCTCATCTCTCTGCCACAAATGTAAGCAAGGGTGTAGCTTTAGGCCAGCTGTGAAGGTAGCCTTGGGCTATGAATATATTTCCACCAGGAACTGGTGCGAGGTTGCTAACAGCTTCACAAAGACAAGAAAAGAGCTAAAGAGCTGTTGGATGCTAAAGGCTTCCAGCCAATACTAGCCTGGATCAGATACAGATTGGCAGCCTTGAGGTGCATGGCTCCAATTTCCCATTACCAATTCCCCTGAGCTGCTCAGGCTCCCATGGTGAAAGCTCTAATTTAGGAGAGATCCTGTAGGGCTGCCTTGTTTTTTTCCTCTCTGCTTTGTTTCCAATTTTTAGCAGCAAGTTCATGAAGCCTTGCAGCCAGATGCCCACTGGCTCTCAGGTGAATGCAAGCAGACGTCCTTAATAGTTCAGCTCAAGACCTAAAGCTGCAGTCACTATTTAAATTCTTAGAAACAAGAGCAAATAACACTATTCCAGTCCCATTTCACTTAGCTGATTAGCTTTGCAATCAACGCACGAAAGAATTTGAACTCGGCAGCTACTCAGAACTCTGAATAGCATAACCCAGGCCATGGGAATAAAACTGTGGAAAGACAATTATGTTCCTTTATACAACTGATTGCAAAGAAAATGATCAAATATATTTTCAGTTAGAATTTGATTAAAATTTGGGCAAAGAGACTCACATTGTTCTTGCAAGAAAACGTAACTGTGCATACAATATTGTTCAAGAGGGATGTTGATAATTCAGTGTTACTTGATTTTTTAGAAGGCCAGGTTCAGAGCTGGCGTTAACAGATTATTTCCTTCAAAGTTGGCAGAGCTGTAATGATTGCAACAGCTGGAAGTCTTGCTCTTCACTGCATCAGTGCTATTATAATTACTGTTTTCATCCAGTAAAACTAAGTAAATCAACATAGTCATGGCTGGCTCCAAGTTTTTCAGCAGCGTATCAGAAACTGGATGCCACTCTCTTGTGGACAAGGATATAGGAACAGGCTCTTTCTGCCACTGGAGACAGTAGGAGAGGAAAGGCATGTTTAAGGTGGAGAGATGGAGGGAGCTGCTCTTCTTCTTGCCCTTGCAGCAATCAAGGGAATATAGGGGAAGGAGCATGGCTCATTCCAAGGAAATTATATGGTCCTCATGGCCAGGGGTACCTGCATCCATATGCTCACCCTGTGCCAGCCCCAGGCAGGCAGATCCCAGGGGAGCTTGTGTGAGCCCAGGCAGTCCTTCCAAGGCATCACCTCCACTACCTATAGAGCAGCACCCATTGGATGAGCACGCTGGGAAAACATTAACATCATGGCGGTGCCTTCATCCTACATTGGGTTTTCTGGGCTGTCTTCATAATGGAAGCAAAATGGTGAAGCAGGCTCCTGGTATTACATGCAAGGCATCAATTTTGCTACATTTTTCTAGCAAAATAAATGCTGATGGTTTCTCTATTCCTTTGTCTCCTTTCTGAGCTCTTCCAGAGATTCTTTTCTTAAGAGATTCTAGCTCTTCCAGATTCTTTTCTTAAGAATCCATACAAATGCATTTGGTAGATGCATCTTTTGGCAAAATGTTAGAGAAGTAAATAATGCATTTACTTGTTTTTCAGATAATGGTGCTATATCTGAAGCACGACTAAGAAACATCAAGATGAGTGCATGGGCCAATGAAGAAATCTAGAGAAGCTCAAAGAAATGTTGAAGTGTGGATCACCTTGCCCTCTAACCCACCACATGGCATGATGGCCAGTAAAATGAGTGAGAAAGGGAAGACCAGGATTTGTAGTTTAAATAAATAGAATTACGAGTGGATAATCCAAGTTTTGCCACTGATGTTAAGAAAACTAGTAATACAAGATTTATTTTTTTTTCTCACCAAAAATAGTGTTAGCCCCTGGGGAAGATATACTGCTTGACAAATAATCTGAATGCAATGGTATAACCTAGACATTATTTTGGATACTTATGACATTCATATTAATGGTACATGGGTGGCATTAATAATTGCAAGCAGTTTTTCAACTGCTTGTAAGGATATACTATCATGACTGAATTTGGTTTTATAGCAAGTTTGGCAGTCCAGGATGTTATATTACATATATTTTACTTTTTGCTAACCTACTATTCAATGGAGATATTAGAAAGGGATGTAAAAATCATCAGACAGAAGGTCTGACAAACCATTCATCTTGACACCCTGTAAAGACAATTCTCAGCCATCTAAGATGGATATTGAAGAGGTTCTAACAGATAAACAGACTGGAAATAAAAATCTCTAGAGAAACATTGACTTCCCATTATTTCTGAAGAAAGAATGGATTACAGAGAGCAACTGGTTACAGAGGTGTACCATCTTCAGTACACTATTTCAGTCTCACCGTTTCCTGAATGAGTTCCGTTATTCCACAATAAGGGAAGTCATAGACAAGTGTAGGTTTGGTCAGGAAAAAGCTAAATAAAACCAAAATTCTGTATTTTAAAACCAGACACACTAATATATTAGAAGTTTTCCTGATGGCTGCTCAGAACACATTTGAAAGAGAAAAGAACTGTGAATAGACAGGCACACCCTGAGGAACTATTAATCACTGATATCTTCATGTCAGGTTGGACTGAAGCTGCCCCTCAGATCTGGAAAGGAGATATGTTGTGCAGCATTAGGAACTACATGAATGAAAGATTGTCACCTCAAGAGTTACAGTCCTTTCTGTGTGTTTTTTGTTTACTGGATAAAAAGAACCTCACAGTTATTTGGTTATGGTCCAAATTTTGAAAATGGGATGGAGAAGGACCGTCTGTCACCTCCTGCCCATTTGCTGTGTTCAAGGAAAAGCAGCAGCTTCACAATGCATTATCTACTTCACTCCTGTCTCCACTCACTCATCAACATCCACATCCCCTATAGCTCATGCAGGGAGTATGAAGAGATTCCCTTTAAGCCCAATTTTAGCATGTAATCTACCCATATTTTAAAAATAGATAATTTTTTTTTTTAATCTGAGTGTATGCTGTAGGGATTTTTTTGGTTGCTTTTCAGTTTCTGTTCAGCTTTATAAAGTTTGGAATTAATCAGCAAACCTGGGAAAAAGCAAAATTAAGATGTTTTGGAGCTAACTCAGTCATCATTTTGACAACGAAGCAGTGCCTGCTCTGACAACTTCCTACGCCTTCTGCCCTAAATACTTTCTCTACTGCATTTTCTTCAAGGAAGTCATCTCATTTCATCAGTCCAATATAAACATGATTCCTCGCCTCCTTCTTAGGTCAGAGGGAAGTATTTAATGTGCTGGAACTTACCAGCACTAATTACTTTATTCTTGACAACAAAAATTTTGACAGCAGAGAGAAATGGAGGAATCTTGTGTATGTTTGGAGTCATTAAATGTGTACCCGGGCACCTTCATATCTACTATTACCAATTAACAAAATCCTGGCAGAGTACTGAGGAAGGCTGTGATCCAATTCTGTAAATATTCATCCACATGGGAAGGGTTGCACAGCTGAGTGGCCTCAGTGAGTTTACTGCCACTACCCATGTGCATAAAAAGTTCCCTACGTGCTTAAGCACTTGCAGGAATCCTAATCTTTGCCTGTCCTGTTCATAAGTGTCTGATATGAAGAACAGTTCTGAGGCATTTCATCACTTGTCAGATTTTTGTAAATTATCCAAAGTTTTCATTATTCCAGTAGTTTCCATGTTTACATGTAGACACAGCAGATAGGTCATGGTATTTGACTTTGCACTTCTTTTTTAATTAGTTTTGCTGACCAGGGACCCACTGTTGTTGAAACAGATGTTGCAGCCCAATAATAGCTCTCAGCTGCCAAGAGCAAACTGTGGAACTCAGCGCTCACCATGCAGAACAAATGAGTGCAATAAGGGGCCCAAGAGCTCCAGACAACAGGAACACTCCGCAACATGTGTGTTTACCAGCTCTATCTCAAGGCACATAAAATTCCAAACATACTTCTCTTTCTCATTTAAAATATAACAAATGAGGGATTATTTCTCAAAAATGGACATAATGCCAGAGAATAAACATATTCTTTTTGTCCCTTTGTCTTGAATATTTGTTTAACTGTCTTAATTTGACTTTTTGAGTCACATGCAGCACGGATCAGACAAGCTCTTCCAGACTTGAGAAGATCTAGCAAAACTCAACCTGAGAACTGAAATAAAGCTTCTAACCAGTCATGTCTGGTTCAGACAGGCACAGAAGGAAACTATAACACCTGCTCTTTATGGCAAAAATTGGTTATATATAAACTCACTTTGGCTGAGTACCTCAGTCCTTCTAAAGAAAAACCAAAGGTATGATGATCCTAAATCAATATCCTCTCCTCTATGATAACCAGACTCCCTTTTTTCTATCTTACATACCAAATTATTACTTCCCAGCCCAGTGTTTCTTTGTAACCTGCCTAAGTCCTTTATGCTATGTCTTTCACCTGAGAGTTATTCAGTACTATTAGCTCTTCTTCTGTATAACTCATTTTGTACCATTAATATTACATAGATCAGGCACAGTGTTGATCTCTGGACATGTCTTTGTACCTGTTTGTCTTTCAACAAGAGCATTACTATCTTTCTTAGGTTAAATGGCTGAATGTTATAGTAATTTATTCGTAGACATATTGCTATTTTAGAAAAAATGCATTTCTGTAAAATCTGCAAAAGTAAGTGTGTCAGCAGGCATGTCTATTTAACAACAGGAGAAAGCAGTCTTGAAAATAAATGATGCTTATGCAGTGATGGTGGAGAGAAAATTAGGCAACAGCTTATGGTATAACGTGGTGTAAAATTCCAAAATAAACCAAGAACCCATAATTCACATAGTTACAAAAAACGCATCTACACAAAGTCTCAGGTAATTAGGAAACTTAGAAAACTGTTCATTTTTTGTATTTTAATTTATTTTGAATGCCACTGTAATTCACCCTAAAAACTTTTCTGGGATGTCAGCATTATTACTTAAAACTACCACAAGTGTTTAAAGCAGATAAACATCAGGGTGAAGAAAGCCCACCCAATACAGACCCAGCTCAAGGGATAAATCCATCTTCCCATCATCTCTCCCCACCTTATCCGTTGTGTCCATGTAACCACACCATGAATGGCTGCTTACAAAGGGTTTAGGCAGACCAGCAGCCTACCCTGGCTAACCCAAAGACCACCCAGTCTCTGAGGACAGCATGAAAGGAGCACCAGCACAGACAGCCAAAGGAACCATTCATGGGGACACATTTCTCTGCCAGGGTGTCCTTGGTGCTCAGCAGCAACAGGAATGAGCTAATGAGAACTCAACTGAATGAGGAGTCTGCTGTTTTCTCACCTCCTCTGCAGCTGAAACAAGGTGGCAGTAATATTGCATACCCACTAGATCTGGGAGATCCTGATTTCAATGGGCATTTGTGGGCCCAGTAAAAACAGTATGAAAAGAGAAGGATTTAGAACAAATACTGGCTCGGGAATCTTTCTCTAACACAAATACAATATATAATTCTGTCTAGTAAACCAAGCACTTCATAGATTAAAAGGTTTGTTGAGTTCTGGTCTGCGCAAAGCACAGTAGACCATGGAAGTCACACCCTTTCTGCTCCTCTTGATAAACACAATTTTCCCTGCACACAGTGATTGAGAATGCTGCTCCAAAAATCATTTCCCAACCTCACTGTTTTGATCATGTTACAGTTGTCTCTCTTTGCCTCTCTGGCTCGTCAAACAAGCCTAGCAGGCTTCATTTCACAGCCCACTCTTGTCTTGGAGTCAGCATTGAGAGCTCAACTCTCCCCTAATCCCTCTGTTTTGAATTTTTTCATTTGTAAGCAACCACATCTGTGTGACTCCTGATGCTGGGAAGAGTTTGCTCTAAACATCCACAAAGTCAGCTGTTTTTCAGACCTTTTCTTAAAACTCCTTTGCCCTTGTGCTTATGGTGGAGACCAGTGAGACTTCTGATGGTGTGAGACCTCTGCTCATGTCCGACAAACCCTACCTCTACTTGTACTCTCTCTGCAGTGCCTTTGTCCTGTGGTTCTTAGAGCTTGATACCACAGTCTTATGTTGGTGACAAAGTCTTATGTTGGTGACAAAGCCAACCCAGAGTGCTCCTGTTTTACCCCAGACTTAAGCAGGAATGAGCTCCAGATTAGTCAAACAATGTACTGTTTCCCACCTGTAGTAACTTCCCAGGCAGAAGGTGCACACAGATCCCTACAATCCCTACAGATCTCCTTCAGCTAGTCCTATCTGCAGTTCCCAAAGCATGATGCACTCCCTCAAGAGGACAATGGCATTTAGACAACATTTTGAGACACTGGCATGGAAACAAACCCCACACTATATTGTAGAATGGAAAGCTTTGGAATGAACTCTGGAACTTTCCACTCATGCAATAATTTTCTCCACTGTTCTACAAAAAGGAGCAAACTCCTTTTGCTTGGGAATGACTGCATACACATGTCCCCCAAAAGAAAAAGAGTGAGAGGAAGAAAGAAAAATGAAGGAAGAAAGGAGGAAAGTGGGAGAGAGGGAAGGAGGTAAAGAAGAGAAAAGAAAAATTAAGAGTATCCTGCATTTATCTGAATGGCAGAAAAGCATCTGGGTCAAGTCTGTAGCAGAGAG
Source organism: Cyanoderma ruficeps (assembly GCA_008694505.1). Lineage (NCBI taxonomy): Eukaryota > Metazoa > Chordata > Aves > Passeriformes > Timaliidae > Cyanoderma > Cyanoderma ruficeps. Next base: position 45,832,810 of record VZDJ01007749.1, read on the forward strand.
ACTAAGGATCACACTTCCAGAGACACACAAATGTTACTCTTAAGACAGAAAGTATGATTCATTTTTCTATCCTAAAAGGAAAGGTATCATTTGGCTTCCCTGCCAGCAAAGTAGACAAACTGTATTGCAGACATGTAGGTAGCAAAACAGTTTTCTCTTCCACTTTTATTTTGTTGATGGTTGCTGAGCATGAGTGGGGCTGGGTCCCACCAGCAGATTGGCCACAGGCCCCTGGAGTGGGCAAGCACAGAGAGATCAGCACTGCATGCCAAGGTTGAGTGTTGGACTGTCATGCAGAGTAGTTTAACACTGTAATCTTAGTCTACCAATAATTGGCCTACTGCTGGGGGAGACTGACACAGATACCTGACTCTGCAGGCACGTTTCTTCAATTTAAAAAGTGGTAAAGGATGTCAAAGGGAATGTAATGCAGCAAGATGGGAACGGGAATCAGTGTAAAATATGAGGGCAATAAATACTTATTCATTTTTGCTTTTCTCTATCTAACACACAGAGCTGCAGCAGTTTTTAAAGGTGTGCGTTTTGTTTCTCCATATGTGTGCTTTTAAGTGCAATATATGCTCTTTATATACATCCATTGAACAGTTAAATGAAAAATCCACGCATTCTTGTGTGTCTAGCCTATTCAAAGTGGATTAGAAATAAACTCAGTTTTCCTGCTTTGAGTGTAAGACAGTAACTAACTGAAAGCCATTATGAAGAATTCTCCTTTACTGGCAAACTATTCCCTTAATGTCTTCCTTGAGGCTTTTGATTTTTTGGAGGATCTTTCTTTTTTCCTGCTTGTGGACCATCTGGAGGAGGTCAGCCCGGGAGCCAGATTTCAGCCTGGAGAGTAGCACAAAAAAACAGGAAAGCAGTTTCCCTGTTCCTCAGAGAATTGTCTACATTCTTCTCTGCTAGAGCTAGGTGTGCAGTCAGGCATATTTATCATTCTTCCCTAGCACTGTATTACAGAACTTCTGGATTTTTATATTTTGAAATTTATCCTGTTTCCCTGGTGTTGTTCCATTCCCAGTTGCTGGCATCCATGAACACATGTAATAAAACCCAGGAGATATTTTCAAGGACACTTGTTTTTCTTCCCTGAACTGCACTCTCACAATTGTAAAACCTTCCTTTTCCCTCCTGGCTCTGCTATGATTTCACAACATATAAGGAAAACAGTGATATAAAAGAACATTTTCATTCCAGCATTTTCTCTGCCCTGCATGCCACAGCCAGCCAGAACAAAAGCCAAAATTCTGAGTTTTTCCACCGGAAGAAAGCTCCAAGACCATTTTTAATTGCAGAGAAGGACTGAGCAGAAAGCAACTTTTCAACTGGAGGTAGAATCCCTCAGTTAGGTCAGAGGGGCATTTTCTTCAGGAATTTTGCTGAAGGTTATGTTTTAGGCATAATAAAAAGGAAATTAAATAGATCATCAAGAATAAGGTGGCAAAAGGTCCTGCACTTGGGTCCCAACAATCCCAGGCAGACCTACAGACTAGAGCAGAATGGCTGGAAGGCAGCCCAGCAGAAAAAGACCTGGGTGTGCTGGTTGACAGTGGCTGAACCTGAGCCAGCTGTGCACCTGGGAGGCCAAGAAGGCCAAGGCATCCCGGCCTGGCTCAGCAATGGTGTGACCAGCAGGACCAGGGCAGGGATTGTCCCTTTGTACTTGGCACTGGTGAGGCTGCACCTCAAGTGCTGTGTCTGGTTTTGGGCCCCTCAAGGAAAGACATGGAGGTGCTGGAGCATGTCCAGAGATAACAGAGCTGGGAAAGGGTCTGGAGAGTAAGCCTTATAAGGGAAGTCTGAGGGAGCTGGGGTTGTTTGGCCTGGAGAAAAGGATGCTCAGGGGAGACCTTATTGCTCTCTACAACTACCTAAAGGGAAGCAAGGTGGGAGGTTGGCCTCTACTTCCAGGTAACAAGTGATGGAATGAGAGGAAATGGCCTCAAGCTGCACCAGGGGAGGTTCAGGTTAGCAATCAGGAACAACTGCTTCACTAAAAGAGTGATTAAGCATTGGAACAGGCTGTCCAGAGAGGTGGTGGAGTCACCATCTCTGGAAGTGTTCAAGAAAGACTGGACATGATGTGGTTTAGTTGAGATAATGGTTCTTGGTCAAAGGTTGTGCTCAGTGATCTTGGAGATCTTTTCCAGCCTTAAAGATTCTATGATTCTATGCGATTCTAAGAAAATTCTGTAGGATTTCTACCCACCCCCACCCCTCCTCCTCCAGTGCCCATCAAGGAAATGTTTTTATAAATCAACTATTTTTTCTCATTACAAGTGACTTGATCTATAGAACATGTAGGCCTGGGGCAATGCAGAGTTATGTGAAAGTTGATATTAGAAAGCAAAGGAAAAAAGAGAATTAAAAGCAAGATCAGGGAAGTAGATAGGATCCCAACTGTTTGTGTGGTATGCCTGGTGGAAGCCAATGGGTCTTTCAACATTTATCTAAACCATTTTCATTGGATTTTTGAATGAAATTTAACAAGCCATGTTTTGTTTTAGGGAAGGCACACTGAACTCTCTGTCTCCATCCAGAATGATTAATTCTAGCAGAATTAATCATAATTAAAATTTAAACATGAGACAATAAGACAATGGTCTCATATTCATTCTTGGAGAAATGATGAGCCGTTTTCCCTTTTGAAAACTCGTACTTCCCTTCTGGAAGTGTCATACCCACATCTATAGATAAATTTCTGTTGCACAGAAACACAACATAGCAAAGGGGCTTCCTTTTCCTTTTCTACATATCTCCCACAATAGCCTCTCCAGCAGAACCACACACTGTCACCTTGTATTTTGGCTGTGCCATTATGTCCACAGAGGGAGAGCCACGCTCAGGTATCACCTTACAAGGCATACCACGTGGGGAATAATGCCATTAATCAATACTGCCATCCAGGAAAGAGCTCAGAATAAAATATGACAAGAGGGTCCAGACCTCATCCAAGAGGAGGTTTCAGTGCACTGTCTGCTGCCCTGGGCTGCCCTCTGAAGGCTGAAACTAAATCCACAGCCCTGGATGAAAAGCACTGGTCTGGCCCTGAGCATGTTACCTGGAATGAAACCCCGAAGTTTTGCTGCTGGGGAGCACTGGAAAAACAAAACAAGGAGAGTGTCATTTGCAAAGGTTTTCAAGAAAAAAACATAGCCTGAGGGGGACTGTATGTGGGGCAGCTGCTCCCTGCCCCCACATTAACAAAACCCCTGCAATTCTAAAGAAAACTGAAACACCAAAAACTGTTTGCCTGACACACACTTTTTAAAAATTGATTGTAGACACTGCAAAAACAAGCGTTACATTACAGAAAATGTTGGCACTTTATTAGTAAGTTAAGGTGCACCAGTTTCGTTTGCTTGAGGCTAAGAACAAGTTGGTACTCTATAAGAAAATCTGACTTGTACTGACCTGATGCTGTCCTTCCCTATGACTGCATTGCAGAGGAACATCAACTGTCCACCTCACAGCAGGTACAGGCCTCCTTGTCCCCACCTACATGAACAGAGCTATAGCAAGGCTTTGTATATGCTTACCGTGTTTACTCTTTATGTTCGTTCATCGTTTTCTCCATTCATGCTACTCCTTATCCACATTTGAAAAAATAAAACATTTCAGCAACAGTTTGCTCATCATGAGGAGGGAAAGAGAAAGCACATATATTTCAGCAGATATCACACAGGCCTATCCGCAGCCCACACTGCTGACCAGCTATTCCACACTATTAGAAGCATGATTGAAACCATTAGTCCAATTTTAATGAACTCCATGTGCAACTTGAGATTTTTCTCCTAGAAAAAAAAATGTCTATCCCACAATTGTACACAACATAATTGAGATAAATCCCAGCTTGGGCCATTTCTCAAACTGTTGGTTTAAGAGAATCCTTTCTTAAAAGACATTTGTGAAAAATAAATACAACTACGTATACATTATTGGTTCTGCTTATTGCTTCCAGTAGGCATTAGGAAACACATGTGCATTTGTGTTCATTTATGCAATGATGCTCACAGCTACAGTGAATTATGGCATGTTACAGCCTTGAGTGTACTCTGAACCCAACTGCTTTCTCAGCCTGATTTCCTAAGGAAATGAGCCTTATATCAACATGAGATACTTCAATAACTTCTGAGCCCTTTGGCCTACATCAGCTAAATTTGACAAAGGTGATAGAAATCTCAATGGTAGCAAAACTCCCACTGGTGTAGGAAAACAGGTGGCAGGCTAAAAGGAAAACCTATTAATACCCTCATACTGGGTATGCTGAAGCATGACTTTGCTCCATATTGGACTTCAGAGTATCCACAAAGAGAGCCTAAAACCTGGGTTAGACCCCCAGTCTATTAGAAAATCCATCCTGAGTTTTGTGAACTACCTGCTTTTGTTTAAAAATAAATGATGAACTATATTCTGGTGTGCTCTAACAAAGCCCTTTTTTTCCTCCAATAATTTATCTGCCAAAATAAGATTTCTACCGTTTACTTGTACCTTTTTTGCACAGCCTGTAGGATTAGACTTGTGCTTCTGTTTCTGCACTATGTAGATGAAACTAAGGTGCAGAGAAGTTAGATGTGGCCTCTTGAAGTTTCTAATCTTTGACAAAGAAAATGGATCACAAGCCACTGATGTCTCCTCTGCCTAGTACAAGATTTAAGCCTATACGCTGTCTTCTGAACCTGATGCAGAAAAATAAACCTTTAGAAGAACCTCACATATTTCTGGATTGAAAAAAAACCCTATCCTATTAGCGTTTGCCCATGTGGATGCAATTTTACTTCCTCTCTGGTCCCATCAACTCTAATAGCAACCTACTACACAAAACAAAACAGTTTGAGGTAGGTTTATCTATATTCTCAAATGAAAGGTCTAGCTACTCACTAGTCTATGCTACTGGTTAGCTAAACCCTCTTGTTTTAACCCTAAAAAACACTACAATCTATGGTGCTCTCTGGGGCTGACAGATTCGTCCCCATCTGGATCCCAAGGCAAGGGAACTTTGATCAGAGGAACAATATTGCAGCTGGTGTGTAGGAAACACAAAATAGGATCCTGCATTTTCTCTCCCCACTGTTATTTTGTGGACTAGTATGGGGTCCTATCAACCTATCAAGTGTGTCATAAACAGCAGTCATGGAGTCTATATGACAACATGAAGCATAGTGAAAGTTAAAGGTAAGAGTCTTTTTCATGGAGTATGGATCTTGATCTGAATGTCTATATGCAACAAGCTTGAATTTCTGTTTTCAGTAGGATATTCTTTTTACCCTCTTCTGTTATGGAAACAAATAACTATTTGCAAAAGGAAACTATCTGTAGATAGCAGAATCTTTACTGACAGCTGAGGAGGGAGACGTGCCTGTTACTGTCTTAGTAGCCTACAGGTATCACATTGGACATGTGAGAGCACAAACTGCACATAAAACCTTTCCCTTAGTTAAGGTGCAATGATCATTTAGAGAGAAGCAGTCTGATCAAAGCTGTGCATTTGTCAACTGAGTATCCTGACCTTAGAGACTTGAAAAATTATTTCACCAGCAGAAGATAATCTGTCGGAAGATTTTTGTAATCCAGTATTTAACCTATTTTTTAAATTACTATGACCTGAGTTGCAGTAACTCCAACTGAGATGGGGCCCAGATGCCAGGCACTACACAAACACCTAATAAGAAACTGTGTCTGCTCTAAGTCACATACCTCCTGATCCTGCAAATGTTTAGGACTGTGTTTAACTTTACTACTGTCAGTATTAATGGAGTTGCTCAGAGAAAGGTAAAGAGAAGAGACCAACAAGATCCAGAGATTTAGAGACTGAAGTGTTTAGGTGTCTAATTCCCAATGGTCTCAAGATGTTAATATGCATCTGGCCTTATACAACTTACTGACTTTTACAAATTTAAATAGACTCTAAGTAAATGCACACATTCACATGCTTGTCTTCCGTACCACGGTGAAGCTATTTACAAAATGTTCTTTTTAAATGTCTCTGCATTAGTTTATATGTTCATTTTTTAACTGAACCACCAAAAATATCTGAATTGCACTTAGGTGCAATTTTCTTCTGTTTCTTTCAGGATAGGGTGCAGTCATAGCCTGATGGCTGAGCCATTTGCTCATCCCTCCGTGTTCTGAGATCTGTTGGTTACTTAACAAGTGAGTGAAATGCTGTTCTGTTCTACTGTGCTTATCATTACCCAAAGGAAACACCTTTGTTGCACTGAGGCATCAGGCAGGAGAGAGGCTGTCCCTTGCCACAGCCACTGCCCCAGCAGTATTTCAAAGATCGCTGTTGATTAAGAGAGCGGAGACATTTCTTTCTGTTCTCCTGTTCTCATTCCCCCCTCTCCCTTCTGGTGAGGCTGCAGGCTGAAGTCCCCCTGCTAGCCACATTCTCCCGTTTGCTTCCTCTCTTCTCTCACTTTTTAAAAAATAGAGTTTTCTTTCAAGTCCTCTACAGTTACAGTATTTTGGCCATCAAAGTCCCCTCCCAGCCATTTTCATTTACCTTGTGACTCTGACCCTTTGTAAGGCTGAGGATTTTCAGAGTAAACTGATCCCTGAGGTCCCCAAGGATGTTATTCTCATTTATTCACTCAGTCCTTTGAATGGAGCAGCCTGGGGTTGGCAGCAGTTCAGCAGCCCTGCATTCAGGGAGCGCACAATCCTTTTTCTTTCAGGGACCTTTCAAAATAAGGTCCAAGGTTTGCCGAGGAGCTTGAAGGTCTGTCAGTCATGCAGCAAGCTACATTTCACTCCCAGCCACCACTGAAAGCGAAGAGCAGAGAAGGAATGAGAGCAAGATGCCCACAGTAGATGAAAAGGAGGATCCCTCAGGATTATGCCTTCCTTGCCAGTGTGGCAGGTTCTGGGGTCATCTGTGTCTGCTGCTACTGGGCCCCCCACAAACCTGGCAAAGGCCCTGAGCCTCAGGGCCAGGGCAGAGCCTGGCCCCTACTGGAACAGCTGTACAATGGACACCCCCTTTCTCCAGGTGCTCAGTGGGCTGAGGGAACACCTTCAGTGCCATCTGTGCATCCACTGGCAGTCATTACCTCTGACAGCTGGCCCTCCTTTTCGGGAGGGAAAAGGCCCCTTCTTTGCATTTTCATTGCACAGTGTTTGGGAATTGTCCCCTGGGACTGATAAGACAGAGACAGGTCTGTGAGTGTCCCAGAGGGAGGGAGGGCTATAGGAAAAGCCTCATGGTTATGTACCACTGTACCTGCCAACTGGTGTGTCACAAACGGCTAAAATTACCAGCCGGTCAATTATCTGATTAAAGAGAGCCTTTCATTGGAGATTAAAAAGAAAAGAAAAGAAAAAAAAAAAAA
>VZDJ01007749.1:45840170-45885954 GCA_008694505.1 Cyanoderma ruficeps
AAAAAAAAAAAAAAAAAAAAAAAGAAAGAGAGGAAAAAAAAAAAGAAAAAGGAAAGAAAAAGAAAATCCTGGCTGAAAGCAATACCTCTGCTAGGTTACCAAACTTAGTAGACATTGCGTTCTTTGCTTTTTTACTCTTGGCAGTGATGAACAGCAGAGTTTAAAAAAAAATCAAGGAACTTCGAGAGAATAAATATTTTGCATTAATCAAACATTTTTCTACATCACATTCCTCTAACACAACATGTTCTCATTTATCTCCCTTTTCACAAAAAGGCCTTATATTTTAAAAGAAAGAATGACTGCTCATTTTACATATTTCCATTTTAGTTCAACTGCTTAAATAAGGAGCCTTCTCCAGGAAAGTTATTCAGGTTTCATTAGTTTACAGTTGCCTTGGAATCCCTTTGAATTACAGCAAGCATAAATTAACATTCTGTCAGCTAACATCAGAAGTACCTCTTTAAGGCTCCTGGGCTCAACAACGGCTGCTAAGGTTTGGGAATAAATGTACGATGTGCCGGGGCTTCACCAGCTGGTTAATGACCTGCCGCAGTAGTTATAGGGCCCAAGACGAAGCTGAGGAAGATTAACTAATCTGGCCAGTCACTGGTGTGCTGGCTCGGAGTGCTGAGCAATGTGGAGTGCGTGATTGTAAACTTTATTGTTTGACCTCTGCTGAATTAGGAGCTGGGGTTTTGGGGAGGGAGAAAGGGAGGGGGCTTAATGTTTTATTAATAACGTTTCCAGCATTTATCCTTTCCTGTTTGAGTAACTGAAACGGTAATTTCCAAACACAGGAGTCAGCAAAACTGAGTTCCTTTAAAAAAATGCTGTGTTCTCTACACACAAATCAAACAAATATGGTTGAAGCTGCAAATTATTCCTGCATTGCAACAGACGAAACTGGGGTCAAATGTAGTTGTTCTTTTTCATTCATGTCTGTCCATACAGTTCATCCTTCAATTACCAATCACCAAGCTACAGATGAAACCCTCCACAGAGTGCTACCTCTGCAAGCCACTAGCTCCAAAACCCCTCAAAGTTCAATAGAATATGAAACTTTGCTGGTCTCACCTATCTCCATTGCATTTGATTTCCTATCCAGGTAATGCAAAAGAGTAGCAGGAAGGGAGAGTGTTCATACAAGATTGGCATGGCTATGAAAAAAAAATAGGTATGTTATTGTAGTTATAGTGCAGCTAAAATGAGCTTCCTTTTAACACATCTTAAATCTTTTCACTTTCATGCAACTGTTTACTCTGCTACCCAACCAAGGGCATAGCGACAGTATCTCTTAAGTATGAAATATTTTTATAATGAAACACTCATCTTCTGGATTTCTTCATATGAAGGGAAAAAAGTATGTCTGATGTTAAACATATTTTCCTAGTTGGTTTCTGCTTTGGATAGAGGAAAAGACTTGGCAGAAAATATATTACCTTTTTGATGTTATTCAAATTGTTACAAATTCTGTCTCCTGTCTTTCCCATGATACTGACCAGTACCAGCTTAGGTGGGCAACTGTGGAGTGACCCACCTAATGGAGAAACTTCTTCCAGTTCCAGGAGTTGGTTACATAGATGAAACTTCAAAGCAGTTATAAAGCTTCCAAAGTTCCTTCATTAATATTTTCTATTTGAACTGAATGTTTCCATTAACTCTAAAAATCTTTTTTTTAAATCCTTCTAAACTATTTATGTTATGTTTCAAAATCTCCATGAATTTTAAAATAACTAAATTCATGGCAGAGTGCCTCTAAGTTACATTCAGCTGCCTTCTCATGCTGGAAGGATGAGTGTCAAATTTTAAACCCTTTGGTGTCTGAACTGCTACTGACAGACAAATGCTCTGCTCTTCATACCTAATGCCCGGCGCTATCTTGATATTCTCTGTAGCCCAATTGGCTAATACAGTAGCTAAACCAAACTGCAAGGACATATATCCAACACCACGAGGGTCAACGCCAGTGGCTGGACTGGTCTCCTGACACTGGAAGTGTAGGAGGAGAAAATACAGGAGACTTTTCCCCTGATGAGTCACCGCTATATCCAATAAAGGTAAGTGTGATAAAAGGGAGTGGGTTAGCTCATAAGGGCAGTATCATGAAGGATAAGGAATCGTGAGGTTCTTGAAAGCAGAATCATGAAGAAGAAGGATCCGGGGGGGGGAGAGAGAGAATCCCTGTTATGAGGTTAGTCTGGCTCTGCAGTTAGAGCCTGTTGTTAGAACCTGTGGCCACAGTCTAGCCAGGTAAAAGCCTGCATTCAGAGTCTGCAAACTAATACATGCAGTCATAGTTTAGCAGGAAATAACCAGCAGTCAGAGGCTGTGAGGGAAACCTACAGTAGGAGCTTGCTGTGGCTGGAGTCAGGACAGCTAAGTTGTAAAATGAAATAAACCAGGACCCTTTTTATGCTGTGAGAAACAAGAAGTCTGTGTCTGAGCTCATTTCTATCCTCTAACAAGAGGTCTGCTGCAGTATGGAAGAACCTGCATTCTTCCAAGTCTAGTCTCCAGCTGGTAAGGTTTCTCTCACCTTCAGTGTAATGTTCTCTTGTGAAAGCCTTGTCCATCTGCTGTATCTCTATTCTTTCTATAAGAAGGGAGGTGTTTTGCACAAGAAGGTTCCTTTCTGTGCAAACTGAGTGAAGAAATACACTTAGTTCCCAGGAGTCCACTGCTGGACACTTCCAGCTTGTTAGCCCAATAATTTTTCTACTCCAAATACAGTTCTTGTTGAGGTTTATTCCTTATTGCTTTACTCTGCCTCTATGTTAATCTGGGCTGAGCCTCAGAGAGAACTTTGTTAGACTGGCTATTGCCAAGGTGCTTGAATGACACTATGAAGAACAGCAACATGAACTTGCCAGAACACTGTCCTGCAACTGGGTAAGTTTAAAAATCATTACTGGCAGAAATATGAGGTATGATATCGGTAGCCAGAGAGAATGAGAAATTGCAGGGGTTTATTCTTCCTTTTCCCACCCAGGATGAGTATTATATTTGGGATCAGATCCAAACAGTGAGGGACAAAAAGTGTTTATATGAATGCAACTAATGCATCTAATCTTTTCTACCTTGGGAAAGGGTCCTCCACGCATCTGATTTTCACAGCTTTCCCTGTGTTAAGATATGACTCTCAGAGATATGTCATTCTGTCTTAGTTGGACCAATAGTATAAGGCTTTCTTGTTACTGCATGGACACAGACAGGCTTTTCAAATCCTTAGAACAGAACTTGGGAGGGATTACCATATTGTGCAGTGGGAAGAGTGAGTTGCAGGAGTTTAGAATCTTGGGCATTTAAAGGGAAGGTCAAGAGCTGTTTTCAAGGTGAAAGAAAAAAACAAAGCTAAGACAATTTAAGATCACAGCCACACTTTAGAAAATGAAAGATTTTCTGTTACTGGGTTAAACAAAGGGAGCTCCAGGGGACTCAGAAAAAGCATGTGAGCTCTTAAAAGAGGAACCAGAACAAACTCAGGGAGTGAAGAAAGCTGCATGCAATGGAGATGAGGAGCAGAGTTACCTAGTGTGAGAGCCAGAGATGTGCTATGGGCAGGGGCAGCTCTAGGTTAGATGAAACTGGGGGGATACAAGCAGGGCAATGAGCAGCACCTGCACATCCTCCCCCTTCCCACCTGTTACACACATAGCGGGAGAGAGGGAGGGTAATGGCACCTGGGCACTCAGAGTCACAGGTTCATCTAAAAAGTGGAAAATGGGATTAAGACAGCAAAAAGATACCCTTCCTTTCCCTGTCATGTCTACATTAAGTTCTGCTCCTCCTCTGCCTCCTTTTGATTTTTATCCAGTCTGCCCCTTTAAAAACTCGCTGTGTCCTAACTAAAGCTGAACTGGCTGTGGGAAACTGAGATATTGTAGAAACCCCTGAGTGCCAATTTATTAATGTTACTGAGACTTGTCTACACTCAGAGTAGATATATTGCTACAAGGGAGGCCTTCATGCAGCCAGAATCAGTACTCATGGCTCGGCTGAGATGTAATCTACTGTTAAAAGCACTGCTTAAACAAATGTTTGTATTGTAGGGCAGGTCCCCCCTGCTGGCCACCACGGCAGTCTAAAAAGTAGCACTTTCAATCCAGATACCCAGGGGCAGGTCTGGAAAATTATCAACTACTTGGCAGTATTTAGTCATGGTTTTCTACAGGCAAACCTAGCCACACTTGTGATGCAGTATGGCTGAGGGGTGGCACGCCCATCCATGTCACCACACCACTGTGTGCTGCAGCGTGCCCAGACAGCTCCCACTGCCCAGCTGGTGCAGCACAGAGAGTGCCAGCACCAAAGGGTGTCAGGCACAGAGGTGGGGGCATGGTGATGGAGGTCATTTTACAGCCCACCAAGGTGTCTTAGCTCTTTCAGCTAGGACAGGACCTCTGAAGAAGCCCAGGATGAGGAGAAAGTTGGCTGTATCATTCTGTCCCTCTCAGGGCTGAACAGATGGACAAAGAATTATCTCAGGCACAAAGTTGTCACTGTTAGGGACATGAAGGAACTACACACTCACCGGTCAGGTTGAAGTGAGGAAAGAAGGGGCAGTTTATTAGGATTTTGAATGTGAACAAGGATTGGGGGATGAGAGGAACACCTCTCTGACCCCAGTGGTCAAACCAGCAGTCCAACACAGAAAGGAATAAAAAACCAATTTACTTGTTTATGTTACATGTGTGAGAATCTCCAGTAGAAATATGTAAACAATCATCAGAAGGATAGAGAATCAGAGCAACACAAAGTGACTACCTGGGAGTTTTGTTTTACAAAGGAAACTACTTTAAACTTCCCCACCGGTAGTCTCCCTTGTATCTTGGAGCCGTGAGTTAGTGGCAAATGCAAAACTGAAGCTCACTGAGGTAAAAAAGCATGTCCCAGTAGTGACCAGAAAGATCGTAAGAATTAAAGAGTCTTATGCATGGAACCATATTGTCAATTTTTCAAAGAAACCATTAAAAAGAGCAGAGCTTTATTAAAACTGGTTCTTTATAGCAAAACAGCTGATCCTCTGATCATTTCTCTTTATGACTCCCTAAGTTAAGCAGAGATTGCAAGTCCACTGCAGAGATCAACATCTGTTCTGGAGATGGATGCTCATGTTCACAAACTGGTTTAGGATCAGGGCCTCTTTCTTAAGTTGTCTCAGTTCTCTCACACAGTGAAACTTTTGCAGTTTTATTCCAAGCACTTTGATGTTTCCTCACTGATCTCTTGAATTTAGGACTAAAAGGGGTCATTAGATGTCTGCTTGACTTCTTGACTATAGACAACATGAAAATTTTACTGCCTACATCTGACTTGAACTCAGTTAAATGAATATGATTATACATCTTCCAGAAAAAAAAAATCTACCCTTAATCTGAAGTTGGCAAGACAACAAACTCTTCCTTCCCTTAATAGCCTCTTTCAGTGGTCAATCCCCACCTTCCTTAAAAATCCTCTCTTTTTCCTACCTTCTCTTACTTTAAAACATTTAAGCCTCTTATCAGAGGAGGCTCTGCTAATATTATTTTTTATAACCCTACAATGTCATTATCTGCTTCTCAGCCCCAGGTGTGTTTGGATGCGTACAGACACACAGGCAGACTGAGGTTTGTAAGTCAAAATATGTCTCTCCTTAGGCAAACTACTGTAATTGGAAATGGCTGACAAATCCCTCTTAGCTCTGAAATAGAAGCAGCAAGCTTTAAAATTAAATGCAAGTTGAGAACAATTATCCAGAGCACAGGAGGAGTTCAGAAGTGCTTGTGCATGTGGGAAGGGAACTTTTTCATATGGTTTATTTTCTTTTAAATATGGGGAAAACATGGACCAAAGTAGAGTTATGTTACTGCAGCCCTCCCCAGCAGCCGTGCAAAGCCAGAGACGAGGAAAGCTTTCCTCTCTACCGTCAGCGAGCCTGCAGCTGGGATTTGTCACAAAGTCAAACAAAACGCAACCGCACGCCTTTCAAACACATTCCATGGGGACCTGCTGCTCTCAGTGCCACAGCCACGTCCATGCAGGGTGGTTTGTAGGGGAAATAGCAGGCAGGCTCTGTCCAAGGCACACTGCTGGAGATGCCATGCTGCTACAGGCATCTCTCGTGCAGCACGCTAGTATAGGGTTACTGTTAATGTGCTTATTCTGTCTCTGTTTCTCCTACAGCAGCCTCAGGATCGTGACCAAAGCAATAGACACAACACAGAAAGCGAGGATTTGGGAGGGCTTGATGGGCAGAAGGGTGATGGGTTCAGTATGGGAAAAGTCAGACTTTCAGAAGTGCTTTTGAAAATCTCGTCCACCATAGCCAGTGCTGCAAATTGTGTCCTCATGAGGAGCTTGCCACGTGCATTTAAGTCCACTGTACTCAGGTTTTTTTCAGTCAAAAACATGTTTAAGATTGCTGTCACAGTAGCCAGTACCACAGGAAAGAGATTGATCGTTACGATCTTACCTATGTTAGATAAAATATCTTATGTAAAGCAATGTAAAATCAATATCAATAATCAAACATTCACGCCAATAACATATAAACAGCACTTTTGTGGTCTTTATTCAGTAGAAAAAGCAAAAGGCAAATTAACATGCTGATAAAAATAAGACACTGTTAGCAGGTCCTTTCCCAATGAAATCAGAACTGAGACGCTTTAATACTCTGAGATACATATTTGTTATTGTTTATTTTTATTTTATTACCCTTCTCCAGCTGTCACAGTTCAAAGCAGGCTTAGAGAAAGTCAAGTGTAACTAAAGGCACTGCCAGAATTAGCTCTGTTGGTCTCACTGCCGGTATGACACTTTTCACTAGATTTTTATCTGACTCAGCCTGTGGAATAGACAATCTCTAGTACTGAAATATCAAACTGCTTTCTTGTTTTCAGAAGAGGCTAATAGAAGCTGTAGCTAAACAAAAGAGAAATATCATCCTGCTAATTTATCCTAACAGAATCCAGTTAATTTTCCTCCTAGATGGATTGTATTTTGCAAAGGAGACCAGATTTGTGTATTGCAAACAGACTTCTGATAGGACCTTAACCTGCTGTGGCTGAAGATACTGAGAAGGCATGTAATCCAAGGTAGTTTTTTTGTTATAGTACAAAACACAGCTAGAAATGGCAAGTGATTCTCTGTGAGTTCTTACTGTGTAAGTGACTTGACCAGCCATGTAAAAACTTGGACAACAATAACAGCAAGCGACTCTCTCAACTCTCTCCCTTGAGCTTTTCTTTTTTTTTAGGTTTGTTTTTTTTTTTAGTTTTTGATTGTATTAACCTAGATCACACCAAGATTGAACTGCTGTCTGTCATAACCTCTGATAGCCTCCAAACAATAATCTTCAAACTTAGCTTCACTGCCAGAGAAGCTGCATGCAAAACTTCCATTTTGCTAACATTTGTCTTCTGCAGATTAATATCAGAAGTGAGCTGGATTCAAAAGCTGACCTCTTTTTCCCTTTCTTGACTATTAGGGAAACTAAAGTCTGAACTTAAAACCTGTTCCCTTGACTGAATCAAGGCCAGTGAACAACATCTGCTTGGGAAGCTTGGATAAGGATGAAGACTGTGGCTCAGATTCTTTCTCCAAAAAGTGTCTGCTGTGAACGAATCTCCTTTTGCTCTTATTTATTCCAGCAAAATACACTTTAACAATCAAAAGCAAAATCTTATACACTGATGAAAGGGTTACTCCTATAAGCAAGTCAGGGAATATCATCAACATTGTTTTATGTTACAATGGATGTAACATATCTTTGGATGAGATATTACTCTCCTGAAAAATAAGAATGTTGTTCTCTAATTCTAGCTTGTACTTTTTATTACCAAGGTTTTTTCTGCCTTTGAGAGAATGAAATCAGTCGTCAGCAAGTTGTGTCCTTAAATGTCCCCCACCTTACACTTCAAGGAGATGCAATGACTCCTGTTTGAGCTTTGCAGTGTAAAGCAGCCTGGATACTGCTGTGTCCCAAACCTTAATGCACCTGTGTCAGGTGGGTGCCTAGAAATTTCCAGGTGCTAGAGAGCTGCTGGCTGCCCCTTCATAGTGCCTTAATCTCTGATGAATATTTAGGTTCTAAAGTCAGTAAGAAGAATAGCTGAAGCCAGCCATGGCTCTAAACCAGATATGGTTATGGCTTGATAAGATGTATGATGTGCAAGTTTTCAGTGCAGTGTTTCGAAGGCATTTTTAGAGAAGGAGGAAGATAGAAGCCAGGAACACATTATAAAAACACAATAAATAATTGAACCACTCTCAAGCAGGTAAAGAAATGGCGCAGTCCCCTGAAAATGCACTCCTTAGTAAGCAAGGCTGTATCATTCCTCTCTGTGTAGAAAGGGAGCATGAAAACAGCTATTTTAAGTTGTTCCACTGTTAATAACAGAGGCAGCAAAGATGTGACTAAAGTCCTCCCAAATCCATAAGCTGTCTGAAGAAGTGGAGTGGCTAACAGGGAATCATCACTGTCAAACACAATCCCAGACAGGTAGGGAAAAACTGGTGTTAGCTCCTCACACACACGGGCACATGTACACACCAGGCTCCACCTCAGAGTCAGCTTGAGCACTGATTTTTAGGATAACTAAAAAAATTTTAGTATAACATTTTTAGTATAGCTAAATTTGGTCATTTACTTTGGAAAAGAAAATCCTTTGGAATAAAAGAAGCAATGCCAGCACTAAATATGAAGTACTGGTAATACAGTGACACTTACCTTAGATAACCAGCCAAAGGACTGACAGAGAGCTGTGCTGCTTGGTAGAAGAAGTCTCCTGTTATTCAACAGAGCTGAGTGAATAACTGAATTTTTGTTTGTTTGAACTCCTAAATAAAGCACTGCCGAAAAGGGGAATCGAGTGAGAAAAGACAACATTTTGCTCCAAATTAAATTGATTTTTAGGAGATTCCTGCTAAACTGAAAACATTTCCATAACAGTTGAGGCCTTTTGAACAGAAACAGAGCATTTGAAATAAAAGTCAATGCTTTGGCACCATGCTTAAATGTGCTTTTTTTTGCTTAGTTCCATAGAAATTAAGGCAGTAGCATCCATACTGAAGTATATTAGGAAAATTTATAGGCGAGGTTGGCATCCCAAAGGGAAAAAATGGGTGCCCTTGTCTTCAAGGCACTCACTATGAACATCTCAGACTCAATTCCTGCCCTTCACTGAAGGAATGGAAAAATTAGGATTCCCCTGATGTGTATAGGCACAGTGTGGTGGAACTCTTCATAACCAAGGGGAGCTGCTCTAAAAATCACCACCTTTCCAAACACTGGTACCATGAAGCTGGATACCAAATAAATTATTTGAATAAAGCTTTCTAGCCAACTCAGATTAATAGCAGCAGAATGACTGAAACATCCTTTTCTGGTTTATTGCTAACAAAAGGAGACCCTACCTGAGATGGCAGCATCTCCACAGGTGTTGTGAGATGATCTCTTCAGATGGGTACCATTATCTGAGCTGTATTTGTTACACATCTGTTACAAATGATACTAACTCCAGTCCATTTAGTGCATCCCAGAAGGCCCAAGGAATCATTTTTGGAGGCAACTGCCAAGGCAAGCACAGTTCAGCTCACCTGGCAGTAGGTTGGTGCACCTACACTCGCCTCTCTGCTTTGTCTAACCAGTCCATGCTCTCCGGGCTTCCCCTCTTTTCCATCTCCTCTGCCCTCTCACAGTGTTAGTGTGGCATGAGAAAAGTATTTTACAAAGCCAGTATTGAGTGGGAGATTTTATTTTGGTGCTTTATTCCAGTCATCATATCTATAATAAAGCAGGAAAGAGATTTAAATTTGGTTTTTGATTAGGTCTCACTGGAAGACTTATTAGGAGCACAGGCCAATAGAATTGTTGCTTGTGCTCTGCAGAGGTCAGTCAGCTAGACAGTAAAGATAGCTCATTTTATATTGGCCCCAAATGAAACAGTGGCTCCATTTTGGTTATATGGATGTAAAATATCTTCTGTATTGCACATTTGATTTGTAAATGTAGCGCATGAAAAAAAAGTAAGCTCGATACTAAAATTAGTAAAGTTACTTCATTTGGACAGGAGTTAAATTCAGTGTGGAAACACTTCCCATAATATAGTAAAATATAAAAGGAGTTTTATATAACAACTTATCTTTTATATGTATGGACATATATGCACAAACACATCCAAAGGATATATATAAACATATAAACATATATACCCACACATATACATGGATAGATATATATACATGACTGCAGAAATACATAAAAATTGAGAAAAGAGTGAAGTCTTACTGAACCTTGACAAATGCACTTTAATACAAATATAATTGCATCTACACTGGACATCTTTGAATACAAAATCTACTTTCTAACATGGATCTCTCTTCTTGCCAATTAAAATGGGAAATCTTCTTTTGAGGAGTATTTATTTACATCCCAAGTTGCTAAGCTACAGAACAGAAGGGTACTGTTATGCATCTCTCGTTTTTAGAGGCCACACCTTTGCATTCAAGGACATCAGCTCATATTGGTTCAGCTGTTACCTTTGAGAGAAAGTCTTTTACTGAAGCTCTTGAAATTCTAGTCAAGTAGTGAGAATTTTGCTATTAAAAGAAAAAAGAAGATAAATTTTATTCACAATCTGTATTGTATATTGACTATAACCTCATTTTATCATTCCAAAATGCAACAGTAGAAAAACAGAAGTGTCTTTTGCTATGGGTTTTTTTTTCCTACACAGGTTGGCACCCTGATTCTGCCACACTGGTCCTACTTTTTTAATTTCCCTTGAGCATTTCTGCAATGGTTCATTCCTAGGGAATGGTTGACCCAGTGGACAGTAGCTTTAACCCTTGCTACCTCTTCTGAGGGGAAACAGAAGTGTACTTCTACCCTATTAACCTCTCCATTAGCCAGCCCCATAGGAAAAAAACATGAGATACCTGTGGTTTTAAGTGTCAAGCTCAGCTACGTCCTTATAGAATGATTATGCAGTCCTATAGGTTTTAGTGTCTACATCATTCAGAGCCACAAGAATCTATGGGGCTCTTTCGGGTTTCACCCATAACCCACTGGAAATATATCTCCATAAATGAGGATTAGCAGAACTCGCTCTGACATAGTAGCACCAATTTAATCTAGAATCTGCAGCATGGGAGTGTGTGATTCACTTTAATTTTGCTGCTTGCAAATAGACAGCTGTATGATTTGTAGGCTGGGGGTAGCTCTCATTTGCCAGTTCAGAGGGAGGCCATGGCAGCCTGGCCCTCTACAACAAAATAAAAGACTGTGTGTACCACATCCCTGGGTACCTTGTAACAGAGCTCCTGGACCTGTGCTCCACACACCACTGGTGGCTGCAGAATGTCTGCAAGGGTGATGGCCACAGTACTCTGTCTCAAGGTGCTGCTTTAATTCTGTGTTTCCAGCTGCTAAACGGCAGGAGAAGACTGATAAATGCGGATGAGATTTCTTTGTTCTCTATTTTCACTTGCTTTACTTGCTAAAGAAACAGTAGGTGATGAAAAGGACAGGATGAAAAGTGATGTGTATGGCTGTGTAAGAGAGAGAAAAATACAGCTGGGCATTTCTAATGAGGTGCAGTCCAGTTTATAAAAAAAACATAAAAAATGGTTGGGCTGAGCGCCCTAGAGAAACACAGACCCAGATTCTTTGCAAACAGGAACTAATTGCTAAAACCTCTCCAGAGGACTTTTTTTCATTCCTTTCAGTTAGCATTGGCAAAAGTTTAGAAATTTCATCAAGAGGAATGATCTCTTATAAGTCCTTCTTTCTTAAATCTTTCTTCCCCCTTTACTGATGTGAGGATTGGCACCAATTTAAGCAACTTCTTTCATCTCTGAACATGGACTTTCTTAAATTGGTTTAACAATTTAATCCATTTAGCTGAAGTCCATTCCAGTCAAATCCATTCAAGAATTGCATGGAACAGACCCTCAGTGTTTTACCCAAACCACTGCTCCATTTTAGCAACTTCAGTCAGCAAGCTCATGTTGCACCGTTTTTTTGGTAACACACCCTGATACCCTCAGCTGACTCCAGCACAACTTAGGGGGTATTTTGAGTTGGTTTCCAGTGAGAGAAAGCTCAGTGTCTTGGAGATTGACTGTGGCTCTGCAGGTATGCTGGTTTATTTATACCTTCATGAAAGCTGTCAAAATAGAGGCAATCATATGTGGTCTCCACAAAATCTCTGTAGCATGGGGCCTACACATCACAGCAATGCCACTATTCCAAAAAGTCATCTTTCTTCAGAGCTGTCTGTAAACATCAACAATATTGCAGGATTTTGTTAAGGGTTTTTTTCCCCCAATGAATTGTTCAAGTAGTAGCAAAGATGACTGTCAGCCTGATATTTTGCCTGTGTTATAAGGAAAGTAAGAGAATGGAATTTATAGGTCTGGCAACACTTTGCCCGGTTGGGCAGCAGCACTCTGTGAGCTTTGCTGGGTGCTGAGGCATGTGGGAAAGTCCATTGTCACTGACACAGCATGGGACCAGGCTGACCCTTTGGCTCTTCCCATCTGCCCCTTGCAGCCTGCAAATTACAGGCTGCTCTCCCACTGCAAAACACACATGCTCCCATCCCCCAGGTTTGTTATGTTATTTTTGTGTTCATGAAAACATTGAAAGTCAGGGTAAAAGGGACAAATAGTCCAGATTTGAAGATTTTCCATCTAGACCAAAAAAATGCTGCATGGCATATGTGTTTAGCATTAGTAGGAAAATAAATGTGCTGTTTTCAAATTTTTGCTTCAGGGTCAGCCAACATCAGTCTACCATGTAACAGCTTTGAGGGGGGAAAAAAAGCTTCACTTAAGGATACATCTGCCAGAGTAAACAGTGCCTCAAACCAGGGAAATCTAAAGCACATGCCTTATTGTCAAGTTTGGTTTAACTTGTTTTACAAATCAAAACAGCAGCTCAGTTTTTAAAACCTATTTTTAGAGTCTGCTAGTGTTTTATCAAGTAGTGTAAAGACCTACATTACTGTTTCAGTACTTGTATTGTAAATCAAATATGATGCACCAATTTCTATTCCATGAATTAATGTCTTATCCTATTCTTATGTGCAGCTCTTCCTACCTCTCCATCGTTTCTCATAAATCTGAGAATCAGATTCCCCATTTTTACTGTCCTGATACACCCTGTGCTTTGTGGGCAATTTTTCTGTAGCCACTGAGTCTTCTTGTGAAATATGTTAGTTAATTCCCTCTAGGGTGAGAGCAACTGATCCTCAATCCATGCTGGAAAAACACAAAATTTTTGTGAATTTGTGTGAATAGGTTTGTGTTCAGAATTGACTTCTCCTTAAGAAGCAAAGCACATACCAAATGAGAAGCCTCCTGCACTTAGGGAATGTGCAGACAATTCTTCTGATTAATGTGGGAGTATTTGCATGCATATCTGAGGGAAGAATTTGGCTCTTCAATGTTAAAATAAAACATTGAAGAGTATTTAAGGAGCAAAACCAAGTCTGGAATGTTTTGAAGACATTTCCAAGAACCTCTAAGAAAGGAAAAAGTCTTTGCCAAACATAGACAAACCTCATCAAACCCTATAGCTTCCTTTCAACTTTTATTGTTTCTGTTTCCCCACAAACCAAGCCTCAGCAGGTAATTCTGCCTGCTTGACTGTGGCTGAAGTTCCATGATTATTTTGTTCTAGTCAGAACTGTGTTGAAAGGGGCTGGATGGGGTGGTTCCTTCCCCCTTTTTCATCTATCCAAAGCCACTTTTGCCCTTGCAGCTGTGAGTAATTTTTTTGGTTCTCCAGGGAGGCGGACCAGGGAATGGATGCAGCTAAACCTCAGCTTTCTCTCATTCAGCCCTCCATTGTGCCTTGCTCCTCCAGCACTGTTGGATGAGCAGTGGAAAAGAGCACCTGGAAAAGATGTGGATATGTGACCGGATGAACAGAGAGAAGGAGCTGGCATTTCCCTCACAGCCCCTCTACTCAACACTGGCTAAAGCAACCATAGAACTTTGGCCTAAATCTAAGGATAGTAAGCCAGCATCAGTTTCATTCAAGAGCTGTTCTAAGTGGTGTTTAAATACTCTGCAAGTCTTCATTGAGTATAAACCAGGTCCTTATAAAAAAAAAATCAAACATTTAAATATTTCATTTCTACATCTCAAGTCTCAACCACACTGATTCATGATAAATAATGTGAAACTTAAGTGGAAAGAGATTACTATTTATTGGTGTATGTGTTGTTGGATCAGTTATGTGCAACAGGGCTTAGTATATCTATTGGGAAAGACCAATTTAAAGTTAAATTTTCTCTTTTTTTTAGTGTAAATTTTTGCATTTGTTGATTTTATGTGAGTAAAATACACATAGTTACCAGGCAGTCTACTTCACTATAATTGTGGGGGTTTTTATGTCGTGGTGGAGCATTGAGAAAGCATTGGATGCCACCATGTAATAATAATTCAGTTTTAAAAAACCTCTAACTATCAAATAATTTTTATAAAATATTACCCAAAGCAAGCAAATATAGGAGATGGCCCATTTTATATGAAAATCTGTTAAAACTGAAGCCAGCTCTCTAGAATATCCAAAGAATTACATAATTGACGTAAGGGCAAAGAGATTAAAGCCATGCTTAATTGCCAAATGTTGAAGTCCATTCTACTCTGTGAGCCATTACTTGCTCCAGAAGGACTGGTTACGTGTGAGTGACTGCTCACCGATACCAATGTGTCTTCAACAGATCCCATATCTTTCCATAAATCTGCATCAGATTCAGTCATTCAGGTGTGAAGCTGAAGTGAGATTAAATTTTGGTTTCAGCCAGTATATTAGCAGCAGTGATGGCAGAGTGCAGTTAGATACAAGGAATGAAGGAAGTAAAAGAACATCTGATTCCTGTCCAACATCAGTCAGAGTGTTCTGACATGGGAGGAAATGTAACTTTTAAAAAGATTGGTGTTTGAAGTGTTTCTTCTCTCTTGTGCAGCAAGAAACACTGATTCAGCTTCCCAGCATTCTTGTGAAAATTGCTTAAATGGCACATGCTGGAGCTTCCTCTGCAGGAACTCAGGAAGGTACATAACTCTTCAGGAGCACTCAAGAAAAGTAACCTCACCAAGATAGGATTTAAACAAAGGGGTCTACACAAACATGATTCTACAGGAGGAAAAGGGGAGGTGGGGGACACAATTAAATAGCAATTTGGAAGGGGAGAATGCTCCATAAGAGAGGAGATCAGCTCTGGCTGGCTAGTGAGGTCATCATNAGCTTCTTCTTGCCCCCATTGATGTCCCAGACAAAGGCAGTGTTGGGTGGCCATGGCCAGGAAAGGAAGCCTCACTCAGCTTCTCAGGACAGTACCCAGCAGCCCACATGAAAAATGGAGCCATGTCTGGCCCAAACAGCTCAGAGGTGGCCCAGCTGTCACTTCTTATCACCAGTGCTCAGCATTTGGGTGTGTTTGGATGCTCAGCTATGTTGACTGTCTCCTGACAGTCCTGGGTGTGCTTTGGCTCCCTGCAGAGGAATGGGTGACTCTGAACACTCACAGACTATCTTCATATCCCAAAAGGAAGGCCATCCCTTATCAGTTCCTTTTTTTCATGCTTTTTCATCTCTTTCATGTCTTCCAGTTTGGATCTTGTACTTCAGTCCCAAAAGCTGCACTTCCTGCCTAAAGGCACCATCCATCCCTTGCATGGGTGAAACAGATGGTGGACACAGATGGTAATTTTGCCCCATTATTTAGCAGCTGTAAAAGGAAAAAATACCTCAAGAAATTCCCTGCATACTAATGGCCCCAACTTACCCATGCAAGTTTCTTTTATTTACTGAAGATATTGGCAAAGAGCTGCTTCCCCATCCAGCAAGTCTCCATTTATCTGGAGGTCTGGGCAGTCTGTACACCTAGTGTCGACAGCAAGTGTCTCAGTCTTTCAAGATTTCGAGCCATTAAGGACTCCAAAGAAGTATAAATTTCTTTCAGGGCAGGCTCAGTTGTGCCTGTCCAAGAACAGCACAAATGAGGTGTGGATCCGATCAGCTGCATACATTCCTGTCGTGGTGGTGTCATATGCAAACAGCTTTTCCAAATCTACTCATTGACTGCAGACTTCTGTCATGTTTGGGGAGGAGGCTGGAGATCTTGAGCAAATGTCTTGCAGCAGTGACTTGTGGAACAGGACAGCTGAGACACTAGCCCCTTTGGATCCCTGTGCAGAAAGTCTTTGTTGTCAAGAGCCAACATCTCTCATTTTGCTTCAGACTCAAATTTAGTATGCAGATATTCAGCTCAGAGGAAACCTTTTAACAGCAGCTGGCCATTTTAATTATAGAAAGAATATAAACAATAAATTTCTAATATTAGATACATTTCTCACAGTCCTTGTTTCTGAAAATAATGTCTTAGGACCACATCCAAGCCCCACTGAATCAGTGGAAAGTGTCCCACTGACCTCATTGTGATTGGATCAGGGCCTTAGTTTCTTAAAATAAAATTTTACAAGGTACAGGCTAATCCTATTTCACATATTTTTAGTTAAATGGCTAAAAGGTTTTTTTTTCCCTCTGTTAAGGTCCATAGAAAACCAAGACACAGCCACAATCTTGGCACCAAATATTCTATAAGGAGTTCAAATAAAAATAAGGAGTGGGGTTGAGATTGTTTTACATTTGGGCTTCAAAATGGTGGGTTCAGAGCACAGGTCCTGGGAGCAGGTCTGAAGACCCAGGTCACTGGAAAGAGGTGGCTCACCTTCCCCTGGAAAATCAGCAGTAAGCCAAGCACAAAGCTGCAGGCTGTGCTCCAGAGTGCTTACCAAATTCCACCAATATTTCATTTGTTTAATTTTTCATGTGTAGCCAAGCTCTAGGCAGCTATAAGGAGCTAAAGCTACCAAAACACTGCGTGACAAGCTGTGCCTGCGGTATGTCCACCCACACCAAGCCTAGAAAGCAGACTAGCACTCCCAAGAACATCTGATTTTGTGACTTTCCAGCCCATAAAGTTTCAGATAAGCTTTAGATAAGTAAATGGGGGAGGCAGGACAAAGTTATCCAAACCAAAGTATCAGCCTGCTCCTTTTATTCTATCCCCATCCACTGGTGCAAACTGAAAAGGAAACATCTTGGAAGAAGCAGGGAGGTTGATAGGAGCAAGCGGAGTCAGTCACATGCAAACAGAGGTTATCCCTCCTGCACCCAGAGGAAATCCCCATCTTCGTCACTGCAGTAGCAGCCAGGCCAGCAGTCAGAGACCCCCTGCACTAATGTCTACAGCATGGCAAAACGTGCCGTTTTCAGAAAATGTAAAAACCATAAGGGAAAAATAAGAGAAAGAAAACCACATGAAAAAGAAAATCATGAAAGTGAAAAAATACGGGGGACACAAATGGAAAGTTAATGTTCCCAACACACATAGTTACTGCCACAATATTTCTGGTTTGCTTTGGTTTGCTTTAGTTTTAACTCTGTGAGCTCATGCTGCCTCTTGTGAAGTTTAAGGACCCTGGTCCTAGCTGTATGAAAATCCTGTGTCACCCTCCTGGCAATGCTGATCAGCCCTGCATACTCAAAGGCAGAGTAAAACCTGGGGCAAGAGTGGTACCATGCCCCAAAGCAGACGTGCCCCAGTCAATGCCAGCTTTAGAAGGCCTGGTACAACCCTCTAAAATGCATCAGTTTTAATGGTATCTGGATTTGGAGTTCAGATAAAATGCATGCAGCCTGGGTTGTAATTAAAGTGCACTCAAACCTGACACATTCAAAGAATATTTTGACACACTGGCGTGCAGATATGAATGCCATAGGTCAGATGAAAGAGAAGAGGCTAGAAAAATACCAGGAAGACAAAATGAATCCATGACAGCACCATCCAATTTCACCATCAGGAATAATGTATTTATTTTATGCCTGAGCCAAGATTTAAATTGCCAACAGCTTTGTCATCATACCCTTTCACCCCTGGCTCACTTTTGCATACAGCATATCACAAGACACAACAATTCATTTTCTCCTGTCTCGCTTCCTGTCAAACCCTCCTGCATGTTGTACAGGGATTTCTTAACCCATAACTGGGGATTAAATAACCAAGTGATCCAGCAATGCAGGCTAATGCACACTCTGTTTGATATTTCCAGCTTGTCTTAGCCCAGTCTTGCCTCCGCTCCCTTGGCTTTCTGAACACATGTTCATATTTTAAAAACAATTCTAAGTTTAAAAATGTATTTTTCCCTAAGCTGAAGAAGATCTGAATGGCTGATCCTAAACTGGGGCCTGTTCAAAAAGTAGGCAAGTCTGCCTGGGGAGCCCTGCAAGCATGGGATGCCCATGGGCTTTTTCGTCTGCAATATCTGCTTAAATCCACTAGATCCTAACAGAGGTAGAGAGAGCCCGTCCTGGCAGCTTGGCACCCCCAGATCCTCGGAGGCAACACTGAAGCAGCCCCTGCACCTCATCCTATTACCTGCCTCTCCCAAGTAATTTAGAAAAGAAGTCATATAAACAACAGAAGTGATGAAAAATATGCTTTAAAATAAGATACACAGAGAACAAGTTCTATTGTCATCAAAAAGAATATTAAGGGTGAGACTTGTAAGATGATGCACTGATGTGGGGGTTGAAAAGAGAACAGATTTTTAGATGAGCTTGCCTGGCAACCCCAAGGTTAGCTCAGTTGGTTAGGGCATGGTGCTAATAATGCCATGGTTGTTGGTTCAACCCCCCCATATGGGCCATTCACTCAGGAATTAGACTCAGGGGTCCTTGTGGATGCCTTCCAACTTGGAATATTCCATTTTTTTTTTTGGTGATAATACTCCTGAACCAAATTACCTTTCAGATTAATCCTGACTTTGTGTAGATCAAATGTTACTATTCCCAAGCTTATTTGGGTGATTGGTATTGAACAGCTTGGCCAAAAAAATTAATAAGATTTACTCTTGGCACATATTCAAAGGTTTATTCAGTGATCATGAACTTGTGATTTCAGGAGAACAACTGGTCACTCCAGTTCCATTGTGCTGCCCCAGTTCTTGGATTAGGTGACTTAATAATTCTTAATCTTTTTTTCCATGAGTTTTTTCATTTACTTGACAAATATATTCTGCTTTGCAAAAGAAACTGGTTTGCAACTCTTTTACAACTAGCTTTCCAAAAGATTTGTGCAACTACAATTTACATTTGCAAAAAAGTGCACAGCAAGCAAATGAAGATGCTTGGAAATGCAGCCACGGGAAAAGGTTTCTAGATGTCATAGAAATGTCTATAAATAAGTTTTCTCACCGCTTACCCTAGTGGTTTAACAATCCAGACTGCGGGTAACATTTATGTCCATGTAAACTATATAATTTCCATTGGCTTTACAGGGGATCTGACACTGAACTCAATGCCCAATTTTGCATTTTTGTGTTTAGAATTTGCAGACAGGAGAACAAACATCTATTTGTAGTTGTACTCCAGTCATTTTTAACAACAATGTGCAGAAAAGTTAAATTATCCACATTTTCAACAAGAGGAAATGCCTCATAAACTCAAAATGCTGCACTAAGGACCCTTTCAGTTTTACTTCTCTCTTTATTTCTTTAATATATTCTTTAAAAATCTTTATTAAAGAATGCTTTGTTTCTACTGCTGTCTTGTTACCATTCAACTCTGAGAAATACAACCTGCATGCTTTACCAGTCTGCCCACCCCACGCTTAAAGTCAAATACTACTTCCCCTTCCCTTTTCAAAACAAACATCCTCTCACTGCTCCCCCCTTGTTGCTCAGAAGAGGCCAGGATATTTTGCAGATATTTGACAACCAGCACAGCAGAGGCATTTTTTTTAGAGGAGAACCTACAAAAAGTTGGAACATGCTTGAAACTGTCATACTTGGTATTATAGGGCCCCCACCAGTCCCAAGGGCCACCCTTAGGAGTAGGGTCTCCCGGGACCAGAGACCCCAGAGCTCTCTAGAGCACTCTTCTGACTGGCAATAAGAGGAGCAGTGGGCAGCAGGGAAGGACAGCAATTCCAAGAGTGCTTTGATGCTGCAGCCAGTAGCAGTTTCTGCTGGGAAGGGGTGAGACAGACAGGACTGACAGCCACCAGGCTGTGGATAAGCAGTCTGGGTCACCAGGGTTAGGCTCACAACTAACTAATGAGCTTCCTGCCCCCTTAAAAATATCTTGGTTGTCTGCTATTTACTCTCCATGACCACACAAGCCTAGTTCTGTGAAATAAGGACTTCACACCCTTTTGTTTAGCTCAGCAAGCAAGAAGAGCAGCCAGTCCACTAGTAACGCTCATCAAAACTATTCTCTTGGCATTTCTGCTTCTTGAGGTATTTCAGGTTTGCATGTCACAATTGCTATCCATACCTAGATGCCATTTTCAGCCCAAGAAATGAGTTGCTCACGTGTCCATTTAATTATCAGTCTTAGAGGTGCTTTGAAGTGTAAAGGCTAATAATAAAAACAGTAGACATCAAAACCATACTGTGGGTGACCTTTGCATGAGACGTGAGCAAAGCCTATTGTCAGTCTGGATTCAGCTCCTGAGCTACCCACCAGCCGTGGAGGTGCCAGGGGTGCATTCCTAGAGTCACAAGCTAAAACCAAAGCGTACCCAAAAGTCAGTGTTTAGCCAAAATAGGCCACTGGAGTTTATAAAGGCCATACTTTTATTCACAGGTCGGGATTTCTACACTGTGAGGTCTTGCAGCTAAAATTTTATCATGAGGACTTCTTTCTCTGAAGTCTCATTTCAACGATACCTAAAATGTTGACACTGAAGATTAGCAAGGGGCAAAGCTGCATAACTAGTGGGATTGAAAAAGCAACAATACATGCTTAATCATATGGCTTTTGACAGTCTTGAGCTCCTGAGACTTCTTGTGCCTCCTGAGACTTTGCTCTTGAAAAGACTATCCAAAAAACTTTTTTGTCTTGAAGTTCATAACTAAAATACATTTTTCTCTCAGTGCTGTATGTAGAGTTGGGTGAATTCTAATTGTTCAGGACACATAAACCATTCACTTTGATTGCATCACTGATGTAAGCGTTAATCTGCTGTTTTCTAATTTGTGTCCAGGTTCTCCATAACTGCCTCTTCAAAAGACAGAAGGAACAAGAGTGATAAGCACCTGAAGCTGTTGGGAACCCTGTCACGTATCAGATCACACAGGGCACATACCACATAACAGTGTAAATACAGCCAGGATCACACAGCTTTAGAGAAGGAACTAAGAGTATGTGATAGCTAGCAGTAAATAGTCCCTTGTAAATGATGTCTGTTATATTTAAAACTGGATATATACAGCATTTTTTTCTTCCTTTCAAACCAAGCAGAAGAGGGTTTTTTCATTTAAATAGTTATTGCAAAAATGCTTAGAGCTGATACTTTCTCTGAACTACCTTTAAATAATCATAGAATGGTTTGGGTTGGAAGGGGCCTGAAAACCATCTAACCAAAGTTCTAACTTCCCTAACATGGGTAGGGACACCTTCCACTAGACCAGGTCGTTCAAACCCTCCAGCCTGGCCTTGAACACCTCCAGTAATGGGGAACCACTGCTGCTTTGGGCAACCTGTTCCAATTATTCACCATCTTCATAGGGAAGAGAACAGAGCAACTAAAAGAGAACTTAAAATGAGAATTTTTTCAGGGGAATACCTATTAAGTCTTTAACAGACTAGCTGATGCCTACCTTAATGAGACTTAGCAGTGCATTTTCAAAAACTGTCCACACTGATATTTATAAAATGCATACCTGTAAGGAGACTGACTTCTTTGCTGTCCCACTCTGATACGGGGAAGCGCTGTCCAGGTTAAACGCCAGAAGATGATATACCTACAGAAATGGCCCACAGATCCATAAAACCTATAAGCCCTGAATTTCCTTCCTGTGAAAATTGGTGCACAGTGTCCTCTGCAGGGACACAGCAGAGTGTTCACATCCCATCTCTGAGTGAGGAAATTTAGATATCAGCAATAGTCCTTCCACTGCAAAATTCACACCTTTGTAGCCTACAGTGGAGTCCTGTGTCCAGCTCTGGGCTCCCAAGTACAAGAAAGACAGGGATGCACTGCAGTAAGACCAGTGAAGAGCTGATGGGATGGTGTGGGCTGGAGCCCCTGGAGTGGGAGGAAGATCAGAGAGCTGTGTTTGTTCAGCCTGGAGATGGGGCATTTACTTCTGCAGCTTCCTAATGGGAGGGTGTAGAGAGGACAAAGCCAGGCTATCCCCAGAGCTGGTACTCATCAGTAAGGCAGGGGACAAACAGTACTTGTCATAATATATAAAAAAAAAATCTGATTAGATATTGGAAAAATAGTTTTGCCATGAGGGTGATTAAACACTGAAACAGAGGCCCAGAGAAAGTACAGGATTTCTGATCCTGGAGATAGCAAAGCTTGACTGGGAAAAGTTCTGAGCAATACAATCTAAATTTGCCTTTCTTTGGGATGGGGATCTGGACTAGGAGATCTCTGGGGGTCCCTTCCAACCTAAATTATTCATAGATTCAATGAGAATGTGTCTAAGTTACATCAGCAGAGCTGTGCCTCCTCTATTAATTGTCAGGAATTTTAACCGTTACATGAGAATTTGGAATTAACTGGATATATAATCGGCACAGGAAATTAGATTTTCCCCTTTAAATTAAACTGTCATGGTAGGGAGGAAAATAAACAGGAATTGATAGCACTCTGTAGTGTATTGTATAAAAGCAACTGCTGTTGTTGCTTTTTCATTTCTGGGTAGAACTTTACCTTCCCAAGAGCAACAAAAAAAGTATTTTGAAGCAATGTAAAACCAAATAGGTAAGTCCTTTTTATTTTCCTTTTATGCCTCATAGCTCTGCCTTCTTCTGTGCTTTATTTGGTTTTGGATCACATGGACCTAAGAGCTGTTGTCACTGCTCCATTCCCTCAAGCTGCTATATCTTCTCCTTGCCTTTTCCTTCACTGCCCTGGTTCTTGCCCCTCCTTTCTCCACTCTTTTGCAAATGACAATAGCTGCCTTCAGCTGTACCTGATCCACAGATAGCAGAAAAGCCAGAGGGTAATCTGACTTCTTTCATGTCCAAGGAATTAAACCTATTTTCTATATGAGTTGCTGAAAATAATGGCAGTCACTGTTTGAGAGAAGACCACCAGGACCCATCCAAAACCAAAGCACTACCCCAGGAGCGGCCTGGGACTCCAACTCAAACTTGGGATCAGACTTGGAATCAGATCATAATTTGAGAACCAAAAGTCTACTTTGCAGAAAAATGGCTGTTTTGGGAGACAGAAGAGCATTTGTGACAGTCAAATACTTGGGATCCAGTGGAAAGACTCCTACAAATTATTTGCAAGAAAAGTGTTGCCATTTATTTTCCTTACACTCCTCAAAACAGGGCATTCATGCATTCCTTGTTAATATGCTGAATTGCCGCATCAGTTCCTCCTCCCAGTGGAAAAAGCCTGACAAGCCCATGGATGTCAGCTAAACCCCTGCATTAGCATGGCGACACAGCAAGTCACCAACACAGCAAGCATGTTTGACCTCTGAGAGAAGCCTCCACTGCAGCCAAAGATAAAATTTACAAAACATCAGTGTTTAATATTTAGCAGGTGTAGATGGGGTAATTCTGAACCTCAGTGCAATAAATCTGTCCTCAGATTATTTTCTATATGCTCTCAAACTTCAGTGAGACTTCTCTTCTATGGTTCTTAGAAAACTGTGTTAAGCTCAATGTAAAATTCAAATTACTTAGGTATATACTGGAATTAAAAGCTTAATTTTTTTATGCAACTTGTAACTACAGTATCACATTTAGACTGAAAAGATGTCCCTACTTTTTAAAGCATGGAAATCAACAAACAATATAACAAAATAGGAAGATTCATCTGTGAGGAATGTTTGGGTTACCTCCTATACCACAGCAAAATCACTTACTATTGATATGATCCACCTGTAGTTCTAACTAAAACAAGGTTCACATGTATGTATAGGCACATACAGAATATATCTATGCAGCTTCACTTTTTTAAACTATCTGTGTTGAAGTGAAACTAAGATAAATATTACACATCTTAAGGGACTCACTCATCAAACTTAATCAATGAGCTAATCTGAGATTTACTTTTAAAATTTCAAATAATCAAATAATACATACAAGGGGAACGATTCTGAGCACTAAAGGGATCTGATTTGTATGCAACCTCTTTGAAAGATAAATTCAAATCAGCTTTCATTGCAGTGTATTTTGCAACACTTGTTACAGGCCTCAAGTAAGAGTAAAAGCCAAGTTCCTTCACAGACCTTTGCACTTAAACAGGTAATTATCATTTGGTGGTTTGTACAGGAATAAGGATTTTTCTTTAAATTGGAATTTGTAATTTCCCACTACAAAATTTGGATTAACCAGAAATGAGGGGGGGAAACAAGAGTAATTTTTGGATACTATAAAGCAGTGTGGTTAATAAGTGAAAGTTTTCTCTCCTCACCTGAGATACTATGTTAATATCAGCAGTTCCCAAGATATTGCAATGAGATTAAAAATGTTAGCTGGAGCTGCCAGTGCCTGACAGGCTGATAGGAATGCTCCCTTTCCTTGGAATTACAAGGGACTAGGAAAGTTGTAGGAATTGCAGCACCTCAGCTAGATACAGGACATTCCTCAAATGCACTATCATGTGGAACTGAATAAGCAGGATCTAAATTCAAATAGCTTTCAATGAAAACTCAAAGAGGCAAATAAATCTGAAATAAAACCTAATTTCCGGAATGAAAAATTCACCTCAAGAAAACCAAATAAGCAAAGGACCCTTGCTTTTACAAAACTCACCCTGTGTGCATGCACGCCTGCATGTGTGTGGTTCCCGTGGTTATGGTATAGGAGGCCATTGAATTATCAAACCAGTAATTTTGCCATTAGATTTTCAGTTTTCTTCTTGCATGCATATTCTGTGGTCAAATCCATTAGTAAGTCAGAGTGATAAACACCTGGAGCCGATCAAAAAACAAAGAGAGTCTTATTCTATATGTACAAGCAGCCAGGCGAACATAACGAGCAAAGACTAACTGCATAATATAGAATTCAAACAGGAATATGTTTTTTATGATGTGCCAGCATAAGGGAGATCAAAGACTAAAGCCAAATAAATAGCAACTGGGTACCAGCAAAAGAAACATATTTAGAACTTAAAGTAATCAGAAACAAACCCAGTGTATGCCAACACCCTCTGAATTCAAAAATAACATTTTCCTGATTTTCATAAAAGGTTTGAAGGCTGGCAGATTTTATTTTGATTTTCAATCTACTCTTTTTATGACTGGAAGAGAACTTTCATTTCTCACAGACAAAGGAATATGAAGAATCATCTCCTCACCCCATCATCTACTTCCTTCTGGTGTTTTTTGGGAGTTACCCCACCACCACCCCTCCTGCTACTGTCTGACTGAATTTTCCTTGGATGCTTTATGGAATTTGCCAGCCTACATTAAGCATTTATTGAGCTCGGCTCCTTATCTGGAACGTTGCCTGGCAAAGAGCAGCAATCTGTTTGGCACCTGGGGATTGACAGAGCAAATTTTTCCAGGTGGTAAAAACAGACACTAAGAACTACAGGCTAACATTCTTCTGTGATAGAGTTTCATCTAAAGGGAAAGACCCAAATGACTAATTTCCAGTGTCCTGTTTAGTACCTGAAATGTATCTATTTAAACAGTTCTAAATGACTAGCAGTACTAAAAAAGCACTTGCTGGGTGGGAAGGATGGTGGAGAGGTTGGAGGAAGGAGCAGGGAAAAGATACAAGGGTGGTAGTGATTCAACAGGCTGAGCCTGGGGGCAAACAGTTACATCTGTGCTTGATTTGTCAGGGATTTACATTAGTGAAACTTTAACTCTTCAGATGATAAGTAAGATTACACTTACAGAACAAGTTTATGCAAATAAAGCTTAGTCTACGGAGTGTGGGAGTCCAGACTCAGTGGATTTGGCAGGTTTCACTGAGCCTGGTGGCTGGATTTAATAAGTGCATTTACATAAAGGATTAGGACATCTGGAAAAGTAGCATGGTAGTTTACTGAGATATAAATAACATTAATTGAGAGGTTACAGTATGCAAAACACTCCATACATGTAAATGAAAATCATGGAAAATGACGGGACAGAGGCTTAGTTACATCAAGCTAAGCATTATGTACTACCTCATCCATGCCTTTCTTAGTCCTGATTTTAGTCCCCATCACAGAACCCCATTTCATGATCAATATGACCAAAACCAGCACCTTTTCCTTAAAAATCCAAAACCAAAATCAGTGGTTCACACAAACTAGCAGCAGGAGATATCCAGAACTCAAAGAATCTGTAGGAAATTACTTCAAAACTGTTATTGAAATAGGCAGACAACTCAATTTTACCCCAAACCAAATAACATGCTCCCATAGCAACAAAAAAATCTATTTTGAGCAATAGAACACTGAAAAGTGTGTTTACACCTAATTCCAAATTACTTTAAAAGTTCTGTGATATATACTAGAATTTTGGCTTTGCAAACTAGCATACTTGTGAACTGGTAAGAATGAGATAACAAGCCATTTGCAAGAGCTATACTGGACCTCTGCATTAATTTATAGCTTGGTAGGCAATTTTAATTCATTTTCATTATTCTTAAAACTAGAAAATAATTGTTTTTCAGCTTATCCAAAGTTCAGAAGAGTACAGGCAGACCCTTTGCAAAATACTATAGTCTCCATATGTCTATATTCCAATAATAAATAATTTTTTAGAACAATTGAAATATTGCTTATACAGAGCTAAAATCACTTGCTTTGGGTTTTTTTTCCTTTCTCCAGGTTTTAGTAAGCTTTACTTTGTTCTGGTTTTTTTTTTCCAAGCTAGTGACTACATGAAGAGAAGAGATTTGAGCCCATGCATGCTCACTGAGACATCGCACTGCACACACAGCACGCTGAGGTGTACAGGGGAGCAACAACAGTAAACTCATCTGCAGTAAATGTACTGCTCTTCTGGTCATGCAAAAGCCTTCTGTAAAGAGACTTGGCCTGAAACCTGTTTAGAATTGCTGCAAAATACACTGAAGAAATATGCATTCACAAGGCAAATTCTGTCTATTCTCTGACCTCAAAATGACCAGTTTTGCTCCTGTGCAATCCAATTATATCATTGCTATATTTAGATGGAGTGGGAAGCTGGTTGAAATATGGGGCAGGAGCAGCTGGGCTTGTGTAGTCAGAGGGAATGTTACTGCTGTATATATTGACCTTATCCAAACAATTCAATACATAAAATGGAAAGCCAAGACACATAAGCATGAGGTATGAACATATCAGCAGCCATGTTCAAAAGGGATTAGGTTATGGGAGGGCCAGTTCAGCTGAGTTCTGCTGCTGGCATCTGTTAAGAGCACAGGAAAACACTCCTCATGTTTTGGTCAGTGAGCCAGATGTATCACTTCATTCATCCTTGCAGTTGGATGCTGATAGCATCTGAAAGCAAACAAAGGTGATGATTTGGAGTGGCTGCTAGTAGGCACACGGTTCTCTTTCCACTTATCATGCTCTGCTTTGGTTGGATGTTTCCCAGCAGACAAGATTATAACTTGCCTTAGAAAAGTGGCCGTGTTCACTAAGAACTACAAATTGTGGTCACAGTCCAAATGTAGATGAGGCTACAACACCTCCAGAAATACAGCCTAGCGTGGTTCTGTTTGTGGACTTCTCACCTGATGAAATACGTGCCTAAGTAATTTCTTTTCCTCCAGGGCTCATGATAGACAAATCCCAGCACCCTTCAGCTATTTGGTTCTCTGTGTGCCTGGACTAGTGAGCTCCAGCCCATCCCTGGCACAGTCTGAGGGGCTTCTGGCCTCCTCTGCTCCTCTTTGGCATTCAAGCCATGACCCACTCCTGAGTCAGCTAGTTTTCTAAACTCAGAGTTCAATTCCATGATTTTTGAGAAACATTATAAAAATTATCTGCAATTTATTGCAAACCTCTCCATCAAATTCCAATTATTGTCAGCTTATTAAATCTATTTTTAGTCCTTATTGCAGAATACTTATGTCCAAAGGAATTATTTAAATTGATTGCACATTAACTATGCAGTAAGTTACAAGGAAAGTTGCCTTAGAACAGCAGCAGATGTGAGCAAGAGAGGTTTTGTTGCATAGGGCAGAGTATCTCACACCACTGTGAGTAATTTTGATTAGTGCTTGCCTGCTGTACAAACTTTTTCTTTTCCACATCTCAGGCTGTTTGTTGCTGAGGACACTTGGTGAAAGTAGTCCCATTTCCCTTACAGTGATGATACAGCATTTTCCTAGCACAGTATAAAATGTACAGAAAAGCAGCTTATTATTCCCAGTCTCTGACCAAGTTAATTGGATATTAGCATTAGAATCATGTTAAGTAATCTCTATCAAATCCTATTAGCTCCCTTGCTCTCTTCCAGAGTACCTGCTGAATGATACAAAGCTTGCAGAAAAGCTAATCCTTATATACCTTGTGAGTGCAGCCAAAGTATTTTGTTTGTCAAAGTAAAAGAGACCTTCAGGCTTCCCATCACCCACACCACAGGGAGAGCTTACCATTCTCCCATGGCAGCCTCAGCAGTAACCAAGATCAGCAAACTGGAGACACTAACCTGTGCTGCAACCATAATTTTCACAACTGTTCATAACCTGGGTTGAGAATTTAAATGAAAAAATACACTGAAATCCAAAGTTATAGTTCCCACAGCAGCTATAACTCAGTCACGGAATTTGGACATACATTGTGGAGTATAGACATAGTAATGCAAAACACTAAAGCTACCTCTGGTTATGGTTGGCTGGGGGAACCATAACTCTGAGTTTCCTGACTTTTGTGTTAAGATCTCAACCATAAATATTGCTTTAATGTAGCTTTGTGCAGTGGGTTTACATTGGCATTGGGAGATGCTCACAGAGAAACAGTAGAGAATTAGTGTGGTATGCTTATGAAATGAGTAATGCCTTCAGAATAATTTCTGGGGTGAAATCATGGCCCCAGTGAAGTCAAGAGAGACAGGGTTTTAACTGAAAAACATCTTATTCAAGGAAGAAAGCAGCAAATGTCCAAGTGGTTTTGATCTTTATTAAAAAGGAAAGAATTTCAGATTGGTTCCCTCTTTCCAGATCAGGGCTCTAAAGGAATAAGCAGTTTATTCTTAAGAGTTGTATGAACCTCAAGTAGCCTCTACATTGAACCTCTCATTACCTCTACAGAAAAACTCAGAGGTTGTTTTGTTTTGTTTTCCTTTGTTGTTTTCCTAAGTGACTTTTTTTCATAATTATGTGCCAACTTAAAGAATTTATTTATTCTGGCATTTTGCTGTTTATCAGTTTATGACAGTAGAGTTAATGATCTCAGAGATTATCCAGCAACTGAAAAAGGGTCACCACTGAAAAATTCTCAGCAGAAAAGTTTCAGCTAATCTATGTAATTCAGTTGCTAATTTTTGCATGTTTATTTTGAAGGAGAGAATGCAATACATTATTTTGCCTGCTAAGATACTAGAGAATATTTTTCCTAGAGGATTGTTTTTTAGCTTATTATGATTTACTTGAACAAACTGGCCTACTTCCTTATTTAAAAAACAATAAATAAATAAAGAGAGAGATGGGCTAGTCACAAGAGGAAAAAAAATTGTATCTTTCAGTGTGTGACCAGACAGAGGAATTCTCCTTTTGTGCCAAACTGCTTTGCGTTTTCATCTGGGAAAGACACTGTGCAAACCAATAGCAGATGGTGGACCTGAAAATAGGTGCTTTACATGTTTGATTCAGACCCAGCATTTTGTTGTCTAGTTGTGTCATATTTTTGCACTGTGTTATGTTGTGCAATCACATGTGACACACTGAAATCAGCCTCACTGCCCCAGTGATTTCTGAAACAGGATTCTTGATGTGATGAGCAAGAACTTGGTGTGTTTACTGCTCTTGGAAAGGCTTCCTCCATTGGAAGCCACCCTTTGAGGAAAATTTCAGCTACCTAGTCCTTATGGGAAGGGCCAGTGGTGCCACTAGAAGAAATTTCTGCTCAAAGACTCTCTAGGGAAGAAACCCAGATTTCCTTGGCAAAGGCTGGTGTAGAGAGGGAGTCTGGTGGGGAGAGGAAGAGAGGGTGGTCTCTGCAAAGTGGTTTTGAGCCATGCAAATACACTGCCACCAGCTTGCCTTGCAAAATAAAATTTTCCAGTTTCCTGCCAAAAAATATCATGTGGCAGCACAGTATTTTTAGCTGCAAGGGGAGCTCTGTGTTGAGTTCTCTCTCTCTTTGCTGAAGCAAGGCTCTTAGACTGCTCTGCCATCAACATGAAATGGTGGGTGTTGGTGAAGACCAAAGTCTGATTATTCAGTGACAAAATCTCAGAATTACTGCATAATAACTCTATTTAAAGATCAACAGTTTTATTCATTAATTTCAAATCTACCCATTTCCATGCTGGTCAGGCAATAGCTTGAATACAATTTCTCATCTGAGGAAGAAAAAGGACATGGTAAAAAAGGGCAGAAGACAAAGATCACTGCATGTCAACCTGTGATAACCTTCTTTTATGAGACTGTTTCCATAATGCTGCAGTTGCCTCTTTCTAGACTTGTTAGAATGTTCCATTGTGGAAAAAAACCCAACAAAACAAAACCATAACAAAGCTAAAAACAGGAAAACAGGCCTCCAAAATTTCCAGATAGAAGCTAACAAATGCAGGTCATTAGCTTCATGATATTTTCCAATTTAGGTCTCCACAGGCTTGTCTTACCTAGGAGCCTCTTTCCTCAGTGATGTTTTACTGAAGTGTGATCTCTCTACATTCTGCTTTCCAAATTTTCTGCAGTCAGTGGATACCATTCCCATAATTCCACATTCAGTGGCTCTCCCAACCCACATTAAATATTCCCCCCCACCCCCTTTATTGTTGAAATCCATGTTATAAATGTAAAAGTATGAAGTTGAGACTGTAACACAAGTCAGGATAACAAGCCTGACCACAGTGCTTCAAATGTCTTCTGTGAGTTACTTTTGTAAGTACACTGGTACACTTCTACCTCTAAGGTAAAAGTCAGTGCGAAAAATATCCATCAGCTCCAATATTGTCAAGTGTTGGGAAAACATGACACAACAAAGTTCTTGTATTCAGTGCATCAGATTTAGTAATCAGTGCCACTACTAGCTCAGTCCTCATACAACTCCTGTTTCATTTTTCCTAGCTGCCTAATATGACTAGTTAGAGGAGTAGCTGGCTGGCATGTCCCCTTTGTGTCACATTTACATTTAAAAAATGTAAATATTTTGTTGTGATTAATATTTTCAGTGAAAATATTGACAAAAAATATTTCAGGTAGCTATGGCAACTCAAAGCAGCTGTGGACATTCCCCCAAAATAGTCAGTAGGAGCCCACATGTACAGGCACACATGCTTGAAAGGATAAAGAAAGCATATTTCATACATTTTGCTTTGAAGAACAAATATGTTCATGGCCATTTTACTCCCAAAATAGGGGAAACGATGCCTACTGCAATACAATATAATATTCTCTAGAAACAAAGACTTGCTATGTTTTCTTAACTGTATACTAAAATAACAAAAAAGTCTAAGCAACAAGATATGGTGATTTAAATTTCCCAACTGAAAATTTTTTCATGCATATCTTTAGTAGATGCTTTGGCTAATTAAAGAAATAGAATCAAATGAACCTCAACATAAACCCTTAAGAATATTACAATTGCGAAAATTGACAGGAAAGGAACCTTGTTTAAAACACTGCAGTCTTCCGTGACACAGGCATTTTTAAAGAGGTTTTTACTTTGCATTTGACACAGCTTTATGTTTATAATTTTCTATGCAGTTTTAATTCTGTGTTTTGTAGTAATTAAGGTCTGGGTATTAGCAAATTACAAACATCTTGCACAAAGGTTAAAGATAATGCATAAAATACCTATGACACAAGAACATAAATCCTTCTATATAGTTCCAAATGGATTTTCCTTGAGATTTGCATCCAAAGTGCCCATCAGCTTCAGAGGCAATTGGGAGTGTTATGGCACGACCACTCCTTCCAGTTTCTGCCTGACATGTCCTTAGTGGGGAAGAAGGACCAGCTCAGTCCCTTGGGGCCTCAGCTCCCAGGTAGCTCATCCTCCACTCATCCTCCACACCTGGAAAGGAGCTCCAAGTCCCTGTGTGAGATGGGCCCTTTCTGACACTCTTCCTCTAAGAGCTTTTCATGCCTGGTCTGTTGGGCTCCAACAGTCTTAAAATCAAGAACTGAATATGTTAAAAGCTAGGCCTTCCATGGCCATGTGAAAGCAGACCTTTGTCACAGCATGAATCTTTTTGCAGTCACCAGTTTCACTTTAATGGGAATGCATTAAGCCTTTACAACTTAGTTCTTTTCCAACCTTCTGGATTGACATACTAATAATATGTCCAATACCTGTAGCTCCTGTGGGACAGAGAACAGATACAGGTCTGTGGGCACTACTGAAATCAGTAGAGCTGCTGCAGACCTGGATACCTTTATGTGGAAAGGAAATCTTGCTGATACTTCATACAAGGAATCTTGATTGCTGAAAACTGTGCCATAATTGCAGATTTGTTTAGTTTTTCAATTTTCTTACTGGGGCAGGTGCTACATCCTGACCTCTCTCTTTCTTTCCTTTGGGGGCTTTTTGAATGATAGAGAAGTATTTGGCAGAGGTCTGCTTTCTTTCTTTTTATTTTTTTAATATACATGATCTTTTTCTAGGATACTTCTGGATGCTAAAGCAAATCTGATTCTGAAATGCAACTTTTCCTTTTTATTTTCTTTTTAAGGATATTTACAAGTTCAATCACAGACAACTTTTTATTTAAAAGAATAATTATGTAATGCTGAGCTGGAATGGCAAATGCCTTATTTACTAGGAGGTACACTATTCTGTAAAAGAAAGAAAATTTGCTTTCTATTAAAATGCAGCATAAGACCCCATACTGCTTCAAGCAAAACAAAACATGCATCTGATGCAGGAAAAAAATACAGTTAACATATTTTCTCAGCACAGAGCTAGTGGTGTTCACAGACCTGCCTTCTCTCCTGTTTGCTTCAGTAGTAAAAAATGGGAGATTTCAATAATATCTCAGAGGTCATCCAAAATTTGAAAGGCCAAACCAATGCTGTAAAGGAAAATGAACTATACCATTGTTTTGGAGATGTGGTGGTTGAGCTATGGTTCATAATACAGTTCAGCTATACTGTACATGGAAAAAAACTTTCAAAGAATTTATTTTTATTTCTCTGCCATGCACAAATTTGTAGATTCACAAGCTAGAGTTTGAGGAAAGTGCAAAGAGGATTCAGACTGTTTCCTACAGTGTTCAAATCAGGACTAAAAAGTCTTAATCCTTCCAAAAGGGAGGAAAGAGTTCAATAGACTCCAACAGCTCTCTAATACAGGTGGTACCAACACTCAAAAAATGTAGCTCATTTTCTGTTGCACAGTTTCTGGTGGCTGCGATCAAGGTCCCAGGCATGCACAAAAGCCCTTTTCAATGGACAACATAGAAAGCTTGGCTTCTGTGCAAGCAACACCACTGCTTGAGTCTGAGCTGGGGTCTCAACTCAGGCTCATCATGACTACTTGGTAGATGGCCTTGGGCAAAGCTGACACACTTGAACAGCAAGATGCACAGTACAAAGCAAGGCTAGCTCGTTTACCGAATCTGCACTCAAGGGTACAGCTTGGTACCTTTCCCATCTTGTGGGTCCTGGCCTCAGGCAGAAACCGATGGCGTGGAAGAAGAAAGGAGGGTTTCATGTGTTTCAACTGAGGTTTTATTTCACCCAGAGGGCCCACATAGAAGTAAGATTTTTCCTCTGGGTTTCAGTTTAAGTACAGGGGGTGTCGACAGAGCAGGGGACAATCTAGAACCAATCCCAGTGAGGGGGGGAGTGACCCAGGACAAAGGACAATTAGCAATACAATTCTATACATAAAAGAAGGAGGAGAACTGAGAACTTGCTGAATCACCCCACAGCCCCACCAGAATTTTCCAGGCTTCTGGGTGGGGTTGCAAAGTGATGGACAGGACCCATAACTAAGGAAAAACCAAAGGGATTTGAACATGAGGGTACAGGGACAAATCATTATAAAACAAATAACAGAAGCATACAGAAATTTGGTAAAGCCAAAATGCACCACAGTATTATTTATTTTGTTCAAAATCACAAAAAAAGTTAACAGTGCTAATCCATGCCTAGAATTTTAAGATATTGTAGAAATTGTCATTTCAAAGCACCCTTAGGTTCCAGTCAGTGCTCAGCATCAGTGGGGAATATCAGTTGAAGATAAATGCTGGCAAAAAAAACAGGTCTCAAAACCAGGACCCTCAAAGAGAAGAACTAGATCTGTACCTTCTCTGTTGCCTCCAGAAGAGTTTCAAAGCAAAAAGGATCCAAGACAGAGCGACAGGCAAGCTCAGTGGGTGCCCCATCTTCCCCAGCAGAGATAAGGGGGATATTCCACCAGAAGGGCGGACGTGACCTCCAGCAGGCAGGGCCAGTGGTGAGAATATCAGCAAACATGTAGCTGTGACACAAAAAAATCTAATGTTTGTATTCTAGTATTTGAGATATCTCTTCAAAGAAACTTTCCTACCCTCTGGTGTGAAAGTCTAAAATGAAATTTTGGTGGAGAGACTCTAAACCCAGGAGGAAGGATGGGGTGACCATCAATTCAGATCTAAGGAGATAGTGATGAAATTTTACAAGCAACCCAACATAAAGATCCTCTGCATTGTTTTAAGAAGATTGCAGGGAAGTCAGAACCAGCTGAGACAAATGCAAATCTGTTGAACTTCAGCTGCTGCTGTTAATAATATCCAGAATAGAAAAAAAAGTCTTTTAACTCACTATATACTTGTTTTCACCTTATTACCTTCCTTCAGTATATGTGTTCTTCTAATACAATTTTCACAATTACATTCATATTTTCACTTACGTCCTTCACAACGTACACCAAGAAACATATATATTTCTCTAAAATGTAAGGGTATGAGAATGCAAAGACATTGATTCAGACTAATACCTACCTTTCGACTCATACACAAAAGGAGGAAACTGAACATCATGTTCTTGTGCTTACTGCAAGATCACATCATCCTGACACAATGTCAAAGTCTGGAAATTGCATGTAATCAACATTCATAATGTAACAGTTTCCTTTTACAGTAACAAAAAAACTGGCAAAAGAGCAAAACAGCTATGATGAGGTCTGGTTTTCAGCATTTAAGCTGATGTTCATGGCTCTTGGGAAAGAAGAAAAACTTTGCTTTTGACATTTTGGAAAGGTAGTAATTTTAAATCAACTCTGCTAGTTTTGTCTGAGAGCTGGCATGGATTTACTCAGATAACTTCATCCAAGTTGTTTTTTAGCCAAGGAGATCTTAAAGTTAAAAACCAGATAATCTAGTAAAACAAAATAAAAGGCCTAATTAGTG
Organism: Cyanoderma ruficeps; assembly: GCA_008694505.1. Classification (NCBI taxonomy): domain Eukaryota; kingdom Metazoa; phylum Chordata; class Aves; order Passeriformes; family Timaliidae; genus Cyanoderma; species Cyanoderma ruficeps. The sequence continues at coordinate 45,875,637 of VZDJ01007749.1, forward strand.
ATGGTAGCTCTGGCCTCATAAGAAAATAATGTAATGGATTTGGAACACAGATGAGAGCACAAGTTCCGCAGAAGTGTTATTCCAGCCACAGAAGGTCTTAAATACACCTTTTAAAATGTATAATATAATGCCAGATGGTTGAGCCACATCTGAGATTTTCAGGGCATTCAGTATGCGATCAAAGTTAAGTAATCACTGAAAGAGAATAAAATTGCTGAGAACCTGCCATTATAGTTAATGTGTGCACTGAAAAATTGATTCTTGATCTTGTTCAGTAAAACTCTTTGTGGGTGGCATTTCTGTGAAATAGGTGTTAACTGGATTAGCTCAGTTTCAGGTCATGTTTTTCAACCAAAAATGTAGTCCTTTCTAGTACTTAAAAAAAAAAATTAATATAAAGCAATAGTTTGTTTAATTAATAGCCAGACTTCTGTATTTTCTTGTTATGGTCAAAATGACATTCAGCCTCTAATCTAAATCTGTGTAGTTTCACTCCTGAACATGATTAATACCTGGCTGGACCACTCTACAGCATCTGACCAACTAGAAGGTCTCAGAGCACACCTCAAGTTAGTCCCTGCACAGCACAGATCACCTGGTGCAGCTGCTGCCTCACCTCTCATCACTTCTGGTTAAAAAGTGTGTGGTATGGGAAAGTTGTTCCAGCTCTGTATCTACCAGGCTCTACATTATCCAGGGTTATGGTTCTTCCTGTCTGTCCTCCTCAAGCTGCACTTGACATTTTTATTGCATGAAGTAATTAATTTGCTCTCGGTTTAGGTTTTTCTCACCCGAGTTTCAGGTGGTAGTTTGAGAGAGTCTTTTTTGCCCTCTGAAGGCTCTGAGCCAGCCGCGAGAATGAAACAGAGTCTTCAAGGTCTTGTTTTTTCTGGGTTTCTCATGTGTTTATTAATTCTTATCTTACAATTTTCTCTGTGCCCGGCCGAGATGATCACAGTAGCTCGGACACAGGCGACTCCTCCCTGTGATGGGAGGTCACTACCTGCTTATACAGACTAATTACGTGTGTCTTATTTACCATTCTGTGCCAATACTTATTACCTATACTAAAGGGGTCATCTCTACTCTGACCCAATCTCCTTAAACTACTTTGTGCCATCATCACTGCAGAAGATGGAAGACGAGGAAGAAGGAGAAGAATCTAGGAAACTGCCCTAAATCCTCCATCTTGTTCCCCACCCACCTCCATTCTAAGAAGCCCAAAACTACAAAATTTTCCACCTAGTGATAAACTATTCTGCTGTGTGTCACACCTTTGTGATTTGTAATTCCTCTCTGTGTTGGAAGTTTTTCCCATGGACTGAAATCAAAGCCTGCATCTTCCTGGGCTCTGTGGTCTCAAACCCATCTGTACAGATTCCAAACCCTCTTTCTCGGGTCTCAGGCCTCTCTGCCGAGGTCTGTGACCTTCCAGGGTGCCCAGAGGGGTGCCCTGGACTCCGACAATTTGCCATTGAAGAAAGGGACCATTAGAGCTCTAGCTTCAAGGTCAGATGTTGGGACAAACAGTTGTGAAAGGGGAGACCTCTAGTGACTAGACCTGACTGATGGTCACCATCATTAGTGGTGTAATTATTGCATTACAAACACAAAAGCTGCAATGGGAGCAATTAGAAGAGATCCCACTCAAAATACCTTTGGGGTTTAGAATTTGGAGAATTTTTCAGGGTGGAGGGAAAATCATGTTTTCATGTACCCCTCTGTCAAATGAAGGCTAAGATGGAGGGGATTCTCTTTCCCTTTGCTGTCATTACGTCCCAATGACAAGCTGATACCCTCAAGCCAGGAGCAGAGGCAGCATTATCCACACACAGCAGAGAGGACAAAAGCCCTTGAGAGGGGAAGTCTCTTCAGAAAGACCACACTCATTCACTCATTCTCTCCCAGTGGAGCCCAAGCCCGAGTCACTCTGCAGTGAGGCTCCTCTCACCATACACCATCACTTTGTTTTCCCAGATCCAGCAGGTTTATCTACTGATAAACAATTCTCCTGCTTTTCATGACCTTCTGCAAGCAGGAGAGTGAACCTAGAGCACCATGCTGGAGGTCTTTCAGCCACACCCCTGACAGCTCTGGGTCTCGGTCCATGCAGCTGTGTGCTGCCTTCTCTGCCCATCTTGAGATACCACTCTATAGTCCAGTGCTCCAAGGATGCAGGACAGTCTGAATCTACACAATTTTCAGATTTACCTCAACGTTTTTCTTCATTGGGGCATGTTTAATGAAGTCTGCAAACTTGCCAGCTTCCCAAGCCTCTTTAATTAGGAACTCATGATATGACAAGCTTCTTAACAATACTCTTTACTTTTCCTGAGACATAGCAGGGGAAGATTATGTTTCTCTCCCATCAGAAACCAGTAGCATGATAGGTGAAACTTCAGGAAATATTATACTGGCTGGTTGCTTATGTTTTAATATAAAACTTACTTGCATCTGAGCTGAACCTGACTTTTTCAGCAACCTGAATTCCTATAAGGATATTTTAATTTTTGTCCTTTGATGCAATTAGGCTTTAAAATATTTCAACTCTTTTGTTTTTGTAGGAGAAAAACATCAATCAAATTCACACAGATCTTTTTGATATCACATAATGTAGTGGTGTGTTTTAGGGTTTTACCAGTTTTCTATATGTATCTGTTTGTTTTATACTGTTTCACAATGGTTTTTCCAATGTGCCCCGTGTTTTACTCCATTATGGTTTACCCCAGTTATTGTTATTAATCAGTCATCATTTACGTGACACCTGGGTCCTGTCTGTCACTTCAGGGCCTCACCTTGATGTCTAGAAAATTCTGGTGAGGACTCCAAGTGATTGGCATGGTCCAGGTTCCCTTTTTCCCTTTGCTCCTTGATTTGTTCTATGGGCTGTCATTTAGGTTCTGGGTGACTCTCTTCCCATTCTGGATTGGTTCCAAGCTGTATCCTCCCCACTCCCCCACCCTGATATTTAAGGTGAAACCCAGTGAGTTCAGTGGGCTTCAGCAAGCTGACCCCTGGGTGGAAGGAAGTTGTGTGAATCTAATAAAACCCAGTTGAAGTTCCCTACCAGAGTTCCATCCCTTTATTTCTCGTGTTGTTCACGCTTCTGCCGAGGCAAGGACCCACTGGATCGGAACTGTATTCCAGAACACAGGACCGCACCTCTTTTGTGACGCCGGTGCCAGAGCTAGCCAGGAAGCTCAGGCGAAAGCCCCGAGAGAAGCACCGCACCATCGCAACGTAAGATGTAAGAGGGGAACCTTCTCTCCCACTGGTGGCATTTCCTCTAACAGAATGAAAAAATCCAAACAAATTCAATTAGCTTGTCAACCATGTATGTAAGTGTGCTGGTAAATAACATAAGGGGAAAGAGAAGAGCACAGGTACCAAGATGAGGAGAAAAGCGCCCTCAAGGATAATACCCCTTGCAGGGTATTCTTGTGGGGAAAGCAGAAATCCACTACTCCTCCCACCACTCCCTATTCTGCCCCCAGCCAGAGCACAGTGCTGCCTTAGAGTGCTGGGCCCTGCCTTGGTGGCACTTCCCTCTGTAGCTTTAATTTGGGACAAAGTGATGCTTTCTTTGAACTGAGAGAAACAACACTCTTTCCTTAAGAAAAGAAAAATGAAACCCAGAAGTGTTTGGGGATTTCCTGAGCTGGAACCAATCAATCTCCAACATCCAATCCCAGATATGGCAATAAACAGCCACGGCATCTGAACCACAACTCTCCAGTGAAGTCGTGAAGTCTAGGAGTAATGCAGAGCTCCTGCCTGCCTACCAAACTGAGAATCCCCCACCAGTACTAAGGAAATCAACAATTCTCTGCCAGTCACCTCTGCTACAGGATTTCAAGTATTTGAATATCACCTTTACCATGCTTCTAAGCTGCAGTAACAATACTTTCCAACAATTTTTTAAGCTCAAAGTAGTAGCCCTAGGAAAAAACCCCAACCAACCAACAAACCCCAAAAAGTTTGTCACATTTCTCAAACTTAAATCATATTCTTCAGATGACTTCATTTTACACCTGTGGATCAACCTTAAAATCAGAAGGCACTGAGAGACGGTTTCTCTTACATTACTATGAGGATGAAGAAATATATGCCAACCAAATTTTTAGATAGATATAAATAGATAAATAGATAAATAGATGAGATAGGAGTTGCAGAGAACCTAACACTTTTCAATACACTATTATGAATCACCAGCCAAGTCACTTTAATCATGCAACAATACTTTGGTTCTCTCCTCTGCAGCACCTCATGTCAAGGAAAGATTATGGCAACAGCCATTTGTTTCAGATTTACTCTGTCAGATGAGCTGCTGATAGCTTCAGACCACCCTAATCTGGGAGAGAAAATGAAGCTCTCTGTTGACAGAAGAGCTACTGGTGATTTTCTTGAGACACTTCATTGTTTATGTAAAACTATTAAGGAGGCTGGGGTGATATGAGTTCAAACTCTTTTTCAAAAGCAAAACCGAAACAACTTCAGAGTTATTATTCTGCCTTAGTTCTCCTCATGAGATATGATATTCTTCTTAACTCAGATTAAACACCAGTTGTGACTACTACAAAATATTTGGTTACTTCTCATGTAACACTAAACAGTGGCTTAGCTTAGGGACCTGTAAATAAATGAACTGCATTTTGAAACAAATGCCAGAATTTACATCATTTTAACTATAAATTGTAAATTAGGTGCAATGGAAGTTACAGTAGATCTTTATATGCTACTTAGAGGTAGGGATTTCAAAGACATCTAAGGAATTTAAATATCCAGTTTCTATTAATTTGAGTAGAAAACTATACTCAGCTCCCTCAGGTAGTTTCAAAAACTTCATCTTAACAGACTGTGTTAACCTTAAACCTATTAGATCCTTGGAGAGATTCCCACTGAGTTTAGGAAAGTTAGATCATGCTCTTACTGCCTTTCCAGAACATGGTTCTTCTCCTTCGGCAAGGCATCAGGGTCTGCAGCACTGTGACAGGGCCCCAAATGCCTCCCTTCAATCCCCTAATCAGTCACTGGAACTTTTTCTTCCCAGAAACAGAGTGAAAAAGGTCACTGTACTGCACAAGCAAATTTAAATGGACTCCAGCACCCACCTAAAGGGTCTATAAATTTTCAGATTTTCTTGGTTGATGAAGCCAGCATATGCTGTAGCCTCTTCACATACCTGGAGAGAGCAAAACAGGAGATTTTGCCAGATAACGTCAATGCTGGAAGAGGGACCCAGGGGAGGGTATTACATTATTTTATACTGAGGTCAGCAAGACTGCCAAACTGCTTATATCAATGGCAAAACTCCTACTGCCTGCCCTGGTGCTGGTCCCAGGCCAGCATGTCTGAGTGCTGTGGGGAACTGCAAACCCCCAGGCACCAAGGGCACCCTCGGGGCTGTGACCCACCATAAACTCTGACCAGCACAGGGAAGGCACCTCCTCACCCCTGAGCTGTGCTGACACACTGTAGATGTGCCAGCTCAGGTCCTTCACTCCAGGAACAAGCCCTGGCTGAGCAGTGTGTCCAAAACCTACAGCATCATTCGAGGGAACTTCTTAATTCTCCATCTTTGCAGGAATGGGCTTTTTCCACAGCTCTGATTGGAAGCAGAAATTAAACTCAAGATTCATTCATACATGAAATTTAAGTTTGCTTTTTCAACATAGGAACAATGCTGTTTGAGAGTTCAGATGGAGTAATGCTGAATATTGCAAAAATGAGAAAATAACCACAGGTAGTTTTAAACCAAACACAAAATTATATTAGTTGCACGTGAATTTAAAGCCAATTTTTTGATTAGGGTTCCATTTATTGGCAATTCTGGGAAAAGGTTTCAGTATAATCCCCAGTTAATGAAACCTTTGCTGGTGAATTTCCTTTGTCAACACTGCATTTAATGTGAGAAGTGCTTATACCTGCTAGATCATCAAAACCTGAAAAGCTAATAGACTCAACTGGAATGTAAAAAACAGGGAGGATTTTCATAAAACTTTAATAAAAGGGTTTGGCCCAGAATGGTGCAGGGTGATTCCTTTAAAAACAACTCTACTATTACTATTCTCCAGTTTCCAAATACTTTTTTGCCATGAAAATTGACAGACAGCTATGCTAAATACATACATACATATATATATATATATATATATGTATATATAAAACTATTTCTTGGAAATGTTGCACAAGTAAAACAAAAAAACCCAGCTGTAAAGTCCCTAGAAACTTAGCCAGGCTGGGCCTACACTTTAGATCCTTTTGGTCTAGTTCATCACTTACAGATCCAGGCAGATGCCAAGATCCGAATAAACTGGCCCAAGAGAATCTTGGGAGTCTTGACCACTGTTAGCAAGCAGCCAGAGGAGATGCTGGTTTAGTTCACTGAGATGCTGGACTCCCCTGCTGCAGTTTTCTTTTGGTTTCAGGACACACAGTGACTGACAGGAGCATGACAGAGAGTTGATCTAATCTGCTCTCCATTCAGCATACCCACCCTGTTCTGCTGCAGAGGCAGTTTGGGTTTAGCTAGGTGAGGATATCAGTGTCAGAGGCATTTTAGAAAAACTATCTTTCACAAAAGAACTGTAGGGTGCTGTTTTCCTACATATTTTTACGAGATGCATGTGCCAAAGGTGAAGTTGTTGATCCTGGTTTTATGTCGTTCAGAAATGTTTAGGGGCTATCTCTTGCTGGTAGCATTATTTATGGTAGGAAAAGTGTTTCCACTTTCAGAAATTTGACAACCACTACACAGTTCCTCTTCCCACAATTTGAAAAATTGTGATTTTGTACTCAGCCCCAACAGTGCTTTGTTGCCTCTAGTCTGATGAAATTATCCTTGCACCCCAGTGCCGGTGCTATAACTGCTTATCCACCTGAAATTTAGGTACTCCCTTTTCCTGCATGAGTCTTGACATGAAGCCACACGGACCAGGGATCCAACAGTGAGAGAGACTTTCAAAGAATTCTTCCCACTGCATGTAGCATGTGCTGAGACAGGACTTTGGAAATTCACAAAATGCTTCCATGAACACAAGTAATGTGTGAACGTGCCTGTGGCTGTGTACTTCCCTATGAAACCTTAGAACCAGGATTAAAGAGACTTTCAGGTCAAGCTGGATGATTGCATTAAAAAAGAAGTGTATTATTTTTCCTTTAAATTTTTAAACTCTTCATTTCAACCATGTTGACTTTGTGTTCACAGAAACAGGAATGCTCATGGAAACAGTATTAAAAATATTTTTAAATACTCAGGAAAAGCAAATTTTGAAGCCCTACAAAAAATATTTACAGTGGAAATCTCATTCCTCTCATTCAGTCAGGAAACAGAAATACACCATATACACTGCAGAGCCATTACATCTGTTTGAAGTGTGCCAAGAACTACTCATAAATTAACTACAGACATAGAATACTGTAAATAAGTTTGATGACAAACTAATCAAAATGTTCTCAATGGCAACTCAACTGAAAAAAAAAAAAGTGAAAACACTTGTTAGAAAGCAAGGTATCGCAGACTGCATCTCTAACTTGACTGCCCAGTTAGCAGAACAACTGTGTTACATTCTGTCAAGCGTACCCCAGCTGACTGGAAAGAAAATTTTTTGCTTTATGCTTCTTCCTTTTTGCTTGCCACATTCCTAGTTGACTTTCTCATGATGGTGCTGCCTGAGTGGTATCTATGGGACTGCACAGCAAAAATCCTAGGAAAACATGGGAACAACCCCTAACCAAAGACATATTCTGGGTACACTCCTACACCAGCACACAGATCTTTTCCCAATTGCTTGCAAAATCCCCCTCTCATATTTATATTTGAAGTCCGCATTTTTAAAAACACCTATGGCCATGTGTAATTTTTTTCTTTGAAATGTGCCTTAATGTGGTGCAGACCTGTGACTGACATTAAGCACGCTGAAAGCTTGCTTTTCCATAGAAATTCTTTGCTGAATTTGAGCTTAAGCACCCAGCTACCAGACAGAAAAACAAATTCATAACCTCTTCTGTTCCTAGTTTAATAAAGTTATAATCATCACAGTGCCGTATTGTTTAATACCTTACAGCTAATCATACCCTAAAAAAACCCCATATTTGATTGTTATCAAATGTTAGGAGAGTAGAAGCCAAGGGCAGGATATCTGCAGTTGGAACTTGACATGAGCATAACATCACCCTTGTCTTCATTCTTCCAGCAATGGCTAGGACAATTGTGAGCAAAACAGCAGATTTCAGTGACAGATGATGTGCTCATCAAACTTCATACGCATTCCTTGAAACATGGACTCATCCAAACCCACACCAAGGCCTGTTAAATGCCAATGAATTGGGGGTTTGAATTCCTCTCCAGAAGCATCACTCTCTTGGTTGGTGAGGAGAAAGAACCATTGCACCTGCTAACAAACCTAAAAAGGAAAATCAGGATCTAAATTATTCTGGAATACCAAAGTGCAAAATTTTTCTTTCTTTCTCACCTAAGAAATTTTTTATGTGAAGCAGTAGAGTTATTTTAAAGTTTTCTACAGCCTTATAGTTCAGCAATAGCGTAAACCTCAATTTTAAGTTGTGTTCTGGTGAATAAATTGGTTACCAAATTAAAAATGAGAAGTTGTCTCAAATTAAGTTTACATTTCACAATTTGGCTTGATCAATCAGAAAAAAAGTAGTTTTCACAAGTAAGGAATGATGTAAGAAAATTTGTGAGGAAAAGATTAGACCATAAAACCTGGAAGTGCTTCTTAAAAATAATTTATTATATTATAAGAAAAAGGCTCAAGACAGTACTGTATAACCAAGGATGACAACAACAAGGCTGTAAATGCATTTTTGACTCCATAGCAAAGAGAAGAGGAAACACACAGAAATAGAATCACAAATAACAAGTTTAAGACAGAGATACAAGAAGCAATACACACTACAAAGTGCAAAAAAGTGATAAAGCGAAAGATACATGAAAGATACTCACCCGATTTGACTAGGAAAAAGAAATCATAAACAGCACAAAAGTAAACATAAGGTAGAATGAGATGGCAGAGCTTAGATATACAAAAAAAAGTGCTGAAAAAGCAAAATAAATAATTTTTTTTCTGTATTTTAAAGATATGTTATTCTTGCCAGTGCAATTGCAACTCTGAACACAACCCTGTGTGGCCCTTGGAGACACATCATGAGGGCTCAGGTTGATCTTAGAGCAAAAAGGGTTGAATATGAGGGTAAAGTGTTAACATGGCAATTAAAGCAAATGAGAGTGTGAAGTCACCAAGGCAGCAGGTACAAGGAGATAGGGAGCAGAGGACAGTCCCAAACTGTGACTGTGTCTCACCAGGGCAGTAGGATAGTGTGGGCTCATGTGCTCATGTGCCTTCAGCACTGGAAATGTTTATGACATTTTAAAAACTAAGAAATATAATAGTCACAAGTATAATGTAAATAAATTTAAATATTACAAAGTCCTCTTGCTTCCAGCCAACACAAACTATGAAAAGAGAAACTCAGGGATAGTCTGCCTGAGGAAAAAGAGGTTATATACACTTAGACAATATGGGAGGTAAGGGATTTCTCCATTCTGGAGAATGTCTTGATGCTTAACCCCTTACAGCAGGAAAAGCTTTTTGCTGTTGGTTCAAAGCAATCATTCTTTGGGCCCTTGTTCAGAAGCCCATCACAGATGACTCAAGTGAAGAAAAGCCTCTGACAATCCAGAAAACTGCTGCTCAACGCTTGACCCAGGAGGGACCTTTCCTAAGCCCTCAGTTTTCAAGCCCTGAGCTCTGACCAGTATTTCTCCTGCCCTTCTGATATTCCCTCCATTAGTATCTGTCTCACCATTTTGTGCTCTGTCTGCAAAGTCCCCACAGCACCTTAGTTTATGTTGGCATCACACTGCTGCATCAGGACCACAACACAACCTGTGACCACGGTCTCCAGATGCTGTCTTAAGATTGGAAAGTCTGCAGGTGTAGTATTGTTACCACCATGTTCATCCAATTAACATACAGAACAAAATCAGTATAACTCAAATACTGGCTATTTCAGAGGAAAACATAAATTATAAGCATTTAAAAGATCTTCATGCCTGCAATAGAAAGAAATTACCTAAAACATATATAACATTATATCAGTGGATCAGAAAGTGAAACACCAAGAATTAAAACTGGAGAAAAAATACATCTCAAGAGACTGAGACATTACTGTTAAAAATATTTTCTAGGGAAGTAATGTTGCCTTCAGCACTATGTTCAACTTTTGTTGGACGAAACTATTTCTACGTAGACAATAACAAACAATTCTGTATTGCCAAAAAAAAAAAAAAAAAAAA